>JAWWEE010000051.1:7778766-7847153 GCA_035221455.1 Xenops minutus | reverse complement strand
AAGAAAAGAAAAGAAAAGAAAAGAAAAGAAAAGAAAAGAAAAGAAAAGAAAAGAAAAGAAAAGAAAAGAAAAGAGGAGATTCTACAATCCTCCTCCTTGGAAGGGAACGGGGCAGCAGCGTCCCCACCGGTCCCAGCTCGGCCCTCCCCGGGTGGCTCTTCCTGCTGGTGCCTGGGGACGCCCCCCTTCCTCCTCCTCCCCCTCATCTCCTCCTCCTCCTCCCCCTCATCTTCTCCTCCTCCTCTCCCTCTCCTCCTCCTCCTCCCCTCTCCCCGCTGATTGGTCCAGCCCGGCTATATTTTGCCCCTTCCAGCCCAGCATCATCCCAAAAGTTTTTTTTGGGGGGAAAAGGGGGAAAAAAATAAAAAAGAGAGGAAAAAAAAAAAAGAAAGAAACCAAAACAAACGCAGGCGAGCCCGAGTCCCCCGAAGGCAGGCGAGGGAGGCGAGCGGCGGGGCGGCTGCTCAGCGGTGCTGGACCCGGTGGGACGCGGCGGGACCCGATTCTCTCTCCGGCACCCGGTCGGGTCTGACACAAAGTGCTGTCCAGCTGGAATGAATATATCTGAGTCTAACTACTGCCGAGAGGAGATATCGCAACCCCGGGGCGACTGTTCATGGGTCACCGCCGCCGTGCCGGCCGCTGAGCCCGGGCTCGCCTTCCCGCGACCCCCGGGAGCCGCCTCCCCGTCCAGCCGCACGCCCAGCCCCGAGCCCGGCTTCGCCTTCGGCCCCGGCCCCGGCGGCGCGGCCCCCGGCGCGGCCCCCAGCCGCACGCCCAGCCCCGAGCCGGGCTATGGATACAGCCCCCCGGCCGGCCGCCCCGAGGGCAAGGCTGCCGAGGACTCCCGCATCCGCCGGCCCATGAACGCCTTCATGGTCTGGGCGAAGGATGAGCGCAAGCGGCTGGCGCAGCAGAACCCCGACCTGCACAACGCCGTGCTCAGCAAGATGCTGGGTGAGCGGGAGGGGTGCGGGAGGAGCGCTGGGGGTGGGGGGATGCGGGCTGCGAGAGCACAGGGCTGCGGGATGTAGGGGTACGGGGCTGGGGATGCGGGCTGCGAGAGCACAGGGCTGCGGGATGTAGGGGTACGGGGCTGGGGATCCGGGCTGCGAGAGCACAGGGCTGCGGGATGTAGGGGTATGGAGCTCTGGATGCGGGGATGCTGGGTTACGGGGGTGCAGGCTGGGGATGTGGGCTGCAAGAGCACAGGGTTATGGGATTCAGGGATCCAGAGCTGGGGACATGGGGATGTGGGGCTGGAGATTCAGGCTGCAAGAGTAAAGGGCTGCGGAACGGGGATATCAAGCTGAAGAGACAGGGATGTGGGGATACAGGGCTGGGAATACAGGAATGCAGAGGTACAGGGTTTGGGGATGTGATCTGCAAGAGTGCAGGGCTGCAGGATGCAGAGGTACAGAGCTAGGGATGTTGGAGCACAGGGCTGGTGGTGTAGGGGTAGGTGATTATGTGTCAGAGGGTTCAAGGCAGTGGAATGAAGGGATACAGGACTAGAGATGTGAACAGCAGGAATCCAGGGCAGCAGGATGAAGGAATAGAGGATGGGGAATATGCACTGCCAGGGTCCAGGGATTCAGGGCTGGGAGTTTGGCATGAAGCAATACAGGGATTTGGGATGTGCACTGCAAGGATATGAGGCTGTGGGGTGCAGTCTGTGAGGATATGAGGCAGCAGGATTGGGATGCAAAGATTTGGGACTCTGGTAGCCAGGCTTCAAGGGTATAGCAATGCGGGATGCAGACTGCCAGGATTTGGGGGTGTAGGAGCTGTGTAACAAGGATGGGGTGCTGTGGGATACGAAGGTGGGGATGCACATCTACAGGTTTATAGTGGTGTGGGATGTGAGCTTTAGGGATATGGGTTGAAGGAATACCAGTTGCAGCCTGTAAGGATGCAAGGCTGCAGGGATATGGGCTATAAAGGTGCAGGGCTGTGGGATCAACGGCTGTGGGATGTGGTGCTAGAGGATATGGGAATATGGAGCTGCGGGATGTGAGGATACAGGGCTGCATGTACACAAGATGCAGGGAAATGGGGCTCCGGGATGCAGAGATACAGGGCTGTGGGGTTTGCAGCTGTGGGGATGCAGGATATGGGAATACAGGCTGCAGGATGCGGGATACACGACTGTAGGATGCGGGATGTGGGAACACGGGAAGCAGGATATGGGTAGATGGAGCTGCAGGATGCGGGACTACGGGAAGCAGGATATGGCCAGACAGAGCAGCAGGATGCAGAGACACAGGGCTGCAGGGTGTGGGGATGTGGGATTCAGGATATGGCACTGTGGGGTTTGAGGATGGGTGATTTGGGTTGCAGAGGTGCAAGGCTGTGGAGGTGAGATGCAGGAAAGGAGGAAGACCGGGGGCTGGACTGTGCCATGGGGCAGAGGGAGGCAGAATCCCCAGCCCTTGCAGAAGGGTTCCCGTGACCCCCCTGGGTGTTGAGTCCCCATTGTCCCACAGCGCTGAAATGCTGGGCACAGCTGCTGGATACAGGAATAGCCTGGCTTGGACTCCCATTCCCCAAGTCTTCCTTGTGCCAGCACTGGGACCTCGCTGAGGTGCCGAGCCATCAAAGGGAGCCCTTCCCACCCAAGGGCTGCCTCTCCCCAGGTGTCCCTGTGCCCTGGCCAGTGCCGGGTGGCTGAGCCGCTGTCACAGAGCTTCTCTTTCCCCTTCCAGGCCAGTCATGGAAAGCGCTGAGCGCCAGTGACAAGCGTCCCTTCGTGGAAGAGGCAGAGCGGCTGCGAATCCAGCATCTCCAGGATCACCCCAACTACAAGTACCGCCCAAGGAGAAAGAAGCAAGCCAAGAAAATCAAGAGGATGGAACCCAATATCCTCCTGCATAACCTTTCCCAGCCTTGCAGTGACAACTTCAGCATGAGTCACCATGGTGGCAGCCAGCCGGGCCACCCCCAGCCTCCCCCACTTAACCACTTCAGAGAACTCCACTCCATGGGGTCGGATATTGAAAACTATGGCTTGCCAACTCCTGAGATGTCTCCCTTGGATGTCTTGGAACAGACCGAGCCGGCGTTTTTCCCTCCGCACATGCAGGATGACTGCAACATGATGCCCTTTCGCGGCTACCACCACCATCACCAGATGGAGTTTCCCCAGGAGAAGTGCATGGGGCGGGACGTGGCCGTGCCCTATGCGCAGACCCCCTCACACTTGGCCGACGCCATGAGGACTCCCCATCCCTCCAGCATATACTACAACCAGATGTGCTCGGGAACTCAGAACGGGCTTTCCGCCCACCTGGGCCAGCTCTCACCCCCGCCTGAAGCCCACCACATGGAGAGCGTGGATCACTTGAACCAAACCGAGCTCTGGACAGACGTTGACCGCAACGAGTTTGACCAGTATTTGAACATGAGCAGGACTCGTCCCGAAGCCTCGGGACTCCCTTACCATGTCTCCCTGTCCAAAGTGACTCCTAGAAGTATCTCCTGTGAGGAGAGCAGTTTGATATCCGCCCTGTCCGATGCCAGCAGTGCTGTTTACTATAGCCCCTGCATCACTGGTTAGGTTGGCCCCACCGCCCGATGTGCGCACCAGGAGAGCCCCGACTCTCCTCTAAAGGCAAAAAGCCATCCTCCTTTAACCACGAGCTCCATCATATTTAGAGTATCTCATTAAATGCATTGCTTTCTTGTTTGTTCTTTTTTATTTTGATTTTTTTTTTCAATTTTTTTAGAGACAGACCAGGCTGAACTCACTGATATGCCATATAACTATATAACACAGATAGACGCCTTTCCCTGCCGCGCTCCCTGCTCCAGCCCTGGGCAGGGCACAGCTCTAGCTCCCAGCAGCTCCAAGGGGCATTTTATAGCCAATTCCAGCAAATCCTGCCTGAAACAACCACACCAGGATGAACTGAAGTGACCTGCCCCCAGTATTTAACCCAAGGGCAGGCGAACTTGTAGGGGGGGAAACTTTTAGGACAACTTTGCCAGGGCTGTTAAAGAGTCAGCGCCCATTAGGGGTGGGCTTTAGGACAGTTTTTACTGTATTCTCAGCAATATATTTTAATTGGGCAACAAAACTATATTTTTACTAAGCATTTTTATATATAAAATGGTATTTAATGTCTTTTTGGGGTTTTTTTATTAGACTTTTTAAAAAGAAAACAAGGGATATCCATGAGATCTAAAGCATTTATGTAGCAAAGCTGGATTAAAAAAAAAAAAAAAAATCCAAAACCGGAGGGGGAGAATAAAAGGAGATATTTTGTGAAAAGGGAATGAAAATGTAAATATTGTGGAACAATTGACTGGAATTTTGTACAAAGGAAAAATATGACTGCAAACACTTTTATTGTCTAGAACTGTATGGAGAGCAAACTGTTTTATACTGGTTAATTATTAAAACATCTTCATATAATTGTTCCCATCTTGTGTGCTTGTTGTGTGAACACATATTTTCCGCAAATACATGTTGTCCCAACCATTTCCAGATTTTTGTATCTGTTGATTAATGTTTTGACAACCTGGCAAATGTATTAATTTCCAAGCTGCCGCCTGCCCGCCCCGTCAGCCGCCTCGGGCTCCGCGAGTGCAGCTCGGCTCGGCTCGGCTCGGCTCAGCACGGGATGGTGGCTCGGGATGGGATGCTGGCGGCCACCCCGCAGCACCGCACCGTCCCGCCTGGAGATGCTCTCCGCAGGAAAAGCAGCTGTTCTCAGATTAAAATACAATAAAACATGTGATATCCTCCTCCGAAACAAGCCTTGGTGTGGTCATTGTTTTGGCAAGCTGGCAGCACATCAGTGCATGGTCTCCATGCCTCACCCTGTTTTCCCATGAAACCCCCCAAAATTAGAGCCAGGCTGCTCCAATGCCTTTGCTCCAATCCTTGGAGATGGAAGAAAACCCCATGTGCCAGAGTCTTTCCACCTCCTGGCCTTCTCTGGCTGCTTCCAGGCTCCAGCAGCAGCGGGTCTTGCTGAGCCATCACCATGCCCAACCGGATCCTGCTCGGAGCTGCTGGTGCTTTGCTGGAGCTTCATCCCCCTCCTGTGAATCACTTTGTGATTTACAGTATTTTTTTTGTTCAATTTGAAAAGGAGAAATAACAATCTGTTGCTTAAAACCCGGTGGCATCCGTTCCTTGAGCACCCAGTGATTTAAACCAGGCTGATATCACCAAAAAAGGCTATTTAAAAAAAAAAAATAAATTAAAAATTGAATAGAAGAAGAGCTTTTTTGTTGTTGATGTTGGCAAAGAATTGCCTTTTAGGGGAAATGGGTATTTAACAAATGACATTAATTTTCAAGCTTCTCCTAAATTAAATTCACATTAGTGTTAACAGGACTCAATCCTGACTCACTTTTTTTTGTTGTTGTTGAATGTGAAGCGCTAATAAACGGGACCACTCCGGGGGCTGGCGACGCGTTCCCATGGAACGCCACAAAGGCGCTTCATTGTCTTTCCATATACAGTATGTTAAAAGGGGGAATACATGGAAAAATGACCTCACTACCTACACGGGAGGGCTGGCGGGCGCCCGGCGGGTGCCAGAACCCTCGCTGCAGCAAACAAACACAACACCAAATGAGAAGCATCCTGTGCCGCCGCCGATGACTATGAAAGGAAGCAGCCGGCTATGGGCTCCATCCCACTCTGCTCCCCGAAGTGGCCTGGGAGGAAGGAGGTGAGGGAGGGGGGGGGAAGAAGAAAGCCCTGAGTTATTTTCCAGCCCTCAGCTTCCAGGTACCTTCCAGGCGAGGATGCGGTCACTTCCTGTGGTTCAAAAGCAGCGATGCGCAGGCTGGTCCTCACCCTCCTGCCCATCACATCATGGAGGAAATGTTAAGTCATTCTTCTCCAGCAAAAATTCCCTTCTTTCCCCATGGCTCAGGACAAGCCAGTTCGCCTCAGATCTCGGAGGATGACTAGAAACCCGTGGGGGGATTTTTTGCCTGACATGCAATTTGAGTGCAGCATCTCCTGATTTCAGGTGCTCAGATGGCCATAGACAGGAGCTTCCCAAAGTACTTGCACTGCAAAATTGTTGAAAATGGTTTTTAAACTGAAGGAAGGTCAATTTAGATTAGATATAAGAAGTTTTTTAGAATGAGAGTGGTAAAGCGCTGGCACAGGTTGCCCAGAGAAGCTGTGGCTGTCCCATCCCTGGAAGTGTTCAAGGCCAGGTTGGACAGGGTTTGGAGCAACCTGGTCTACCAAAAGGTGTCCCTACTCATGAAAGAGGAATAGGACAAGATGATCCTTAAGGTCTCTTTCAGCCCAAACCATTCTGTGACTCATGCCCAAGGACACTGCCATGGGGCTAGAGCAGGTATCTGACTGAAAGTTGTGATGGATGATCATTCCCACCCATAAATGCACCAAGGTTACATCATGTTGAAGCCCAAGCTGTCGTGAAAGCCCCACCTCACTGGTCAGCCCTACCCCAGGTCACAGGGGATCAGGAGAGAAGGGAAAGAAGAGTGGAAAAAAAAAGAACAGGGTTTGAGTCAGATACCAGGAGGCAGAAGGACTCGCCCCAGACCCTGGAAGATGCCACCTCCTCTCATCACTCAGTGTTCCATACAGCCTTTTTCACCTAAACTCACTCGTTTTGACACGAAATTTATCAAAAACTGTCCCAAACCAGCCTAGTTTGGGCTGGTACAGACCCAGCAGTGATTTGGGCTGGCACCTTCCCACAGTGTCAGTGATGCAGCATCACGCTTTAGCCATGGCCAGGACAGGATTTTATGTATTCTTTTTATATTTCTATATATTGGGTTTATATTTTTTATACTAGTTCTGTGTTTAAAGATTGTTTTTATGGATTATATTTTTTTTTGTATTTTTGTACATTTAGCATTTTAATAAATTTTTAATATTTTATATATTACTTTATGGTTTTCAACATTTCATATATTACATTATGTATTTTTAACATATGTATTATTTTTATCTTTCCCCTGCCCCTGTCCTCTTACAGCCACTCTGAGGCCAGGAAACCATCCCCCAGTGTTTTCTTTCACTGTGTGCCGGTGGCTCAGGTGTGACGTGGGACTGGAAATGGCCAGGGCTGACATAGTTTGGGGATGATTTCACTGCCGTTATGGCTCAGGCTGGGGCTGTTACTGCACAGCCCCTTCCGATTTTTATGACTTAATCTCTCCAAAGCTCAGGGCCGGATGGTTTTGGGCTGGGGTGGAGGAGTGAGGGGCTTTTAGCAGGTCGTTATGGCAGAAATATGGAGAAGGTATTTGACAGGTATATGGAAAACCTGACAGCCCATCCTGCTGGTTTTCCCAGGATGCAGGAAGAGGGAGAGGCGATGCCAGGTCCTACCTGGGCTTTATGGGCAGGTGGTATCTGCCCTGTGTCCCTTGGGGGTGTGGGGCAGTGGATTCTATCCGTGTGTTCATACATGTGTGCATCTGTGTGTGCGTCCCAATACATGTGTGTGTGCAAGCATTTGTGTGTGTCAGTGTGAATAAGTGTGTGAGTGTGTGTGCATCCATGTGTACATGCTTCACTGTGTGCATCCATGTGTGCATCCAGCTGTCTGCAGATACGTGTCTGTGTATACACATGTGCACATGCCTGTTCATCTCTGTCTGTGTGTGCATCCATGTGTGTGTACATCTCCATGCCTGCATGTGTGCATGCATATGTCCACATGCACACACGTGTGTCCATGTGAATGTATCATGTGTGTGTATCCATGTGCACGCCTGTGCACGTGTGTGTTCTGCTGGAGGTTCACGGGCCGGGTTTATGGACCTTCTGGTTTTTTTACAGCGTTATAGAGCACTCAATGACATCACCCAAATATTAAAACCTCATGTGCCAGCCAGCCCGGCTCTGGGCTCGCCTGTCCCAAGGCTGAGGCCACAGTGGAGCCAGGGGCAAGTGGGATGCACGGGGTGGCAGGCAGCAGTTTTGGGGTAGCCTGAGCCATTCCAGTCCAGAGGTCACCACTGGGGAGGATACACTGACACCACAGACTCCATGTAGTCATCCCAGCTGGGATGTGAACGGGGAATTAGAGCCTTTTGGTGCATGTATTTTGGGTGCTCAGTGTGTGCAGACATCAGTAGGAATGGGAAGATGCTGCCAGTGCTGGTTCCCCACCATGGCACCAGGCAGCTGCTTTAGACCAAGTGATGGGATTTATATTTTCCCCCCCATTACACACACACACACACAAAAAAAAAAAAAAAAAAAAAAAAAAAAAAAAAAAAAAAAGGAGATTTATCAAAATCAAACCTGTTGTAGGAAATGGCTCCAAAACATTTCCTGACTTGAGAAAAAGAGCATTGGAAAAAAAAAAAAAGTTTCCAGGTTTTTTTTTTAGGTGGGAGGCAAAGCCTTTGGAAAGCTAACAGCACTCTGTGGTGGGAGGTTAACCAAAGGGAAAAGGTTGAAATACAAAGAAAGTTTTCTAATGTTCCCAGAACAACCTTTTCTGACTGAGCAGAAGCACAGTTCCCAAACCTTCCCCAACTTTCTTTTTTGCAGCCCAGTTTGGGAAAGGAAATGTTTGGAAATCTCAGTGCTCCTTGCAGGACAGGAAAGGCTCCATTTCCTCTGCGCCGTGCCCGGAGCAGTCGGGCAGCAGGGACGCACAGGGTGAGGCTGGGTGCCCTTCCCAGCTCTGCTCCCGGCAGCAGGAATGCAGAGCTCAGCTCTGCCGGCTGCCACAGGCAGGGGAGGGCAGCTCCCTGCAGGGAACAGGGGCCATGGTATCATAAATATTACAGGTTTTTGCAAAGGAAAAGAAAATAAGCCAGTCAGGAGTCCTTAATGTGCCCTGGGAAGTCTGTGCAGCCTGAAACTCTTTAGCATTTCTCTTGCTGTGAAGTTCAGTCTCTATGTCCCCTGTGGAGCTTTGGTTGTGCCCCTGCAGCTCCCATCATTCCCCCACCAGCCCTCACATTCCTTCCCCTGCTTTAGGGCTGCCACAAGGCCCTGGCCTCCCAGCCCCCAGCCCCACACCAACCATCTGCTCACCCAGCGCCGTGCTGGGGTCCCCTTTGGACTGCGAGGGAGGCAGGTTTGGGCCTCATTGTGTAAGTCATGGAGGAGTTCAGGGGCTTCTCCTCCCCACTGGCTCTCAGCTGACTGAGCCCTACAACATCTGTCAGAACCACTTTGTGCTCCTCTTCTGAGCTGAGCCAGCAAAGTTGTGATGTATCCAGAGGCCAAAAGGTCATGGAGGGGTTAGGAGTGTTCTCCAGAGGTCATCTAACCCAATCCAATAGAACCCAACTCAACAGAACACAACCCAGTATAGCCCGACCCAACCCATCCAATCCTCCCAACACAAAACAGCACAACTGAACTCAACTCAGCCCCAAACAATCTAACATAACCCAATCCAACCTAATCCAACCAAAGGCAACCCAGCCAAAGACAACCCAACCAAAGGCATCCCAACCTGTCCTAACCAACCCAAACAAACTAACCCATCCTAATCAATTTTAACCACAGGACCCAACCAACCTAACCCAGTGCAACCTAACTAACTCAACTGAGCCTACCTAACTCAACCCAACCAGCCTAACCCAAATTTCTGTGCAAATCCTAAAGCAAGTCTTCCCATCGCCTCCTGCACAGCCAAGCTCAATCCTTCTGAGATGCTGCAGCGGTTTTGGTGGAAACCTCTCCCTCCTCCTATGCTTGACAACCCCATGGGGACTGAGCCCTGCAGGGAACTGAATCATGTCCCCCCACTGTGGCGGGAGCGTCACAGACTGTCTGAAGCTCGTCAGGAGAGTCAGGCCAGGCCGCGCTGGGCCGTTCTGGGAAGCCATCCAGCCATCCGCTGGAGAGAGGAGGCTGCCTAAAAATGACTCTCCTGGCTCCTCTCCACACTCCGACCATCCCATATGGAACAAATGTACATTTTCCATCAATTGTTTGTATTTTGCATTTAAAGAAAGAAAGGGGGAGGGAAAAAAAAGGCAGCAAGTAAGTGGGCTATACATATATGCGAAGCGTCGGTGACAGCAGATAGGCCCCATCGTGGAGAGGGAGAAACACTGGCTGGCGTTCAAGAGACTCAAATGTATGGTATGAAACAATAAATTTTAAGTGTGTTTTGACATATTTGGTGGTCTCTGCCTCATGCTTAATGAGCATTGGTCCACGTTGCGGGGGAACCGCACAGCTCGGGGTGGTTGGCAGGCTGTGCTGGGGCAGGGGGGTCAGTGGCCAGCAAGGCTGGAGGTAGACATTGAGGTGGTCCTGGTATGTGTGTGTGCCACAAGGGAATGGGGCATGGGGATGTGACATGGGGGACTGTGCCAGCACGCTTGGAGGGAGGGATGCTGCGGGTATCATGACACCTCAGCACCCATGGGGTATGAGCAGTGATGTCAGCTCTCAGGAAGAAGAAGCATCAAGAGGCAGATTTGTGTTGAATTTGGCCAGGGGACACAGACAACACAGTGATGATATTCCAAGGCAGCATCCCTCGCCAACACACGGCTTGGGCAACCTGTGCTCCCATCTCCAGGCTGGGTCCCAGCCGGGTGATGCTGCTTTGCCTGCAGAAAGACCACGGGTTCCCACATCCCCATCACCGTGGAGAGAAAGCCCGAGGGGATGGGCGAAGCAGCAGGAGGAGGGAGTGCAGCCCTCCCGCATCCCCCGCCTCTGTGCCAGGCTGCCCGGCTCCCCCCGTCTGACAGGGTTTGATCAGAAAGATGGACATGAAAGTGGAGCTTGGCTCTGGTTTCTCTCTCATTCAGAACATTCAAAAACTATTAACTGTGGTGGGGGTAAGCAGGCAGCTGGTTTTAATATCGTGCTCTTCCAATTGTGTTGGGGGTTTTTTTCCCTGCTTTTCGCGAGCACTTTAAGTGACATGGTTACATGTATTTGATTAAAAAGCTGTAATTCAACGAGTGCATTTTCTTGTACTGTACAAAACGGCTTAAAGACACAGGATTTATTTACGGTGGTCTCCCGGTTTTCCAGCTCTGCCGAAAGACAGGATGACAGGGAAATCGCAGGAGGGAGGATGGATAGTGACAGAAGGGGACATGCAATCCCTCCTGGCTTTCACAGTTTGGGGAACACATCCAGATCATTTCCTCTGCTGTAAGGCTCAGCCCGCTGCCACCAGCCTGGTCCTTGGGGCCATCCACTGGTGCCAAAGGCACGATCTCTTTTTGGTGTCCCCAGGGTTGGGTCTTAGCTCAAGGGGGCTGGCAAGATGCTGCAGGACCTAACTGGGAGTAGGGGGTAGATTTTTCCAACCATGCCCATCCCCTGCCTGTGCAGTGATGCTGCCAGCACAGAGGAGCCTGTCCCAGCCTGGCAGCTCTACTTCCTAAGGAGGAAAAAGCCTTTATGAGATCCCAGCAAGGAGCCATGGCCTGATGCTGCTGAGAGCCCTGGATCATCTCCTGTTAACCCCAGTGTCTCCCATGGCACAGCCATTGACTGGATTCATGCTCATCCACACCCTGATGGCCCCTCCACTTCCAAAGTGGTGCATTTCACCCCAAAAAAGCAGGCATGGAGATGGAGGGAGAGCCAGGGCCTGCTCTGTACCCCCCCAAGCACCACAATTACCCTGTCTCCCCACAATTACCCTGTCTCCCCACTCTGCTGGCCCCAAGGGGCTGTGGCACAGCCGTGGCACAGCCCCTCCACCCCATCACAACCCTGGCTGGTTGTGTTCCTCCAGCACAGAGGGGAGGTGTGTGCATGTGAACATGCATGTGTGTGCGATGCTGACCCCACAAACCCAGCTCCACCCAGCACAGCTTCACCTTTCTCACTCTGATTTGTATTAAAAATGTATATAATAAAAATTAATCCAGCAGTGCTTGCACCCCACCTGTCCCAAAGCCCTCCATGTGCAGCCTTGGGGACATGGACGCCAACCTCATCATCACTCAGGACCACCCTGGGAAATCCCAGCCTCCCCCATCCCTGCCTGTGGGCTGGAGTCTGCCTGGCTGCTGGCCATGCCGAGCCGAGCCGTGTCTCTTCCTCAGCTTGCTCCTGCCCAGGGATCACCTGCAGTTCAGTTGATTTATGAACGGAGAATTTTTCAAGCTCCGTTTCCTTTTCATTGTTGTTTCAGTTGCTGCGCTCGCTTCCGCCTGCCTTTGAATAACTCCTGCCACGCTGCGAGCGGTGAGAAAGGCGCCGAGTAAACACTCACACTCGTCCCGGGAGCCAGGGGGCAACAGCCCTGAAAACGGGGGATGTGGGGCTGCCCACCAGCTGGTCCCACCTGCGGCAGGAGGGTGCTGGGCTCCAAGCAAGCAGAGCCCCAAAGCAGACCCTTCTTTTCCCGTGGCTGCAGTCGGGGATAGAGAAGCAGCATCCCATTCACCTGTGCCGAGGCACAGCCCCTGGGAGGCGGCAGTCCCGTGGGGATGCTGCTCCCCGCGCTGTGGCTGGGGAGGGGGGAGGTTGCGGTGGGTGGTCTGGCTGAAGGGACCCTAAAATGTGGCCCGGGGCAGAGGGGGGCACTTCATTGCCCCATGGAGGGCCGCGTCCCCCCACCCAGCGCTGTGCTCCAGCACAGCTGGACTAAGCAGTGGTACCCGGCTTCATCCCTGTCCTCATGCCCAGCTGGAGGGGGACTCCCACGGTGGTGCAGAGAGGATGCTCTGGAGGGAGCTTGGGTTGATTTACAGCGAAGCCCTTAAAGAAAAAAAAAAAAAAAAAGAAAAAAGAAATCATAAAAGGAAAGGAAAGAAACCCCATCCGCAATCTCAGCTCAGCCGAGGACCCACGTCCCCACCGCTGCCACCTGCCGCACCCCGGGCCGCGGAGGAGCCCCCATCCCGGGCGATGGGCAGCTGCCCATCCCGGCCTGCGCCCATTGTCCTGCCCTTCCTCCCCGCGCCCCCAGCCCCCCGGGGCCGGGGGGAAAACAGGAAGCGCTCCCCAGCACGCTGCTGCGGAAATGAGACAAGCGGGCTGGAGCGGCGGCGAGGACGGCAGGAGGAAGCGGACGGGATATTTGGAACTGACGGCGAATTCTTGGGCTTATCTCTGCGCCGCAGAGGCCCAGGAGTCCTTACAAAACAGCGCCCAGCTGGAGCGAGGCCCGCGGCTGGGGACGCGTCCTCGTCCCCAAAGCCAACCCCGGTGCCTTGTCCGGCAGAGGGATGCTGGTGGCGCGGAGGGGACACCCACTCGGCGTGGTGGGTGGCACCTGCGTCCCACCGGTGGTCATGGAAGGGGCCGGATGCCTTGCTGCGGCGTAGGGATGGGCAGCCCCCAGGCGGAGTGTCCCCCAGCTTGCATCCTTCACAGGGATCTGGGGATAAGGGCACTCCTCACCATCCCTAAAACCTGTCCAAAAATCTCACTGGTTTATGAACCCCCAGGCACGAGTTGCCCCTTTCCCAAGAGAAACTATTCCCTCTACTGCACACAATCTGCACTGGGACACTTTCGACCCATCACCTCCCCTTCCGCCCCCGAGGCACCAGCGGCAGAGCCGGGATGTGGGGATGCTCGTCCCCTGCCCGCCCTGCCTTCCCTGCCCACAAAGGGTTACAGACAGCCCGGCTTGCTCAGATTTTGCCCTTCCAGCTGCTGCTCGACTTTTTGGTGGGTTTGAATTATTTTTCATAACAATGGCGTGGTACTTTATATTCAGCACACCCCAGCTGGGGAGTAGAAAGCGGATCCATGCTTGGAGCACCCGGCCCAAAGGCAAAGGTCTCTGCAGCGCTTCCTAAAAGCTGGAAGCTGCCCTCTGCGGGCAGGGAGAGGGGCTGGGGTGGTGGCATCATCCCGGGGAGCTGGGGCTGCTGCCAGCGCCCAGGGATCCACAGTTGGGCTTTGTTGGGATCAGCCCCTCGTTTGTTAATTGGTGGTGAAAATGAGGCAGGAGCCCTGCAGTGGGCAGCGGAGGCAGCCGGAGCACCCCGGAGCCAGCGCTGGGAGCGGCTCGGGATGAGCATCACCTTCCTGCAGTGTCCCTAACCCAGTAGGGACGCACCAGCCGAGGACACCCAGCGCGGTGGCTGCAAGGAGGCACCTTTGGTGCCAGAGAGCGCTGGTGGTGGAGCAATGCCCGCGGACAGGACGCGCCGAGGAGGGCTGCCACGGCCAGTGGAGCCAAATTTGGTGGCTGGGGGGGGCCAGGGTGTGACGGGTCACCCTGGCAGAGGCTGAGACTCCTCCTCTGCGGGGAGGAGGACAAAGGATGGAAGCGGCTGCCCCGTTGCAACACATCCCCGGCGAGCACAATGGAAATGCCATCCTCCGTCTTGTGAAACAGGAACCTCATATGATCTCGCTGAAGGCTTGGGGACACTCTTGTAGGTCTGAGCGTGACGCTCCCCGGGCTCCTTTCTCTACCCGCAGGGGTATGGGGACAGCAGGGACTGCCCCAGAGCATCCCTCCTCTGGTGAGGACAGAACTGCCACCACTGTCCCCCATGGCACGCTGGACCCGCTGGCAGGCGGAAGGCGATGCCCTGCCACCCACCCTGTGGCCAAAACACCTTCAGGTCCCCCCCAGCCCCACCAACATGCGGTCCCACGAAGGCACACACCCCCACAGCCTTGCTGAGCATCCCTCTCCCGCCCCGCTCGAGGACTCCTAAATAAACTTCGTTCTCCCTTTATGTTCTTGACCCCAGATTTAATTAGACCCCCGTTTCCTGCCTATATGAAAAATCACTTCCCCGAGCAGGTGGCTGCGATACCGCGGGGGCTGTTGTTGTTTTCTTTTGGGGCGCGGGGAAAGGTGGTAAAGGGAGGGAGCGGGGGGGAGAATTTGTTGTTTATTTTTATATTTACAAAGCGCAGCTTTTTCCTGGTGCCGGGCATCGGAAGAGCGGCAGGATGTGACCTTCATCCATCTCCTCCTCGCTCACACAATGCGGCCAGGAGCGCTGCGGGCTGTCGCCGGCATTGTCCCCCCGCAGCCGACGGGCACCTCCCGCGCCGCCCCGCCGGCACCTGGCGCCCGCCGGCACCCGGCACCGCTGCCCCCCAGCTGGGCCCCGCCGCTCACACTGGGAGAAAAAAGGAAAATAGAAAAAAAAATAGGAAAAAAATAATAGCAAGGTTGCAGGTTTCCTCTCTGGAAAACAGGCGGGAGCTGAGCGGGACCAGCAGCGTGGGAAGGAGGGAGCAGGGTCCCGTTGAGTCCCTAGGGAGCCTCCCCTTCTTGGGGAGTGGCCAGGGCTCGCTGCCTCCTCCCTCACTGCATGTGTGGGGCAAACCAGCCCCTTTCCCCATTCCTGGGGCAAATGGGCCATTTTCCCCAGTGTATGGGTTAAACACACCTTTGACCCCATCCAGCAGTAGTCCTGGTTTCATCGAGGGCAGCAGACAAGGAGGGGGTGTAGAAAACATCTGGTTCCCTCACCCTGATGTTGTGGGGAGCACCCAGCAGCCAAGAGCCCACCCAAATGCCAGCAGAGACTCGCAGAGTGGGTGCTGCTCCCTGTCCTCACCTCATGCAATTCCTTTGTCCCTTCCCAGTCCTTCTGGGGAGCTGCAGCTACTTGCTGGCTCGGGCTGCTGGGATTGCTGTGGTGGGCTGGTCAGCAGAGCCAGCTTAGGTGTGGAGTTGGCACTGCCCGGCCTCCCTGTGCCCATCATGGAATGGATAAAGACATAAAGGAGTGAGGTGTTCTTGTTTTTGTTCTTCCTAAGAAGCACCACACTTCCACAGGCTGTGCTGCTGCTTGGTCCATGGAGAGACACGCTCCAATCCCAGTCCCATACATTTGTGCAAATTAGCATCCACTGTGACAAAGCTTCAGGGACAAACATCTGATGTGAGCCCCAAACCAGTGTTGGCACCCATGTGGTACTTGTTGGTGGCATCACTGCCCCAAACAGAGGACTTGCTGCAGAATTTTACAGGGACGAAGGGTCTGTCATCCCAGAGCATCTTCCCCAGTGGACTACTCAGCCCACTTGGAGCAGGCGCTGGCACAGCCGACGAGACCCACTCAGTTCCTTCCAGCACCGTGGTGTAACACAGCCCCAGAGCCCAGCACTGCTAGTTGGCAAAGGGCAGGCATGTCCCAGCACGCTCCTTACAGCCTGGATCCTGGAGCAGAGGGCGGTGTCAGCATGGCATGGAATAACACAGAATGGCACAGCACGGCATGGTATGGAACAGCACAGCACAGCATGGTATGGTATGGAATGGCATGGTATGGCACGGCACAATATGGCATGGCATGGCATGGCATGGCATGGAATGGCACATCACCAGGGCACATCACCCTCACCCCTTCAGAAATGCCACCCAGAGACATCAGTACCTCAGAGCTGCTTCAGTCTCACAGCGGACAAGCATCCAACAGCAGAGCAGGGGGTTAATTAATTTATCTTTTAATTCCCCAGCATGCCCCAGTCAGTCCCCATCCTGCTCAGGACCCTAGGCAGGAGCAGGCGCAGCACTGATGGGGTGCAGCACCCACTGCCCCAGCACTGACACCCCCAGACCCCACAGGACCCCCACCAAGAGACCCTCATCCACAGGGCTGCTGGGCAGTGGGTGCCCACCAGGGCACAGAGCTGGGCACGCTTGTGCTGGTGCTGCCCAGCACAGTTGGTTATCCTTACATTTGGCATCAGCTGCTTCCATTGGGCTCCATAGGGGAGGGAGAGAGAAAAGGAAAACTCAGCTCAGGGCGATTTAATAAGTTCAGCGTTACGAGCTGGGGAAAAGCTGTGGAACACACAAGTGGTAACGCAGGATTAATCTTTCCTTTAGTCTTGGGAATTATGTTTTCATTAATCCTAATTTTTCCAGATGTTTCACTCCTTATACCATGCTCTTCAAAGCCTCTGTGGCTGCAAATTCTAATGAAGCCATGAGAACATTTTAAAGAGAAAGATTCAAAGCTTAAATTGCTTCCTTTTTTTTTTTTCTTTTTCTTGGTATTTTTTTTTTCTTTTTCTTTTTGCCTCCCTCTTTTCCCCCCGGTTGGGCTGTCGGGGAGTGCATGCGTGTGCGGTCCCAGCGCCTCCACATGTTGTGTTACACAATGTGCTAACAAGATGGAGAAGGCCACTCGGACCGCGTGATGCCGGGGTGACGTCTGTTCAGCTTTGTGTCCCCCCCCTCTCGGTAGGACCTGGCTGCGAGGGGTTGGGGAGGGGGGGTCTGGCCCCTTGCCTGCCACATGACAGCCGGCACAGGGGCTGGTGGGGTCACAGCTGGTCCGGAGCTCTTAAAACACTCTCAGTTCTCGCTCCTGGCTTGCTTGGGCAGCAGGCGGGTGGTTATGCAGGACCTACAGAGGGGATGGAACAGAGCTGGAGCTCTGTGGGAGCTCAGCTTGCTGGCAGGATCTTTAGGGAATGCAGAATTTTGGGGTGCTTCAGGCTGGAGGGAGCTATGGGTTGAAGATGATGCCAAGGCTTGGGGGTGGCATCAGCAGTGCCTTCCCATCTCACAGCGCTGCCCTGCAGGGATGAATCTGGAGGTCCTGCTCCCTCCTGCCCAGCAGCTGGTCCCCAGCACCCATCTGGGTACCAGTGCATCACCACGGGATGGGAGCATCCAGCCACTCCATTGCCACAGTGGCATTCCCAAACCTTGCACTCCTTCAGGATTCTCCATCCATCCCCAGCCCGGCACGGCCACAGGATCCGGCCGCCACCGCCCGGCATCCCCTCCTCGCCGGGAGCCCTCGTCTGACGCAGGAGGTCAGACAAGACGATCGTAACAATCCTCCCGGTCTCCAGCACCCGGGATTCAGATCCATGTACTTATATGGCCTGCAGAACGCGGTGGGAGCATGACCAACGTCTGGAAATCCAGATATGACTAGATCCCTTCATTAGTAATTTCTTGTACATGACTTTCTAGACCATGGGGATTTGTTAAATTTGCAGGAGTGTTTCTCACAGTGCCATGGACTGGCTGCTGCCAGCATATATTGGCTTGGATCTGTCAGATCCCGTTGCCTTATATGACCCTCGGTTAATTCAGCTTTTCTTTGTATCCAGCCCTCAGCGGGGAACTCCTCCAGCAGTCCCAGTGTGGATCCTGCTAAAATGGTTCCCCAGTCCTCCTGCCATAAAACAACTGCCCCCCCAGTGAAAGGGGGATGTGGGGGGTGGAATTCAATGCTCCCCTCCCTCCCCACTGCCCAGGCCCTCGCCAGATGCTTCCTCCATCCCTTCTCCTTCAGTGCCAAAAGAAAACTCGCCGTGCCTGGAAAATGTTACCAGAGGGACTGGACCTTCTCCCCATGGGTACCGTGGCATCCCAAAGGCACACCCTGCACCACGGGGTTAATCATTCGCTGCCTGCTGGGGTGCCCCAGGACCAGAGGGGACTTTAACCTTCCCAGCGACCTCTTGGAATTTTGACCTTCTTTTATGGGTGCCATAAAGGTTATTTTTTAATCTGTGCTCCAGTGGGGCCTCCCCTCTCTCTACTGCAGGGCCTTTGGTCTGGGGAGCACTTGGGCATCACTGCTCTTTGTGCCTCATCTATTTTGGGAAGAGGAAGGGCTCACAGGATGGCCTTTTCCTAAGAGAAGGGGATGGTGGTACCCAACACCTCATCAAAGGAGCCTGGTGATGGTTGGCCCTGTTGATGCAGCAGAGCCAAGGGTGCTGCTGGTAGGGATGTGAGGGACTGTGAGTAATGGGAACCCCCTCCATTGGCTTCTGACCCTCTGGGAGCCCAGGGAAGCATCTAAAATCCCCAGGTGCTGCCAGAGCAAGATTTCTAGGTGAAAAAAGAGCATATGTCCAAGAATATCCTGCTGAGTCTGCAACTCCCTAACACCTGCTGATCCCTATCTCACCTACTGAGATAAGGAGACGTCACCCCCCAAAACAGCCCATCACTGAACACTGAGCCTGGCCATGCAGTGCCACTTGCCCATGTGCCCTACCAGCATCTGCTGACCCAGCAGAGAGTCCAGTGAGGGCATTTACACCCCAAACCTCCTAATGTGTTGCTTGTCCTCTCCAGCACATCTGGCAGTGCTGGGATGCTCCAGGACACATCCCTCTGGGATCTTCCTCCTCCTCACAGGAGGCACTGAGCTATAACCTTGAAGTCTTCCAAGCACTCTCTTACTTAAAAGACCTGTTCCATAGCTTTTTCATTTAGTATTTTATTTGACCTCGCCTTAAAAAAGCCACAAACCAAAGTGGCAAGGGGTGGACTGAGATGCCATGGGCAGCAGGAGAGGAGTGAATGGGCAGCACCTAGTGTACCAGCAAGCACCTTATCCTCTGGCACAGAGAGAGGACCCCAACCCTTAGTGAGCCAGAGCCAAAACACCTCCTCAGCTCTGTAAGAGCAGCCCAGCTTTTCCATCTCAGGAGCAGGATCTGCTTCAAGCATATCGCTGGGGCTGTATCTCACTCGCTGTCAACCAAAGAGGTTTCACTGCAACAGGCTGTTCACTTGAAGATCTTGAAACCCTGGATGGGTTGGCATGGCAAGGGTTGTAGATGAGGGGTCAGGGTCTGAAATCCCCTTTCTTTGCCTTTTTTATAACAGCAAGGGATACAGAAGGCTCTGTTTGTGTCCCCTTTTTCCTTATCCCCACTGCTTGGTGGAGGTGGGAGCCCACAGCAGCCATGGGAGGTGGGCTGGGCTGTGCTCCTGTGTGGGCAGAGGCAGGAGCAGTGAGATGATCCTGTCAATTAGGCCATCCCATCCTACCCCATTCCATCCCATCCTATCCCATTCCATCCCATTTTATCCCATTCCAACCCCAGCCAAACTGAGGACACAGTAGAGAGCCATATGGCACTGTGGAGACCCCAGGCCCACATTTCCTTGTGTAAGCAATCTCCATGGGAGCATCCACTACTGTTAGCATCACCAGCCATGCAGCAAGGATATATTTAGGGGCAGACAAAGCACCCAGTCTCCCATCCCAAAACCCTCACTGCTCCCACCACCCTTCTGTTGCTGTTGGTCATGACCTGGATGCAACACAACCCCTCCTCACCAGCCAAAGGCACTGCCTTCAAAGCACCTCCTCCTCCTATACATTGCCCCCATTTCCAGCATCTCTGGGTTGAAAAATGGCTGGGGAGGGTTTGGCAGAAGAGCCTCGCGCAGATTATTCAACAATTGTTTCCCATTTTGCGCCCTCGCCTGCCTCATCCTCCAGTAACAATGACGAAGAGCGGCGCGGAGCCAGCGCCCGCGGCAGGGGTGTTGAGATCAGGGACAGCACAAAAATATCTCCTCTCTGGAACAAATATTTACCAACCCTTCTGCCTTTTGTTCTTGTGGTTCTCATATATTTTTTTTTAAATTTTTTTTTTCCAGACATTCACTGGCAAAATGTCACACTAAGCAGCAACCCAGAAACTTCGGGGTAGCTGCTTGGCTGCTCTGGGTTTTGTTTTTCTCGCGCGCTAATTGTTAATGAATTTCCAGCCATTTAAGCCAATGCAAACCTGTGAGAAAATGATCTTCTCAGCCCTGATTTCAGGGCTTTATGGCACTTCACAGAATCCAAGCAGTTCCTGAGGAAAACGTGCATCATTGCACAGAACAGGGCAGTGGCAGTGCCAGAGCCAATCTGGAGTGGGATGTGGCAGAGCCGGACTGGGAGCTGGGGTTGTGTGAGCTGCCAGCATCACTCTGGGGTTTCAGCAGTGAGGTCCACACTCCTGGAAGCGGATAGGTTAAATGGGGTGAGTGCCATGGTACCCTCATCCCTGGCCAGCTCCTCACCAATCATCCTTTGCTCTTCTCTGCCCCATGGCAGGTTTGTTTCCCTTCAAAATCATAATGCCCATCATGTCCACTTTTAAGGCAGCCAAATAAGAGCACATGGCTAATTTATGGTGTTGTGTTTAAAGAAGGAAGGAGTAAAACCCTCCTCTTCTGGGACATAAATTTAGATGTGTGGTTAAAAATTAACTGTGGCCATAAAACCCTCGATGTAGGAGCAAGCAGAACTCACCCTGTGAGCACTGCTGGGCTGCTGTCCTGTGCCAGCACCCCACTGGTCACTGTCCTATCCTGTCCACTCCAGGATGGCCACATCGCCCTTCACTCGGCCCCGCCGTCTCCTGCCCCTCTTTCTGGGGCTTTTCCAAGGTGCCCTGCTCCTCTTCTTTGCCCTCTTCGTCACCTATGATGAGCCCTCAGCGCAGGCGGAGAATGCCAGCTTGGTGGCCCACAAGGTCTACAGCACCTTCCCCTTCTTCCAGGACATCCAGGTGATGCTGGTGGTGGGGTTGGGGCTCCTGCTGACCTTCCTGCCCCGCTACGGGCTCAGTGCCCTCACCCACAACTTCCTCCTGCTCAACTTCTCCATGCAATGGGCACTGGTGCTGCAGGGCTTGCTCCACCACTTCCACCATGGCCAGGTCCAGCTGGATCTCCACAAACTCCTCATCTCTGAGTTTGCTGCTGTGACGGTGCTCATCTCTGTGGGGGCTATTCTGGGGAGGACCAGCCCCTGCCAGCTGCTCGTCATGGCCACCTGTGAAATCCCCGTCTACCTCGCCAGTGAGTGGGTCATTATCAACTGTCTGGGTGTCCTGGATGTGGGTGGTACCATCACAATCCATGTCTTCTCCTGCTATTTTGGCCTTGGTGTGTCCAAGGCTCTGTTCAGGGCAAGGCAGCAGCCACTGCATCCCAAGGAGATGCCAACACTCCGCTCCGACCTCATGTCCCTGGTGGGGATGCTCATCCTCTGGGTTTTCTGGCCCAGCTTTGTGGCTGTCCTCTGCCAACCGGGTGATGCTCAGCACCGTGCCATCCTGAACACCCTCCTGGCCATGAGTGCCGGTGCCGTCACCACCGTGGTGGCCTCCAGCCTGCTAGAGAGGGATGGCAAGCTCAGCCCTGGACACCTGCAGAACGGCAGCCTGGCTGGAGGGGTGGTCATCGGCGCGGTGGCAGACATGGCCATGCCACCAGTGGCTGCTCTTGCCCTGGGCAGCCTCTCAGCCCTGGCATGTGTCCTTGGCTTCAGGTTCCTCACCCCACTCCTGGGGAGGAAGCTTGCGCTCGTGGACCAGTGCGGCATCCACAACCTCCATGGCTTGCCTGGCACCCTCGGTGCTGCTGCCAGTGCTGTGGCCATCCTGGTGGCATCCAAGCACACCTCCGGGTCCCACTTCTCACAGCTGTCCCCTGCTGGGGGCAATGCCAGCGGGGTGGTGGGGGAACAGCGGGGGGACCGCGAGGCGAGCAGGCAGGCGCTGCACCAGGTGGCAGGGCTGGCGGTGGCTGTCGGTGTCTCACTGCTCGGGGGGCTGCTCACCGGGGCTGCTCTCCGGCTGCCCAGCCTGGCCCAGCCACCCGAGCGGCTCTGCTTCGATGACTCGCTGTATTTTAAGATCCAGGATCAGGCTGAGAACCCCGGTCCAGACAACACCACTGAGGAAGGAGCTCTGGCTCTGAAGGAGCAGATTTAGGCACTGGCGAATGTGCGGCTGCAGGGAGAGCCAGGGAATATCACCAGCCCAGATCCGCAGGCCTGCTCCTGCCCCATGCCTGGCTCCAGCTGCTGAGGATGCCAGCATAGCCAGGTCAGCACCACAGAGCCAGTCCATCCTCCCTTCTCCTACCCTGCAGCTGCGAACCCCTTCCTCTGCTCCAGTCAGCCCCAGAATCTGTCCATCCCCGGCAGCAGCCAGAGGAACAATCTGCTCAGGGTGTCTCCCCTTGGATGGTTAATAGCCCCTGACTAACCTAGACAGCCCTGCCACAGGGCACTGGCACTGGCTGCTCCTCTCTCAGCAGGCAGCATCACCCACAGTGCCCATGCTGACCCTTGGCTCCAGCTCTCACACTGGACTTCTCTGCCCACAATGGGCAACACCTGGAGAGGGCTGCCAGCTCAGGCCATGGCTCCAGATTAGGAATTCAGCATCCCAGGTGCCTGGAGGGTGGAACTGCAGCAGCAGGATGCAGGGAGATGGGATGAGCTGGCCCCAAGCGAAGGACTTTACACAGATTTGATGACCTGCACTGGGCAATTCAGTCTCCAGGAGAGTTTGCAGAGTGAGGCACCAGCTTTTTTTACCACTGGTGCTGCAATGAGGACACAGTCAAGCATGGTGAGGAGCCTCGGAGAGAGCCAGGATGCAGGAGGCACCCGCAGCCCACAGCACCCTCATCCCGCCCCAAAACCAGAGCTGGGAAAGCTACGCCAGCATCCCAGGAAGAGAAGTGGCCCCATCCCATCCCACCACAGGCAGTGAGCCGCTTCCACCCTGTGGAGGACAAAGCCTGCGGTCCATGGCTGGCATGAGGAGAGCTGGGAGCGCGGGGCCGCATCCTGCCCGGAGAGCGAGGGCTGTGATTCACATCCCTCCTGCCACGAATCACCGCTGCCTCTGCGCCCCCACGGACCCCGCTGCTGCCGAGACAATGTGGGGGATGCTCCTGGGCTCACGAGGGGGTCTTGACCACCGAGGCCCCCAGCACTGAGTGCAGGAGCAGGGGGGCTGTCGGCACAGTTGGGGGTCCCCAACCCTGAGCGGGTGGGAGAGGGGCTGGATCCCCTCCGCCCGGTGCAGCCCCAGGCAGAGCCAACACCAAGAGGGAGCGAGGCTGGGGAATTCGCCCTCCAATAATCACAAACAGGCTTGGGGGCCCGGGTGTGTTTGGTTAATTGTTAGAATAAAATATTGCCGAGCTCTGACAAAGAAATCCTGCCCCGCAGCCCGGCGCGGACGAACAATGGGCCCCGGTGCAGGATGCTGTGGGCTGAGCAGCAGGGCCAGGGGCCATGGGGACGGGAGGCAGCTTGGTCCCCACGGCTCCCAGCCAAGCCCCAGCAGGCCCCCAGCTTCTTGGCGACTCGGTATGGATGTGCCCCATGATGGTGCTGGGAGCCACTGCGCGCCCACTTGGAGCGGGGACCAAGCGGGCCCCTCATCACTGCCCGGCTCCCGCTGGGTGTCAAGAGCTGCCAGAGCCAGAACCCGCCCGGGAGGCTGCGATACCATCGGTGCCGGATCGGCAGCATCCAGTCCCTGTGTGAGCTGGTGTTCCCGCTAAGCCCAGCATCCCGGTCCTGCTGGTTTGCCCCATGCCCAGTGCCAGCTCTGGCTCCAGCACAGGGGAGAGGGGGTACGGGGTCAGCGGCACCGGGGGCTGCAGCCACCCTGTTGGGGAGCAGCCATGGAGAGGAATCACATGCACACACCCTTGCCCATGCATGCACTCACATGGAATCACATGCAGGCACCCATGCTCATGCATGCACTCTCATGGAATCACATGCACGCACCCACCCCGTGCACACACACGTGTGCACACACCACTGCACACACACACTGTGCCCAAGCACACATGCACACTCATGTAAATGCACATGCATACAGGCACACATGTACAGACATCCCAGCACTCACACACACACGCACACGCAGCCCCAGGGCTGCAAACCCCTTGCTGTTGGAGGCAGTGGAGCGGGCAGAGCCGCTCTCCAGCATCTCCCAGCCCTTCCCAGCGAGGATGAGGACGCAGGCTCCCGCCGAGCAGCCCGCGGCACCCAGTGGGGGAGCGGGCAATGGGGGCACAGGGAGGGAGCACACCCAGAGCCGGGCCCGGGCGCACCCCTCCTCCCGGCTGGCATGTCCTGGCAAGGGCACCCCGGCACGCTGCAGCACAATCTGGTCGGCAGATGCTTCAAAACCAGCAAGAGGCCCAAGAAATGATGGGGGGTCAGCGCTTTCCTGCTGCCCGGAGGGGCTCAGGCACCCGGTGACCTATGGCTAGGAGGGCTGGGACCCACCTGGGTCGTGGCACGGCTCCATCAGCCCCACTCCCAGCCGTCCCCATCCCCCTGGACCCGCTGTTCTGCCGCTGGGTGTGCTGCCCGGCGCTCCCCACTCCTCCAATCCAGCAGTTCTCCAAAGGATGGAGCAGTCAGATATTCCGCAGAGCCTCCAGCGTTTATCACACTGTAAATCTGGGCTTTCAGCAGCTTCACAATGCTGCAGGGAGATGGGAGAGAACAAAACGCTGCTCTGCTCAGACACAGCCTGCGTGTGCCAGTGCCCCCAGCACTGGGGCTGCCAGGGGATGGACCCCCAGCCCAGCTGCCAGGGCATGAGGACTGAAGCAGGGGGCATATGTGGGCAAGGCCCCCCGGTCACCAGCCAGGGGGGCTGCTGGCACCCCGAGATGGTGATGGCTCGGGGACAGCTGCATTTCAGTGGTGTGAAGGGGCAAAATGTGCCTCTGTGGAACTGCAGCACCCACTATCCCCCAGCATTGGGTCCCCTGTGTGGACCCCAGCAGAGCTCCCCCGGCACGGTACCCTGGTGTGGTCCCCCAGCACAGTCCCTGGGCACTGTACCCCACTATGATGCTCCAGCACTGTCCCCCAGAACAGTGCCCTGGTGCACTGGGTTCTGCTGCTGCCTCCGAGCTCAGCCCGAAGCTGGGCTGGCATGCAACCCACTGGTCCTGGCAAGAAGCACCAGCCCCCATCCTTGTCCCCATCCCCGTCCCCCCAGCTCCCAGCGGGACCCTGCCGTGATTGCAAAACAAGCAGGGAGGGGAGGAAGCCGAGGCTGCGCTGCTCGCAGAGCGCTCGGATGCAGCTGGCAGGGCAGCCCGCGGGCGGCACAGGGCAGAGGGGAGGGTGTGGGCACGGCCAGCGAGCCCCCCAGCCCTTCGCATCCCTTCAGCTCTCCCACGCTGAGCAGCCTCTGCCACATCCCCGCAGCCCACGGCCCGGGTGGGCTTGCACAAGGCACACAGGGCTCATGGGCGAGGAGGGGGCTGGCTGGGCACTGAGCTGCTGCCAAGGGGCTGGCACAGCACGGGGGTGGTGGGGGGGCCGTGGTGGCAGCTGGAGCCACATCAGAGCGGCCCCCCGGAGCAGCCGGGAGCGTGTGGTGCTGCCCTCGAAGGAAATGCTCTCACTCCCATGTGCTGCACACTTGGGTTCGCCTCGCTGCTATTTTTATTTGACTTTTCAGGGCCTGTTTCCTTTTTCCGGCTGTTTTTGCCGTGATTCCACCATCGCTTCGACCTCGCTTTTTCCCCTCCCTCCCTGTTGCTTCTTCCTTCACTCTTTCCTTCCTTTCCATGCACTCATTCCTGCTGCTGCACCAGGTTCCCAGCTCGGCAGCAGCTGCCTGGGAGGGAAGGGTAGTGAGCAGAGGCAATTATTGCTCTGGTTTATCTGGGGAGGTGCTGACGGGTCACTGGAAGGGGGACTTTGCTCCAGCCTTGATAAAGAAAAAGGCTGTGAGTCACCCTGTGCGAAGCCACCATCCCAATCCTGTTGGTGCATGAGCTACTGGGTCCTGTTTGTGCCCCCAGCCCCATCCATGGGATATCAAGCATCAGTAGGGCTATTTTGGGATAGTAGCAGGATGTGAAGGGAGGGCAGTTGGGATAACAGAGGGGGAATAAGAAAGAAAACCAGAATTTAAGTCAGTGCAAAATTTCCCACGGATGCAGCAGAAAGGGCAGTGCTCACTCCTGAGGAGTAGGACAGAGACAGGAGGAAGGAGCCCAGGCAGGATGGGATCAGCCAGAGAGGAGCACGGCACAGGGAAGCCTCCAGCATTAGGGTGTGCTGAACTGCAGCTCCCTGGATGGCCCTTGGTACCAGCCTGCCCTAAGCTGGGCAAAAGGCATCTTCCAGAGCCCTCGTGCCCTGGACAGACCCAGGGTTGGTCTCACCCCCAAACCAGGGTCCTGTCCTGCCCCATCAAATCCAGCGGTCCTGCCTGCACCCTGCTACACCCCAGCGATTCCAGGGTGCCTGGAATGGGGAGGGCTCTCTCTCACCTACCCCGGCAATGCAGCCCCTCCAGCTCCATCCAGCCCAGCTTCCAGAGTGCAGGGGAGTGCGCAAGGACCCCTGAACATCCCCCACCCCAGCTGGATGTTTGAACCCCACCCAGACACCCCCAGAGAACTGTGCCCCCCTATTCCCTCCAAGGCACATAGCTGGGTGTCCCACTCATCAGCACCACCCCACTGCTCACCCCTGGCCACAGCCCTGCCCGGACCGGGGTGGTGACCAAGGCTCTGGTGGGACGAGGACCGGCAATGCTGGCGTGGCCGTGAGCAGCCCTGGCTCCTCTCAGCACACACAGCCCGCTGCTGCCACCTCGTGTCCTCCACACCAGGGCTGGCCCCACGCAGGGCTGGGACAGCACCCACCCGGGCTGGAGAGGCACAGGGGAAACAGGCAGGGGTACACTGTGGGCCCTCCTGGCCGCTGCTCCAGAGAGGGAATGGACTCTTAGGAAAGCAGCTCCTGCCCTCCATCACCCCCGCACCAACAGAAGCCCAGGGGCCAGGGGTGCAGGCACAGAGGGCAGAGGCAGGATGCCACAGTGCCCACTGTGCCCGGAGCCTGCACCCTGCCAGCTTCACCCACAGCACAAGAACCCCTGGATCACTCCATAAAGCACCCAAGGAAAAAAAAAAAAATAAAAGCTTCCAGGGAAGGAGAAGTTTTATTTCTGGCTTGCCAGAGGCTGTTTGCCACCAACAAGCCAGTGGGGACCACGGACAGGGTGCTGTCAGAGCACGGTGACAAGAGAGGATGCTCCTCAGCTCACCAAAGTCCCACATTCCACCATCCCCACATTGCTGAGCAGCCGGCTCCCTCCACACTGCTGCCTCTCCCAAAGGCTGAGCCTTGGCCTCAAGCCCCAGCACCTGGCCAGGATTTTCTGTACATCCAAGGACACTGGCACTCCCCAGGGTTCCTCAGGTGCCCAGTGATGCAGCACCCTGGTTTCCCTGCCCACTGCCAGTGCCCAGCTGCTCTGCATGTCCCAGCAGTGCCACAGGGACACGAGTCCCTCTCTGCAGCCCACCCACAGAGCCTTGAGGATGCACAGTGGTCCCACTTACAGCAGAGCCCTCAGAGCCATGGCCCCATGTGTCCTCTTTCTGCCCCAAAATGCAACCGTTGTCCCCAAGAGAGCAGCAGGTGCTGCAGGTCCAGGAGCATTGCAGAATCCACACCTCACCTTCTGTTTTTAGTGCTCCCCCTTCTCCCCAGTGTTTCTGGCGTTCCAGGTTCCTGCCACAGCCATCCCACAGCAAACCAACCTGCCAGCGCCAGCAAGAGGTGGTGGAGCCAGTCCTTGGGCATCACTTGGAACAGGAGGATTAATTCAGCATGGGTATCTGCCAGTAGAAACTCTGCTGCCCTCAAGGCTGAGTTTGTCCCAGGTTCCCAAACAAGCCCCTGGCAGTCCCAGTGCTGGGGCAGCGCATCCCTCCGGCGTGTGATGAGGGTGTCCCTACGAGTCCCGGCGGGGTGCGTGCAGGGCAAAGAGCTTCTCCCAGCAGGTCGCCAGCCTCTCTGCCTTCCTCCCGATCTCCCGCAGCTGCTTCCTCCTGCGGCCGGGTCCCCCACGCCGGGGCTGCGCCGGGGTGGCCCGCAATGGGGTCTGCAGTCAGTGTGCCAAGGGAGGGAGCAGAAATCCCCCCCCATTACACAGATGTTAGTCAGAGTGCAAAAGCCACTACGTGTGGGGTCTGTGTGGGCAGAACTGCAGGCCAAGGTGGCCAAAGTGCCCATGGCCATGTCCATGACATGGTATTGGGTCCCCAGGGTGGTTGCTCCTGCCTGAGCCGGCAGCATTCACCCCACAGCACATCCATGGACACAAAGTGAGGTTTCCAGAGCTGCAACAGCAGATGCCAGGCAGGGATGTCCCCAGCAGTGGCAGGGAGGGCAGTCTCAGCACCATGCCAGGGCCAGACAGATCTGGGAGCCAGAAGCTGGTGCTTCATTGCCCTGGGGTTTCCCTGCTGGTTAATGAGTTGCTGGCACTGCCAGAGGAATCCTCCTGGAAGGGGTTTCCCCAACAGAGCCCCGGGGATGCCAGGGGAACCCAGACCAGCCTTTGGGGAGAAATCCTATGAGCACCCAGGAGAAAGACCAGGACTGAGTGAATGCACCCACAGGGTGAACATTCCCCCAGGATGAGGTCTTGTGTTCCCATCAGCCATGGCATCATGGCACAGGTGGAAAAACCCCCTTGAAAGCTGGTGGTGAAACCCCACGAGCCTGTCCCACACTGCCACAGCTGGACTTCCTTCCCTGATCAGTCTAGAGTTCACCAGGACAGATGTGCCATCTGCATCCCCCAGCTCCAAGGATGCTGTGGGAAGAGCCTGGAGCCTCCTCACAGGCAGCCATGAGAACACACAACAGGGCAGGCTCTGCCCACAGCCCTGGGGAACTGGGAGCCCCTGGGGTGGCTGTGAAGGACAGGACTCCCACCTTGCTGATTTTCCTGCAGTTCTCCCGAAGCACGAAGTCAGTGTTCCTGGCCACCTTCCAGACTGCCAGCTCCTCATGGCCATGGAGGGTGCCAGCCCCCACCTCTCGCAGGGACATGCTGATGTTGTAGATGGACAGCAGGATCTTCTGGTCCTGGAGAGAAGAGAGGCACACGGTCCCAGGTAGGAAGGGGGGCTGTGTGGCTCCCTGGGGGCTCAGCCCACACAACACCCCAGGCCCGGGTCCCTCAGTGCTCACCTTGTCTGAACGACAAGCTGGCCCAGACCTCCTGCTCCCATACACCGACCCACTCAGGTTTTTCTGGAGAAACAAATCAAGAAAATCCAGCACCTCACAGGATCAGTGCCTCCCCCT
The DNA here is from genome assembly GCA_035221455.1 of Xenops minutus. Taxonomy (NCBI): domain Eukaryota; kingdom Metazoa; phylum Chordata; class Aves; order Passeriformes; family Furnariidae; genus Xenops; species Xenops minutus. The sequence goes on along the minus strand of JAWWEE010000051.1, from coordinate 7,817,600 downwards.
TGGGGCAAGAATCCATTTAAACACAACACTCTCCCCAAAACTGCTGGCAAATAAGCCAGTTTTGTATTCAGCTTTCAAGCTCATCCCTTCCCACATCCTGCAGCAGGGCTGCATCCAGCTCAGCAGCATTCCCAGAGCCAGGGCTGGGGCTCCAGGCAGATGTCTGTCTTGGCTCACCAGGTTCTGGATCTCATGGAAGATGACAGCACGGTACTGCTGGAGGATTTTGGCGATGCTGCACCTCCTGCCTCTGCTCAGCACGGCCACAAGCAGGAGCAGCAGAACAGCACAGGAGAGTGCCCGGGGGAAAATCTGCCAGGGAAGGGCTCAGAGTCAGCCAGGGATGAAGGGATGCTCCCTAGTCACAAGCCCCATCAGACCTGACCCTGAAAATGCAGGGTGTGCTCGAGGAGCCTCAACTGCCTCCTCTCCCAGAGGACATCCTCCCAGACAAACCATCTCCACTTGGAGCAAAGCTCTTGGGAGACTGCTTCACTTTCAGTCCAGTCCAGCAGCGCTGCCTGTGGCACACACACAGAGCTGTCTCTAGTGCCAGCAGCTGGGTTCTTGGCACAGTGCTGTGCCAGTGACCTGTCAGTCTATGGGAATCATCCCTGAGCTCTCTGCCCCAACGGGGTTTCAGTAGGTCCCCAGCTTGTGGCATTTGAAGGCCAGAACCTCAATCACCAAAACCCAAGGGGAGCAGAGAGGGACATATCCTGCTCTTCAGAGAGGAACTGGAGGCAGGAGCTGCCTGGTCTCCACTAGCAACATTCACACCTTGACCCAAACGGATTCAAACACTCTCAGAAGGATGTTCCCACACCTCTGCCGCACATATGGAATTAATACAACATTTTTACAGCTCCCCCACAGTTATCAGCCATCCTAGGCTCAGCTGAGAGGCTCTTCAAGCCAGACAGAAGCACCTGCCCTCACCAGCACATCCTGTCTGCTGTTGAACCTCCCAGCTCCACACCTTCCCAACAGCCCTGGCTGAGCGGGGAACCCCAAGTGCTGACACCTGATCTGGTCTGGTGGAGGGGCACAGGGAGGGTGTGGATGGACCCTCCGAGGGATGAGTCCAAAGGCTTTGAAGAAAAGCCAGCACAAGCTCAAGTGAGCAAGACAGGGGATATTTGAGCAGCCCCACAGCAGGGGTGAGGATAGGGAGACCAAAACCTCTGCCAAGAAAGAAGCCCAACAACTCACCACGTCTCCGCATCACTGAGTGATGGCACAGCACTGGGGCCCATCGTGGCATTTCTATCATTTCACATTTTCAGGAAAAGCCCCCCTCCAAACACAACTCCCTCCAAACAACCTCCCCCGCTGTGGGTGTCAGGTCTGGGCAGGCAGAAAGTAGCTCAGCTCCTTCCAAATATGCGATCCCTGAGCCTCAGCCAAAGCACGGGTGAGGAGGAAGGGGCTGCAGCTCTGCCTGCAGTCAGCACCTGTTGCCCCAAAGCACAGCTCAGGGGGTGGGTCACTGCCCTCCCAGCCACCTCTGGCTCTCAGCTTCATCTATTCCAAGAAGGCAGAATTCCCCTCGCTGAATTCCAAGCCCAGGCAGCCTCCATCCATCCTGCCCTTTGGTGGGAACCTGGAGGGTTTGCAAAACCTGCATCTGCTCTGTGGTCCCCACGAGATGCTAGGCTGGACCTGTCTCCAAAAGGGTGAGGAACCTTTTTCCCAGCCTCTCACAGCTCAACAGGAATGATTGGAGCTCAACACAAGGCAAAACCTAACACAGTGCAAGCCTGGGAACCCACGGACACAGCCATCACCTCAGAGCAAAAGTGCATGTGAGGGGATGAGCAAATCCACATGCAACCAGTACAAATCCCACTGGGCTCTTCAGCTTCCCTAAATCACCACAAGCTTTCCAGGAGAGCCATACTGGGCTCCACCTGGGGGCTGGGAAAGGCAGGGAAGAGCCTTCTTTGCTCTCCACAAACCCACTAAGAGATCTTGCCCCCGAAGTGATTCAGCAGAGAGCTGAGGGTATAATCCCCAGGGACACCAAAGGAGAGCACTGCTTCCTTGAGGACACCCTGTCCAAAGTCTAAGGGTTGCTCTTCTTAAGCCTCCTCCACCGCTAAGACAAGGCCATGCAATTTTACCATTAAACTGGGAATGATTTCCCTGAAGAGGCTTATTAAGCAACTGGGACCCAGTTCCAGGAGAAAGCACACTATTCCCAGAAGAAAGCACACCATTCCCAGCACTCCCAGGCAGCCAAGCCTGGTGCTGGGCTCAGACCTCAGCACGGGAGGAAACAGAGTCAGAGCAGCCCATGGAGCAGCCTGGGCAGGAGCTCAGAGGGTTCTGTAGGAATTTCCCACCCACCACGGGGAGCAGGGAAACAGCAGTGACAAGCACAGGATGCAGGGAGAGACCAAGCTGGCAAATCCTGCTCCTGGCTTCCTACCCGTCAGGACAGAGGAGTTCAGCAGCTGATTTAGGATTAGCCCTTCTCCCTCTGCCCCCATCCCACAACAACAAGTTACAGGCAGGTGGTGTGTCCCTTCCTAAAGGAGACTGGCAGGGAAGGAGCAGCCTGGGGGAGTGCGGGTGCAGGGCAAGCACAGCTAATCTCTTCCTCACTCTAATCCTCCAGCAAACACGAGGAGATAAGGGAAATCACCATTATTGATAGAGCAGCTCCTGGTGGTGCTCCTACCAGTCCCAGACAGCAGGGCAGTGAGGGGCAATGCCGGCAGCCAGCCCGGGAACCCCAGCGGGGTCCCCAGCTTTTCCAGCCAGATTTCCCCTGTCCCTGACACCTCCTACCCAAGGGGACCCTGCCAGCACCCAGAGCCAGCACCTGCCACAGCTCGGGGCAGGGACAGACCCCCCGCTGCCCCCCTCGGGACCAGCCACATCCAAGCCCCATCCCGGACAGGTCCAAGCCCCATCCCGGACAGGTCCAAGCCCCATCCCGGACAGGTCCAAGCCCCATCCCAGGCACAGCAGCCTGGTCGCAGCTGGGCGAGCCGTCCCAGCCAGGTCAGAGTCCGTTTCCCACCGATTCCCAGTTTCATCCCATTGCGCCCCTGCCAGCCGGATCCAAGCCCCATCTTGACCCAGGCCAGCCCCGTTCCGACAGCTCCAAACCCTTTCCCAGCTGGTCTGGCCCCATCCCGACTAGTCCGAGCCCCTTCCCCACCGGATCGGCCTCTGTCCCGGTCGGTCCAAGCCCCATCCATCCCAGGAGAACCAGCCACCTCCCGACAGGTCCCATCCCGGCGGTGCGGGGGGCTCCGCTCCAGCGGTGGTGTCCCGGGAAGGGCATCCCGGAGAGGAGGAGGAGGCAGGGGGGAGCAGAGGGGTGTCCCGGCGCACTCACCATGGAGCCCCGCGGGCGCGGCCCCGGGGGCAGCCCGGTCCGGCCCCGCGTCCCGCTCCGCAGGGACCCGCGGTTTGAACTTGGCTCCACGGTGGGAGGGGACGGGACACGGCGGCCACACCGCCGGCCCAGCCCCGGCCCCGCGGGGGAGGCATCGCCCCGGCCCCCCCGGGCACGGGGAGCGCAGGGCACTGCCCGCTCCTGCTCCCGGGGCGCGGCCGGGCAGGGTGGCAGAGGGTCCCCGCTGCCCCCAGGGTCCCAGCCCACGCGTGTCCCTGCCCCGGGCACGGCTGGGGCTGCGTGTTTTGCCGCAAACCATCACGGTTTCGATTTCTGTTGGCGTTGGGGTGATCGTTTCGCTCTGGAGTCACAGCCGGCAGCGGGTGAACACTCACAGCCTCACCCAGCTACAGCAGAAGGGACTGTCCAGGGCGATCCCCCTAAAATAGCAAACATGGACAGTGTCCCCCCCCCGCCCGGTGCTTCCAGCCAAAGGCCTCTCCTCCTTCCCCCTCTGCATTTTGCACCTCACCCCCAGCCCAGGCACAGAAACTGCCCTGACTCAATTTCAATCGATTGTGGGAAAAAATGAACCGCCATCAACAAAGCTCCTCTGAGGTGTGGAACATGGGTGTTTGAGTAAGAAATAGAACAAATGGCGAATTATCCAGCTCTGCTCAGCTTGCCAGGAATGTTCCTCCTTGAGAAGTGGGACCCACAGCACACAGCAGCATTCCGCCAGGACAGGACCCATATAACTTCTTTATTGAGCTCTATATAATAGCTAAAATTCATGGGTGCCATAATCCACTTAAAAACCACCAAGACATCTACAAACATTAAAAGGCTCTAAGATTGAGGATCTTGATTATGTGTATCTAAAAAACAGAATCCCAAAGCTAAGGAATGTAACGCAAGGGAAAGGGAAGCTGCAGGTACAAGGAGCAGGTGGCCAAAGGAGCCTGGTGCTGTGAGGAAGTGGCACAGGGTCCAGCAAAGGGCCCCTTGCTCAGGGCTTCTACATCTGGGTGTGTGTGCAGAGCACCAGGAAACCATCACTTCTCCCACCACCCACAAGGAGCAACTCCCAGGCAAGTCACAGAATCCCAGACTGGTCTGGGTCCTAAACAACCCTAAAGCCCATCTCTGTTGTGGGCAGGACACCTTCTGCGAGACCAGGTTGTGCTTTCTTGTGCATTTTCTCAATCACAGAGCTTCTAGGTAGCCTTTCCCAACAAATCCTTACAGGATCTGGTGCTGCCATCTAAGCAAGGGGCAGGGGAAACGTGTGGATCCCACCAGGGGGTGCACACACTGTGTATGGCTCGAGGGAGATGCTCTGAACACAAGCCAGGAATCTCTCCAGCAAGAAAAGCCACATCACTGCATTCCCACTGCCCTTCCCCACCCCAGCTCTGCATCCACCAACCAACAGTACTGCTGGACAGAGGGATGTATGCACCACAGGCACCCAGGAATCAGAATACCCTATTCCCTTCCCAGAGAAGCAGGATACAGCCCTATGTGAGAAACACAAGGGGTTGAAGGACAGCACATACTGAAAACTACTTTTAAACTTGTTTTTATCCTGCAGCTTCTGCCTCAGTCTTGAATCCTTGTCCAGCCACATTTCCTTCCCATGTCTATTCTCTCCTTCTCACATCATCTCCAATCCCCTTCCCAAGCTCTCCTCCACTCTCTATGAGCCCACTCACCAGACAGATGCCAACAATGGCACAAAATCCCTGGGCAAGAGTCTCTCCAACTCACACTGCCTCTCACTCACCTTTGGGGAACTACAATTCCACAGGACATCCGTGATCTACACCCTTTCACCAGCTATTCCAAAGAAAGCACAAGTTTCCGTTGTGGACCCAAAGAAAAACAGGCTTTTGCTTCCCAGACCAACCGTTTGTGCTCCAGTGTTAAGAGATGGACATCTCCGCTTTGGCAAAAGGCTGTAGCCCAGCCTGGTGCAGTCACCACTGACAGACACCTTTCCAGAGTGGTGGGAGCCTGATAAGTCCAAAGGTTCTGCTATCAGACCCACTCTTGCCAGTCAGAGTCAAAGGGCGAGACCACGCTCCAAGAGAACAGAAGGAAACAAAAAAAACAAGTTGTATTTTATACATATTTTCCAACAAGTAATAAGGGAGCTTCTCTTCCAACTAAATACATGGGATAACACACATCCACAGACCTGGACACTGCTGCTATATCCTCACATGTGAGACAGTACAGCTTCCCCTTCTATGATCACAAGAAACCCAAGGGAGGGGTAGAAATAGTACAGATCACAAGTGTAGAAAACTGAAGACAGTGTATAAAGGGTCCCAAACACAGTTTTCCCTCTAATGAGTTTGCTTTTTTCCATCTGCATTAAGGGAGCCATCCCCAACCCCCCAACCGCAGGCAGTCACGGTTGTGTAACAGCTCACAGTCTACCAACGACTCTAAATAAAGGTTCTTCCTTCAAAGGGCTTTCAAGGATTGCTGGATTTTGCCTTGTTACTTTAAAACACCACTGTGCTTAACCTAAAAGAATAAGGTTTACCATATACATTTAAAAATTGAGGAAAAGTTGTCTAAAAATATGCTTTTGAATATGACAAAATGCTCCAGTTGCTCAGTTTGGAGGAACACCTCTGAGCTGTGTGGCAGCTTGTCAGCAGAGGAGACCAAGCTAAAGCAGCTAAATAAACCAACCCTTTCCCAGTGCTGCTTCCAAACTCCACTCATCTCCTTCAAGAACACTCAGTGTTTTCCAACAGCAACAGTTCAGATCTGCTGACAAGGAACCAGCATCAGATGGGCCAAACACTACGGGGGGACAAGAGAACACATGCCAGGGCTGAGAGCAGAGGGACTGCCACGTATCAGAATCCATATACAAGCACTAATTAAAGCTTGTGTTCGCAGGGGGGAAATCAGGAATCAACATGGAATCACCAACAGAGCCTCACAAGACTGCTCATGTCTCCTGTGTGACACCAGCAGCAATGTTCGGATGTGCTGCAGAAGCTCGTGGCCTTGCTGGGGAAAGAAGGAAGCAGTTTTTCCTTTTGGAAGAAAGCTCTTTCATATCATCACCCATGTCCTGTTCTCCAAAATCCATGCCGCTGTGAGGGCGAACACACCACAAGCAGGGAAGTCCTACAGAGACCACTGAGGCAGCTGGAGCCAGCACACTCTAGAAGGTATTTTTAAGCTTGGCTGCCACAAGCACAAGAATCTCTCCGATCTTCTTCTGCCAGTTCTCTATGTCCTTGGAGACATCACACCAGAGCTCTCCATGGCGAGGTTCAGCATTCTCACAGCGCTTCCTCACCTCTTCTTGTTGTTCCTACAGGGAGGAGAAACAACAGTTTGTCCTGGTTTGTTCCAGCACAGAAACAAAAATTTAACAGATCCCTTCCTCATTAAAATACTCTTCCAAAGCGTGTGGTGGGGTTTTGGGTCTGTTATTTTTAAAGGCAATATGGAAGCTCCAGTCAAAATTCAGAAGCAGCAACTCTCGTGCCTGGCTGAAGAAACTGGCCAAGTTACAGCCAAGCAAGTTTTGGCTATAGCAGAGAAACTGCAGTAGAAACTTCCTGTGCATTACTGCCTGCAGGAGCTCTGTCAAGTGAGAGGTCTCTCTGAAGTCAGAAGATAAACACCCCCATCATTTCAGTAATATCAGGCAGTAAAAACTGCCCGAAGAGATTAGAACAGGCTGTTCCTCCGGCTGTGCTCACACGCAACCTGTACTTGACACTTGGGAGAAACAGCACCAGTTACACAAATCCAGCATCACAATTCCAGCACAATCTCTTCTGAGCAAGGTTGCATTTTACAGGAGGAAGATGAATTTCAGAGACTTTTACATGAACCAGCATGACTCTGGAGAGCAAAGCAGTCTGAAAGACAGCTCAGCTTCTGACAGCACCTTTTAAAAGCCACCACACAGGCCTGTTCATGCTTATCTGTGACCAGGCGTGACAGCCAACCTCACCTGTGACTGCACAGGCAGCAGCAGCGTGCTCAGCCCAGCACTGCAGCAATCCCATGGCTGGGCAACCCACATCAGCCAGAGATTGCTGCTGCCCTTCCCTGTTCCCAGGCACACTCACCTCTGTGCCATGCTGGAGCTCAAATTTGTAAAAGAATGCCCAGGCATCCCCCAGGTCTGAGTCGATCTTCACTGTCCGGTGGAACCACTCTCTGGCCTTGGTTATTTTACGCTCACTCCAGAACAGCCTGATGGGAAAAGCAGAAGGGAGTCGACAAATAGGTTCACTTTAGAGGAAGATGCCAAGCCACAAGTTCTCCAACTTAAAGGCTCTACAGGTATTCCAATTATTTGCTCTCCCAAGAAGGAAATAGCAGATTTTTTAAGCACCTGCAGACCATCCTGCCACTGAGAAGAGAGGACTGAAAAGAACATTCAACTACTTTCTCTTCACTGGCCAGCAGTGAGGCAGGAAAACTTAGCCCCGGGCACAGACAGATTCTCCTGAGAGGGGAAGCATTACTGAGCTCAACCTTTGCTAACTCAATTGCTTTAATTCTGCTGTTCCAGATTTGGTGTGGAAAGAGACAGGATTGCATGCCTACATCTATTCCCACTCCTCCTTCTTACCATTTCAAGTCAATTTCAGCATCTAACAATTAAATAACTTCTAAAAGCTGATAATTGCCTGCTGTTTGGTCACAAGCTCACACCCACACAGCCTGCTCGAGTGGAGCAGACCTGCCTTGTCAGCCCCACTTTCTGAGGAAAGACAAGCACGGAGCTTCTGGGCTCAAACCCCAGCCTGGCACCTGCCCCATTGCTGCCATTTCATCCAGGCACTGGGTGAATGCTGAAATTTCTCCCCAGTAATGAACCAGCTGAGTCAAGTGTCTCTTGGTTTCACTCATTTGCATTAAAGAGTTCATTTGAGCTATAAGGTCTTTATCAAATCAGCCAACCCTCATAAAGAGCTTAGCCAGTCATAAAATTATACAGCTTATGTGATTGTTTTTAAGCCCTATAATACTCCTGATTGTTCCGTGTTAAATAAACTGTGATTGAAAAGTGCACGAACAATGATAACAGAGGCCTAACACCTGCAAGTAGTGGCCATTTCCAACAATGTATTTCACAAAAGTTTTCCACAGATGTGTGTAACACTCTGTACCTACAGGCAAGTCATGATGGGAGGTGGAAGCTGTTTATGTTGGGATTAGCTGTTAAACTGCCTGAGGTTGCACCAGAAGGGGCCAGGGAGCAGTTTCCATAAAGCAAAAGTTAACATTTTTCTCACTTGCTCCTAAAGCTGAACAAGTCAGCTGTCAGGATCTGGCAGAACCCAGAGTTGCAGTCACTGGAGTGTATCCTACAGTTTTCTTTGGCTTATAAAATAGAGTTGTGAAAGAATTGGGCAACTTTGAGCAAAACGCCTCCTGCATTAACCTCTTCTGTTATTCAGAAAGAGAGAAAAGTAAGCTTGTTCCCATCAGAGCTGCTGTAGAGCTGTTCACATCAGAGCAGGAAGGATATGGCAAGAGTCAATTCTGATAGTGGGTTTTCATCGCTGGAGGCCTAACAAATCAATGTGGACAAGAAGACAATTCCTAGTAGGTCATCTTCCCATTTCAGAGAAGCAAACTACAGAATGGCTGGTGGTTTGCATCCTGGGAAGGGCCACAAGTGAAGAACACTGATGTGGCAGAAATTCAGGAGCAGCACAGAATCTAGCTCAGAATGAAAAAAAACACCTAACAGAAAAATAAACAGCAAAAAAGTGCCTCTATTTTCACAAATACTTAAATCATATCCTAAACCACTTAATTAAGCCTTGTTCACCTGACAGCACAGTGAAATCCCTTTCAAGAGACAGAAAGAAAGCAGTCTGCAGGGTGCCAACACCCAGCACAGGCAAAAGGCTCTGTGTGAGTGTATTGTTGACTGTGCCAGTCCCAGACCCACCAGAAGAGCCTGAGGGCAGGGCTGACATCCCCCGCTTGGAATCAAGGGAGAGATTTGCAGTTACTAGGAGACAGCTCAAGAGCTGTTTCTTGCTTTGGGACTTATTAGAGCTGCTGCAGCCAGGATCACATGGCTGTGCTGGAGTGCAATGTTTCATCCTGGACGCAGCCACACACAGACACGGATATTTTTACTGCATCAAGCACAAGAACTCACTTGGCCACAGCCAACAGGACATGTGGGTCATGTTCACACTTCTTGAGAGCATCCACACTCTTGGTCTTTCGTTGCGGTCGCGCTTCAAGGAAAATTGCCTCTGACCACAGGATTCCTTAATCAAGTAAAGTAGGAAGATTGTTTAGCGTTAGAAATTAACCCTCCCCACCCTGCCATCAGGCCAGTGCTCTCTAACACAAGCAGAACTATGGCCCCCACCCTGGTGGTTATTCACCCCCAACCTCATCCCAGATCCCTCTTTCCACATGGATATTTCATTCAGTACTCTGAATTTTCAGCTACTGTGTGTACCACACTGGACCTTCAGCTCTGAAGGTCTCTGTGCCATAATTTCTGCTGCCTAACCCAGAGCTCAGGCTTTTCATGTGAGACACTGCAAACTCTGGAACAGGGAGGGCATATCTGTATTTCCAAAGGGAAGGGTATCCATCTGTCTGAACAGGAAACTGAAGTGGCTGAAGTTCGAAAAGGTGCAAAGTACAGTTTGGGAGCAGTTTCAAGGATGCTGGACAGCACCACAGTCTTACTGATGCTGGCTCTGCAGATATTGATGAAGGACAGAGTATGACCAGGTAAGCTGGGTTTAATCCCTAGCTCCTGTCACTGCCAAAAGCAAGGAAGGAAATATGCTCAGGGGAGCATGAAATCTGCAGTTTCTCATGTCAGCCAGCCACACCTGATCACTTCAAAGCAAAGCCTGAGAGATGGTGTCTGCCAGGACTCCTTCAAAGCGCTCTCACTTCCCATAAATGGCACCACGGGAACACACATGAGCTTTAATGACTGCAGTGACAGACTGGAAGGGAACTCTCCTCTTCTTGCTCTTTATATACAGGATCACAAACACCACTATATTTCAGTTTTACTCTCTGTACTGCCTGCCTACATCAGCCATAAGCCATCAGGGATCAATTCAGTAATCAATGGACACAAACATGTCTGCTTGTGGTCAATGAGCCAGTTCCTGCAGGCTTTGATTCTGGCTTGTTGAGGTTTAAGATAAAGTTGGAAGTGAATTTTTTAAACAAAAACTGAGATCCTGCTGCCCATTTCCATAGCAACAGGCAGATCTGTAAAAGCGCCTGTGGTGGCAAACACTCATTAAGCATTAGGTCATTCACAAAACAAAGCAGGATTTGGGTGGTGCTTTGGTGACCCACTCACATGAAGAGTGGTTTGCAATGAGTTTATCATGTCATAAAAGTCACTTAATTCCCAGTTATTTCACTGGGACTTAGGCAGTCACCAATTAAACACCTTTCAAACCCTAGCCTGAAGGCAAGCTAAGCCGACTTGCCCTGCAGTAAGTTACTACAATTTGTAGTTATGTGACATCTTCTCCCCAAAGATGTCAGCATGTTTAAATAATTAAGTCTTCCTGCAATTCTGCCCCAAAACAGGGAAATGTTAGGCACTTTCTCCTCTCATCCCAAAAGGCAAATGTTTCCACTGCTGGTTAGAACCAACTGACTTACATTATATGACCTATTAGCCTTTTCTTACACAAGGTAAAATAATCAAAAAATAGGACTGAACATTTATGGTACATGATCCCCTAATCATGACTACGACTGAAATTTGCTGACAGCACAAGTTATTAAGCTCACAGTGGTACAATCAGCACAGGGAAACCAGCAACTGGCAACCTCCTAAGGCCAGCTGTCCTCCCAGGAGACAAGGAAAACACTGGTCCTTTTCCACTGAACTTCCTAACTACGCTCAGGTGTCTTTCTTTAATTTTAAACCTTGGCAGACTGCTACCAACTTCAGAGAAAAATCCATCCATATGCAAAATGCTTTCATAGGAAATCTGGGGACAAACTGTGGACCACATATGTAATAATATATTGGATACTGCAGAAAAATGGAACAACACAACCTGTGACCTCTCTGGTGTGAGACAGCACAAGGCAACTGTGATTATTCACAAAGACCCTCAACATTTCCTTTGCATGTCTCCAAAACAGCTTATTTTGAGACCTGATCAGAAAGGACATCTTGGGAAAAGATATGCCTCTATCAGCTGGGCAAAACAACCATGTTTAAGGTAGAAATGAGGTCCAGCTCACCTGAATTGGGACACTCTTGCAATGCCTTGGCCATCAGAGTGTTTGCAATGTTCTTCAGCCCAGCTCGGTACTCCAGTCGCACAGACTCCAACCTGATAAGGAAGAGACTCTGATGATATTTATGACAACATATTCAGTAGGGAGAAACAAACTGTGAGTCACTGGAAACTGAAAACATCTGCCCATATTCCAAATATGTGTAGGTGACTGACATCTTCCTATTCCTCTCCCATCTAAAAATAAATGTGACTCTTATTCTATAACGGCTCAGATCAAAAACAGTCTGGAAAAGGGACTGTAACAGAAAAGAAACAGCCCTGGGTTTGCAACCTTTGTGCATTGCAACTACCAGAAAAGAAAAAACTAGCCCCCAAATCCTTAGAGTCGCTATACAATAGCCAGGATCACCAAAGCATTTCTGCTTGGTGAAACTTCTACTCAGGGAAGTTGCTAATCCAGAAGAAACTCCAGGCATGGTCGTAAGTTCCAGGCTCAACTGGCTGAGAAGATGTGAAATAGCTGTCCTGAATATTTCGCCCAAATTCAGTTCATCTCCACACAACTCACCAGAGATCTGGATTCTTTGGATTCTTCAGGCGAGACTTTTCGAGGATGGCTCTTGCTCTGGTCAGTTGCCCGACTTTCTCCTCCAGCCTGGACAGCAAAAGCCACAGGGGTATGGAATGGGGGCACTTCTTCAACTGTTTAAAAAAAAAGGTATGGTAATAGGTAGATCTGAAAAAAATATCACCCCTAGAGCAAAGAACTTCCCTCCCTACATCCTCCTGGAGAGTTTAGAAGCGGGACAAAGTTGTCACTCAAATTTCTCAGATTAGTCTGACAGCACAGAAGTTTCTCCTGTATCCAAAACAGCTGGGTCAGCACCAAGTAGGACTGAGCGATCTCAGCAGCAAGAGAAAGAACATACCTTCCTTAAATCAGCAGTAAGAGAAAGAACATACCTCCCTTAAATCTGTGCTCCTTCTGGGGACAGAGAGCTCTCATACAACCCCAAACCACAGCAGAGTGTGCAGGAAGTCATTAGGATATCGACACTGGCAGAAATCTGTGTCCAAATTACTTTGATGGTTGTCTGACTTTGAGCATTCATACCCAAGGACACCAATTACCATTTAAAAGAGAGGTGTGCTCTGTAGGTCACCTCCTTTCACTGTGTGTATCTAAGAGCTGGTGAGGATTTTCTTTCAAGGGTTCTGTTTTTACTCTTTACAGCTCTTAGAGAATTACTGTGCAATGCCTTTTTTCCTACCTGTGAGGACTCAGGCATACAGCAAACTCAAGTAAGACAGTGAATTTTGCACGTGGATAATAGGTAAGAGAAATTCTTACTGCTTATTTCAAGGTCGTAATGTTTTTGTTATTTTTTTACTGTTTTAACCAATGACAGAAAGAACAGGAATCATCTCTTTGGCTCTCCATTTTGATTCAAAGACAGACATCTTTCCACACCAGAAGCACAAAGCAAACCTGCAGTAACATCCATCTTACCCCTTGATTATAAGCCTCCCGTGCTTTCTCTACCAGCTCCTTTTGTTCCTCAATTTGTCCTTTCATCATCCACAGTTTAGGGAAGTCTTCATAGTGCTTCAGGGCTTCCTCACACAGCTCCTGGGCTGCAGCAATGTTCCCAAGCACCCATTCCAACTTCACAGATTTCATGAAGACCTGGAAGGAAACCAGAGCTGTTTACCACCAACAGCCACTGAAAAACCATTAGCCTGTCAAAGCAGCGGGTTCCCACTTTCATACATTCTAATGAATGTTATTGATTGCTACACTTTGAAGTAAAATAAAAATACAAGGGTTAAATAATAGTGGGAACAGACAACAATGAGAAAGGTAAGCAGAATCATAGAATGGTTTGGGCTGGAAGAATATTTATACAAAGAGCACAGCTTTAAGAGCACAACTAATTAACAAACCTGAGCCTGATTTATCAGCACAATCTGACCTCAGATCCAAGCTACCAAGACCACCTATTCCTAGTTTTGGCTTTGGGCTGTAATATTGTCCCACTCATTACAAACCTGTATATGTATTTTAGGTCTCAAAACCTTCCTTTTGGCTACACAGGCAAGTCACATCTGTGAGAAATGCATTATAGACCCAAGGCTCTCTCACCACCCTTTGATCCCTGTCCTTCCATTCCCAAACTCCCTCCACCAAGACCTTGCAAGAGAGGCATCAAGTCTGAGACCAGAGCTTCTGCCCCAGCTACAGAAGCTCCCTGACTGATAAGAGAGGAAGAGGACAGTTTAAAAGATCTAGGACGAAGCACCGAGGGGGAGAACAGAGGACAAATCAGATTAATTTTTCTTTTACTCTGACAAGTTAAAATGCTTTGGTATGAAGAGCTGAAAATCGACAAAGTTTATCATACCAGAGGTAACTGGAGATAAACACAAGAGTGCAACTTTAAACACCAAACCACCCCAGAGCTGTCTTTAGTACAAGCATAAGTGAGCCTTCTGTGAAAGTATTTTCTCTCTCTTTTCTCCAAGACATGCTTTTATGCAACACAAACATTGTACAAACAGCTGTAAACTGGGAATTTCCTGACTTTTGCCATTTGTGTAAAAAACAAATTGAAACCCTTCACTTGATCCTAGCCTTTTTTCCCATCATGCCATGACTGTGTGTTGCAATCCACTGGAGAAGCACTCAGCAAAGCGGCCACATGCCCCAAAAGGCAGTGGCAGGGAGCCATATGGTCAATCCCTAAGGCCACAGAACTGAAGGAACTCCTCCTTCCGTCCCAAATCCCCCATGGCCAAGTGGCCTGAGCCTCTCCACCCTCCACATGTCCTTACCCTTGCTGTGGGGGCACTGCTGCGAGCTTTTGCCAGCAGCCTCCTTGCTCTTTCATACTCATTGTTCTCCGACTCGAGCTTCACGGCAGCGAGCCAGATCTCCTCGCTGTTGGGGTTGGCCTGCAAGAACACAAAATGACAGACAAATGCATACAGTGAATCAACAGCAGATTTAATCCTTCGTTTGATCCAGATTAAAATTGAAATCAGAGCTCTGTCAATCCACAGTAGGATTTTTTTTTTCAGTTTAAGCTCCTCCCAATCTTCTTTGACCTTTGAAGTTTATAGAAATTCTCCAAAACAGATGGGCAACACAAAGATATATGCCAGTTTGGAAGCTGGATGCTTCTCAATTGTTGAAAAGAATTAATGCTTGATCTTCTGAACTTCCAGTTTAAATACTGAAAACATCACAGGGTCTGCCACAATGAGACCCTCATTTTATTACCCCCAAGCAAAAAAACTGCAGTTTGAATTCCCCACTGAGGTCTGTGAAACCTCCTCCAATAAAAGTCCTTTCAGTGGCATCCATGTCAAAAACTTTTCAGGATGGTAACAATGAGCACCAAGAACAAATTTAGGAAGCAAATATCTTTTACCTTCTGTCTCAGGACCTGTCTTTTTTTTTTTTTTGCTATCACTTCACTTTTAAGCCTCATTCCCAGTATTAGAACTGCTCTGCCCATCTTTCTTACAGCATTGAGCAGACAATTCCCTTCCTTTTGCAATGGATTAGTGGGTTTGGTCTAAACCCTAAGTAATGCAGTGACCTCATAAATTAGGGCAAATCATAGCCCTTTCCCTGAGGTGACACAAGACAAGGGGATTCTGATCCATGACTGGGGTTGGTGGGAAACACAGTAAGACTGATGGTTTGCAAACTCATATAATCATAGAATGGTGTGGGTTGAAAGGGACCTTGAAGATCATCTCATTCCAACCCCTCTGCCATGGGCAGGGATGCCACTCACTAGGTCAGGTTGCTCAGAGCTCCCATCCAGCCTGGCCTTGAACACTTCCAGGGATGGAGCATGTACATCCTCTCTGGGCAACTTGTTCCAACTCAGAACCTGGTGTGGTACTACTAAAAGAGCAGTAGCACACTCTTGCTTTCAGCTTGCTGCTATTTTACAGGAGAACATTTTGTCACACAAAACAAAGAACAGCGGAAGACTCTATTATTCTGAAAGGCAGCAGGAATCAGGTGTTGACAGAAAAAGCCTCCTCTGTATTCTTTACCTGTCATACTTAACACCATCTGACACATCTAATAGACCCACCTGGAAAGCCAGGGCCAAAATGCTTCTGGCTGCTGGCACATCTCCCGCCAGCCACTTGGATTTGGCTCCCATGAGCCACAGCACTTCTGCTTTGGGACAGTGAGCAACAGCTCTCTGCAAAAGAGCCTCCAAGGACTCCCTGAGACAAGAAAGAGCAAGTTACAATCCCTCAAGGTACTGTCAAAGGCGAGATCCTGCACACCATTTTCACTATCACTCAGTGTTATAAATATTGTTGCAAAGTCCAATGTTGTAAACATTGATAAGTTGTTTCATAACAAGGAAAGGGTGGGGTCCTTTTTCACAAGGGTTCTGAAATCAGCAATCCACAAACGGCTCATTGTTCAGACACCTTTGTTTGATAGACTCTGTGGAAAGAGCCCGCACACAAACAGCTCATTTCTCTTGGAAAGAGCCATTCTGTTTAACAAACATTTGTAGAAACTGAGACAGGAAGTTTTTCAGAATTATTAGATGAAGCTGGCTTGATCTTACTCAACTTCTTTTTTCCTTCTCTGGAAAATACTTTTCAGGTAGAACCTGGGGCTTAAAAGCCAGCCACCACTGGGAAACATGGGAGAACATGAAAAGCAAAGGTGTGTTTGTTCCCAACCAAAAAAGGCTGGAATGAGGCAGAACTCAGCATCTGCAGTCACTTCCACATTATAGCCTGGCTGGCTTTAATAAGGATGATTCCACATGTATAACGGGCCTACTGCAGACACTGTTTGCTTTATTCTAAACATGTACTTCTGACATGGAAAGCTTTATGAGTAAACTTTAAAAAGAGCCTGAGCTGTGACGGTATAACATCAATCTTAATTCAGGATGTGATACACATTCACAGTATGTTTAATCAGAAAATGTCAGAGATGCTTGGACAAGTTCAGCAATGAAGTAGTTTATCTATGAAAATTAAATAAAACACATTTTAGGTGATTTGTAGCCCCATATTTTTCTAGAAAGGCCTTCTCAAAGATGACCATTCCTACCTTGCCTATTCAGAGCTATTTTTACCAAGTAATCCCTATTGCCAAAAACCACTTTATGACTTCATAAAACCTAATGATGTTCTGAGCACAACAAAGGTCAGACCTGCAAAGAACATCAGCAAGTTTCCACTAGCTGCACTAACTCTGTATGTGCAACAAAGCACTTCAGGCATCATCTTGTAGCCTTCCTTCCCTCCCCAGCTTCTCACCCTGTTACAAGGATGAACTCCTCCACACAAGGATTATGCCACACACATACCTGGTTCCATGGTTCTTCTCAAAGTAAGCTGCTCGCAGCCACACACTTTTCTTGCTCGGGAAAACTTGCAAGGCATAAGCATAAATTGCTCGGGCACACTCCAGAGCATTATGAGCAACACACTATGGGAAAACAGATCAGAGCTAAGTCAGCTTAGGGGTGCAGTAGAATTGAGAGCAAGAAGGAATAACACATGCATAATTCAACACAGAACTCACTGACTCAATGTAATCCATGAATTGGGGCATTATGGAGAACAGAACACTCAACTTTTTAAAAGGAAGCAGGGAAGGAATTTCCAAGCATCCCTCTGTAGAGCACAAGTATCCCTGGCCTTTCAGTGGGACTGACACACACAGGCCAGCTTGAAACATTAGTAAGGCATTGGAAAGGCTCTCATGTTTGCACTTCATTTTGTTATTTCCCAGGCAAAACCCTAAGCACCACAGAATGTGCCCCCCACTGCTTGGAGCCCAATTCAAGGCCAGTGAAGTTGGACATTTCTCATGCTGAAATATGATTTAGTTTTTAGCACATGTTCAAACTATTCCCCTAAAGCAAAGAAAGCCTGGTAAAAGTTTTACCCACTCCCAGTCTTACATTAACTCTTGAGCTACAACGTTTAGGCCTAAAACTAAGCCCCAAGCTTCTTTACCCAGACCTCAATCTCTACTGCTGTCACACACACACACTAAATCCACACTAAAACCAGAAAACAATCTATCCCAAGGTCAACTTTTTGGTTAGTAAAAATTCAAATGTGAATAAAGCTCTATAATCCAATAACCTCCTGAGGCAGAAACTGGCCAAAGGCAGGCAGGTGGTGCAGGAATCACATCCACTTTTACTGACAAACCCATTTCCCAGCCTCCAGTTCAATTTTCTCTAATTAAAAAACACAAACCCCCAACAAAACCAAGAAAACCAACAAAACCCAGCATCACAGCTGGACATACACTGTCTGCATCTTCCATCCAGGTATGTTTCCGATCTTCTTCCTCAATCCCAATCCCAATCACAGCTCGCATGATGGCCTGGCACGTGGCCACACTTCCAGCTTTATCACATTCCTCAGCATCCTAGAAACAAGAGTAAAACCCTGCTTGTTTCGAAAACTCAGCACAAGAAGTTAAACTCTGCAATGGCAACTCCTCATGCGCAAACACAGAGACATTGTGGGTCAGTCCCACAGCACAGAAATCTTATTACTCAAACACATCTTGACATGAAGCAGGAGCCTGTAGCCACAAGGAAGGTGCTAGAGTTGTACAGGCATTCAGAACTTGGTTAGGAAACAGAGCACGTCAACTACATCCACTGAAAAGGAGTAAGTGTGACAATGCGTGACCTTTCCAGTCCCAAAAATCTCTTCTTACAGCTCCACAACCCTGGGCTGAGCCAAGAAGGGACCTGGCTAATAAAAAAATGCAAAAATTTCCCAAGGAAGTATTTTAACACCAAAACTACTGACCTTCTTTCAGCTTTGAGATAATTCTTAAGTTGCAATAAGGGCTAAGCAATAAGTTAATTAAAATGAATATCCCCTCAACCACTGTTAAATCAAAGGTGCAAAGGCTCTCTTACCAGAGCACGTATGGGAAAGTGGAGTTTCCTGACATAAAGCTTTCAGAAAGCCAAGCACATCTTGCTTAAACTTGTTGAAAAGACCTCTGATCAGATAACAGAAATGGAACAGTTCTATACTGAGAATGAACTTGAGAAGACAATGATGTGCTGATGTTTTTTTTTAAAGAGAAGTTGAAATTAACCTTTGTTTTACTGCTGTAAAGAAAGTGAGAATTCTTTTAGGTGTTAACAAGGATATCCATTTAATATTAATATCAATGCTCATAAGCAGTGTGCCAAGAAGATTTTGCTGCCTTGACCCACTGTAAGTGATTTTAGTAGGAAACTGCTTTAAAGACTTAAACTCAAGGATATATTCAGGACAAAAGAGGTTCAGTACAGGACTAACAGAATTATTTCCCACATGCTGGAAATGTAACATTTGTATTGACTTCTCACAATACTATCTTACAAAGACTTCTGGGGAAAATACCTTTTAAGCCAAAAGAGACATATGCAAAAGATACATAAATCCTTTACTGGAGGCTTTAAACCTCTGTCCTACTTAAGGGAGCAGCTGCTTCAACTTGAAGCTGCTTATCTTCCAAGACAGAAGTAAACCAGACATTTCTCAACCAAACACATATGATGTTACCCCAGGGTATCACTTATGGCCTTGACCCTACTCAGCTTTTTAGTCTCATCTCTTGTGTCTTCACAGGGATCTCCACTGACAAGCCAGGTGCAAAATTCCTCTGCCCCACAATACCCACCACGAGCAGCCTTCAGAACAGAACCTGAAGAATTCACCTGGGTCTTCAAGACCAAGCACATACCTGTATCCACTGCTCTCTGTTGATTTCCACACCATTAGCCCTAAGAGATGTGATGGCTCTGTCAATGATTTTCTCCACCATCTGGGTGTTTCCATTGGCTTCCTCCAGTTTGGCAGCAGTAATCCAGATGTGACGATCCGTCGGAATATTCTCCCGGGCTTTGTTAAGGACTTTACGAGCATTCTCATATGTCTCCAGCCTTGCCAGCGCGAGCCACAGCTGCAGAGCAACAAAAGATGTACTTGAGATGAGAACAAGGAGATGACAAGGCTGCCGTATGGCAGTGTCAGCCCACAGAGATAAGCAGCTTCACGCTGTTTGCTACTGGTTGGCAACAGTCCTCAAGTACTACAAGCAGGCTGTGGAATACCAATGGAGGACAGGAGAAGCAGGCTACTAGTGCTCTTAAAGCTCAGTCCTGATCATCTCTAGATGTCCTGATCATCTCTAGATATCATCATCTGCTGGGCTGCTGCACTCCTATTTTCTGTTCGCTTCACCTCTCAAACAGCTGAATTTAACACTCCAGTTCAGCATTTCAGAAGTGAGCAACTTTTAGGTTCCCCAGGCTACATGTTCACTTGTTTTCGCAACTGTCGAGGCACCACACATGAACATGGCTCAGTGCCTACAGCAGGCACAGCTGTGCACTGCCATGACTAACCTAACAATTACACAGGAAAATGAGGCATGTAATGACCACCAGACAATTAACTCTGGAGAAAAAGGCACAGTCCACTCCTCCTCACATCCTTCCCGCTGTGGGAATGAAGCATGTGGCAAAAAACCTTGTGTGTGTGGAGAAACACTGCACTCACCCTGCCTTTTGTTTGCTAAGCTCTACTACCAGCCCCAAGTGGTGTGTTTAGGGGGTTCTTTATTTCACTTTCTTTAAACTCACTTCAACACTGGTCGGACAGCACTCCACAGCTCGGCTCAGCATGATCCTGGCATCCTCAGGCTCCTCCAGCTCCACGGCTGCTTTCCACAAACGCACCGAATTTGGAACATGCTCAAGGGCTAGAAAGGCAAAACAATTATGTCAGTCACGATAAAGCAGTTTACCAAAGAGAACCATATTTTTTAAAGATGATATACTAAAGGATTTGTCCTATTACAGATGGAATTTCCTGAAAGAGAAAAAGGAAGGAACTTTACTGGCTCTTGTTTCAACAATGAGAATTTAAAAATCAGAAAATAAAACACTTAATCATTTTAATTGGAAACAGGTTTTGGAAAGCCAAAGGCTTTTTTGCTATACAAGCTGTAATTGCATCCTCCTCCGTAAAACACCTGGCTGAACAAAGCCTCCAGTCTCAGCAAATGAGCACATGAGGATCTTCAAAATCAGGCAGCTTAACATGCTGGATCTGCCTTTAAAAAAAAAAGGAGCATCTTCAACACTAACTAATAACACAACCTCCTTTCCAAGATGTTGAAACCATCCCTTCACAATTTAGTTTTCCTGTAAGCATCTCCTGACAGCTTAATGGACCCCAGCTCAGCTTCCCAAAAAGTTGTCCTGGTGCAAAAATAAAACACGGATGCATAAAAGCTTACAAACATGAACACCCTAAGCCATGAGTACGAAGTGTGCTTCCAGCAATCCAATATGAACTCCATCTAATTAGGATTCTTTGAGGCTTCCTTAGTCTTGTACAAGAGCTGGCTACTGCTGACAGAACTGCATTCTCTGCAGCCTGTCCTACATGTGATATCTGAAACACTAAACTTCAAACAACAACTTTGTTCAGCCAGTCCCTTTCCATCCTCATATCTTAAGGAGAGAGTGAGAAACCAAAGCGTTTTTTTTTAGCCTTTTGTCACTAAAACTTGCACCCTAGACCACTGGTATCAGCTGCATTGCAGCATTAGTTTCCCTGCTTCCATGGTGACTGTACACAAATGTGTCATAGCAACTGAGGACTGAGCACATCCTTCTTTAATAGGGTGAGCACAATCTCAGGGACACAAAAACGGGTGGAATAAGGCATTCAAACATACTTTGAAACTAGCTGAGCTTCTAGGCAAGGCTGTTCCTTGAAGCATTGCTGCAAAGGCAGAGGCACACTGCTGAGCCTCAGCTCAGAGCACATCCCAGCTCTATACAAAGAGAGATTTATAAGCAGCATGCACCGAGGATTCGGGCATTAACCATTTGTCTCAGAGTCTGCAGCAGCAGGAGATTTTCCTGAAGAAGTTAGGTGAATAATGTCAGCCTGCAAGAGCTGAAAGCATCACTCTGCAGGACAGAACATGTTTTCATAAATACAGCTTTCGATTTTTAGACCTCAAGATGCATTTTAACCACTCAGCTTGCTGGTTCTCGAGTCAGATTGAGGCTTTAAAAACTCCAGAGGTTCCACTGGATGGTAGAAATGCACACAGCCAACAGCAAGGAGAAACACATTATGAAAAGTCACACTTCAGTAACATTACCTGGCAGTCAGGTTTTTTATTTTAGGAGAAATAATGAGTTATACTGCCACTTATTTAAGGCTGGATAAACCAACAGCTCCAAGCTCTGTATTACTGATGTTCCTTAGGCAGCAGAAGGGCACTGTGAAGCTGTTAACAGGCAGAAACCATGAAGAGAATAATAAATCCTGTTCCAGTCCACTAACAGTTTTGTATCAGAGATAAAGTAGGTGGTTCCAAAAACTGAAACAAGATGTTTTTCTCCTTGCAAATACCATGTTTGAAGCAAAGATTGGTACTTAGTGGGCAAGTCACTGCTCTCACACAAGATACTGCCATGCCTGAGCTGGACTCACATGTCTATTTCTGCTCCTGTAGAAGTGTTTTTCTTTCCTATGACTATTCCTGAGAAGGACACAGAGTATCAGAGGAGTGGCACTTCACAGCATGTTGCACTGTTGAGCCAATGGAAATGCAAAAAGCTACTGAATAGTTAATATCTGAACTCTTACAACTTCAAAGCCAGGAACCTTGAAGTGCCTTTCATCCACATGTAGTAAGAGGCCATTTCACCAGAGATGTGCAGTTCTACATGCAATAATAAGAGGTAGGAGGCAATTAATTCCTTTGAAGCCAAGCTATTCAATACTGTTGGACTGCTTCACAATGATTTAGTAAATGCATTAAATCCAAACCCTTTTCCCTGTCTAGATTAGAGTCCTACGATGTGACTGATACAATTCAATAGTCATGAAGGATCTAATTTCTATTGATACAGTCACAGCTACCTGAAGTAATCAAAGAATCCATCCTATGAACGCATGAGGTTTAGGACAACACACCAAACTGCTGTAAAAGGGATCATTACTTGGAAAGACAGTAATTCCAGGAAAGAGGAGAACCTCCAAGTGCAATGTAACAGAAGATGTAAGGTTTCAGGTAAGCACCCCAGAGAAAGGCTGTTAGTCAGGCACACAGAACTTGCTACACTAAAGCAAAGCCCTGGCCCACCAGACTCAACAATACGAGAACCCCAAGGCCTCTAAAGCTCCTCAAACAGGAACCACTGTGGTGGCTAACAGGCTACAAGCAAGCTGGAACTCAAAGTCCACTATCTTTTCCAAAAAGTATCACAAGGTGACAGCTAAAACACCCTTTTGTCCCTAGAGCATCATCTTTTAATTGCTTTCATCTACTTATCTAACTTTGCTCAAGCTGGAATCGGTTTTGATATGTGAAACATCATTTTGGAATTGTTGAGTAACAACAGCTTTGTGCGAAGGACATTTTACAAACCTCTACTCTGACTCAAGAGCAGCAAGTTCCACCATTAAGGAATATATTAGCAATTGTATTTCCCTCAAGGAATCAAAAAAAGCACTTAAACTTATGGACACATCTTGAACAACTTACAATGCAATACAAACAGTGCAATGCTCAGGCTTCATTCCCTGACCCCATAGGAGCTCTCACCTTTCCTAAGGACACGTTTCTTGGCACGGATATCTGTCTCCAGCTCTGCTGCTCTGATATAGATCCGCACAGACTGAGGAAGGTGGCGGACAGCCTGGGCCACAACAGCCTTGGCTGTATCCCCAGGCTGAAGACGAGCAGCTTCTAACCAAACATCTTCACTCTGTCGGGAAAAACAACCAATCTCCCTTTACATCAAAACAAGAATATAAAATCAGAGCTTCTGGCTAAAGACGTGTTTTGTAACACTGCAGACAGTGAGGCTGTATCAGATACAGCCTGAATCAAGCTTAACAGAGGTTCTGCTGCTCATTAACCACAACCTTTTCCTACTACCCTGCAGGGATCAGCAAGGAAGCAAAGCAATTCTGACCTTGGGGCACATCTCTGTTCCTTTCATGATGAGGTTTCGAGCCACCTGGAGTTTGCCAGTGACCTCCTCCAGCCGAGCTGATGCTATCCAGGCTGGTGGATGGTGAGGATTGGTCTCTCGGACAGACTTCAGAAGCAACCGGGCTTTCTTGATATCACTAAAGGAGGAGAAAAGACAGGCAGGTAAATCTTCGGCACACTATCAAACAATTCTCCTGAACCTTTAAGTGCTTTACAGCCAGTTCTTCACAGGCACAATCATATGCACAGTAACTGTGACCTCAAATGTTTCCACACTGGTGACACAAATTACATTCTGCCAAAACAAGCTTACAAATACACACCAACACAGCGAGATCACAGTGAAAAACTGGTTAAGTATTTAAGCAAGATTTTTTGGGAATTACAGCTGAGCCCTTGCAGTCGGAAGCTGATAAGCCCAAGTGTTGATGTAAGTCAAGAATTAGCATCAACATTTGCACGTATCACTTTGACTTAAATGGCAATTCTTTATGAAACACATTTCAAACTTCAAGTTAAGAGGTTTTCAGAGGTTGTCAATCAAGCCTAAATTAGCAGCACATGAGTACAATTAACCAGGTTATTTCCTTGCTGGCAGGCAGCCACACACTGCTGTCACTCTGGCATGGAAATAGGGAGAGAATGGAAACAATCCCCACAACTGATGCATCCAGGTCAGACTCTAAACACCTCAACTGAAAGACTATACCAGATCTCATGTTAAAAGAATTCATCCTCCAAAACTCACCTGGCATCTCTTACAAATTAAATGCCAGCTGAAAGCACCCACTTAGATAGATTTCCATTTACATGCAGGATCACTGCCATGACTAAGAGGATAAATCTGTTAATCCTTCTTAAACTTACTTGATATCTCCTCCGTGTGTGGGAATCATCGAATTCAAGTCTGTCAAATATCCTTTTGGATCCACTACAGTCTGGCCACTCACAGAGTCCGACACCTGGGAAAGTCAGGTCAGAACTACTGAAATGACCACTCACAGCCCCCCACACTAAACACTGGAAAAGACACTGCAGATGTACAAAAATCCTAGATATTCATCTGTTCCCAAAAGCAAGGAAGGAGGAAAACACAAAACTTTGCTTATTAGCTTTCTCCCACTTCTAAAATATACAACTTTAACATTAAAAATTTATTACCAATGAAAATCCAGACAAGTAGCTTGGTGACAAGCAGTCACCAAAAGGGTCTGGCAGCCCTGCTAGCTAAAGCTCTTTCTTTTAGATGTGAAAAATCAATAAAAAAGAACACAAGTCAGGAATTTAAAGTACTATTTTTCAGCACCTTGTCCTGCATCCCTAAATAGGATGGAGGAGATGCTCCCTCGGTAAAACCCCCTCTGCTGTTTGCCTTAGGTCCACCTCTAGTATAACCAGGCAGTCTGTTTCTCCCATAATGGCCAAGAATCCCTGGGACAAACTGTTATTTCTAAGGAAATTCTATTCGTGTTGAGGGCATGCGATTTGGGCAGGAGGCATGCAAAATTATTTAACAGTTCACCTGCTCTTGGGCTTCTAAAACCCAAGAAAATTAAAGACTTTTCTAAAGCCAGGGCTTTAGAAAATACTAGCACAACATCGATCCCAGCTACACCAGTGACAGATCCTGCCTTCTCACATCCTTACCTGGCTTAGCCTCATATCCATCAAGGTGTTTCTGGCTTGACCAATCTTCCTCATATCCAATTCACCTGTCCCAGGTGTCATTAAGCCTGGTGTCATTCCACCTGGGTATGGAGTATTGAGGCCCCCTGGATATGGAGTATTCAATCCACCAAATTGCTGAAAACAAGAGTGAGAAATTAATCCCTAAAACCTCTTGTGAGATTTAAAAAATAATACAGGTTGTTGGCTGATCTCTTCCCCAGCAGCTGCAGGACAGAGATGCCAAAGCCCCACAGGTACTTCTGAAATGGCCTCCCTGGACCACAAAACATTTCTCATATAGGATTTGCAAATCCAGGAACCAGGCTCTCCCTGCCTATTCTCGCATTTTCTCTGACAATGACTCTGCACTGAAAGGCTCCAGTTAGCAAAGGAGTTCAACATCCAGAGTTCCTCTGACAGACTCAAAAACCACACCAAGTTTTTCAGTCAAGTAGCTTTTTTCAAAATCCCAGTTGAATACTCATCTCTAATTTAATGTTTGACCACAGTTCCCCCAGGTTTGCTGTGTACTCACTGTCTGGCGTGGGTCCACAGTTGTGTGGTTCTCCCCTGACTGCAAATGCTTTGCAAAGAAGCTGTCAGGGACAGGAGTCAGCTTCTCATAGCGGGGATTCCTCTGACGCTTGTTCCGGGCATCTCCAACCTCTGGAATACTCAGCCACTCCTCTTCTGTAACCTCTGCTAATTTCCGCTGTTCAAACAGGAGTTGCCATCAGTACTTGCTGTAGAAATTTCTTTTTAAGTGCTCTAACTCCTTAATAGATTTATTTTCTTGAAATAATTCAGGATCAATTAAACACTTAAAGGTCAGATTTTTTCCTAATCCAATGTACAAAACAATTAGATGCGTTTAATTAGAATTTGGTTTTAGTCCAGACTGAGATTCCAAATCAATTCTGTTATTAAATTCATTGCTACAAACATTCAGATTAATCCTAGTGCCTGCAGCATTGAGTGGTTTATTACCAATCATCAAACGATAGCTTAAACAATACATTTGAAAAAAGATTTTAAGGCAGGAGATCCTGCTCAGTGATTCCTTCAATGCCAACAAGTTATCAGTACCTCAAGAAAAGAAGTGTAACACCTTCAATAAAGCACAAAACAAAAGCCTAGTACAAAAATTTGCACGAATTTTGCTACCCTGTGTATCCGCAAGAACAGAAATTACTTCCAACACAAATTAATTCTACTCTGGAGAATAACAAAGTACTTGTTTGCCAACAAACAAAATCGGAGCAAAGAAACGCACATACATACAAAAGAACATACAGCCACTTCTCACATCTCATAAAAAGTCACATTTCAGACTTTTGTCCTTACTTTCAAGTCTGAGAACTGCTGCTGAATTTTGGGTCGTTCCATACGGTATTTTTCTATCTCCTCTTTTTCTCGTTGTTCCCTTAGGAAAAGGAGTACTGAGGTTAAGCTCAAAGTAACACTTGACAAGTCTTTAATCAAAGTGTTGCTAACACAGAAAAATGCGTTTGATCAGAGGTAAGGTATAAAAAAGGCATTTTTTCCAAGCTGTGATTATGAACGTTATCACAGATCTTTATCAAATAAGACAATATTAAAGTGTAAAAACAGACACATCTAAGAGAACTTCAGTCTTTAATCTACTCTTACCTATAGACCAGGTAGTGAGTTTAACAAGTAACACCCACTACTTACAAGACACCTGCATTAGATGACTCTTAACAATTTTCAGTGCACTGCAGCACACGACTCATAAAAACCAGTCACTCAGCACATCCCCATACCATCTTAATGAACTACAGTGACTCATAATTAACTACAGTGAAGTAATTCAACCACATCCACTCTCATGCAAAATACCAATCCTACTCAATTAACTAGAGAACACACCATGTCAGTGCTGTTCAATTAACTAGAGAACACACCATGTCAGTGCTGTAGTTTACCCTACCTTCTCTCCTTCCTGCGTTCATCCATCCTCTTATCCAAAGCAGCATAAATAGCATCTGCTTCTTCATCATCTTTTTCATAGGGACCACTTGAGAACAGGCTCCCAGCATAGCCATTGAACTGTGAATTTGGAGAGAGAAAAAAGGAGGGGGAAAAAGGCAGCTTAAAGCTCCTGTTATGTTCCTGCTACAGCCAACAGTCACCCAGAGCACCGAAAATGCACGAGCAGGCTATTTCTGACAACACTGCATCAGGCTATCACAGCCCTAAATAAAAGCAGTTTTCTTCCACTATCCCAAGTGTTTATTCTCCCACACCATTTGAAGCAAAACTGCTTCAAAATTGCTTCTCTTTCAAAATTGCTACTCTTTCAAAACAGCTTCTCTTTCAAAATTGCTTCTATTAAGCAATAAATGAGATCCCAGGATAGCAAAGCCATTTTTTTCCATTAAGCACTTTTTCTTTTTAAACCAATGAAAGCAAACAGAAAGAATATCAGAACATTCAACTAGCCAAAGAGGGATTTAACACAGAAGACTACCCAGGCCCCATGAGGACAAATATATATCACAGAATCATTTGGGTTGAAAAAGACCTCCAAGATCATCAAGTCCAACCTTGTCAAACTGGAAAAGCTTAGATTTCATTTGTGGAGAATAAAAATAAAAAATATCACCTGAAATATTTAAACTAAATTTTGTTTATGGGCTTTTACTCAGGGCTCTGTATAGATAATTAGATTAATAAGTATAAATAACATATAAAACACCTATATTTTATATATTAACTATATATAAAACATATAAATCTGTAAATTCTATAAAAATTATCTATCTGTATAGATAATTAAACCACAATACATGGACCAAGGCCACAACAAAACTCTCTAAGCACCATGCCATCATGTACACCGGGACCTCAACAGACAAAGAAGAAAAAAGGAAATGCTGCCTGCAAACTACAGGAAACTCTGGCCTTGAAGCCTCAGCTAAGAGCAGGGATCACAGCAAGAGAGCCAGGAGCTCAGGGACTCCTCTCCCACTTTGAGAAAGCCACCTGCAGGAGGATGAAAAACTCATCACCTCGTCGTAATTGGTGTCGTTCAGGTCCTCATCATCGTCATCAGCCGTCTGGTTCTTCTTCATCTGGTCCCCCACCGTCCTCTTCCCCGGGGGGGCGTGCCGGTCGTCCACGGGGTCGTTGGCATCGCGGGCAGGGCCGATGTCGGAGCGGGTGGTGAAACCCGTGGCTCTGGGGAGGAAAAACAGCAGTTGTTTCTCTCACTGCAAACCCCAGCCTGTCACAGATATTGCTTGGAACAGGCAAAGAGAAATATCGTTCTTTTGTGAGAAGAGCGTGAGTCACCCCACGTGCCCGGCGTTCCTAAAGCCTGGGGGAAAAAATGTCCTCAGGATCATGGAGTGGTTTGGATTGGAATGGACCTCAAAGCTCAGCCCCTGCCACGGGCAGGGACACCTTCCCCTAGACCAGGCTGCTGCAAGCACCATCCAACCCGGCCTTGAACATTTCCAGGGATGGGGCAGCCATAGCTTCTCTGAGCAACCTTTTATAGAGAGAACGTTATCCACAAGGGCACTGCAACCACCCTGCTCACTGCCCTGCCATCCTGCACCCTGACGTGGCTTCCCTTCTGAACTGTCTCTGGGTCAGACACAGCGAGCAGCTGACCCTGCAGGCTGTGAAGCCCCACGGAGTGCAGGTCTGGGTGCAGGGATGGGCGTCTGGGGCTCCTCTGAAACCCCACACTCACCGGGCAGCAGCTCCTGGGGCACAGCCGGCAGCATCTCCCCGGGCAAGGGCACAAACAAACCCGGAGAGGGGACAAACACAGCTCACTCCCAGCAAAGGGCACCCCAAAGGTGGTCCCAGCACCCCCCTACACACACACACTGCTCCCCGCACAGACGCGCCCAGGTTGGTGGGCTTTCGGAGGGTCCCACGCACACACAGCCACAGAATCGGGACGGGCACAATCCCTTCCCGGCCAGCGGCGTCCGAGGCACCCGCGGCCTCACCCCCGGGGCCAGGGCTCGCTTTTAAACACAAACCCGCCCAGCCAAAGAGCGAACGCGAACCACTTCGAGGGGACAACACTGAAAAGCCGCGCAGGCCGCCCGAGGGGACGGGGACGGCGCAGCCAGGCCTGAGGGGACCGGGCCGGGCCCGGGAGGCGCCTCACCCGCGGCCCAGCCCCGGCACGTAGCCCAGGGGCGCGGGCATGCCCAGGAACGGCTTCTTCTTCTTGTTCATGGTGATAGTGCCGGTGTCGGTGCCGGTGCGGGAGAGACGGGAGCGCGGCGAGGCCCCGGTACGGAACCTGGAGGCGGCGGAAGTGGCAGGGAGAGCAGGCGGGGCCAGCCGAGAGGGCAGAGCGGCACTTCCGCTGCCGCCCAGGAGCAGCGCGCCCCCTGGCGGCTCGGCGGTCCCCAGCCTTGGTGGGGGCGAAGGGGATTGGGAATGATGGGGATGATGGGGATGGATGGTGGAGGTGGACGTGGGGGGGATGGTGGAGGTGATGAAGATGGGGACCATAAGGTTGGGGATGATGGGGGAAACTGGGGATGGGGAAGGTGGGCATGAAAATGGGATGGTGGAGGTGATGAAGATGGGGACAATAAGGTTGGGGATGATGGGGGAAACTGGAGATGGGAAACGTGGGCATGAGAATGGGAATGATGGGGATGGATGATGGGGATGAAGGTGATGGGAGTGGTGGAGGTGATGAAGATGGGGATGGTAAGGATGGAGATGATGGGGGAAACCGGGGATGGGAAAGGTGGACATGAGGATGGGAATGATGGGGATGGATGGTGGGGGTGAAGGTGATGGGAATGGTGGAGGTAATGAAGATGGGGATGATAAGGATGGAGATGATGGGGGAAACTGGAGATGGGGAAAGTGGGCATGAGGATGGGGATAATGGGGATGGTGTGTATGAAAGTGATGGGGATGATGGGAATGGTGGGGATGAAGGGGCTGAGAATGGGCATGCTAAAGCTGTGCTACCATGGAACTTACAGTCTATGGCAATTTATTATTTTTATTATTATTATTATTAGGAAGCGAACAGCTGTTAAGGGTGCTTGGAATATCCCAGGAGGCGAGAATCCCTGAAGGAGCAAAGCTGACACCATGTGTTTAGACCCCCAGCCAGGAGAGGAGATAAAAAAGGGCCAAAATGGGCTGGGATCATTCAAGCAGAGCCCGGAGCTGGACCAGCCCTGGCACTGCTTGCCCCTGTATCCCCCAGCCCTCACTGGCAGGGCTGCGACTCATGAGCCTCGCTTCCCCTCTGCCTCCTGCCAACAGTTTCCAAGGCAAATTATCTCTGGGAGCAGGAGCAGAGTTTCTGCTCATTGCATCACCAGCCTGGGGATCTCTCCCCCCTGGCTTTGCTGTGTGCTGGCAGCAGGGACAGCAATGCCAAGGGACCGAGGTGTCCCGTGGGCACAGGGAGCACGGGTCCAGCCCCTTGGGGTGCATGGATTGAGCCCCTCAGCTCATCCATCTTCTCAAGGGACCTGAGCCTGTCCCAGGAGCTCCTGCCTCAGTTTCCCCAGCTGGAGCCCTGGGGGGGTTTCTCTTGCCAACCCACACCGGGTGTCAGGATTAATTATCCGCCACCCAGAGAGTCTCCAGGTGACCCTGGAAACGTGACCAGCTCTAACAGAGAACCAAAAGACCCCTGTCCCATGGGAGAGACTCCAGGTCACAGACCACAAGGGCAAGGGCAGCGAGAGGGGTGCAAAGGGGCTGTTTTTGGAACTGTCCCACAGCCCCCTCCCAGCAACAGCCCTGCCTCCCACTGCCAGTCCCTGCCAGGTTTCGGAGCAGAAACCAGCTGCGGGGAAGATAAATAGCCCCATTTTGCATGCTAATGGCATCCCAGCCCCCAGCCGCTTCCCATCAATCTATTTTTGGGTTTTGCTGGAGAAAAAAAATAAAATACAAAATCCCTTTTGCCAAACAGTTGGGGTGGCAGAGGGGGAGGGAGGCTGCAGCATCCCAGCTCTGCTGGCTGAGCACCCTGGAGTAAGGGCAGAGCCCACGGGAACATCCTCAGCACGAAGGAGGGGTATGGGACCCCCTCGGACCCCCGGCCTGACCTCCTCTAGATACCTGGAGCTGCATCCCTGCTCCAGCACATCCTGTGTCATGGAGCACCAGCAGGTCTTCCCTGTGGGCTGGATGTGGTAAATTTGAGGGATTTTAAGGATAAATTGAGTCCTCCCCATTCTTCTACAGGATGAAGGACAAATGGGAGCCCACCAGGAACCTTCCCAAGCCATGGAAGGATGGGGAGAGCAGGGAAGTGCCCAACCTCTGCTGATGTCCTGTCACTTTTGGGGCTATCTCCCAGAAAACAGGGCTGAGGTGAGGGATGGCAGCAAAGTGACCCTGGCACGGGGCTGGTGTTAGAGCTGTAGATGTTCTCTTTACACATCCAGCCTTCCCCAGATGCAGGAAGGTTTCCTCTGTCCCACAGGTGGCCGGCATTCACGGCACACTGACACTCCAACTAAGAACAACACTCAGAGTAATTCATAACTTGAGTAAAAACAACCATAAGTGAGTTTTAATCATCTCTGGGCATTGGTAGCTCTGGGTTGATCTTCCCACAGCGTTGGAGCACGGCAGGCATGAGCAGTACAGGATCCGTCCCTTGAGCATCCTCACCAGCCCAGCTCTGCTCTTTGGGCACCCCATGGGTTTCTCTTGGGGTTTCCCTTTGCCACCCCAAGCCCTGGCACAAGTGCTGCAGGAACACGGGCAAAAGCCCGGCTGGGTTCTTAACCAGCAATTATTCTGATTAATGCAACTGGGGGGTGGTGGGGAGGGAAGCAAGGTGGGGAGAAAGCCTTGAGCTCCTCCTGGGATCGTCAGGATCAGGAAGTGGCCATTCCCTGTGGTGCAGTGCTTGGAAGGAGTGGGGTGTCTGCAGTGTGCCTGCTGCCATTATCGGCATTGCTCTGCCCCCCAAACACCTTAAAACAGCATGGGAAGCAGGGAGGAGATGCTTTTTCCCTGGAGCAACAAGATCAGATGGGGTGAAGGGGTAACAGCACCTGCTAATAGTGCAAATATGCTGTGCCACCTTCAGAGAGCTGCTGCCAGGTCTGCATGTCGGTACAGTGCTTCTTACCACCCTCAACAGCATCCTTGGGATGAGGAGCAAAACCCCAGAGGGATGGGACCACTGACAGCAGGTTGGCCTGTTCTCCAGGATGGAGAGTCATCCCACTTCTGGTTTGGGGCTTTGCAAGCTCAGTTTCTGCCTGTCTCTCTAAGAAAAGCAAGGTGGGAGGGGATGCTGGGCACGTCGGCACGGCCGCGCACGTAATCGCTCACAAAGGCTTGAAAGTGGAAAATAATCACTTGGATGGAGCACAAGGACGAGCTCACTGATGCGGATCCTGCTCGGGACTGGCAGCTCAGGATCCAGCCCAAAGCCCAGCGAGGAAGCTGCCCAGCCCGGGGCTGTGGAGGGGTCACCATGGCCCCTCTCTCGCACAAAGACCCCTCTGTGTCCCCAGGGAAAGTGGAGGCGGCAGCAGCTTCTCTCGGGACAGCAGGAAAACAAACCCCAAGGCTCTCCCGAGGCTGGGGATTCATGCTTTTAAATATCACATAGCGCAGCAAGAATGCATCCTCAGGGCAGGATCAATGGCGGGGCTCATCCCAAGCAGTGTTTCCCAGTGCCTGCCTGTCTGTTTTGATAGGAGAAGGGGAAATGGATTTAAGCTAAAAGAGAGGAGATTTAGATTAAGTACAAGGTAGACTTTTTTATGTGAGAGTGGTAAAACACCAGCACAGGTTGCCCTGGATGATGATGACTGCCCCGGCCCTGGAAGTGCTCAGGGTCAGGTTCAGTGTGGCTTTGAGCAACCTGGTCTGGTGTTGGAATGAGATGAGATGGACTTTAAACATCCCTTCCAGCCCAAACTATTCCTTGATTCTATGAATACTCCTGTTGCAAAATTCCTGCCTGCAAGCCCAGAGCAGAAACACAGCCCCTGCCTGTGTGCCAGTGCCATGCACAGTCAGGACACCCCAGAGGTACCAGGAGTACCTGGAGCAGTGTGAGCTCCTTGGCTGAGCCCTGGGAGGTTAAAGAGCCCAAATTCTGCCACCACAGTCCCAGCCACATTTGCAGCCCCAGCCAGCATAGTGCTTGATGGATGGTGGTGCTGCTGCTTTGCACTCCCAAACGGGATGATTACTTGGATTCCAGACATTGAAGCAGGAGAGAAGACTAAAACGGGCTTCTTTTCAATCCCTCTTGTCTCAACTTCTAAATTAACACTTTTGGAGCCTATTCTCTCTTGATTATCACTAATGCCGTGAAATCCTCTGAAGACAGGATGCCCCACTTAACAAATCCACTCCGTATTAGGTAAGTATATATCCTGAAATTTTAATTAGTCCCATGCTACAATACAGAGGCACCCCAAGGACGCATCTGCAGCATCTGCTCCCCTTCACACCCCAAGACAAACTCCAGTACATGGTAGGAGCTTCACCAAAGCCAGCAGCAGCAGGTGCTGAGCCCCCACAGCAGCTGTGAGGGAGTGAGGTGCTTTGAGCATCTCCCCCCCAAAGCCATCTGAGATACCCGAGACAATTAGCAGAGGCTCCTAAAGGGCTTCAACACAGAACTCACACCCTCAGCAGTTGAGATAGCAGAGCTGGCACCAGCTGGAGGTTTTCTGGGAAGAATCCCCAAGTGGGAGAGAGCTCAAGGGCATAGATGTCTTGCCAGCAGCATGCTAATGATGCTGCTGAAACGGCATTCCTTAGAACTGTCTTTTCAAACAGGAACATCTGAAGTCTAGAGTTCAGGGAGACAGACCAACATCTCCCAAAGTAGCCAGTGATTTGGGCAGCTGGATGAGGCAGGTGTGGAGCATCCCCATGCCTAGGGCAGCATGTCCATGGTCCTGTCCTCCAGGCTGCTAATCCAGGTCCATCTCCAATGATGAACTGTTGACAAAGCTTCCTGAACCCCTGCTGCCTCTGGTCTCCATGGCCCCGGAGCAGTGGGCTCAGGTTTGGGGGTTTTTCAATCATTTCTGCCATCCAAGGCATTGCAAGCTCCAAACATGGGCAGGATGAAGCGTGAAGGTAAGGGTAAAGCTGAAGGTTAAGGTAAAGACAATGGCAAAGTTGAAAGTGAAGCTGATAATGAAGGTGGAGATGAAGTTGAAAGTGAAGGTGATGGCCTGCTAAGCATCCCTCAAAACACCAGGGTTCCCAACAGTTCTGTTACTTCCCATTGTTTCTTCTCTCACCATTTGCTCTGTGCTCTCACCCACAGCTCTTTTCTAAAAAACAGTGTCACTTTGCCTCCACTCTTTCCCCACATCCAGCTTCTTAAATGAGGGGTGAGATACTGCAACCACCTGATCTCCAGAGCACCAGGGTGACAACCCTGAGGGGGACATGAGCTAATCCATCCCACCACCCCCAACAGGACCAGCACTCTCTGTATCCTAAGGAATGCAACCAAAGGCAGGAGCAGAACGCAGAGCACTGAGATGCCTGGGCAGTTTGAACCCTGGCACTCCCTAACTTCTGAATCCCTGATTTTGCATCCTGCCTGAATGAACAACCAGCTCCCAGATCCCAGAGCTGCGTGCGGTGGCAATCAGAGCACAGCAAATCAATTCATGCCA
Source organism: Xenops minutus (assembly GCA_035221455.1). NCBI lineage: Eukaryota > Metazoa > Chordata > Aves > Passeriformes > Furnariidae > Xenops > Xenops minutus. The sequence goes on along the minus strand of JAWWEE010000051.1, from coordinate 7,782,632 downwards.
GGCTGTACCTTGCAATGTAAATAATAAATCGGATTCAGTAGCAATTGAATGCAGCCTGGAGCCCTGAAATCAGGCTTGGAGAAAATAAGAACTTGAGGCTGCTAAGATGCAGCAGGGTGGTGGTACGGTCATTAGCTGTGAGATGCCGGAAAACCCTGCTCGGATAATGGTTTTCATTTGTGCCCATTCTGGGCATGGAATAACAGCCACAGCACTGGGGTGGTGGCAATGCCCAGCCTGGGGGCAACCCTGGTGAGAAAGGCAGGATCCAACCTGCTTGAGCTTCAGTTCCCTAATGGAGAGCAGATAGAGCTGGATGAAATTATTTTGGCCCAAAAAAATTGCGACACATATGAAAATAAAAAGCCCAAATGAATGGGAATTTCATCAGGTTTTAGTTGGGAGAGAAAATGCCACAGAGCAGCATTTGACTGCTCCAAGCCCTGTGGATATGCAGCTGGACGTGGGGCACCATCATCTCAGCACCTCTGCAGGACCAGCAAAACCATCCAACCTCATCTAATAGCCATGACCAGTTTCTTAAAATACATATATTTACTTTTTTGCTTACCAAAAACAATTAAAATACTGGGGTTTATATCTTTTATTGTTGTTGGGAATTGATTAGGAGCCTGGAGGAGGTGAATCCTGGCATCCCGCTGTGTCCTTGCGGATGGTGCCATTGCATGTGTCCTCTCATTGGATTAAGCTGCAAATTCACAATTTCATTTTGGGAAACAATATTAAAAAGAAAAAAACAACCCTCTATGCTGAGAGAAAGGAGGTCATCAGGCTACGCTCTCAAATAATTACAGGCTGCCTTGAAAATAACCGTGACGTGCCAAAATCCAATTAGAAATATATCTACATAAACCTCCAAATGGAAGAGCTTCCGTCTTTTCAACCCCCCTTTGTGTTCCAGGGAGCAGCAAACAGAGAGTGACGCTTCAGATGTCCTCTGCCAGTAAATCAGCGTCCTTGGGAAGGTGCAGATGTCACGCTGTGAGTGGCAGAAGTGTCACCTGCCCATCCAGGGACCAGAGGAGAGCACAGGTACCCCCTGGGCTCTATAAGCCAGAGCTCTGATGTGACCTGCAGCACCCCCACACTCTGCAGCACTGAGGTTTGGTGCTTTACTGTCATCAAGAAAATAAATTCCTTTAAGGGAGAGATTTTCAGAACACTAAATATTTCCATGTCTGGTTGAGATAAGTGCCATCCATCACCCCACACCAGGCAGGAGGCTTCAGAACGAAGCTGTTTTTGATTCTGTTTCCCTGCAAGTGCCTTAACAAACTCATTTTAAGCTCTTTGCATAAAAAATTTGGGGGTAAGGGAGTTTTGGGAAAACCCCTCTGTGGTGTTTGGCTTGGGATTGTCAGTTCCCAACCCATGGGACTGTAAGGTAAGGGAGGAGGGTCCCCAACACCCACTTGCATTCACAGCCCCCAGACCTGTGGTTGGGTGCTGTGGGGGGCTTTGTGGAGGTGACATCTCGACAAGGATGTCCCAAGGCCACCGAGGCCACCTGTCTGGCCACTGATGGATGTATGATTCCAATTCCTCCCCCTTGCTGGGTGCTCCCTCTTCCTGCTGACGAGCGGTTTTCATTAACGAGCAGACAAGCAATGCACCAGAGAAATTAGCCACTTTTCTCCTTGGACAAATAACTTCCTTCTGAAGGCTTTTCATCTCCTCCCTCTCATCCTCGCAGGGCGCGGCGGGAGGAAAGCTGATGTTTAATTACTTCCTTTATTCTCTGAGAAACGAACGTGCTGAATCATCCCAGCCTCGCACCCTCTTTGGAGGCTGGCGGCGGGGAGGGACGGGACCCACGGGAACACTGGTGCTCTCCCAAATCCATATGCATGTGGAGGGGTAGCCTGTTGGTCCAGGGCTTGCTGGAGCCACTGTCTCCATCTTGTCTCCTTCCCATCAATGCATTGAGACAACAAGCCCCCGGCCCATGCTTTGAACTTCCCAAGCTGTGGTCTGGATTTAGGGCTTTCCCTCCCTGCTAATGAACTCCCATTTAACTATGAAAACTCCTCAATCCGAAGCTAAAAGACCCAAAGTCAGACCAAAACCCAAGACAGAGTTGCTGGGGCTGGTTATGAGATTGAGTGATGGCAGGGCTTGAGTGATAACCCAGGAGTGATGCTGAAAGCTGTAAAGCTGAGGATAGTTGGAGCATGGAGCAGGTGTGGGGATGCATGGGACCACACCATCTCTCCATCCCTCCCCATGCATCCTGAGACTCAAGGTTTTTCTGAAAATCCTTTGGAATTTCAGGGAGATGAAGAGCCTGAGCTTCCCCAGGCACCTTTGGGATGCTGGGCTGGCACTGGACCCATTTGCAGATGAGGAGGAAGCAAATTCCTTCCCTTGGACACATGAAACCTTTCCTGGAGAAGTGCAATTACTACCAGAAAAAACAGTGAAAGCAAAGGCAGGGAACAGCACAGCACTTATTTTTAATAACAGCTTGGTGTAATCTGCACACATTTTTCAAGCGACATCAGCCTTTTCCTGCCAAGGCCCCTCTTTAACCATATTTCTCTTGGAAAATTTGTGCCATGGCTCAAAAGCTCCATGTGTAGAGAGACTGAGAGAGAAATGGGAATTTCAGAGGGATGTTCTTTCCTTATCTGCCTGCAACAAGCAGTATTGCCCTGCCTGCTCTCTTGCAGCAGGAGAAAGAGGAATGCCAATTACCCCAAGGAATTCTTGAGGGGGTATTTTAGTAGTAGACTCTTTGCAGGTTGCACACAGAGTTTGTGGCCTGATGTCCCCACTACACACATGATTTGTGACTCAATGTCCCCACTCCATGCATGGCAGCACAGTTGGCTCACTGACTGTGGCAGCCCTGGCCAGCTCCCAGTGTGGAGCTGAGCCAGCATCAAGCCTAGTCCAGAGCAGCTCCTGATTGAACATCTGAAATTTTGGAAAGCTCCTATTGATTCAGGGAGCTGAATTTAATTTTGGCAAGTGCTTCACACACACACACAGCTGCATAGCTCAGATCCAAGAAGGGCAATGAATAGCCACACAAGCCCCACACGAGGCCACATACAAGGTCACTGCCACCCACTGCACCTTCACAGCCCCAGCCCATGGCAGCTGATCATCACACAACATCCTGAACCCTCATCTTAAACATGGGTGAGGGTACTGCCCTGTGCTGCAGTGGGTCCGTGACAGGAACCCCTTGCAAGGGTGGAGCATCGCAGCACAGGCATCTGCTTGTCCTTGTCCTGGTGTCCCCAGTGGTTTGCCCGTCCCTGTGCCACCCAATGTGGAATACCCGGCCAGCTCCTGTCCCCTTGGTGGCTGCAAGGGCTGGCAGTGATGGTCCCTGGCTGGGAGTCATGTGTGACAGCTAAAGGCAGGCACCTCCAAAAATACCTGTGGGATTGTCATCCCTGGGGGAGTGACAGGTTCTGGCAATGCTGTTCTGTTCTGCGCTGGCAAGCTGAGCGCCAGGGAGCTCTGATGGTTGCCCACTCATGCTTAGGCCACCCACCTGAGCCCACATTACACACACGGGGATGAGCAGCCTGCCCTGCTGTCACCCATCCGGCGGGCTGGAGTTCAGGGGGAGAAGAGAAATTTGGGGAAGAGGTGAAAAACAGGTGTTTTCCGCTCTGTGCCCGCTGCAAGCATGATCAAAAACCTGTGCATGGTGCCCACTGCACCCCTGGTGTCCCCAAGGACCTGTTCCCGCAGCTGGAGAGAGAGACGGGGTATGATGCGCGCAGCGCCGGACAGCGGTCGGGGATGCTCAGGGATGCTCGGGGATGTCGGGGATGCTCGGGGATGCTCGAGGATGTCGGGGATGCTCCGGGGTGCTCGGGGATGTCGGG
>JAWWEE010000051.1:7757638-7778666 GCA_035221455.1 Xenops minutus | reverse complement strand
GGGGGGGGGGCGGCCGCGCGCGGCGGGGGGCGGGCGGAGCCCCCGGGGGTGGCGGATCGCGGCGCCGCCCCCGGCGCGGACACCGGGGCGGGGCGGGCGGGCAGGAGCGCCCGGTGCCGGCGGCGGCGCGGGGGGCGCGGGGCTCCGTCCCCGCCCGAGCGCGGCCCCGCTGCCGGAGGATGAGCTACGGCCGGCCCAAGGACATGGAAGGTACCGGGCGCGGGAGGAGGGGGGGCTCAGGTGCGCGGCGGGACGCGCTTCCCCCAGCCCCGATCGCGGCGGGCACGGACCTGGAGGGATGCCCGCTCCGCCCGGGGGGCTGCCCGCCCTCCGTCTGCTGATGCTGCCCTCTCCATCCCGAGGGGTCTGCTCTTCATGCCTCCCCCGGTGCTACCCCCTCCACGCCGCGGGTCTGCCCACCTTCAACCCCCCAGTGCTGCCTTCTCCATCCCGCAGGTCAGTCAGCCCCTCCACACCCCCCTTGCTGCCCTCGACATTCCGGGGAGGGTCTGGACCCATCCCCTACCCCTTGTATTGTAGAGTACAAGTGAAATGGACTGGGAAATTTGGCTAGAGAGAAGGGATGCAGGTGTGAAGTCAGGGCAGGCAGGCCTGAGGGTGCTGGAGCCGGGCAGACCCCTGGGAAGAGCATGTCAAGGTGGAAGGGGGATCATGGCAGGCAGGAGTGTCCATGCCTGTGGGCTCCCGCACCTGCATCCTGCCAGGAGGACCTGCTCAATCTAGAGCCACTCCGAGGTCCTGCCTGCTGCCCACTCTCTTGGGTCCCCAACCCTACAGAGATCCTCCGTTCTGCGGTGCTCAAGGGTCAGGAGCACAGACACTCCCAAAGACACTCTCAGTCCCCCCAGGTGCTGTGCCCACTTCCCCAGTGTGCTCCCAGAGCACCCATTGTGCTGCTCTGGGAGGACAAAAACGGCATCTTCCTTTTTTTCCCCTTCTGCCTCCAACCTCAGGAGACACCAGCATTGAGCAGCCACCAGCCTGAGCTCCCTCCCTGTATGAGGCTCCCATCTCACCACCTCTCACCCTTATAGACAAGCATTGGGGCAATGCTCACTGCAGCCAGGGCCTGAGCCAAACACACCCCAGGGGAACCTGGAGAGGCTAGAGGGAGTCTCAGTCCTCTCTGAATCTGGTTTCATCCTCTTTGAGGTCAGCAGGTCTTAGGGAATGGCTAAAGGCAGGATCTGGTACATAAGGACATCCTGTAGGCATGGCTTCAAAGATGGGATGTGTCGCAGGATTCCAGAGGGCATCGCTGGGATGATCATCCCTGGGGACTCTGCCAGTGTAAGCAGCAGCTCTGTTGTACACCAGAGTGAAGCCACATGGGAGGGATGAAGAGGACAAGGGTAATGGCAGTGCTAGCCGGGGTCATGGCTCAGGCAGATGCTACTAAAAGCGAGATGAGTCCTTCACAAAGCTGCTCCATGAGCAGAGTGGATTCCCTGTCCCAGGAGTTCTCAAAGATTTCTGGTCCCAACCACTCTCCACCTGCCTGGAGGAACACAAGAGTGGCAACCAGCTCCCCAAATTCTCCTCCAAATGTTAAGTAAATCCCTCGCAGCTTTTGGTGCTAATTGTCCCTTTTCCTCCCAAACACAGTGTGACGACCCACCCTTAAGGTTCGACACACACTGGGGAACTCGGCAAACCAACAAAGGGATTTCATTCTTTATGAAGCTTGTTTCAAGCTTCTCCCGTTAATCCCGGGAAGACTGTCTGACCCTGGGAAGCCTGACTGCCCTCACCGCAGCTGCCTGCAAACATGTCCTCAGCTGGAAGGCAGGTCTTTGGGACACACACGTGTGTGATGGTATCAAAGACACTGGAATGTTACCAAGGCCATGCCGAGAAGCAGTGGCAGAGAAGGGAGCAGGATTCAGGCAGCCTTTACATGACCAGGAACCAAACTCCCCTCGATGTACCCCTGCCCGCTCCTCCTGCAGCCTGGCTGCCTTCTGCCGTATCTCCTGGGCAGGTCCTGTCGACTGCGAGCAGAAAGCATCGCTGAAAGTCACAGGCGACCCACCAGGAGATGGTTTTGTCGGTGCGTGCTGCCACATCCTGCCCTGAGGTGTCCATCCCCAGGAGGTTTCCTGTCCCTCTCCCCAGCAGCGGCTGCTGCTGCTTTGAGCCTCTCCAGCGCTCACGTTTCACTAGCCATAAAAGTGTCTGGAGAGGGAATGGGAGAGGGAGCAGCAGCGTGCGTGGCAAGGGGAAGGGCTGGCATCTGTCCCTGCCACTGCTGCTGGCCCTGTCCCACCTCTGCTGGTCCCCCTGTGGTGACCCCGACCTGGCCTCCCCCCTCCTAACCGGCATGGCTGGAGAGATGCCCAAAATGGATCAAAGAGCCATGGAAACGAGCCGTCCGTGAATCCCCGGAGTCAAGCAGGCAGTGGGGTGTCCGTCGTAGGGAACGGGCAGACGTGGTGCAGGGACCATGGACCAGCTCACAGGGACTTGGAACGGTGGGGTCACAGCAGCTGCTTGGGGACCAGAGCTGAGCACTCCCCTCCCCCGTCTGGCTTGGACCCAGCTGGCCTGGAGACTCCTGCAGCTCCATTTCAGGGTTCAGCACAGCCTTTGCTCTCTGACTCACACTGTCTCTGCGGGCAGCCCCCTTCTGCCCGGACCCCAATATGGTCATAACCACGATGGCTTTGGCTGGGAGCAGGTGCAGCCCACTCTGAGCCCTGCAGCCCCTTCCCGGGAAGGCTGCTCTTCACCTTACTCGCTCTTTTCCTCCTGAACGCCCCAAGCCACCGCTGACCCCGGTGCTGCCACATTCATACTACGACTCTGCTCAGCCCCAGGGCACTTTGATGCTCTGGTGGGTCCAGCGTCTCCTGTAGCAGCCCCCCCAGGCTACCTGTCCATCCCAGTGCCAGCTGGCCCGGCCGCGGGATTAGGCGAGAGCACGCGAGGAAAGCACCGAGCATCTCTCCGGATCAAACGCCCACGGGGCAGTGGGGAGGGGGTGTAATTCACCCCCCTACACACACGCACACACCCCTTTCTCCATGCGAGACAAGCTCAGGGCTGCCCGGAGCTGGGATGAGCCTGCAGCCAGCGCTCAGTGGCAGTGGGAGGGAGGCGACCGGGGGAGTCAGTCAGGTGTGGACGAGGTATGAGGGGAGGCAGGGATGGAGCCGCACTCGTGACAGCGGTGCCGAGCGCTCACGCGCATCCCTCCTCCCGCCGAGATGCAGCAGGGCCGGCCATCCCTCTGCTGCGTCTCCACCATCCGCAGCTCGCAGGGACCACCCGAGCCAGGTGAGAGGTCTCCAGGGCATGGCCGGGGGGGAGCAGGGCATGGCAGGGGGGCTGCAGGGCCAGCGAGTCTGGTGGGAGGTGCTGCATGTGCATCCTTGGCCGGCAGGCACAGCCTTCAGCTTGGCAGAGGAGCAATGGGGATGGAGGGTGGCTGAGTGCTCTTGGGGATGCTGTGGTTAATCCCTGTGCAGGGCACGGGAAGGAAAGGAAAGCCCGTGTTGGATGTCACCCCACATGTCCCTGTGTAGAGCCAGCCCAGGGCTGCCCTGCCGCAGGGCTTCTCTGTCCCCATCCTTCCCTTGCTCCGAAACACTCTGCTCAGCAACCCCCTCCACTCACGCATGTCAAATGCCTCCAGGCAATGGGAAAGTTGGGACCTGAGGGCTGGGCTGGGGTTCCCGAAGCTGCAGGAGGAGCTGCTAGAGGAGATGCCAGAGCCTCTGGGCTCCAGGGCAGCCGCTGCTTGCCCTGATGGGAAGCTCTGCCGGTGGCGCTCCCAGTCCTGCCTTTCTTTTCAGCTTGCTTTTCCTTCCGTCCTTCACCCCTCTTTCCCATCTGCTGCCACTCCTGCTCTCCTGCCCCCAGCTGTTTGCTGGAGCAGTGGAGATGCCGGTGTTCTGCTGCTGGAGGCAGATGCTCTGTAACTTCCTATGGATATGGGTCCCGCTGATGGCCAGAACCCCCTTCCTCTGCTCCTTGCAGTGAGTCCTGGGGAAGCCCTGGCACAGCCAAAAGAAGCTCTGGCACCAGCCCCTCTAGACTTGCTGGGTCCATATGTGCTGCAACACCTGGTGGGATGGATGGTTTCCAGCTTGGGGGAATCCCAGCATGGTTGTGACAGCTCTGGGTGCTCGGGATGCTCTGGACAGGAGAGCCAGTGGTATTTTGGGCATCCTTGGCTGGACAGGGCACAGCCTGATGTGGACTTTGCCTGCCAGGTTTGGGGTGTCTGGGACTTTTGGAAGCCACTGGCGACAGCCCCATCACCTGCGACAGATACAGAGACCACCCCACCAGTCCTGCCTTTGCCCCCCACTGAGCCTCTCCATGGATCTTACTTCAGCATGTTTCCCATGAAATTGCTTCCCCAGCCATCAGACAGGTCTCCTGCCTCAGTTTCCCCATGGCAATGCTTGTCGCTGGGTGTGTTTAAGAAGCAATATTGTGTGATGTGGTCTGGGTATCCTGGGACACAAGGGCAACTCTTTTCTGCTCTATTTTGACTTCTTTTGGCCGGTTGTTTGCCTCATGCATGAAGGTGTGCTCGAGTGGTGTCTTTCAAGCCTCTTCCCACTTAAAACCCACTAATTAGGAAAATGAGCTGCATCTGGGTTTCTCCAGCCTTTCTGCTCTCCCAGGTTGGGTTATCTCGAGGGTGGATCTCCTTCGGGTGCTGCTCTGCTCTTGGAGGTGGTTCGTGACTTGCCCAGCTCCCCGTGGTGGGAGCAGGTGAACTGGGGGATGCTCTGGTCTTTGCTTCCATGGATCAGAGCTGCTTATGTCAAGCTGTCTGGCTTTTATCCGGAGCAGACACAGCGTGAGCCCCTAATACCCACTCAGCCATCCTCCCACAGCAGCCAGGTCCCTTCAGCCCCCTCCAAAGGAAAGCTTTGTATCCTCATTGCAACCCCAATCCCCCAGTTTGTTAAAACAGAAGGAATTTGGCTTCAAGGATCCTTGTGGATCCCTTCCAACACAGGATATTCTATGAATAAGGGACAAAAAGTACTTGTGTGTAAATGGGTCTTTGTGGTCATCACTGATGGGCTGGCACATGTTCGACCATCCCTGGAGTGCCCAACAGACATCCCCAAGTACTCATGGTCTGTGCTGGGGCGACCAGCCTGCATCCCCTTCCCCATCAGGCTGCCCAGTGGGGGTTTCTCTGCTCCCCTTCCTTCAGTGGTGGCAGATTGCTCTCAGCCAGGCCCATGGAAAGTGGTCCACTGCCAGTGCCTGTCCCAGCAGAATTGTGGTGATGAGCAGGAGGTTCTAACCACGTGTTGGGATCAGCTGCAGGTCCCACGTCTGCTCGGCTAGCGGGTGTCAAAACAAGCGTCGCTTGCGAGGGGTTTGTGTGGGCAAACATCTTGTCGGGTGCCTGCTGGATCCCGACGCCAGCTGGCAGCTTCCTGGGCTGGTGGGTTTTCTTCCTGGCAATGGAAAAGGAAGGCGGAAATCAAGGGTTTTTGGAGCGGGGGAGCACAGCCTGAGTTTAGCAAATCCTGTGGCGTGGAAGAGGAATTTTGGGTGCCCAAGTGTGGGGTGGACGGGCACCGTGGCCATCTCTCACCCCTCTTCCCTCCGCAGCTGCTGCCGCTGCCACCGCCCACTTCAGCTTCTGCCGCAGCCTCCTGGAGCACACGGTGTCGGCCGAAAACCTCAGCTACCGCCTGCAGCGGAACCCGGGCAGCAGCCTCACCTGGCACGACGGCCGCAGCCAGCGCCCCGACGGCGGCCGCACCGTCAAACTCCTGCGGCAGCCGGGCACCGAGGGCTCGCAGGTACCGCCGGCATCCCGCCCTGGGCATGCCAAGGGGAGCTCAGCTCCTCGTGTCCACCAGCCCGTCGACTCCCTGCAGCAGCATCTCCTCTTTCCCTGCAGGATCAGGCCTTCAGATCCTGTTTTGCTGAAGGCCTTTGTGGTTCCTGGGCATTTGATTGTAGTAATGTATATATATAAACATAATAATTTAAGTATGAGCATCAGGCTGAGGGCTGTGGTGGGATGAGCTCTGTGTGTCACCTCCTCTCTGTGTATCACTTCCCCCCACCCGAGCAGTAGTTGGGACTTAATACAATTTTGCAGTCAATGTGCCGGAACCAAATCCTTTATAATGTCTTAAAATCCCTGAGCGCTTCGTTATGTCTCTTAACCAGGTTTGGGCCATTGTCCTCCTAACATTTGGAACTTCATTGTACTAAGGAGGCTGTGAGCCAAAGTTTTCTGTCCATTCACTGCTGCACAGACATGGGAAGGAGCATCTTCCCTGCATGTGGCTCCTGGTGCTTCCCAGCCCCTCCTGACACCCTGGGAGTGACATGCCAAAGCAGCACATCCAGCCAGTGACTGCTAAAATAAAATTGAGAAAATCCAACTGCCCAGCTTCTAGCCCCCGACAGGGAGATGCATTTTCATTGCATGTGCCCAGCTGGTTTGGGATCAGAGGGGAGCAGGGAGCCTGCAGGGATGGGTATGGTCGTGATCCTCACAGGAGTAGCAGTCCCAGTGGATTCAATGTCCCACGTGCTGGTGGCACTGACCCCATCACCTCCAGAGTCTCAGGTAGTTCCTGCAAGGGGACAGTCCAGCTGCTCTCCACCTGCCAGCTGTGCTCATCATGGCTCTCCCTCCTCCACCTCTATGTGCCATCCAGAAGGATTTAGGGAGAGAAAGGTTTATAATTTGCTGTAAGCAGGGAAAGGAGGTGATGCAAGTTCCTCCTTTCAGTTCCCAGGGATGGCTTCCACCCCCCAGCTTCCTCAGCCACCCCCTCCTTCCTTCCAGAGCAGCCTCCCAGCCCTCCCGCCTGCTCTCCTCCACACCGGCGCTCGATATTCATGGCTGAGAGTTTATCAGAGAGACAGCGCAGCTCAGCCGGCTGGAAAACGAACCCATGATCCCTTTACACCTTCCCTGCTCCTCTGGGGAGTGCAGGGGCTCACTTGGGGACCCTCCTCGGGGAGGGGAGGATGCAGCCCAAGCAGGCAGCGCAGGGTCTGGGGATGCTGCGATGGTCCCCGGTGCGGGGCTGTGTGTGATGAGCGAAGCGCGTGCAGCCGTGTGCGTGCCCAGGGAAATTGCCAGTTGTTTGTCACCTCTTCCCCCACGCCTCAGAGGGTTAGTTGGATAATAGCGGTGGGAAGCTCGCAGTGAGCTCCCGGGAAGCTGGTTGTTATTCCCCCCAGCCCCTCCGCTTCTCATCATTACTCGTTAGTGAATCCAGAGCAAATCGCCTCCCCCTCCTCCTCCTCCTCCTCCTCCCCACGGCACACTCTGCGGCGCGCTCAGCCGAGTGTGAAGGAGCGGCGCGGGCTGGGGCTGCTCCCGCAGGCAGGAGACTCCCGGGATGCGTCTGCGGGAGCCGGGCAGCTTGCCGGGGTCTCCCCCAAAGGTGAGGCTTTGGTTAGGGAACTGAATCGTGTGCATTGTCTGTCGCGTTTTCCATCTGCTTCGGAGATGGACGCCTCAGTTGTTAATGTACACCCTGCCAATTTTGCCTTCTTCCCTCTTGCTTGAATGTTCCCAGCCAGCTCTGCTTAAGCAAAAGCCCCTTTTCAAGCCCAAACGCTCCCCTGGGCACAAGCAGCAGCCCGACCAGGCTGGCCGGACTCCACAGTGTGAGCAAAGCCTGGCACGGGGCAGGGAACACATCACAGACCCTCCATTGCCCTCCTCTGCCTCCTCTCCAGCATCTCTCAGGAACATGTCATTAGTTTCAGTAACCGCGGGATGTCTGGAGTCCCTGTTACACTAATTATTCCTGCTCCTCTATTAGACATGCTTAATTAGCCAGTGTTCACACGCAGTGGTCGATGTTGGCATACGTGCTGGCGACCTTTCCCATGCCGGTGTGTCCCTGCATCAACTCCTGCTCCTGCCCTGCCCCTGCCGTGTCCTGGGCGTGAGTGAGCCCTCGTAATCCAGTGCCCTCGGGTTGTGGGCAGCAGGGACCCCTTTTCCATCCCCACTCGCCCACGATCCAGCCCAGGACGGTCCCAGCATTTGGGCACAAGGAGATGCTTTGGAACAGCTAAGTTTGCTGGTGCTGCTTGAGGATGGAGTCTCAGCATCACCAACAGCGGAGAGCTCACCAATCTTTCCTTGGTGCTAAAACCAGGGAAGAGGAGATTCCTGCATCCTCCAGCCTCATTTCCTAAATACCTTGAAGATTCCCCAGGAGAAGCAGGCTTATTCTCCTGTGTAGTTACAGTTCAAAGCACTTGGGTTGCTCGTAACAAGATAAACCCAGGCTGCAATGACCTCGAGGCTGGAGTAGCTGTGATGTGGGAGAGGAAATGGAGCTACCCTGTGGCTCAGGGTGAGACTGAGTGGCTCAGAGTGAGACTGGCCAGTGCAGCAGGCAGCTGGAGGAAGGGAGGAAAGGTGGGATTTTGGGATGCTGCTGGACAAGCCTCGTCTCCCTGTGGGTATAACATGTTACTGTGCATGGCATAGCTCTGTGGGAGGTGGAGGGTGGGCAGGACATGCTGAGGTGCTGTGGACTGTGACCCTGCTTCATCCTGGGTGTCTCCAGGCATGGCAGCACCCCCTAGAACGGGCTGTGGGGTTCAGAAGTGACCTCAGACACCTGTGAGGCCACAGGACCTCATTGTGGCCAGTCAGATCAGGACTGAAGGAGATTGAGATTGGAGGGAAAAGGAGAGTCACTCCTGCTCCAGGGCACCAGCTGGCTGCTGGCTGCTTTCCTGGGGATTTCTGGTGGGGATGAGTTTTCACTGGTACCAACATCTGCTGGGGATGGCTTTGCACCAGTTCCCGCTGTCCCCCAGGACCTCCCTGGCTCCATCCCCACTGAGAGCTGCCAGCAAGCGCCCTTCTCTGCGTGGTGAGAAGGGGACCCTGAGGAGCCACCAGGATATTTCCTGAGCCTGTGCAATGCTCTGCTGGGCTGGGAGATGTGTAGGGGAGCTGGTCTGGGCCTCTTGTCTGAAGCAGGAGGGACAGGGAGCTTGAGGTGTGGGGTCTGAATAGGGCAGGACCCCCAGCTCAACCTCCCATCTTTCCTCCCCTCACCTCCCTCAGTGGTTCCTCTGATGCTGCTATTTCAGGGTGATCCCAGACATTCCAGAGGGTGTGGAGCCAGAATCTGCCAGCGTCACCACAATCCTGTGCAGCCAACCAGCATCTCCCTCATCTCCATGCACTGACCTCCGTTTTCCTGCTCACAGGGTTGAATACCACTAACCTCCTTCCCTCCCACTCCCCTCAGGGCCGTGGCTGTGACCACTATGGCATCTACCACACCAGCCCCACGCTGGGCAGCCTGGTCAAGCCAGTGGTGCTCTGGACCCAGCAGGATGTGTGCAAATGGCTGAAGAAACACTGCCCACACAACTATCTCATCTACGTTGAGGCATTCTCCCACCACGCCATCACAGGTACGGTGTGCTCTCCACTTCACTGCTGGACTAATTGCCATTAGCTCCTGGGAAATGGCTGTTTGGAGGTTCATGGTTCAGAAGATGGATGTTTCTGCCCTGTTTCTGCCCCCTCTCCCCATGAGATGCAGCTGGAGTGAGAGCAGGGGACAAAGGGATGCTGACCCGGGCTGGGCAGGAGGCATCTGCCACCAGGGTCAGCTCCAGAAGAGGCTGAAGGTTGCTTAAAAGGACAGTAAATTGATTCATAAGATGTGGAAGTATCTTCCCTTCACCTAGGTTAACACAATAATATTTTTATAGTTTTTTAAATACTGAAAATTTTTGCAGAAGAGGAAAATCTCTGCCAAGTCAGAGTTCAAATTGCAAATGTCTTTGTTCGGGTCTGAATCCAACTCCCAACGAAGTCCTTGGAGGTGACCCACCTCTAGGACCTGCTCCCTCCTCTTTGCTCCCTGGGGACAGTGGCTTTGACCTCTGTGTAAGAGCATCATCCCTGTCCTACTGCAGCATGTGCATGGCCGGGCAGAGCTCTGCCAGGGCCAGGGGATGGGAGCAGGGAAGGGAGAGCTGGAGGTGCCCGGGAGGGATGCACAGCCCTAATGCAAGAGCTCAGCCAGCCCTTGCCCAGGCAACAAAGGCAGCATTAGTGAGTGTACACTGGGAAGCAAGGACAAAAGCTGGTTTTAAATCCTTTGTCTAATAGCCTCCAGACTGGAGGAGAGTGGCTCAGCGGGGACCAGAGCACTAATGTGTTGTGATGGGCATCCCTATTCCCCCGGGATGGCCAGCCCATGTGGGGACCCTGCACTTGGAAAAACATCTCCTCACGTGGGAGGTGGAGCGGAGAAATGGAAAGCTGCTGCCTGCAGGGATGGGTTGCATGATTGTGGTGCCGGTACCTGCCAAAGGCTGGGGACATTGAGATGTCACCCAGTGCACTCTGAAAGCGAGGCCACGAATCACAGCCCTGCAGAATGGTTTGAGTTGGAAGGGACCTTAAAACGCATTCCAACCCCCTGCCATGAACAGGGACACCTTCCACTAGCCCAGGTTGCTCCAAGCCCCATCCAGCCTGGCCTTGAACACTTCCAGGGATTGGGCAGCCACAGCTTCCCCGGGCAACCTGTGCCAGAGCCTCACCACCCTCACAGGGAAGAATTTCTTACCAAATATCCAATCTAACCCTGCCCCCTCTGTCAGTGTGAGGCCATTCCCCCTTGTCCAGTCGCTCCATGCCCTTCTTCCACCTCTGTGAGTCCAAGCAGTGAAAGAGCACTTCAGGATTCCTTTCGTTCCTCTTCTCCTTCCTGCATGCTGATGGGGTTCCCTTTGCATTGCCCTTTCCTGGGGTGCCCCACAGAGCTGCTGGTGGGCACCAAGCGATTCCCTGTTTGCAGGGCGGGCGCTGCTGCGGCTGAACGGGGAGAAGCTGCAGCGCATGGGGATCGCACTGGAGACGCAGCGGCAGGAGGTCCTGCAGCAGGTCCTGCAGCTCCAGGTGCGCGAGGAGGTCCGGAACCTGCAGCTGCTCAGCCAAGGTAGGGCCGGCGGGCGGCCAGGCAGGGGGATGCTCCGGGGCTGGGCCGTGGGGATGAGTCGTGGTGCACAGAGCCAGGCTGCCACACGCGGAGCAAAATCCACCAGTGCCGGTTTGCATGGAAAGGATGAGATCCTCCGGGGCTGGCAGTGGGTGAGCTGGGATGTGCCACCCTGCAGGCTGTTTATTCCTTCCTCTCCCACCTTGTTCCAGCTTCTTTTGGAAATGTCTCCTAGCTGATCCGTCTGTTTGGCAGATTGCACCAACACTGTGAACCGAGTTCCACTGGGATGGGCTGTGCAACGCCGATATGAGACCTGAGCCGTGCACTTGGAATACGAAGAGACAGCTTCCCAGACACTCCGGGGCTCCTCTCCTGCTTCCTTCTCTTTCTTTTAAAGGAATACATTCCTGTGCAGGGATGCAATGTTTCTTCCAGCAGACATAGCTCTTGACTGGAGGAAAATTAACAAACCGGCTGCTGGGATAGATGATGGACTTTCATCCACCTGAGCCTGATGGTTCACAGGGAAAGAGATGGAAAAAAGGAGATGGCAACAGGTACAGCTCAGTGTTATGGAGAAAGGGAATGTGGTGATTCCTGGGACAGCTCTGAGCCATGTGCAGGACACTGAAGCATTATGCACATGTGCAATATCCCAGCACCCAGCAACTTGTATCTGTGCCTCGGAGCTAATTTAGGGAGCTTTAGTTTTCTCATCAGACTGGGCTGTCTTCCAGCGTCCAAGGAGGTGACGTTATCAGTAGCAAATAAGATGATCCAACCAGCCAAAAAAATTCAAAACGGGGCCAAGACCCCAGCACCCAGCTCCACTTGGTGAGTTAAAAAAGGAGTTGAGTCATCAGAGCTGGAAAATCTGGAAGTAAAGGCAGCATGGATGCTCTGGGAGGGTGCTGTGGCCTGGAGGGAGCTGTGCCAGGAGCTCATCCTTCATCCATAGGAAGAGAGAGGAGCCCATGCAGGGGCCAGTGGGAGCAGATGTGGATGCTGCCGGGTGGTGCTGGGTGCTGCCCAGGGTGAGACTGGGGAACTACTGACCAGGTCCACCCCAGTCCCCATCACAGCCCTGCTCCTCTCCATGCTCCCACCACTCTGCAGAGCTCAGCTCCTCCAGGCACTGGCAGATGCTCATCCCAACCTCCTGCCCAGGGGCTGGCAATGGTGCCACTAAACTCAGGCACCTTCCTCATGATCTTCACCATCAATAAGGTGAAGGTGTTTGCTGTTACACCCCTCCACCCCCCAAACCACCCTGTTCAGAGCCACAGACTGCCCATGTGGGCAGGTAAGGAACATCCATGCATAAAATAGGATTTGGGGGCAGGGTGGATTCTGTCACCTCCCCATGTTCCACCTCCAGTAATCAGGGCATGGCTGTGGATTGTGGGGGTCAAAAACAGCAGCAGCCCAAAGTTCCTGGGGCATTGGGATACGGTGGCAGGTTGCAGTGCCCCCTGGCTGGGCACCCACCCACCTGCTCCTCTGCTGGTAATAAATTAGAGACTGTTATTTTAACTCATTGCTCTTCCAACTCTTCCCATGCCTGAACTTGCGCCGTGAGTTTGGTCCCTCCAGCCTTTCCTGTGGATGTTCAGGAGATGATAAATCCCCCTGGACAAGCACCTCCATGTGGTACAGGGGTCCTGATGACAGTCCTGTGGGAACAAGCCTCACCCTGCGAGCTTGCCAGTATTTAATTTTCTCCCAGCTCCACAGAACTGCTGAGAATTAAGAAGCTTCTCATCTTTGCAGGCATGTGGCTAAATGGGGGCAGTGGGGGGATTTGGGGTTATAGGTTCTGCTCTGATGCAGAGAATGGCTTGTGGCAAAGTGAAGGTCTCCAAAACACACTTGGAAGCAGCATTTCCCTGGATAAAAAGCTGTGTGAGGCGGGATGAGGAGTATGGGTCTGCAGACAAGATTAAGGCATCCAGCAGTGGAGCCTGGTCCTGGACCCCAACACTGACAGAGGCTGGACAGGGTTTTTGGGCCAGCACCTGGCTTGGGGCTCAGGGAGGGATATGGTGGGGCAGTGCAGGATGCAGGATGCACAGAGCATTCCTGGACTCTGGCTGGGTGGCTGCACTGAGTCCCTGGAGGTGTCGTACAAAGTTTGCGTGACGGAAATGTCTCAGAAACAAAATCTGGTTCTCAAACCATTTTGCTTTGGATAACAGATTCACCAAATAGTACTCAGATTCAGGCAGGCAGGTTCTCTCTCCTGCACTGGGGTGATCCCAGCATCACTGGCATTGCCAGTGGAGTTTCCAACTTACATCTGCCACCCACAGAGCAGAGGTTTGGTGCTGGTCTGAAGGCAAAGCTGCCAGATATTTAAAATCCAAATTTTCTCTTGAAAGGCATAATCTGGTTAGGACAACCCAGAGCACATGGCCAGCACCTCTCCTCTCTGTCTGTGGGTCGGGGATCTGTGACCCCCAGGCCCCACCTGCAGGGAACCAGCTCCAGGGTTTTCCAGTGTGCAGCCCCCAGTGCCCCAGGGCACAGAAATTGGAATTTCCTACCCTGCCTGCACTGACCTTTTCAAATATGCAGCAAAATTCACTCCTCTCACCTCACTAGAGACTCACAAGCAACAGAGCTGGGAGCATTTATTGAATTTTAAGAATAGGAAAGAAAAAACAGGAAAACACCCATCTCCCCCACCACGGGGTTTGGTTTTGCCTTGGCAGTGGATGCTGGGTGGGCAGTGGGAGTGGTGGCACAGGGGGCTGCGGCGTGGCTGGGATGGTCCAGCACCCCGGAGAGCAAAGGACGGCTGCATCTGCACATCGTTAGAGGGAGATACTGAGCTTCTCTCCAGAACTTCGGGGCTGCACAGGGAGAAATGGCTTCTCCAGGCTCCAGCTGGGCTTATGCAGTAAGTTGGTGGAGATTTGGCTTGTAATGCAGCTGTGACACACAGAGCAGTGTCGGGGCTGCCCTGGACCCCCCGGAAAAGGCAGGGTCCCCCCCATGTCCTGCCCCAAAACCCAGATGCCCCTTGCTGTGGCCCCACCATGTGCCATGTCCACCTGTGCTGGGCTGTGCTCCGGCTCCCTCCAGCTCCTCATCCACATGGAAGAAAGGAGACACAAAAGTAAGCAGAAAGATGACCAGCGCACTCAGATGGTGCCCCAAGTAGAGCCCTATTGGGTTGTCCCTCTGAGACCCACTGGGGCAGGATGGGGCTGGAGGAGCCAGCTGAAACAATACTCACAGGACAGGTAGGAGGGTGCCCTCAGTCCTCTACTCTGTGAGGATGGTGATAGTGAGAGTAGAGCATCCTTCCAAGATGACTCTGGACCACTGCTCTGGTTCTGGACCAGTGTCTGGTGCCATCTAATGCCCTTGGTTTGTCTGAGGAGCACCCAGGACTCTGCCCAGGGCAGCAGGACTCACCTGTAGCAGCCCTGACATGGCTTTGCCTTCAATAGCTCTGGGCACACAGCAAAATCCATCTGCCTGGTAGGTCCAAGGAAGCACAGCCCTCCCCAAAGGCAAGAACCAGGGGGTTGCTGCACGAGGACCCTGGAAACTGGAGAGAGATGAATGCTCAGGTTCTCGGAATGAGGCACAGCTCGGTCAGGTCTCAGCTTTTGCTGAGCAAGAAAAATACCTTCTACTTGTCCAGCACTTATCTGCCAGCGGTATTCCAGGCACTGCCCCAAAACAAACAGCACCAGAGAATGAAACACAGATGAATTGGGCGTGGATTCATGCAATATTAAAACCAGACAACAATTAAAGTAAACAGAAAACACTAGCAAGCATGGGTCAGTCTCCTGCAGCAGGCAGGAGGATGAAGGCAGCAGCACCGAGGTGCAGGGTCAGGCTATGGCCTCTCACAGAGCATGCGACTCCTGTCTCTGACAAACTTTTTTTGCCACTTTTTTTTTGGTGGAAATTTTTTGCAATAATCAGGACAATGCATCACTGGCATCAAGGAAAATGTTCAGCATCTTCCTGTCTTACAAGAGAACAATCCAGCAATCCGTTCCCAGTGGTAGAGGCAGTTTGCAGATTCCAGCAAGGTTTTCAAGCAGAAAATAAAAAAGCCAGCAGAGATGCCCATAGAAAATGTATGCAAATTTGTCTGAGTAATTACTGAGCCCGGCTTGATGATGCAGACACCTCCAGCTCTGAAACACTGCTGATTGCAGCTCTGATGGGGGAAACAATCCCCATTCCTTTGACACTGAAATTCACACCGGGTGCTGAAGGCAGCCTGCGCTGTCCCTGGCTGTGTGGGGTGAGAGGACACAGAATGCTGAGCAGAGGGGTGTCAGTGCCTGCCACCAGCTCTGCTGAGCTGGAGCCAGTTTAAATCGGAATCCTGTCCCCAGTGGATTTCATGCTCAATCTAATTAGGACCCTGTCATCCCATCAAGTGTCCAGGGAGGATTACAAACCACCCCAAATCACTGGATGAGAAGCTTGACATGAACGTGCAACATTTGCTGGCAGCCCAAAAAGCCAACCCTGCGCTGCATCCCCAGCAGTGTGGGCAGCAGGGTGAGGGGGGATTCTCCCTCTCTGCTCTGCTCTGCTCTGGGGGAACCCCACCTGCACTGCTGCCTCCAGCTCTGGGGCCCCCAACACAAGACAGATGTGGAGCTGTGGGAGCTAGTACAGAACAGGGACACGGAGGTGTTCCATGGGCTGGAGCACTTCTGCTCTGGAGACAGGCTGAGCGAGCTGGGGGTTTTCAGCGTGGAGAAGAGGCTCTGGAGAAACCTTAGAGCACCTTATAGTGCCTAAAGGGGCTCCAAGAGAGCTGGAGAGTCACTTTGGACAAAAGCATGGAGTGCCAGGACAAGGGAGAATGGCTTCGGACTGGTTAGATTGGATATTAGAAAGAAATTCTTGCCTGTGAGAGTGGTGAGGCGCTGGCACAGGTTGCCCAGAGAAACTGTTGATATCCCATCCCTGGAACTGAGCAGCAGCCTGGCAGGGCTGCCTAGGTGCTGGTCTAAATCAGAGCATCCCTGGGAGGTGTGAGATGCCAGTGAAACAGTTGCTCTTGGGATGCTCCAGCAGCCTCATCCCAGCACTGGCAAACCTGTGTCTGCCTCATCCCATAGCCCTGGTCCCCATCCCACTGCCTGGTGCTGGAGGACAAGACGGGGCTTGGGGACACACAGAGTCTTACAGCGATGGCAGCAGAAGTCTTCTGCCCCAGCATGTCCTTACTGCACATCCAGGACTAATCAATCTTGATTCATTGCTAATGAACTTGAGAGCAGTGTTGGGATGGATCAGGTGCCACTCAGGGTGAGATGGGTAATATAATTAAGATTTCCTCAAAGGTCCCGTTTTTCTTACCTTGTTAATTAAGCTGATGTGGGGCCCTCCATGCA
This sequence comes from Xenops minutus, assembly GCA_035221455.1. NCBI lineage: Eukaryota > Metazoa > Chordata > Aves > Passeriformes > Furnariidae > Xenops > Xenops minutus. The sequence continues at coordinate 7,762,324 of JAWWEE010000051.1, read as the reverse complement.
GAATGTGTAATGAGAGGCTGCTGAGACAGAGCTGGTTGTTAGCAGGAGATGATGCTGGGGAAAACACCAGCCTCGACCACATGGTTGGGAATAGTTTGGGAATTCTTTGGGGGTTTGGTCCCCATAGCGTGGCAAAGCGCTGATTTCTGCTGAGAAATCACTACATCCTTTACACAAACGCATTTAGTCGGTGCAGGGCAGAGTGTGCAGTCACAGGGATGCAGGTAGAGATGGATGGGCTCATCCACGCCCAGGGCAGGCTGACCACCACAGCAGAACTTACAGCTTTTCAAAGCACAGCTCAGGGTGTGGGGACAGGCATTGCCTGCAGAAAGGCATGAGCAGCCCCATGGTCTCAGGGATCAGCTCTTGCTGGTGCTGGAGCCTGGAGCACCGAGCAAAGGGGTTGCTGCTACAGTCCCTGTGGCGCAGGCATGTTTTTGGTCCTTGAACTCTGGTGGTGACTTATGACAATGAATTAATGGCCTCTTAATAAGGGTGACAGTTCCCTTAATTAGAAAGTATCAGAGCAGGGATAATTGCTTTATTTCATTTTGTTTCCCTATATTACTTCCTTCATTTTTGGTCCTCATTCTCAGCTGCTGGATGCCCTCTGGGAGCTCAGCCTCCCCAGAACCAGAGGCACTCCCAGGGCCAATGGACGTGACATGGAGCAGGGAAGGATGGAGAGAGGTGGGTGTGGGTATGGCTGTGGTGCTGTGGCTTCACTGGGACAAAGATGGAGAGGGGCGGGTGAGGATCCAGCTGCAGTTCTGCCACTGTCACTGGGACAGAGCCAGGTTTGCCCAGCACCTGGGCAGAGTCAGAACAGGTCCCTGGCTGTTTGCACTGGGGTCAGTGGCACATGCGACAGCCCAGCACGGGACATGGGGCTGGCACGGCTGCAGTAAGGGGGAGACAGCATCCGGAGGCTGGGGACTGCCAAGGATGACCCACCAGAGGGAGGCAGAAAGCAACAGGAGTGGGGCAGACCAAGTAGGCAACAGGGCTGAGATAAATAACTCATTCAAAAATTAGTATAATTTGGGTTGACCAGAGCTGTTCCCCAGCTTGGATGCACCAGTAGCTTTGCTGCAAAACCAAGTTGAACATTTGCAGTGTTTCACTTGGACCTTTTTTGGAAGAGCACGTTTGGGGTTTGGCTTTGATGCAACATTCCCAGGCTGCATGTTTGCCCAGGCTGTTAGTGGGGGGCTCCAGGAAAAACCTTCACACACCTCACCTGCAATGAGTCACTTTGCTTCCCATCAGAGGATGCACATTCTAAAACTAGGGAGGATTTGATGAATCAACACAGCCTCATCACCAGTCCCATCCCACATCCCTGTATCCCCCTCTGCCCTCTGTGAGGTTGTCGGTGCCCTGGAGACTGGTCTCTCAGACTTGGGATGGGTTCCTGTGGGACCATGTGGGTCAATATGACCAGATGCCCCCTATGTCATTATGGCATGTAAATGATAAACAACAGCCTCAGGACTCCTGGGAGATTCATTCCTCCTTGAGGTAGGAGTGCTTCCCCCTTAGCCTTCCCTCTTTGCACCACAACCATTTTCCTTTCTCACCATATCTAAAATTAAATCTGTTCGGATTTTCTCTTGCTCCTTTTTTCTCCCCCTTTTGCTTATATTTGCTGAGTGCATTCAGGCACAGGGAGGGGGGGAAAAAATAATAAAAAAAGCCATCAGCATAATTCCTGGCTGTCGGAGTGATGGCGGGCTCTGGTTTCCAATCAGCGGCCCAGGCTGCGGAGCAGTGTGCGGGAGGAGGCTGGGGCTGGCCCGGATGCTGCTGCACAAACCAGCTGTGATTCCCTCTTTGTTCGGGAATCCCTCTGCTTCAGCTGGATCAGCCTTTGCACAGCCCGTCCTGTGGATGTGTGGGCATGTGGCTGCTCCACGGGGCTTTGTCCGCCTGCCACTCCAAGGATAAAGGGAGTGAAGCAGCTGGCTGTGATCCTTTATCCCAGGAATAAGCCCTGGGAGACAGGGAATGCTGAGTCTCCCCCATCCTGGATCTGGGAATCGTGGTTGTGCCCTTTCTCTCACCTGTCTCTGTCTCTGATGCACGAGGCTCAGCAGACATGGGCTGAAGTCTGGGCTCCCAGTGCTCCCAGTCCCATGTACTGAGCATCCCATCACCCTCATAGTGGAGATGCTGCTGGTGCTGGCTCTGCACAGCCCCTTGTGCACAGCAGGTAGTGGGAGTTTTTGGGATGTCTCCAGAGCAGTGGCATGTGGAAGAGGCTCTGCAGACCCAGCATCTGTTTTATTCTAACAACATTAAGGGTCTCAAAGATGCTGCTGCAGCTCATAGATCACACACTGACACAAGTTGCCCAGAGAAGCTGTGGCTGCCCCATCCCTGGAAGTGTTCAAGGCCAGGCTGGACAGGGCTTGGAGCAACCTGGGATAGTGGAAAGTGTCCCTGCTTATGGCAGGGGGAGTGGAACTAGGTGGTCTTCAAGGTCCCTTCCAACCTAAACCATTTTGTGATTCTATGATTCTAAAATGTGCTTTGAAGTTACTTTTTAAAGTGTAAATCCCTGTCCAGCCAGTCCCACTCTGGGCAAGGGGCACATTCCCTCCTCCAGGTCCCAACATCCCATGAGGATCTGCATCCAGAAAATCAGATTATGTCCTGCCTTTCCTGTAAAAAGATTTTTTTTTTCTCATTTGTGGTGGTTTTAACTCTTGGCAAGATGTCTTTACAAACTAGAACTGACGCTTGTCAGGGGTACCTGAGGTTGCTGCTGGGTCAGGATGAGAGTCCCTGTGCTGGTTGCATCCCAGCAGACATGGGGCAGCTCCAGAGAGATCTGCTCAACACCAGCTGGACAAGGAGCACATGTACGATGGCAGCACCTCACTGATCTTCACTGTGTAATTATTTTTTCCCCTATCTCCTCTTCCTGGGGTTCCTATCAATTTAATTTACATGCTTGATGGCTTGGACTCCTTCATCCCTGCTGCCAACCACCTTTTCCAACATTTACAGCCAGAGTCTCTGCAGGGCTGCTGCTCCTTGGCCTCCTCCTGCCTTGAGGGGTGAGAACAGTGGGAATGGTGGGAATGCTGACCCAGGGGCCAAAGCACTGGGGAATCACTTTTTGGCCCCCTTCACGTCATCGTGCTGGTCTGTGAGGGTGAGGTCTCATCCACAACCCACCTCTGCAACAAAGCCATGGTGCAAGAGGAGATGTGATGGTTTCCCATGAGCATGTGGAGGAAAGCAGCACTGCTGCCCTCGCTGCTCTTCCTCCTCCCCTTCCTGTCCTTCCCAGCACAGCTCTGTACGTGAAACAAAGCACTCCTCAACATCTGCTCAACATTTGTTGGTCTTTTCAAGTCCATTCCTTGGCCTGTTCTGCTCAGAAGAGTCTGAAAATAGCAACAATGGGTGCCTTTATATTACATTTTTTCAGAGTTTCTTTCCTCACCCAACCCGTGGCTGGCTGCCCTCCCTGTCCCTGTATAATCCCAGGGTGGCCAGGCTCACCCATCTCCCCTCACCCTCATCGCATTCCCAGAGATGCAAAATTGTGCTTTATGGATGGAGAAAATGAACATGGAGTCACTTGTGCACACGTGTGTCTGGAGCAGCTGTGGGGATGCTGCAGAGACAAGCGATGGGCAAAAAGCACTGTTCACAGCAAGGAGGAGACCTCAAAGGTGATGCCTAGTCCCAGTGGGCATGTGGAGCTGTCCAATAGCCCCCCAGGCAGCTGAGCTTTCTGGGCAGGCAGCTCCCTGGCTGGGAAGCGAAGCTGCCTCAGATATGCCTCATTTTATACAAAGAAGGTGGGTTGTGCCTGTCCCTCCCACCCCGCTGAGCACCCTCCGCTCCACCGATAATCATACCTAGCAATTACAGCAAGCTTTCCCTGCTCTCTGCAGACGCTAATTAAACTCTTTCCCCGCAATGGAGACAAAGAGGGGAAAACCACGGGGAAACTCCCGACTTGGTTTGGGCTTTTTTTTGCACAATTATGCCACAGGGCCTCCCAATTCCGGGCAGCACCACAGAAGCCACGTGCTGGTGATGGCAGGCAGGGTGGCCGTGACAGCAATGGTTGCTCTGGGTTTTATTCTCACCTGGCAAAATCCGTGTGTTTTCCCCTAATCTCTGGGCTACTGCTGGATCCTGGTGCAGCTGTGTATTCCCGGTGCCAGTAACCCAGGCTGGCTCTGCCCTGTGGTACCTACCTGGGTGACACTGGCTCTGCAGGGGTGACACCTGCCAAGGCTGGGAGCTGGGAAAAGCAGAATGCCCCGTGGGCATCACAACAATCTCACACCCAGCATCGTTCCCGGGGGCTGGGGTGGCTTTGCAAGGAAACTGGAGCACCCCCAGGGTTAGATGGGCTGACGATGGATGGTGATGGCACCCTTCCTGCGCCTTGGAGGGCAGGACGATGGGCAGGACACCGTGGAGGGGAAGGTGACAGGCAGGGTTATTGCCAGCACTCTGGAAGGCAGGATGGACGGGCAGGATGCCCTGGAGGAGCGGATAAGGGACAGGACACCTTGCGGGGCAGGGAAACAGGCAGGTCACCCTGCCCGCACCCCGGAGAGCGGGATGACAGGCGGGGCACCCTGCCCGCACCCCGGAGAGCGGGATGACAGGCGGGGCACCCTGCCCGCACCCCGGAGAGCGGGATGACAGGCG
>JAWWEE010000051.1:7725386-7756973 GCA_035221455.1 Xenops minutus | reverse complement strand
AGAGGTGCCCGTGTCCCCGAGGTGACAGGGCAGAGGTGTCCGTGCCCCGAGGTGACAGGGCAGAGCTGCCCGTGCCCCGAGGTGACAGCAGAGCTCCCCGTGTCCCCGAGGTGACAGGGCAGAGCTCCCCTTCCCCCGAGGTGACAGGGCAGAGCTGCCCGTGCCCCGAGGTGACAGCAGAGCTCCCCGTGTCCCCGAGGTGACAGCAGAGCTCCTCACGCCCACTGAGCCCCGGGACAGGGCGCACCCCGATCCCCCCAGGGTTCATTGTCCGCCAGGCATGTGCGGGTCCTTTTCCCTTCGTGTCAGTGCCCCGGGGACGGAGAGGGGACGGACGGGATATAATGTGCCTCGAATAGAAACTTTATACCCCCGAAAAGCCTCGTCTGCGGCTGGTGAGAGCCACGTGCGGCAGGAGTGGTGGCTGCGGGTGAGGTGATGCCCTCCCGGAGAGCCTCGGGGTGTCACTCGGTTTGGGTGGTGGGGACGGGATGCACCGTGTCCCTCCGGAGCTGCCGGGCCATCAGCCGTGCCCGGGGGGGCAGCGGCTCCAGGGCTGCACCTGCCACGTGCTTCCCTCCCGGGGAAACCTCCAGCGAAGCCTCTCCCACCACTTCCTTGGCCTTGTTCCCTGGAAGTTTTACTCCAGTTCTGCCTGGAGTTCGTGGGACAGCTCCCCTGACAGCGATAGGAATGGCAGTGCCCTTTGGCATCTCTTGTCTGCGCTGGCCTCGCTGCATCTCTGCGGGCACATGGCTTGTGATGGGGCAGCAGCTCCCTTGCATTTTGGCATTGCCTGCCTTCTGGAGCTGTTGGTAAATTATTGATAAGTGGAGTTTGATCGATGGGTGACCAGGCGGTTGGTGCATGGCATGGTGCATCTGTAGGGATGGGACTGGGGTGGGAGTCCTGGCAGGAGAATGTAAGGTTGGGGACCTGCGGGTGACTTTCCCCCTGGTAGCCATAAGGACATCATGGGGCTGGGGGGGTCACAGACATCCCTGCTTGCATACGTGCCCCTGTGGGCCTGATCCGAAGTCAGGCATTTCTACATGGAATTATTTCCGCTTTCCCACTTTATATCCAGTTTTCAGGCTGTGCCTAGCCCTCAAAGCCTGACAGCTCTGCAGGAGGCATTTGTCACAGAGGGAAAAAGCCTGTTGGGACTGCCACTGACTGGGACGTGGCCATCCCTTGTTAAATCCCACAGAGAAGTGTGTGGCTGTGCCAGCCAGGCTGGGCTGCTGGTGGCTTGGAAACAGTGCCTTTGGTTCCCAAACTTCACTCGCCCTTCCCACGGCCATGGGTTCCCTCCTTACCCTTGCTCCCAGCGGTGCTGACTTGACCTCCACTCATCCCATGCTGGCTCCTGTGTTGACAGGAGGGGTTTTTTTAATGTGGATCTGGATTGGGATGCTTCAAAAATATTGCCACAAACTTCTAAAAAGTTACCTAAAAAGAGCTGGAGGCTAAGATGCTACCAGTCCCAACTTTCCCATACCACATCTCAGCCCCTCCTGCCAATGCCGCCTTTTCCCATTACCAGCAAAAGAGTTCTCACCAAAACCTTAAGGAAAGCATGGGAGAGCATGGGCTGTTGCCCATTTCAGTGTGTGTTACTCAGAAAGGAGTGAGAAGTTTGGACATTACAAAAAAAAAACCTACAATGATTTTTGCCGATTTTTGCCCTCTGTCTGTGGGATAATTCCTCTGTCATCCTGGGGTTGTATCAGTGGCCAGGGAGCAGAGTTTTGCTCTTGCTGCATGGTTTATAGGGTTTTTATTTTTTATTTAGTCAAAAAGTAAGAACAGGAAAAAATTGAAAGACATATTTGGTGTGGAAAAACAAAAGATTCAAAACCTCTTAAGGTGGGCAGAGGGGGTCTCTTTGAGGGGGTGGATGTGCCAAAGGGAATGAGAAGTGTACTGCTGCTGGAGCAGGGCTGAGCTGGGTACATCAGACATTTCGGGAAGGTAGTGTTGGGGTGATGCTGAATGGGGTGTGATGCCATGGGGTGTTTGGGGTACAAGAGGTGGCCCATCAACGGGATCTGCCTTGCCTGGCACCTGTTTCATGTCACCTCGAGCTGCCCAGTGAGGTGGACACACAGGTTTTGTGCTCTGTCACTCACTACATTTTAGTACTTGGCCTGGTTGGAGAAAGTTGTCCCTGGATGGATAGAGGTGTCAGCTGTGCGGGTTTCCCCTTGGTTTTCACCTGCTGTGAGCGCAGAGATCTTGTCTTCAGCTTTCAGTTCTCTGGCTTTTTGTGAGTCTTTTTTCTCTTTTTTTCTTTGAGCAACTTGAGTGAGGATCACTCAGAGGTGCCAGGAGGCAGCACGGGAGGGAAGGGGACTGGCATGTTTACCCCTGGAGGATTGGGGACAGTAACAGTGCCTGCCTTGGTGGGAGTGGAGCAGGGATTTGGGAAGGAGATACAGGGACCCCTCTCTGTGCCTGCTCCAGGAAGGAGCCACTGGCAGTCAGGCTGCATGTCCTACCCGGCTCTCCCACTGAAAGAGCCCAAATTAGTGGAATCAATGATGCCCATGTTCAGCACCAAATGCCACAGAACCTGTTGCCAAGGCTGGAATTTCTCACTTGATCCGATTAACCTTTGTGTCCATGCAAACAACTGTATATGTGTCACCAGCTGAGCTTTTGCCAATTCTCAGAGCATATGGGCTGCATGCAATATGCACTCCCTGATCCCACATAGGAAGCCCCCGATTCCACACAGAAAGTCCCTGGGGGCACTTCAGAAAGGATTACTGTACCCTCGTGTCCCACAAGTTGGTGGCATAACTGGCAATCTGACTATGCAAGAGATGCTCCCTTATTCCTCTAGGCATGAGGACAGGTGGACTGAGTCTGGATGCTCTGGGAATAAATTCTGATGAGTTAAGTGATGCTAAACATGATCTTGTGGGAGGAATTGGGGGTGACAACTCAAATTCATGTTTTAAAAAAGCCTGTGGGTGAGCATCAGCGTCATGTCCCAGCCAAGGTATCAAGACTAGTGATCTAGGGAATTGCTTCCCAAGGGCCTGATACTCTCATTGTGAAGGCATGGAGGACTTCTTTCCCCCAAATCCATATGTGGCATCTCCTGATGCAGCCCCCATCCTCAGATATGTCTCTGCTTGTGCTGTCAGGAAGGGAAGAAGGAACTTGAGGCCAGAGGCAAAGGCAGTCACGCCGTGGGCTTCTCTCTGGTACGACCAAACAGAGGGGTGTCCTGCTGCCTGCTTCCATAAGGAGCGAGAGTGGGCCTTCTGCGATAATTCCTGATGTTCATTATTTATAGAGAAGCCAAATTGAATTATTAATACAGAAAATTCAGATAACATTAACAATTCTCAGTTTATAACGGTTTCCCATTAATAAGGAAAATTGGAAATTTATCACTACATCTGTTCATTAAAACTCACTATTTTTTTTTGCTTTTGGTGTCTTAAATGAAAGTAGAGAAATAAACGAAGAGGAAAAGCCATTTATTCGCTACTTCTCTGGTCAAAGTCAGCCCATAATTTTTAATAAAGTCTTTGCTGTTGTATATGGAGGGGAAGCCAGGCTGTAATGAAAGCAGCTTTCCAGCCACGTCTGTGGTGTTCCTTGACCGTAGAACAAATACTCGGAAGCACGTCCCGTTTCTTCTCTTTGTGGGAATCTTTAAGCTGCGTGATAGTTTGCTCATTTCCCTCCCTCCCCAGCAGCTCTCCCTGCTTTCACTATGTGTTGTTCCCAGCTCCAAGGACTGAATTTTAACGCCTCCCCTGCTTCTTTCAGAGATGGCGGATTCCTGTACCTGTAAAGGTGGAAGGAAAACTGCAGGCTCTAACAAACCTGCTGCCAGCAAAGAAAGCAGGACAGAGACAAGGATAAACCCACCGGCAGAGCTGCCCAAGCTGGGTAAGGAACTGGTTTGCTCTTTCCATGGAGGTGGATAGGGCCGAGGGGATAAACCCAGTGGCAGGAGTTGGGGGGACAGCTGCCAAAGCAAGGCGGGGTGTGTGCACTGGGTCGTGGTGTGTGTCTGCTTCTCACTTTGACTGATCAGCGAGAGCTGTGCTGGCCAAAAAAGCCCCAGCCCCTGGGATCTACGAAGAACTGGTCCTTGGAAGCAAGAGGGGAGGGATGGAGGTGGCCTCTCCCTTTGGAGAGGCATGTGTTTGGCTTAACGAGATGGGTGTCTTGCCGCCTATTTATCGTGTTGGTAGCTAAGTGTTACATCAAAGGATGGAAAGGCTTAAATGAGTTCAGACCATCTGCTGCCTCCCGTGTCGCGGCCCCCGGGATGGAGGCTTGTGAGCGTATGAGCCCCGGGGGACCCTCACGCTAAGGGCTGTCACGCTGATGGATGGCTGATTTCTCTATCCAGGAATCTCCAGGCTCAAGGAGATTTTTTATCCTGTCTGGTTTATGTTGAGCAGATCCCCTCTGCGAGCGACGCTCTCGCTGCCTTTACCTTGCTAACGGCAGCCCTGGACACCAAGAAGTGCCTGCACCCCAGGAGAGGGTTGGACCCCAGTGATGCATCTCAGACCAGGCTCCCAAAATCAGTGGCCTTGTGGGGAAACGCGTGCGCCCTAAATGTTTCCCAGATGCCATTCTTACCTTGAGGGAGTTGAAGCCATAATTGCTAGCAGAGGAGGATAACTTATTGCTAAAGGGAATGAACTCCAGCTGTCCACAGCATGAATACGCCTGTGTTAAGGAGAGTGTTTTTTCCTGCACCACATCAGCACCTCAGTTGCAGAGGAGCTGGCATTGCCTTCCAGAGGGGAATCTCTGTCCTTGCCAGGACAGGGAATGACAGCCCAGAGACAAGGGCGTCAGGCTGGTGGCATGAGGCTGGGGCTGGGCAGTAGGATTGGTGAGACAGTGACTCCTCTGGTGTGTCTGGTGATTTGTGCTCTGTCTGTTTGCAGGAAATGCAACCAGTGACAAAACTGAAGGCAGGAAGAAAGGACGACCCAAGGCTGAGAATCAGGCACTGAAAGACATCCCTGTAAGGCCCCCCCCTTCCCCAATGCCCTCCCTGCTTCGCTCCCTCTGACTTGCCCAGCACCACACACTCCAGCCAGCCCTACTCTGTGGTTAAACCTGCCTTCCTGGTGGTTCAATCTTCAGACCAGCCTTATCTTGGGCTGAGCAAGATCTTGGCCCTTCAACTCCTCCATGCAGGCATCCAGTATCCTCCAAAACCCTGGTTAGGGAACAGTACCCCCCTCCAGCCTCACCTTCCAAGGGCCATGCCCAGGTGAGCTGGATCCTGTCACAGCCGTGTCAGATTTGGCTAATGATCCGGCAGCAATGGCAAAGGGGTGATTTATTCCCTGCAGGGTTGTGCAGTTTAATTCCTGCCTGGTAGCATGGACAACACACGGAGCAGTTTGTCATGAGAGCACAGTCATGGGGTGATTTACAGACTAGATGAAATGTGGGGTGATTAAATCACCCGTGTGACTTCAAGCCTGATTTATTCCCCAGCCTGGCGGGGAGCATGTGTGTGCTCTGGGAGGCACAGCAAGGTAAATCCCTGGGAGGAATCATTAGCCTGTAGAACCTGCAGTATCTATCCCAGCACCTCTCGCTGGGAGCATCACTACACTGAAACACACCCTTGGGGTCCACTTGTGGCTGTGTGGTGGAAAGGGATGGACATGAATGAACAGAGATCCCATGTGCCCTCCAGGCCCCCTTGGGATGCACTGGTACACAGCCAGGCACATGGTGCTCTAAACTCAGTTGTCTCTTTTCTCTCCTATTCCCAGCTCCCCCTGATGAACCAGTGGAAGGACGAATTCAAAGCCCACTCCAGGGTGAAATGTCCCAATTCAGGCTGCTGGCTGGAGTTCCCCAGCATTTATGGCTTGAAGTACCACTATCAGCGCTGCCAAGGGGTAAGGAGACTGGAGAACTGCCCGTCCTTTCCAGTGGCCAGCTCTTCTGTTACCATCTGCAGGGTAAAGCCCCTCTCAGGCCTTAAAACCCAGGAGAAATATGAGATTAAAGGGGGGAAATGGGGAGGGCAGAGGTGGACCAAGAGCAGTTTGTGAGGTATGTACAAGAGACACTAGGATCCCTGCAGCTCAGTATGAGGTCTCGCTTGGGGGGACCGTGAACCCTTGGTAACTATTTGGAGGGGCAGAAGGGTATTACACATGGTTTGTGTTCATGCCTGTAGCAGAAAAAGCCTGTCTCTTTTATGGTCTAACGTATGTACTCACCTGCCTCTCCCTGCTCCACACAGGGTGCGATCTCAGAGAAATTGACATACTCATGCTCGTACTGTGAAGCTGCCTTCACCTCCAAAACTCAGCTGGAAAAGCATCGGCTCTGGAATCACTTGGACCGGCCAGTGCCAACCAGCAAAGCAGAAAACAAAGTGCCCAAGGCCATTGGGAAGAGCAGTGGAAAAAAAAGGTACCAGACTGTGGCTGGGTTTCGTGGCAGTAATGTGGGGATGGCTGAGAGAAGGGGAAGGTGCCTGCCTCCATTCCTACGACCTGATTTGGCAAGGGGGAAGATGTGTCAGGGCACTTGTCTAACAACCCCTCTTTAAACAAGCCCTCTGTGCTTTGCCCTAGAGCTGCTGAGAGTTCCGCTTGCCCCACCATCCATCCCAAACAGCCAAAGACAGAAAAAGCTGTGGCCCGGGAGCACACGGAGAATGGCGAGTGCCTGGCAGAGAGCCGAGAGAGCAAGGAGTTCCAGATCGCGGCGGCCGAGGCGATGGCAGCTGCCACCCCCACAGCCAAGTCCTCGAGTGGGAAGGACACTGGGCAGCAGCGGGGCAGCCAGGCCTCACTGCAGGAGGAAGACCCTGAAAGGATGAAGCACAGTAAGATTAGAGCCCAGGGCTACATTGGTTCAGGAGCCCAAAGACAGATGTCCCACGGGAAGGGGCTCTGCTCCAGCCAGCACTGCTGCAAGTGTCTCTCTGAATCCAAGAGAACCAAGTCTTGATTTAACATCCTGATAGCTTGGCCCACCCCCAGCCCCAGTTCCTGCAGCTTTACTGGGGGTTAAAACCTGGTTGTAGCTGTGGTAGAGATTATTCCTATAGGACCTGTAAGACTGGAAGTGGATTGAATTTCTGGCAGCATAGCAAGCTGCCATATCAGCCTGTCTGTCCTTACTCGTTGTGGCAGGTTAAACCAAGACGGTTCTGGCAGACCCATTGTCCTGAAGGATTGGGACAGGGTGAGGAAGTTCACTCTGTCCATTGCCACTGCCAAGCTGCCAGGCAAGGCCATGGTTGTCCCCATCACGGCATGGAGTTCCACTGCTTGCAACACCAAAGCAAACTACCACAGCCACTGTGGCTGCTGAGGTGTGAAAACTGTGTGGCTTTTGACACTGGACAGAGCCACCACTTCCACTCATTGAATTAACCATGAATAACATATTTATCCTGGTTTTGTGGGGTGGGAAGCAACAGCCTGTTGGTGTTTGCTGGGTGGATGCTTCATCCTGATCCAGTCCTGACACATAGTGTGTGCCCACTCTATACCCCGGGACTGATGAATCCCCCTGGCAGTACAGTTATTTGACCAAATCTCTCTCTCTGTTTCTCTCTTTTGAGTCAGGAAGGAAACAGAAAACTCCTAAGAAGTTTACGGGGGAGCAGCCATCCATCTCGGGGACATTTGGACTGAAAGGTAATACAGGGATGAGTCTGATCAGCTATAGGGTTGTACATTATCCCCGGGGCATTGCAGGGAAACCACTTCTCCAAGAACCCTCCCTGTGGTGGAGCCAGACAGAGCCCAAGGATACAACCCTGGTGCTTTTTACTGTAAAAGTGTCATAAAGGGAGTGAAAAGCAGCAGCAGAGCTGGAACTGATAACAACTCTGCTATATTCTGGAGCCTGGCGTTGGGAAATGAGGGAAGAGAGAGGAAAGGATCCAGCAATGTTCAGCTATAACACAAGAGTAACGAGCTGCTGACACAAGTGAGATATGAGAAACATTGTTTCATCATCGTCCCACCATCCTGGGATGTCGCAGCGTTTCCAGTGGCGTCCAGAAGGATTTCTGCTGCGTAGAAAGGCTGGTGACGCACCCATCCCTCAGACACCATCTCCACTGCGGGTCGCCCACATTGAAGAGAGTGAATCCAAGGGAGAAGAGACGTGTTGCCGGGATGTTTTCTGAGAGGAGGCTCAGGAATTGGCTGCTGCAGCCTGAGAAAGCAAGAGGGAGTGGGACTGTGGTCATGCTCCATAAATATACCCAACTGGGCTGGGAAAGGGGGGAAATCCTGGTGCATCTCTGGTACGGGAGCAATGGGATCCAGACTGGCTATGAAATACATTCAGTCAGGGAAATAAAAAGCGGATTTCCAGGCACTGCGGGAGGCAGCACCTTCCAGTATGAGGCACTCGGGGGAAAGGCACTAATGGCTTTGAAGGAATTAGACACTGATTAGAAGGCTAAATGTGATCTCTGTGATTTCCTTTCCCCTGGCTCCTGGGAAGTCTGGGCTTGTTTCCCCCAACTTCCCCACAGAGGCACTGCTATAGACTGAAACGTCTGCTGTAGGTTCCTGGAGAACAGGGTGCCCCCATGACCCACTGCCTCAGATGGAGATAAAGATGGGGCATATGTTTGCCTACAACCCCCATGTTCAATGTGACAGTCGCCCCCCAAAGACAAGGGTGCCCCAGCCCATCAACAACATCATGGGATGCTGTTTCCATTCAGACCCTGGGTTTGCAAGAGTCACAACCTCCAGGTTCAGGGGGGCATAGACCCTTGTGGGGCAAGTGGGGATCTGACCCTGACACTCAACCGCATTGCCTCTACCACCTTCTGTGGAAACACAGGGCTGAACTGCACATGGATTTGGGGGTTGGACCCAGGGGAGTTAAACAGCCTTTCCAGTGCAGGAGCATCAGCAGGAAGATCCTTTTATATCCTGAATTTGCTGTTCCAATTCCCCCTTTCAGTTTCTTGCAAAACACTATTCCCTCCTCCCCAGCCTGTCTCCCTGGCTAGAGGCATCCTACCTTACTTTGCCATGGTGTTTCCATAGTTCATAAACTAACTGGGTTGAGGGAAATGATGCTGTTTATGAAACGCCACAAGCTGTGAGGATATTGCTTGTCATAATTGTGGAACTCATCCTACGCATACAGCCTTGGCAGACCTACAACCAGCCCAGTAACCCTGGGTTAGAGGTGGAGATTTTCTACCTGTTAACTGCAGGTTGCTGTGAAGGTATTAAAGCAAGTACTGAAGAAGAATCCTCTTTCTCTACAGGTCTTGTCAAAGCAGAGGACAAGGCAAAAGCCCATCGAGCCAAGAAGTTGGAAGGAAACACCAATACGGAGGAGCTGAAAAAGAAATCTTCAGGAGCTGAAGTGAAGAAGGAAACTGCTGTGCACCTACCAGCAGGTGAGGCTGGTGTGTGCAAAGTACAGGCAGCAGCTTTGTGTGCAGCTTAACTGCTCTCACGTGCTCTGCTCGATCCCCACCTTCATGCCACCATCCCCATGTTCACCTGCAGCTCATGGTCCCTGCACCCCTCCAGGCCCAGCTGGTTGTTTGCTGGACCAGTTTTCTAGCAGTTTTGCCAGGAGAAGCAGCACAAAATCAGAAGTAGGAGCACACAACTCTTGCCCTTTTGAGGTGTAGCACAGTTGTGGGAACAGCCACTGCTCCTAAAATGTTAATGCAGTCACACAGTTTAGATCCTGAGGGGCACCTTACCTTTGCTTCACTGCCAGGTCAGTGTGATGGAAGTGCTGGGAGTTGAGAGCCAAGTTCTACCTGGCTTCACTGTGACCACAGTTTGGGTCAACATGTGGGATAATGGCATTTTTCTAACATCATCCCAATGAATGACACCAGTGCATAACTCTGGGAATAATTATGCCTTCTCCGAGGTGCAGCCTATATCCCTGCATAGGTTGCTTGCTTTCCCTAGGAGCTCTGACAGCAGGAGGAACACAGGATGTGCAAGATAAACACAGCTGCAGCGCCTTACACTGCTTTCAAATTCAAATAAACGACTCTCTGATCTCACAGCCATGCAAGAGCATCCAAATAAACAGACTTGGCAGATTTTATTCAGTCTGGGCTTCCCTTGCTGGAAGCCCAGCACTGTTCTGCTGAGAATGCGGCGTGAACTCTGGACCTGGGAGCAGGTTTTGGCCTCATGTGTCTCTTATTTTGAGCTTTTTTTAAGCCAGTCACAGTCGTTCAAATAAACATGTGCCTGGAAGCCAGCAGTCCCCTAGCTACCTCCGTGTCTGCCGGGAAGAAGATTGCCAGGGAAGTTTTCCAGGCACACGTCCGGATGGAGCCGAGGCGCTCACCTTTGTTTCGCTCCCGCTAATTGTTTTGTTTGGCAGGGGGAAGTTATTCCAAGCAGGGCAAGATCAGGTGGCTGGGGGCATTATCCTGTTTTAACTCCCAGTGTGCAGGATACCAATGAGGTTGAAAAGGTGAACCTCCTTTTCCCAGGTCAGCAGGTCTGGTAATTCTATGTAAAGTGACCTAGTGACCCAGTTTGCTCAGGCAGCTGCAGGAGTGTGGGGCAGGGAGAGCTGCAAGGGCCTGCATGGTTTGTGTCTGGTTTTGGCTCTGCCTGGGAGAGTGTGTCCCTTTTTTTTTTAACAGTAGGAATTTTCCCCACTTCAGTGCTTTCAAGCTTACGAAATCAAGGCTTAGACAGGGTTGTCCTCTGCCCAGCAGCCCAGGCAGGTTGGGTGTAACACTTCTCTCCGTTTCCAGCAAACCCTGAGGACCAGTGGCAGCGGGAGATCAGCGAGAAGGGGGAAGTCTCCTGTCCAACCTGCAGTGTTATAACCAGGAAAACTATTGTGGGGCTCAAAAAGCACATGGATGTCTGCCAGAAAGTAAGGCCTCGCTTTATTCAATCAAACACATGGATTTTGGAGGGAAATGGATGTGTGCCACTCATAAATGTGTATTGCTGCTCCTAAAACCAGTTCAGGGCTGTGTTTGATAGAACACTTACTGGTCACGTTCAGATTGCTGGCTGCCTCACATCACTTCAGAGGGATTTGGTCACTAATTCTCATCAATCCTGAATCCCTTTGTAGTCTGGGTTCCTTGCCCCAGTGTGTCCAGCAAAGTCAGGTATTTCTGGTAGCCTAACGAATAGTTTTAAGGCTGGAGAGATTGTTGGGGTTGTCTCTAATCTGGCCTCCTCCAGAGCTCTGGCTGTGGGGTTTCACTGTGTACTGTGCAGGCCATATAAATTGTGGTTGCATGAGAGCATGTCTCGGGGAGACTCTGAGCCTGGATGTGCTCAAGCAGGCTGTCAGGATGCAGGAGTGCAATAATGGTACAGTGAAAAATTGTCTCTCTGCCACACCACCATCCATTAGAGTGCAGGATTACGTCCTCATCTGTCACCTGGCGCGGTGCAGAGCTGTCGCCACAGAAAGCCACTGTGGGATCGATGCCTCCTGCTTTGAAAATATGTGGCTGGGCCTTGATTCTACATTCATTTTCTGTAAATGCTTCCCCAGCCTTTGCTTCTCTATTTATATAGCAGTGGGAGGCTGCTCTCCCTTTCAGTCCCTGTACTACAATGATGCTGGGCAGAATCCTGCCTCCTCTCATATCCTGCTGGCCTGAGCAGAGTGGGAATCTTGGCCACCACTGGTCACATCTGCACTTTGGAGGGGCTCCCAAGCCAGGTTGGCTCCATGTGGGCTGCATGGCCAGGTGACCTGCTGAGCTATGCTGGAGCTGTCAGCACTGTCTTCCCTGCTGTAAATAGACCAGTGGGTGTTCAGCCAAGGAATTGGGACTCCAGCCCTTGGAGGGGGTGTTCTGTCACTCTCCTGGGAGGGGCAGTCCTTGCCAGGGCTGGGTGTTCTGCTTTGGAAGCTAGAGTGCTTCAGAGAATCTCACCCCAGGCAGGACAGTCCCCAGGTGTGTAACCACAGGTCCAGCTTTGAGTATTCTATCTCTGAGATTAACCTGTGCTATGTCCTTAGTGAGGCCACACTGCTACAGTCATGTGGGATCCCCATAAGAAGCCACCTTGGAGCACAGGCACCTTCTGGGCTTGCTCTCTTCTTTAATGACTGACTGACAATGGGAAAAGGATGTGCAGGCTCCCAAAACTCGTATAGAAAAAGGAAATTGGTTTCTCCATTCCATGCTTGTCACTAAGCAGCCTGTACCTGTTTCCTTTGCAAATAAGGGATGGGGAGGGTTGCAACATGCGTGGGCCTGAGGGAGACAAGGGCAGGTATATCATCCTGGTGTCCTAAGTGAGAGAGCTTGTTGGAATGTGGGCATGGCATGTTCTAAGGTGTTGACCAGAGGAGTAAACTCCAAATTGGCTGGCACTGGCATCTGACAGGTCGAGAAACTGTTAGTATCCCCCTTGTTAGGATCAAGCGCTTGGGTCTGGAACAAGGTTAACCAACAGGAGCACAGGTACCAGTGAGTCACTCCCAGCTGACTGCAGAGAGTTTATTCTTCATTTTCCTAGAGCTCTAGGATTAGGAGGGATTTGCAGCTCTATCTTCATTCTCTCTTCCGCTTTTAGTCCAGGCTTGATTGAAGGGGAAGTGGTGAAGGTGAAGCATCAGAGGGGAGAAGGAGGAATGGCTCAGGCCATCCAGACACTGGCTCCCTGTCATTCACCTTCTGAGTCAGTAAATTCTGTTCCCTGCCCCAGCAAAAGTCAAGATCTGTTCACACACTGAGCAAGTGCCCCTTGTACACTGGGGTGGGCAGTTAATACATCTCCCCAGGCACTCAGGAGGCCAAGCTGTGTCAAGCAGCAGAGCAATATGAGGTAGTAAGGATTCTGCTGTGAATGTGTTCTCAATTTCACACAGCCCAGGCATTCAGAAAGTGCAGTGTATGCCAGCATCTGTCTTAGTTAACAGGGCTGCAGAGCACAGTCCGCTGACATACTGATAGATCAAAGCTCCTTCTCTTTCCTAACCCTTTAGCAGGAAGACTAAGTCACCAGGTCCAGATGTTTCCAGCCAATGAGGCTTTAAAACTACATCCAAAATGGAATGTTTTCCAAAAATTGGGGCATGTGAGTTTGACAACAGTATCCAGGACAACAGAGAGAAAGCTCTGACCTGCAGGCAGGGACTGGAATAGGGCACAGGGATGCTGCATTGCCTGCTGGATCCCACCGCTGGGTACTGCTCCAGCAACAGCCACCCATGGGGTTATTCAACAGGCAGTAGCAGCCCTTGGAAGGATGAGTGGTGGGCTGTGGCCTGCCTGGTGACTTGCCTTTAATTCCTTCAGCTGCAGGATGCCCTGAAGTGTCAGCACTGCAAAAAGCAGTTCAAGTCCAAAGCTGGGCTGAATTACCACACCATGGCTGAACACGTCAGCAAGGTAAGGGAGGTGTGCTGTGCTTTTCTCATGCCTCATTTCTCCATGCAGATGCAGAATATGAAGCTGTTGGCAGTCCTGTTTCCATGGGGTATCAAACACCATCTTTGCAGCATTTCACATGCTGCTCAGCCCAGATAGTGTCCTTCCCCCTTCCCTGCCAAGCAAAGCTTTTCCTTCCCAAGTAGTGAGTTAGGCTCATGTTAATCCTGATAAGTAGAGCTGAGGACTTAAAAAATAAAACAGGATTTCAGATCCCAGCATGGTGGGAGATCCGGTGAGTACAGTGAGGCAGATTTTGAGTGGCAAAGCTCTGCCTCCAAAACTGTGCCCGCGAATGTGGGACTGATGGGTTCTGCCTTGCACAAATCGCAGAATCTGGCCTTTAGCTCTCTACCATGCATGAGAGAAGCAGCCACAAAATTTATCATGAATAAAATTTTGCAGGCACCACTTTAGATGCTGGTCTAAAAATCTGATCATATGCATCTCTAAGATATCAGGGCAAGGCATAACCGCATATCTACATGTCCCGTGCTTACCAGTTGTGACTTGTCTTTCACCTGTGCCTTAATCTCCTGCTCTTCAGTCTGGCTGGTGAATCCTCTATTCAGGAACTGCTGCTGGGTTTCTCAGCTGGCCCTTTGAGTGTAAACATGGGAAAGGCATGGGCAGATCCAGCACATAACAGTGAAGCAGTAAGAGATCCAGCTCTCCTAATGGCTCAGGGCAGCTCCTGTGAGGCAGTGGTTTACCACCCACTCCTGGCACAGAGGACATGAGTAAATGGTTGACTCTGTCGCTTCTGTTACTTCCTTGTTTCCAGCCTGTTCCTGTGGAAACCGCTGGACTTGGTGAACAGGAAGAGCGGGAAAGGCTGAGGAAAGTGCTAAAGCAGATGGGAAAACTGAAATGTCCCAATGAGGTACGAGAACGATTCCTGTTTCTCGTTCTGTGGAAAGGTGGAAGGAGTGAGTCCCATGCAGAGGGGAACGTGCGCTCTCCAGGGGGACATGTGCTCTGCAGGCATCCCTTGGCACGTGCTCAACATTTCCACCTCAGCTCAGCCATCCCAGTCCCCATTCCGCTGCCTCTGTGTGCTCTGGCAACAGGCCAGCCTGGCAGGAGGGTGGGCACAGGGCAGGCTGAGGAGCACTGGAGGGCAGGTTCTGCCTCCTGAAATCAGGAAGGGGCACAGCTGGTGCCGTCCTGGGCACAGCGTAAAACCAAACCAAACCACACCAAAAATGGTGCTGAGCCAGTTGCAGACAAGTCACGAACAGGTAAGGGGGGCGTATGGCAGAGGTTTGTCCTGCAGATGCTTTCCTCTCCATGCAGGCAGTGCCTCCCCAGTGCCTTCTCCTCCCGCTGCCCACCGTGTGTCTGTCTGGAGAGCTCTGTCCGTGTGGTGGGGCAAGGAGTGCCGGGGCAGGGGCTGCTCCCCCTGTTCCTCGGGGACAGTGTCGTGCTTGTGTGTGGCTATTTGGGGACTGTAAAATCCCCCATCGCTCAGCTGGGACAAGCTGGCAGAGCTGCTCTGCAGAGTGGACTCTTCAGGAATGTTCCTCGCTGGAGCAACAGCACCCCAACCTTTTCAACATGGGCACGTGAAACCCCAGCCCTCCTGAACCCCTCCCCTCTCCCCATTTCCACAGGGCTGCATGGCCAACTTCTCCAGCCTGATGGGTTACCAGTACCACCAGAAACGGTGTGGGAAGCAGCTCACCGAGGCCGACAAGCCTGTTTTCAGCTGTCCACACTGTGGCAAGAAGTACAAATCCAAGGCTGGCCATGACTACCATGTGCGGTCAGAACACACAGCCTTGGTGAGCCCCGTGGATGCCTCCACAGCCCGAGGAGCTGGGCCACCTCCCCCTGGGGGGAACTGCAGAGCTGCTGTGGAGCCCGTGGGCAGGACAGAGCCGGGCAGGGCCGGGCCGGGCAAGGCAGGTGCAGACGTCGGGCTGATGTTTTCTCCCTCACATCACCACACGCATGTGTTCTACCCTGAGGTGTTGGGGGGAACAGGCTGCATCCCCCTCCATCTCTCAAAAAAAGCAGGGTGCTGCTCTTATGGGAGCAGCACTGCTGAGCAATCAGCAGTGTTCCCTTTCCCCACTGCGCACGGGGCTGTGCTCCAGCCCACCCTGCATCTGTGCTCTGCAGGGAAAAAACCCAGAGCTCAGGCTGCTACCTTACAAGTGCCGGCTGCTTGCCAGTGCTGGGGTGGCAGGATCTGTCCCTGGGGACCATCCCTTTCTGCTCTGTTGATCCCTACTGACAGTGCATCCAATGCTAATCACTCCCTAACTCTAATAACTGGAGACTTTTATCCACACGGGATGCAATCAGTCTATCTCATGGCTGGCTGCTGGGTTGAGGGGGGCGAGTGTTCCCTTCATTCCTGTGCTCCAGTGCAGAGGCACAAGGCAGGTCTGGAAATGCACAGCCCAAATCCCAGCATCACTGTCTTGGGCCTGGAGAGCTCTCCTGTTCTCTTGTCATGCCCTTCCTGAGTCTGTCTCTGTTTCAGCCTCCAGAGGAGCCAGAGGTGAAGCAGGAGCCTGGTCCTGTAGAAGATTTCGAGAGGACTCCAAGCGGCCGCATCCGTCGGACGTCGGCCCAAGTAGCCATCTTTCACCTCCAGGAGATAGCAGAGGATGAGCTCGCCAGGGACTGGACTAAGCGGAGGATGAAGGATGACCTGGTGCCTGAAACAAAGCGGGTGAGCAGCCTTTAGTTCTCCTTTTGTTTTACCACGAGCTGTATGCGGAGATCCCGGGATGCTAGCCTGGCCCCAGCTGTACACAGAGATCCTGGGATGATTGCCTGGCCCCAGATGGCTGAAGGCTCACGTGTCTCACTTGCTGTGCCTTAAATTAATTAGCTGTGATGGCAGATTTATTGCTGAAGAGCCCACCCAGCACAGGCTAAGCCCCTGTGGTCTGGAGACTCCCAGCAGCAGGCAGCTCTGCCCTTTTCCACTGAGTGGAATGGAACAAAAGTGGTACTTTGGGGAGAAATCAGAGTCTGGCCCAGAGGATGTTGTTTGTGAAGCAGGATCAGTTCTGGTCCGTGCTGAGCAGGGAAGTAGGGGCTGGCAGCCAAGAGGAGCATATGAGGAGAGCAGAGATCGGACCTGAAAGAATCCCCCTTGTGCTGTCAGAGAGCAAAGATATGCCATGCAGAATTCCTTCCCTTTCACATCTTTTTCTTAACTTCTGGGAGATGCTTTCCTGGAGGTAAAGGGCCTGCAGCATCCCAGAGCAGTACTGCTGAGAGCAGAGGAAGGTGAAGAGTGGAGGCAGGGCTGAGCCCCCTGGGTTTCAGCAGAGATGCGTTCATGGCCCAGTGCTGTGGGGTCTGCATGAGGCCCCAGTAGGCTGGAGCTTCGTATAGGCATTGGAGTCAGTACACATTAAACCAAACCTCCCTCCTGGCTGTGGGAAGAGGTGATTATTCCTGGGAGTGTCCCAAAGCTGCAATTCCCTCCAGGTATGTTCCTTCTGGACTGTAAAAGGAATGAAGCAGCAGTAAATCATAAACCTTTACAGTGTAGAAGAGGAAAAAAGAGAGGGAATCCGAGCTTATTTCATCTGCCAGGACTCAATGCAGAGCCATCCTGCAAGTCTCTGCACAAGCTGCAGCCTGTTTCCTGAGCAGGTGACTCTGCAGTTGGGTGCCAGGCTTATTCCATGCTCTGAACTGTTGCACACCTCTTGTCCAGTACTCCAAAATTCACCCTAGGCAGGATATTGGGCACGTTGCAAAGGTGTGAGTGAGGATCAGAGGGCATCAGGACGGTGTGGTGCTACAGAGGCCTGGAGTTGCTCAGTCCAGCTCAGCTCCTGATCTGCACACAGCAGGCAGCTGGAAAACCAGCACAGAAACCAAACAGCAGCTTCTTTACCCACCTTTGCATCCTCGTGAGGCGCTGGCACAGAAAGGGATCCAGCCATGGTGCTGCCACAGAACAGAGCTGGGGGTCCTAGGGCCAGAACTGGTTGCCAAGTTTTTATTTCCCCAGTGCTTGATGTTGCCATTGTTGGTTTCCAGATGACTTCAGCTGCAATGCATTTATAACATAAAAAAATCAAGCCCAAAGTAGTTGTTTCATTTCAAATACTGTGTGAGGAGAGGTGTGCTGCTCTGTCCTCCGCCCTCCAGCCTCAGCTCTTGCATTCCTCCCTTTCCTCTTGGAACTGCTTCCATTACTTCTGACTTCGGGTATTTTCTGTTTGAATTGAGGGAGTAGCCAGGACCCCAGGCCTGGACAAGGGTCACACGTTCAGACTGACATACAAAGGAGTTTTAAAGGTCTCAACACTGCCATAATTCCTCCACTAAATGCTAGTGGGGTTTTTTTATGAGACATTTCATGTGTTCAGAGCCCCATCTTGGTGCTAAAACTTAAGAAATTGCTGTGAGGTTGGCAGAAGCAGTTTTGCTTTGAGGATGGGCAAGGGGGGAATTGGATCAGGTCCCAGGTGGCAAAACAAGGATCAGGACCTCAGGCCCTGCATGAAATCCTCCATGGATTTTGGAGGAAATCAGTGCAGTGGGTGAATGCATACATAGGTCTGTGTGTGCCTGTGGGTAGGTCTTGCGGTGGCTGTCACGTTCCCTTGACAACACTCTATAATCTGTTCAGTCTATGACATTTTTTCTCAACAAGCGATGCTGGAAGGAGGTGGGAGGCAGGTTCTGCCCAGGGAAGCTGATGGGAACTTGCTGACTTCAGCACATTCTGTGTTGCTCTGCTGAGCTGTGTCTTGTGTTGCTCAGGACCCCTCTGGGTTTACAAGTTGCTTCAGTTCAGGGTGTGGAAAAGACCTCCCAGCTGTGAGTGCCTCAAACATGCCAGCAAGTGCCCAATCTGACCCCGTTACAGCCCCAAACAGCCTTTCCCTCAGAACTGCCTTCAGCTGTGCTGGCAGGACAGCTCTGTGCCATGCGGGAGGCTCAAAGCAGTGGGCAGTGTCCCCATGTCCCCCCGCCACCTCCCTGCCGAATGTGTGTGGTGGCTGCCCCTGAGGGAACTGACAGCCCAGAGCCACTAGAGCAGCAGGAAGAAAAACACCAGTTCACCATGACCAGCGTGGCAGGACTGATGGAAACTTGTGGAATTCCCAGAAGAGCCACCACACCACCGCCTCTTCCCCCTGAGCCTTACCCAACCTTTGGGAATATGCTGCCAGGCCTGCAGACCCCCTTGCTGGACCTGGAAAGAGGTGAGATGTCAGGGATTGGCAGCAGATTTCAGCTGCTCCTGCATCTTCTCAGCAAGCCCTGGGGATTTCCAGGATTCCTGAGGGACAGATGTGTCCCATCTGTGGTCTAGAACCAGTGGTGGATGGATATACCAAAACTCAATGCGGCACAGGACCTGCTCCATCCCTGAACTCCTGAGTTCCCTGCCACAGTCCCAGCAGTCAACATGGATTTCAAGGAAGCTGATGAGGAAAGTCACCCCTCATCTCCATCCGTTCTCTGGGCAGCAAAGGTTTTTCCCAGGGTAAGGCACAGCTCCTCAGCAAGACAGTGTGATACAGGAGTTTGCAAACTCCAGCAGGCACAGCCCCACTGCAGCCCCTGTGCTGTAGCCATGTCGCAGCTGGTCCCAGCCAGGGAGAGGGACGCTGGGTTTGGATCCCGTTGGTGGCCCGTGGTGGGATGTGTTTGCCTTTCCCCGGGAGAACGGATTCCTTCACACCAAAGCAATGGCATTAGAATAAACGATTGCCGCTCGATCCCAGGCCCTGTGCTGCCTTCGGTCTGCGCTAACCAAATCCAGCACTTCTAAATATACACTGGAGTCTTATTTTCTCGCTCCGATCTTTATTTGCCTCCGGATAAGCTGAAACAGATGGGGTGTTTCACAACAGCCGTTTGCTGGGGTTGTCAGATGGGGAAGGGCACACCCCTGCTGCTTTTCTGGGAAAAATCCCCTCTCCAGAAGCTCTGTGAAGATGATGCCGACCCTCTGACCCTCCTCTGGCCTTTGCTGGGACCATCATCTGCCCATGAGCAGCCTTGGGGATGCCACAGAAGGAGTGAGAGGTTGCAGGGAATCCTCAGCTTGGTGGCACAGGCAGGCTGCTGTGGGCTCTGGCATCTGGTGGGGGATGAGAAACAACCTTCTTGAGCAGAGGGAAGGGGCATCTTAAGAGGCAAGAAGGCAGAAAATGCCATAGAAATCCCACCATTTCATGGTGTGATGCTTTCTTGGTAGAGCTCAAGGTGGCATTGCTTGCTTCAAGGTGCTGGAGGTGGTGTTGGGCTCTTGCAGCCCAGGCAGCCATAGTCCTGCACAGGAAGGAATGCAGAGCTCCTCTGTGGAATACAAGGACACCCCATTTGCCTCCCCAAGGCTCAGGGTGTGCGTGCTGCTCTAGGGCTGAGGGCAGCCATGGATGCTGTGGGGTGCCAGGGGTCCAGAGCAAAGGACTGCTGTAGGCCAGTCATAAAGCTAAAGAGGAAAAGTCATCTCCAGGCTTGAGGTTTTATACTGGAACCAGGATAAATTCCGGAGCAGAAGAGGCTGGCTTGGGTTTGTCCTCCAAAACAATGGCCCTGCAATCTGTGCGGGAGCCAGGCTAGGCCCTGCAGACTCGTGTCACTGGTGGTCCAAACCAGATCCCAGCTCCAGCTGTGGGGTCCAGTCCATCCTTCCTCCCCTCGCTGGCATGATGTGACCCTCCTGTGGGACCTGGCTGCCATCCAGCACCTTTGGGTGCATTTTGGCTTCACCTCCCAGGCAGCAGCATCCACAGCTTCCACAGGGCACTGGGAGAGCCATGCCTCGTGCTGGGGACCTGGGTGAAACTTCCAGGGGTGGTTGTTGACTGAGACATCCCACCTGGTTCTCATTTACTGCAATATATTTTGGGGAAGGGGAGAGCTGTCTAAGGAGCAGAAAGGATTAAAATATGAAAGCTAATTAAATAAAACCGTCAGTCAAAGAAAACAAACCTTCCCAGCCCAACATCCTTCGACTGTTCAGAAGAGATGGGCTGCAGCCAAAACCGGTTGTAGTCGTTTAATGATCTGGCCATGAAAATTTTCACTTACAGGCTGTTTGAGGAAAATAAATGGAAAAGAAAAAAAAATATTAAATATTCCATGCCTGGGGCTCCTTCTTAATAGAGACATAAAGATGACTTTGACATTCCCAGAACCACAGCGCCCCAGGAAGACATGGGATTTGCATGTTATTGTGCAGGGCTGTTGGAGGAAAGCAGGGAGGGATTTTTCTCTGGAGTGGGAAAGCAGAACAGCAGAGTCCACATCTCTGAACATCCCCCCTCGCCTCCTCCCCGGGGACATGTGGAGGGAGAGGTTGTTGCTGGGGCTGTGTGTGGTTACCATTAATGTTTGCTCATTCATAGGATTGATTGGTTTTTAATTATGGAGGCTGTTTGGCATCCTGGCTCTCAGTATCAATGGCAGAAAGGGACTCCTGTGTTCTCCCCTGGAGGTGGCATTGCCTTCCCCGGGTGGGGGATCAAGCACTTGGTAGATGCACCATCCCAGAGCTTCAAAGAGCTCTGCTGGCATCTCCCCCGGCCACGAAGCACGACAGAATAGCAGCGCGCTGGGGCTCGGGGGAGTTTTCCACATCCACATCCGTCTGTACCAGCGTTTGCGGCGCCGTTTCGCAAAGCCCTGTCCCCCTGCCCCTCGTGTGGAGCCCAGCACTCTCCGGGCTCCCCGCTCTGGCTGTGCCCTGCCACGTGCCAAGGAGAAGGCAGCAGGGGTTCAATTTGCGTGGAAATGAGTGGTTGGCATCTGAGCCCTCCACATCCCAAGCTTCCCTTTGCAGGGAGGTTTGGGAACAGCTGGGGGGAGCTGGACAAAGGCAGATTTGCAGTTTTATCAGCATGTTCAGGAAAAGTCACAGCTGGAAAAGAAATCCAACCAGCTTCCTGCCGCCTCTGAACCACC
Source organism: Xenops minutus (assembly GCA_035221455.1). Taxonomy (NCBI): domain Eukaryota; kingdom Metazoa; phylum Chordata; class Aves; order Passeriformes; family Furnariidae; genus Xenops; species Xenops minutus. The sequence continues at coordinate 7,735,669 of JAWWEE010000051.1, read as the reverse complement.
AGCTCCGGGCCCTTGGGGAATGTTTTAAAAACAGTTCCTGGGTTTGCACCTCTGCAAGCGCCTTTTGGCTGTCTCCTCTTCATCCAGCATGGATGCAGGGATGCAGCCATGCCCCATGTTCGGAGGTGCCTGTGGAGAGTGGCACATGCTCAGGTACCTATCCCTGCACCGTGTCATCTGCGGGCTCACCCAGCACTGCTCCTGCTCAGGGCAAGTTTGGGGGCTTGGGACCCAAACAACATCCATCAGCTCTAGCAGAGCTCATCAGGATGGGCTGGAAGTCATGCTGGCTGCGCAGACTGGTGTCCCCTGCAGAGCTTGGCACAGTGTCAGGCAGGAACCAACCCCACAGGTAGGGCTAGGCACAGCAGCCAGGAGGCCTGGAGGTGCCCAGAGCTGCAGCCTTGACTTGTGCTGAACATGCAGAACTGGAGCTGGGAAGGCCGGCCCGCTATGCAAACCCTCAAAGTCATTAATAAAGTGGTAATTAAAAGCACTTGGAAGGAGCAGCCCTGCCAGAAGGAGAGGCAGAGGCACAAGAGCCTTTCATTGTTTAACGGGTTGTGCCCATTCATCCATGGAAGACAGCCATGGATGCTCCTGGCCTCATCCCCTCTGCCCAGCATGCAGGGTTGTTTATTCCCCTGGTTATGAAACACAGCAGAAGGGCTGTGCCGACACCATGCACCGAAAGCGCTGGGTCTGGGCCTGGCCCTGTGGCCATGCATGGACCCGGGAGCAGGAGCAGGAGCCTCCTCTCTCCCATTTCCAGGGGCCTCCTTGCCGATGGCACAGCACTGGGCAGAGCCACCCCCTGCTCTGCAGTGCCCAGGGATGAATGACATCCCTGGGAGAAGCCTCACAAGTAGTTTTCAGCTCCGATTCACTTTGGGTGGGGACAAGACCCATGTGAAGAGGCAGGACTCCACCACGGACTGGGCTGGGGTGTGCAGCTCTGCTAATCCTCTGCTATTGTTTGCAGCTCAATTACACCCGTCCGGGGCTTCCAAAGCTCAATCCCAGGCTGCTGGAAAACTGGAAGAATGAAGTGAAGGAGAAGGGCCGCATCAACTGCCCCAATAACGTAAGGACTGTCTCTGTTCTGCCACAGGCTCGCTGGTCTCAGTCTACAGGAGGAAGGGGGAGTTTTTGGGGCAGAAACCCACCAAAGCAGGTTCTTATTGGGGCTGCAGGTGACAGCGATGCTAAGACACTCATTTCACCTCTTTCCCTGGGCTTGCTGCCATGCCTGGTTAAAGCATGTCCCATCTTTGGGATCCTTCTGGTGTGCTCAAACTTGGGGTCTGGGCCACTCGGGCTGACAGTTCAGCATTGCCCAGTTTGGGCTCTGGAGCTGCCTTTAGGAAGCTCCTGAGATCCAGACTGGGCAAAGACTGCACATCCTGTGCTCAGAGCCGTTTAGTGCAGGGAACCTGCTTTTCCCAGAGCTAAGCCGGGCTGGATTTAAGCCAAGCTTTTTAAATCCCTGCGACAGGCAGCAACCTCAGGGCATGGTGCTTGCACTTCATCTCTCTGTGAAACACAGTCTTGGCCCGAGCTGGTGGGGAGGTGAACCCCACCCTGGTGCTGGGCCTGGATTTATCATCCCAAACAAAGCCTTGCTAATGGGAGTTCTGAAGGAGGCTGTTCCCGCAAGGCTGGGGGAGCTGGGCTGGCTAATTAATGTCATACACAGGCACTTGAAAAAGACGTTGCTCAGAAACTGGCCATGCTGCTGCCCGGGTGATTTCTCCTCTCCGTTAAGCCTCTGCTGTGGCTCCAAGAACTCCTGTAGCCCAGCAGGACCTCCCGACAGCTCACAAATGTACGTTTTCCACGGAGACATTTAGGGGAGACGTTTTTCAGGCAGTTGCAGAGGGATGTGGCCACATGACTCCCATTAGCACTAATAGGAAACGTGTGACCGGAGCCCTCGGCGCCTCGCAGAGCATTAACCTCACACTGCTCAGCCTGAACCGGTGGCCATGCTGTCTCAGCGGGCTCCTGGCCCCAGCTCAGAGGAAGGCAGATGAGGGGATTCGTGTCTAACCCTGCTTTGTTTCTTCCTGCAGTGTTGTGAAGCCATTTACTCCAGTGTCTCGGGGCTGAAAGCTCACCTGGCCAACTGCAACAAGGTGAGTTGCTCCTTTTACACCCTTCTCTCAGAGGTGTCTTTGGAGTTTGGTTTTCTCTTCCCCCCAGCTGGTGTGGAAAGGACAGGCCAAAGGACAATGCACAGGTTAAAGGATGGGGGCCACTGGGAGGGCTGGGCAGGCAGTGCTGCTCCCAGTGAGTTGTCACCAGGCAGATGGAGGCACAGAGGCTCAAGCAGAGCAGATGGGATGAGGAGTATGTAGCTGCCATCTCTCAGCTGTGGAGCAGAGGTGCCACAACACAAACATCTCCCCCAAGAGCCCAGACTTCTGATGCAGTGTCTCAGGGACACATCAGTGGGACCAAGCCCCACTCCTGCCTCATGTCTGCCCATCCCAGCCCCTGCTGGTTCCTGCAGCCCCTGAATCATTCATGATCCCTTGGCTACCCAGTGTGGCCAGCACCTGACACAGCCACACATCAGCCACAGCACCTCAGAGCCAAGGAGCTGGGTGTTGGAAACTGTTTCTTAAGGCAGGTGAGAATTGGGAGTCTTCCTCCACTGATTTAGGCAGCCCTGCAACCCCTCTGGAAGTTCAGCTGGAGAGATGCTGTTGTGATGCCTCCTGGGATGAGCTGAGGCTGGAAGGGGTGGCCAGTCTGTGCAGAGACCAGTGCCCTCCTGCCTGATGGAGCAGCCCTGAACTCTGGTGGCCCACGGCTGCCACAGGGGAGGGACTGGGAGCTCAGCGTAGGTCCCTCAAATTGGAACCGAGTAGGAGCTGCTAAAGCTTTATGCCCTGAAACATTTCCAGCTGCAGCTTCCATTGAATGGAGCTTCCAGGAGGCAGCTCCAATACATATCCCATGGTTATTAAAAACACCAACTCTTGCGCTCCTCCAGTGCTAGCTGGAACAGCAGCCCTTAATGAGATCATTTAAAAAATGGGCTGCAGAGATCCAGCAGGAGAAGCTGGATTTATGCAGGATAAAAGAGCAAACTGTCCAAGAGAAAATAGAGCCTGTTTCAGTCCAGTTCCATGAAGGGGAAGCAGCCAGAATCTGCATGAGCATTTCTGTGATCCACAGAGCTGTACACTATATACCTGGCACATCTGGGGCCTAGTGTTGGGGGTCAGCACTGAGGGAATTTCTGCTCTGTGACCGCCACACGGCTGTCAGTGGGATTCTTCCCCTTACAGAAGATTTAGTTTGGATACATGTGCCACTAAATTAGACATAAATAAATCACAACCCCTCCAGAGCTGGCCTGTGATTCCTGCTGTAAAATCCTGCAGAACTGGTTGCAATATATCAAGCCTTAGCGAGAGTGGAGGCTGCTCCCAGGCAGCACCCCATCCTCAGTGGGGATTGATGCATCAACACGATTTTGCATGAGTGTTCCTAAAGCCAGCCTGCAGTGATGCCAGCCCTGCCCTCTCCCAGAATGAGAGACCTGTCTAATTCCAGATTTATAGCTATGGAGAAATTCCCAGGGAGGAAATACATTGCCCGGAGGGGCCCATCCATAACCCCCTCATCAATAGAGAGCCCATTATCTCCCGCATGCCGTGACCTGCGGCAGGGCTGGGAGATCTGTCATCCCACCAGGGCTCTGATGACAGGAATCCAGCAGTCGCTGTGGCTCTTTGACAGCGTAAAGGGAAAATTAGGTGAGTGTTGGACATAAATCTGATGGTGCTTCTGTCCCAGGAGATCACAGATCTGCTGACCGCGAGGACACAGGGCAATGGCCCCTTCAGCCCCAGGACATACCTGATGTCAGGGGTGACGTTGGGTGTCCCAGGCAGCAGCACAGGGTGAAAATCAGAGAGATGTGGCTGTGAGCTCCTGGCCTTGCACCGAGGCCAGCAGAGATCTGATGGTTTAGACAGGAGCGTTTATTTTGTGTCACTTTGAGGTCACAGGGGGGGTCAGGGCCGGGGAGGTGGGAGGGCACCCCTCCAGGGCTCTTTGAGCTCTGCAGGAGGCTGCTCTGTCTTGCAGGGAGACCACTCGGTGGGCAAGTACCGCTGCCTCCTGTGCCAGAAGGAGTTCAGCTCTGAGAGCGGCGTAAAGTACCACATCATCAAGGCTCACTCGGAGGTAAGGAAGCAGCTGGAGCTGGGCTGGGCTGGTCCCTACTCTGACACACCTATTCTTGGGCTGTCCCTCTCCATCCATCCATCCATCCATCCATCCATCCATCCATCCATGTATCCATGTCTGCCAAGAGTGATGCTCAGCAGCAGCTCCCAGCAGCATCAGCAATGCTGTGACAGCCAGGGGGGGTCCTCCCTATCCCCACTGGTGTCCCTGACACACCCAGGCTGGTTGCAGCTGCTCAGCACTGAGGAGTTTGTCCTCGGGGAGGTGATGCCAGTGGGGTGTGGGGTGGGCCAGGCTCGGGCTGTGTGTGCTGGTGCCAGTGCCAGTGCCTGGCTCCTGCTCAGTCACTAATCCCCGTGTCACCCCACGGACACAGAACTGGTTCCGAACCTCCTCAGAGGCCAACCGGAAAAAGAAAAACAGGGAGCAGCTTTCTTCCAGCAAAGAGGAGAAAAAGAAAAGCACAAACGGCAAGAAAAGAGGGAGAAAACCCAAGGAGAGGCCTCCAGAAATGTCCTCGAAGAGCAAAGAGAGCGTGGCAGCAAAGACTAATCACAAGAAAACCCTCGAGCACTGGGAAGGCTCCCGGGGCAGCCCCGATGGGGAGGAGCGTGTCCCCAAGCCCCAGAGCCAGCTGAAGGGAGGAGCCAGCAAGATGCCCGAGAAATAAGCAGCTCAGAGACTCGTTTCCGAGGATTCGTTTACAGCCCAGGGTAACAGGGTGGGGGTCTCTCCCGGTTTTATGTCCTCTCCCTCCCATCCCACCTCCTTTCCCCCCACCCTCCTCTCACCCTCTTTTTAGAAAAAGGAAAAAAAAAAAAAAGACAGAAAATACCAATTAACCACTTTATAAACAAGTCACGGACCTTGTTTCACACTGGAAAACAGACAGGATCAAAGAAGCTGGACCGTTCTCCACCCCCTGCCTATGTACATACCCCTCGGTGGGACCCCGCTGCCTCCCCCGACCTGTGATTCCCCTCCCCTGCGCCAAACTGGTGACGCTTGAGCGAAAGAGAAGTGCAATAGCAGCGGGGTCCGTGGACGGGACCCTCGGCCAGCGGCTGCGTGCCGGGGCAGGGAGCTGCCCGCCTGTCTGGCAGCCTCCAGCGGGCTCCAGCCTTCGGCTCCAGGGCGATGTTTCCAAAGATGTTTGACCTGGGCGGGCAGAGGGTCCGGCAGCGGATGCTGGGGGCGTCGGCAGCACTTTCCTCGCAGCCTCAGGCCGAGGAGGAGCGTGTTTTGGCCGGGACTGGCTCCGTGGGGTGTGGGCTTTGCAGGGTTTGTCTCGGCGGAGCGAGGCGCAGGCAGAGGAGGGAGCAGGGAGTGTGGGCATGGAGCGTGGCACGGGGCTGGGGGTGCGGGAGAGGGAGAGGGGGGTGCTGTGGGACTGGTCAGGTTGGAGGATTTAATGGAAAGTTGTGGGAATGTGGGCACTGTGGAGCGTGGCGGTGTGACCACGGAGGGGGTGCAGTGAGGGAGCTGTGCCTCGGTGCTCGGATTGTGTCTGCAAATGCAGCCAGCAGTGCCAGAGGCAGGGGGAGATGGCAGCCATTGAACTGCCCCCCCGACGTGGGGGCATCCCAGGGTGATTCAGGGTCCCGTTGTGCTCTATCCGATTACCCAGGAAGGAGGAATGGGGTCTCGGTTCCCCAGCTGCAGCCGTGGGAGGTGTGTGATGGGGACGGGGGCAGCATCAAGTGACAATCACGGGTCCTGCTTCGGGGCAAGCCCAGCCTCTGCCCAGGCACCTCCTGCTCCTCTTGTCCCTCTGGGCAGGGACCCGCCGTGGGGGAAGTCTCTGCTCCCAAAGATGTATCTGAGCCCCCGACCGTCCCCCTCGGGGTGGCAGTCCCTGTGGTGCTGCCTCTGCTTGTGCTCTTCCCCCGGGCTCTTCTTTGCACCCGTGCTGACACTGTCATCACACCTCGCTCCAGCCCGGAGGGAACCATCCCCGGACCAGGATGTGTCCGTCTCCAGACAAAACCAGGCTACCTCGGTCCTCGGGAAACAGGCACGTTTCCTCTCGGTAACAGAACAGAAAACCTTAATTCGATTTTTTCCCTATGCAGAGCCAGGAAAGTGGCATCGGAGGGGGAGCTTCTGCTTTTGCTTTAATCAATCCAAACCTCAGTCCTCGCTTTCCGAGGAGCGCACCGCTCCTTGCTGCCCGCTAGAGGCTCGGTCTCATTCCCTGCTCCGAGCAGTGGCTCGATCATAATTAACATCCTCCGCTGGCAGGTTATTCCAGCCAGGGAGGGAGGGGGAATGGTGGAGGCTGAAGCCAGGGTGGCTTCTCGGGGACCCGGCACTCCTGCGCTGTCCATGGCTCCGGCACCTGGATCCACCCTCTGCATTGCCAAGCGAGCTGGGCACATGCCTGCGGGTGAAGGAACGTGCTGGAGCACTGCTGGCTGCACCCCGCCTCGAGGCAATTAGTGAGAAAGCTTAATTAGTCACTGTGGCTCAGCCTGGTCGCTGCTTGCACTTCATCGGATCTGTGTTTGGATCCTGCCTCCCCGAGGAAGGGGGAGAGCTCCAGGAGGTTTAGAATGTGCACTGTTGGAGCTGCTCGCTCTTTGTCATGACAGGGACATGGGGACACTGTCCTGACAGTGGCATTTTGTGGTGCTGAGCCCGTGTCCCCTCGCCAAAGCCATAATGACCAGGAGGACAGTGACCCTCACCCGAGGAGGGTTTTTGAGGGGCTCACTGGGGCAGCAACAGGAAGGGGACAGTGGGTAGAAATGGGGTCCTGGCACTGAAATCTCTGCAGAGGGAGCTGCTGAATACCAGTCTCGTGTCCCACCATGGAAGAAAGCACCTGGGAAAGCTCCATACCCTGACCCAGGGATGGGGGGACCCAGATGGCCCAGGCTGCTGGCTTGGACAGTCACTGCACAATCCCCATCACCTCCCCTTGGACACAGCTAAGGACTCATTAACGTGCAATTAATTGGCTTCTCATTGATTAAATTAACTGTCAGCACTGTGCTTCATGTGGGGGAAGCCCTGGGTGCTGCTCAGAGTGGGGGAGACACGGGGAAGGCCCAGCTTGGGTGGTCATCGTGGATCAAAACCCATCTCTGCTTCCTTAACAAGAGTGTCTGCAAAGGAGTGTTCTGGGAAGAGCAGGGGCAGGAGCAGGGACAGCTGCCGTGGCCTCACAGAGTAACACCAGCCCAGAGAGGGCCCCAAGGACCATCTGGGGTCTCAGGGTTGGCAGTGGGAGCAGCAGTCTTGGTGCTGGGTCTGTCCCCGTCACCCTGAGACCTGGGAGATGCTCACAGCCCCATCAAGGGCAGTGCTGTGGTCAGTTGGGAATTTCCGTGAGAAAGTGAAATCTCCAGGGTTTATTTTTCCCCTAAAAAGGTGTTTTCCCCACTAGTCATCACTCAGAGAGGAACATGTTTTCCCACCTTCTCCATGAGACATCCTTAACTCTCCTGCTTGTCTGGGGAAGGTTCCAGAGCAATTCCGGGATCACCAGCAGCTCCTGGCGAGTGGGCAGGGCTGAGTGACACCACAGTGACATTGCTGGGGGCTGGTGGGTTGTGCCCCTTCAGGTGGTCCCAGTGAGGCAGCACCTGCAAGGAAACCCCCTTGATCCATAGGGATGGGCAGAGGCTGCAGGACCAGATGGGGGGACGAGGCATCCTGTCCCCTTCTATCCCCTCATCTGCAGGGTTTGGGAGTTTTGTTACCCTGGGGACAGTGACACTGTGGTCCCACACCTCCACTGCTGTGGAAACCCACCGTCCCATCACCCATGTCCCCAAGGAAAGGGCTAAACCTCTGTGGGAGCAGGGATGGACTGCAACCCTGTGGGAAGAGCTCATGGAAAGCTTCAGTCATGGGGGGCTCCTGTGGCTGAGGAACCCCCAGCAGTGACACCACACCACGGTGAGGGTGGCTGTGCTGTGCTGGCTCCAGGCAAGAAGCAGGGGCCAAATCCAGTTGCAGTGGATGAAGCTGCCTGGCCCTGGAGCATCTCTCACACCCAGGAACCTTGGGAGCATTTTGTTCTTTTCTTTCTCTCCTTGTGGCACCATCCCACGGCATATCCGAATGTTTCTCGTCGATGCCAGTTATTAGTGCATAAGTGTATTTTGGGGAAAAAACGAAAACAGAAAAAAATAGGAAAAAAATTTTCAATTTATCACTTGTAACCATATATATAAATATATAAATATATATATTAAAAAGTGTTTATTTGCAAAAAATAAAATTGTTTTAACGGTAAACTATCTTATAATAAACTCCTGATTTGTGACGATCTGTTCTTTTGTTAATCATTGACAAATCCTCAGTTGGAGAGTACTGTCCGAGCAGCTCCGAGCAGCCGAGCACCGCAGAGGCGCTCCCTGTACTGTATGTATGAAACAGCTGTATTGAATAAATGGTTATTGATTTTTTATTAGCACTGTCCTCATTGTTATTTGGGCATGGGATCGGGTGGGTTTGGATTTATCCTCTGTGGTGGGGGCTGGGGAGACCCCCAGTCTACCAGGGTTTGAGTGCACAGTCCCCAGTCCAGGAGTGTCCCCAAAACCAGGATGGGGAGGCTGGGGAGAGTGAGGACTAGGGATGCTTCCTGCACAGCCAGCAATCCTGGTGCCCAAAGGATCCCCAGAGCCAGAGGATCCCCAGTACTAGGAGGATCCCTGGTGCCACAGCCCAGTTGCCCCCCACTTTTCTATTTTAGGACTAGAAATCCCCCTAAAGCTGCTCCCAATCCACACATTCCATCAGCAGCATCCAGTGTCTCTCAGCTCCAGGAGCCACATCCAGCCCAGGACCTCTCCTCTCTGGGGAGCTCTGTGCAACCCAGGCCCCCCTCCACAGCCCTCGCAGCGTGGGAATAAATCCTCTTCTGCTCCCTAATGTTTTTTTTGGCACTGAACCCAAGTCAGGGACAGATTTAGACTGATCTCCCTGCTGGCTGAGAACTCGACTTTTCCTCATAGATGCTCTCAGCTCCCCCAAGATGGGATGGGGACCCCAGGAGCAGCATTTGCCTTGAGTGCCCCAAACATGTGGTACCACCAACCTCTCTCCTGGAGGACCCCAGATGCAAGAGGGGAGCACAATGGCAAGTAAAACCATATCCCACCCAGCGCCCGGGTACCCCCACAGGGACAGAATCCCCCCAGCTTCTCCACTCCCCTGTGCCCTGTGACCATGTCATGGCCTGGGACCACCCAAATCCTGTTGCCCCCAGCTCTGCTGGCAGCTGCAGGGTGTGGGGGGGCTGCTGTGTGTTGCACCCTTCAGCTGCTCCTGCACAGCTACCCCACAGCACCCACCCGTGATAACAGCACCCACTCGTGCCCACACCACTTACCTCTATCCCACAGTGCCCACCTATACCCCAAAACACCCACCTGCACCCACTCAAGCCCACAGCACCCACCCAAATCCAAAGCACCCATCTCCCACCCCACAAGCCCCCCTTTGTGCCCTACAGCACCCAGCCGTGCTGAGATCACCCACCTGGACCCTACAGCACTCACTTGGACCCCATAGCTCCCACCCACGACCCCAGCACCCACCTGAGCTCCATCACCCCCCCACACCCCATCACCCACCTCTTACTCCACGCCACCTACCTATCCCCCACGCCACCCGCCCATGCTCCCACCACACACCTGCACCCCAAATCGCCCACCTGCACCCCAAATCCCCATCTGCACTGCACATCACCCATCCGCACCCCATATCACCCACCCGTACCCCATATCACTCACTGCACAGCACATCACTCACCCGCCCACACCCCAAATCACCCACCAGCACTAACCTGCACCCCAAATCACCCACCTGACCCCAAATCCCCCACCTGCACCCCAAATCCCCCACCTGCCCCTCCATCACCCACCCCCACCCCAAATCCCCCACCTACCCCCCCATCACCCACCTGCACCCCAAATCACCCAACCGCATCCCCCATCACCCACCTGCACCCCAAATCACCCACCTGACCCCAAATCACCTACCCTCACCCCAAATCCCCCACCTGACCCCTCATCACCCACCTGCACCCCAAATCCCCCACCTGCCCCCCCATTATCCACCCCACC
>JAWWEE010000051.1:7700975-7725286 GCA_035221455.1 Xenops minutus | reverse complement strand
CAAACATTCACAAGCATCCTCTTCTTTTTTTAAGTATAAAGCCCTTTAGTGCAATCATAGGTTTGGGGTTTTTTTTTTCCCCGCCCCCGCCTTATCCCGTGTTTATTTTCAACCCCCCCGGTTGTATTTTTTCCTTTTCCGTTGTATTGTCACTTTTTTTCCTTATTTCCCTTATTTTATGGGGTTTGCCCCTAATTTCCCAGCAGAGAGATCGCAGCTACCATTTTTCAAGCATGGTGGTGTGTGCATCCTCTCCATCAAGCATGACGGGTGGAAAGACTTAAACTTTTCCACCCCAAACCCCATCCAGGTTGAATTTGACACAAACACCCATGCACTTTTTTTTTTTCCCTCTATTTTCCACCCCCTTTCCCACCTCACTTCTCAGGGACTGAGGAGAGCGACTGCTCCCAAATATCAAATCCCTGGGCACTGTATTTGGAGCATCACTGGAGTGCTGGTGATGTGGCAGAGCTTACAGGGATGGAGCATCCCTAGTTTTAGGGTACCAACACCCCACCACACTGACCGACTGACTGACCCTGGAGCCAGTGCCAGCCTGTCCCGCCTGTCCCCATCCTGCATGTTCCAGGAGCTAAACCCACTGCTGGCAGCTGCCTCTGCCTTTCCTGTGAGTCAGTGGTGGGGAGGATGAGGATGAGGATGGAGTTGTGCCGGCCAAGCGAGGGATGAGTAACTGGGTTGTGTAACAGAGCCCCTTCCACTGTGGCTCCCGCTCGGTATAAATAGCAGCGGATAATTGGGTTTGAAGAGGGAAATGTTTGTCCTTTTGTGGTTAGAGAGCGGAGACAGTAATAGAGCTGGAATAGTGTGTATGTGTGGAGCTGCTGGGATGAGCCATCTGGCTCTGGGTGGCTCTGGCTGGGGCAGAGGTCAGCACGAGGCTGCGTAAACCAGGAATGATGTCTGATGGGTTTGCAGGACGTGCATGGGCATGGCATGGCATGGGCATGGCATGGTGGGACTGCCAGGCAGTGTCTTGGTGCCCCTGGATCCCCACTGGCAGTGGGGTGGCAGCCAGGTTCCTCCATCCCATGAGTGGGTTCCTCTATCCCTTGTGTGAGTCCTTCCATCCTCTGGACAGGTTCCTCCATCCCATGGCTGAGATCCTCCATCCCTCAGGCATGTTTCTCCATCCTCTGGACATGTTCTTCCATCCCTTGGGTGGGTTCCTCTATCCCTTGCGTGGGTGTCTCCATCACACAGGCAGGTTCCTCCATCCCCTGGAATGGTTCCCCAGACAGGGAAGGCCCAGCCAAGGGCAAACACACACAGATCTGGCCCAACAAAGCCCAGCTCAGCGATGGGAAAAGCAGGTCTGGCCTCCGTGCTCCTGCAGGTGCTGCTCGCAGGGTGGGGTCTGGGAGCAGGACCCTCTCACAGGAACAGGCATCCCTCTGCTGTGGGCTTGGTGTGTCCACATCTCTTCCACCTATCCAGTGACAATATTCATGACCAAACCAGGAAAAGCCAATACAATCTATCTTCCATCATGAAATCCTATGGGAAACTCATCACTGGAAGGGAAAGGGGCTCCTGTGCCTGGTCCTTTGTGCCTGGTCTCCTCTTCTTCACAATTTTATGTCTGTCTCCTAGAGACTATGATCAGAGGAGGGATTTATGCTTAAAAAGCATCTAAAAGGAAAAAAGTCCAAACCCCAGGACTTCTGGCCTGTGCAAGAGCTCAGGAACTGTGAAGGGACTTGGGGAGCAGAGATTTGCAGAGGAGTGTGTGCCAGAAGGAAGGCTCCATCACTGCTGTGCTTTGGAGCCAGTGTGGGCAATTCCAGTCCCACCTGGGAATCTGGCGGGGATGTTGAGTGGGATGCTGGGAGAGTTACTCCTGTCACTTGGACATTTTAACAAAGGCAGGAAAAGTGGCAGCAGGAACGTGAGATAAGGAACAATATCCCAGGGCGAGGGCTCCTCGCGCCACGTCCCACGTCCCTTTGCATTTTTGCTGCTTTAATGAAAAGGAACAGAAGTGGCTCCGGAAGAGAATTTTATTTTTAAACTTCTGAGAGAGCTTTTACAGCAAGAGGAGAGTCCGGGCAGAGATCAGAGGTGGAAAAGTTCCTTTCATCATCGCTCACTTCCCTGTTGTTGGGGCAGCAGCTGCAGCTCATGCTGGGGACATGGTACCCCAAAACTCTCCTGTCCCCGTTGTCAGCCTCAGAACCAACCCCTCATCCCTGATTCCCATCAGGCTTCCATCTTTCAGGGCGATGCTTTCCTCTGCAGGTCCTCTTGGGGAGCAGGAGCAGAGAGGGCTGGTGTCCCCCATGTTCAGGAGGGTTTGCTGGGGACACTGGGATGCAGCGTGTGACCTCTGCCTCTGGAATAGCCCCGGTGGCTCCAGAAGGCAGGTGAGGGAGAAAGGGTCTTCTTTCACTTCTGGCCCTATCTCCAGGTGTTGGTGCTAAGCAGGGAGGAGCACCCACCCCAGACCCCCTCAGCAGTGGGTGCACAGAGGCTGAGCTCCTGTCTCGCCATGCCAGGGCAGGCTGGAATCTCACTCGGTGACCACAGAACCTTGTTGGGATGCTCCGTGTCCCTGGCAGAGCCTGCCTGCCCTCCATTGTGTCCTCTGCCACCTTCCTTCCTCAGCAGCCAGGGGCTGTGGGGTGGGGGCTGCTCTGCCCAGCCCCTGCACCCCAGGGCTGGCTGAGACCCCCCTGGGGTGGTGCCCGACATCTCCCACCTTTGGCACACGTCCTGCCCGTCGGTGGCTGCCTGGCTCTCCTGGCTTCCCGCAGGATGCCCGGGCTCCATGCCCTCCCTGCCAGGCCCGGGAGGGCGAGGGGCAGCTGGCAGGGGGTGCAGAGGAAGAGGGTGGCCGGGCACAGCAGCCAGCAGGACGTTATTCTTAGCCACCCTCAGCTCCGGGGTGTTGGGTTTCACCCACTTGTTTACTCCAGGGCAGAGAGGACAGCGAGGGGCAGCTCATGGGGAGCTGAGTGCCCAGGGGTGGGGAGCTCACAGCCAGCCCCCCACCCATGGGAGCTCAGGGAAGGGGATGAGTCCCGCACCAAAAAGCCCAGCACAGCCAGCAGCCCCCCAGCCCTGAGCCCCAGCTGCTCCCCCAGCTGGCTGGGTATCCCTCCCTCCCTCCCTGCCCTGGGGTCATCCCCTCCTGCCCCACTGCAGCCCCCTCCCCTCCCCGCCAGCAGCGTGCTGGGGACTCACCTGTGGCTGTGGCTGTCCCTTCCCAGGTGCCCTCCCTGCTGAGCCCCTGGTGCAGGGCGGTCAGACAGCCCCTGTCCTGGGCAGCTGAGGCACGGGGAGCTGCTGTTTATTGCCTGTGCTGGGGGCGGTGAGGGGAGGTGTCACTTCATCCCTGACCCCCCCGCTTTTTTTTTTTTTTTAATCAAGCCAGTGCTATTAATATCAGGTAATGAACGTAATCTGGAGGTTAAGCTATCCTCTTATGCTGCTGACTGCCTCGCAGCTCCCAGACGCAGACACTCCTCCGGCTCTGCTCGCTTCTCCTGCCTCCATCTTCCAGCCCCCCAGGTCTGTGTCCACCCAGCCTCTCGGGACCCCTCGGTCCCCGTGCCAGGGGGACACTCCCTGCATGGCTCCGAGCCCCGAGGCTCGCCCGGCTGCCCTCCCACCCTGGTAGTGCCAGGGGTTGGGGACAGGAGCTGAGGTGCAGGCAGGGACAGGGGGTGACACCAGGATCCCCCCCAGCTCAGCAGCAGGAGGAGATGAGCAGCCCCCCAGCCTTCTCCAGTGTCCGCATCTCGGGCTGCTGGGCCCTCGGGCCAGATGGCGGGTGAGTTTTGCTTCATTTTTGAGGGGGATTTACTGGTTTTCACCTGTTTGCTCGCTGGAGTGAAGCCTCGCTGGCCACACTCCCGGTCCTCCAGCTCCAATTCCCGTCTCCCAGACGGCTCAGGGTTGTGAGAGCACAGGCAGCAGCTGGGAGAAGATCAGTTTCCCATGGGACATGGCAGTGGCCAGCCTGGCGCCTTGGTGGGCTGCAGAGGGCTGCTGGGGGGTCCAGAGGGCTGGGAGCTCAGGCAGTGGGTTGTTTATGGGGCTCAGAGACCAGGACATGCTCTCCTGTCCACTGCCAAGGTCAGGTTTGGGGCTGTGCCATCTTTCCTTGCTGCTGTGGGCACTGCTGGGACCTGGTGCCTTTCTCGACCCAGCCCAGCATGGATCTGGGTGGTCAGGGGTGTCTGGAGGCAGCAGGATGCAGAGAGCCTGAGCACAGGGCACAGGGATGGGGATGGGAGTGCAGTGGGGAAGGAGAGGGATGTCCCTCACACCTCAGTAAATCCATGCTTGAACTAAGCAGGAGCAAAACGCTTCCTTCATTTGTGCTGGGGAGCAAACCCCCTCCACCAGGCTTTCTTGGGAAGGCTCCAGCAGGGTTTCACCAGCTGTAGGGAAGGCAAAGCATCCCCAAAAGCTGGGGACAGCCTGCAGAGAGCTGGTTACAAAGCCCAGGGTGATGTTTCCTTTCCTGTTTGCCTGGCTGTGGCATCACGCTGCTGAACCCCTGCCGTACACAGCCCTGAGGAGGGTCCACTGGGACAAGGAATGGCATTGACTCCAGCTCTAGAGAGTCCCATTCTCTCAAGGCTCTGTAGATTGGGGCATTGCAGGGTCTTTGTCGCTGCTACAGGGAATTTTTAGAAAGGGATAGAGAGTAATGGCCAACAGAGATGGCTGGGATCAGCCATGGCTTTGGAGCTGGGAAGAGCCCCTTCCTGGCACAGGCAGACACAGAAAACATCAACAAATCTTGAAGTGTAACATTAGGAGAAAAGGCATGACCTATGGAGAGCTCTGGGACAGCTCTGCAGACCGCCCCACAGTCCTTCTTCTCCCACATAAATCATGGGAAACATGGGTTTGAGTGGTGTAGAGTATCTGCCTCCTGTACAGGCACTGACAGTATAGATGATGTCAATAGAAACGTGTAGAATTTTGGTGAAAGTACGGAAGTATTTGGATGAGAGGAGCTAAAGCACCAGCTCTTGGAACAGGATTCAAGTGCTGCATCCCAGAGCAGCCCCAGGTGTGTGTGGGGGGAGGACAGCTCTGCTCCTCTCCCAGGGGTGCACGTCCCTGCATTCCACGGGGATATCCCCTCTGTGCCAACACCCTGGGTGTGCTGTGGGCACCCTGGAGAGTGGAGGGGAGGGGTGACACCTGGGAAGGTGGGATGGACCTGTGGCCACTGCCTGTAATTCTGGGCACTGCTAGAGCCATCAGGGTCCAAACCTCCCTGTCCCTGCCAGGAGCTGGGTGATGTCGATGCCGGTCAGAGGCACTGGGAGCAGAGGTCAGCCTTGCTCCAGCTCTGCTCCAGCTCTGAAAAACAGAGCTTTGCCCAACTCAGTGTCCCTTTGGGAATGATGGCCTCGGTCAGGATCTGCGGGCTGGCACAGCAGAGCTTGTCACTGCGTGACACCAAGGAGCAGAACGTCCCGACAGGCTCGCCTGTCGTGTGGAGACTGGCGTGCATTCCCAGAGGAAACCCATCGGAGCAGCCCGTGGCGCAGTGCCGGCGGCACGGCTCTGGAATAACCACGCTCCCAGGAGAGGGGCTGGGATGTGGATGAAAGGAACCGCTTTATTTGCTGGTAAACAACCATGTTTTAGTCATCTCTGCCTTTATCAAGCCAAAAATGCCTTGTTTACGCACCAGTACTGCTGTCAGCCCCACTCTGGGAATAGCACTGGTGGGACGTGGGTGCTGAAGCATCACTGGTGGGAGAGGAGACCCAAACATCCCATCTGTGTTTGCCACTCCTGGTGGACAGAACCATTTTGGGGGACACCCCAGAAGGTTTCCCAATGGGTCACACCTCCTGAGGGTGCTTTTTAAAAGTGATAGTTGGGGTGATCCTGGTTGAGCTGGAGCCCAGCGGTGCCTGGAGCTGGCCATGTGTGCTGATAGACTCTCACAAGGGATGGGGTGTTGATGGCTTGAGGCTCTTGTGGGGGACTCTGTGGGTGCATACCTTCAGGTGGGTGTTCATGGGAGAGGACTGCAGCCTGCCTTTTGTTAACAGGAGTTCAGCAAAGTCAGGCAAATCCCTGTCTCCTTGCCTGCTCTGCAGGGATGTGCCAGTGCAGGAGGTAGGGGTGGTGTTCTGGGGGGATCCTGCTGTGCATGGGAGGTTTGCTGAGGGAACCCCACCATGCCCATGGAGTTTGCCAGGTCGCTTCATGCACAGATGGCTGGTCTGAAATTTTGATCTTTATCTAAAATTGTTCTAAAAAGGGCTCAGGGAGGGAAAGGAATTAACCTTCATACCAAAACAGCTTAAAATCAACCCAAAATCTGTAAAGCCCTGCAGTTTAAGCCCTTTCAAAAGCAAACTCTAACAGAGCAGCAGCAAAGCCCCACTGGCTCAGCTGGGCTGTACCAAACTCTGGTGGCTTGGAGCCATTGGTGCCCAGATCTCTTGGTTTTCCTTCCAGCCCAGTCATGGTTGGGGAGATGAGCAGCCCAAGCAGGGAGAGCCCTTTGCACCTTCTCCCAGGGAGCAAACATCCCTCTGAGGCAGCGGAGCATGAGCAGGGAGGAGAGGCCACTGGTGTAAATAATCCTCCCAGTCCCCATGCTGGCTGGGCAGTGCCTGTAGCTTATCTCCTGGCCAGAGGCCACTTATCATTTCCCAGCTACTGCTCTCCTGCTGCCAAGCTGGAAAGGGCTCCAGAGGGTGTGTTGTTCCTCTCCCTCCCCAGGGCTGCAGTGGGAGGGGAGATAAGGGAGAGGCGTTCAGCAGCTCCAAGGCTCTGGGTGAGCTCGGAGCTCGCTCAGCTCCCAAGGCAAAGCTTGGCAGTCCCACTGCCTGGCTCTGCCCAGCTCACTGGCTTGTCCCCAGGGGCTTCAGGACAAAAGACTGGGAAAACCAGAGCTTGAGTGGGAGTGGAGTGCTCAGAGTGGGGAGAGGAATGGAAGTGGCAATGGGAGGGATGACGGCAGTTGAGCTATAGCCCATGTGTTTGACTTTTATCCCCAAGAAAAGTCCCTCAGCACATCAGCATAAGTTGTTGCCCCCTGTAACACACCCCTCAGTGCTTTGAGAGCTCACTGTGGGATTTATTTCACACAGACCTTCCCCAGGCAGCAGGACTTTAGGGAGGGATGTTTGCATTGTGCCTCCTCCAGGTTAAAATTGCTCTTGTGTGAGAATTCCTCAGTGTTGGCTGTGGCTCGGGGTCACAGAGGTGTCGGTGCTGGTAGTGCTGCTGCAGGGCTGTGGTTGCCTCTCCCTCTCTTCCATTGCATCCCTCATCCATGTGGTGTGGGATCCCCTCAAGACCCTGCTCCCACACACCGGGAACGCGTGTCCTTCCCCACTCCCAGTAACTGCACTCCTTCCTCCCGCCATCCCCAGTAACAGCAGTGCTGAGTCCCTGGACCGGCTGTATCCCACAGTGGGCTCCACCAAGCCCCCAAGGAAGCGGACCACCAGCCAGTGCAAGTCTGAGCCCCCGCTGCTGCGGACCAGCAAGAGGACCATCTACACGGCAGGCCGGCCACCGTGGTACAATGAGCATGGGACACAGTCCAAGGAGGCCTTTGTCATAGGTAGGACACCTCTACACTGCCCAGGCAGCATCACTGCCACCTGCCCTGGGAGTCTCCAGGAGATCTTGGGGGAATTCCTACCCCAACAGCTCCATGGAAGTTTGGGGTTGGCCCCAGCCCGAACAGGAGCAGGAAGAGTCCCCGTGGTTAGTCCAGCGTTGACTGGGTGGGCTGAAATCAAGAGTGGGCAGAGGGGGTGATGGATTATAGCAGACCAGAGTCTTTGATTGTTTTTCCCTCAGCTCCTGTTGCTTGGTCTGTCACGAGTTCCCAGGGATTTAGTCTGGACTGGTGCCCATGCCAGCTCTCACCATGTTACACAACCATCTAGGGAAGGGTTTCCCAGATTTTACTGGGCACGTTGCTGGCAGTTCCAGTACATGCCATTTGACTTTTTCAAAGATAATGTCTTGGAGTGCCTATGTTTTCCCTCTTTGGAAGTTCCTCCAGCTTAGTGCAACTGTGCAGAACCTGGACTCCAGCCTGTGGTGGGAAAGGCTGTGCCTGGGGTTGGTGACTCCATCCCTTCTTCCCTGGCAGGCCTGGGAGGAGGCAGCGCCTCTGGGAAGACCACAGTGGCCACCATGATCATTGAGGCTCTTGATGTCCCGTGGGTGGTTCTGCTGTCCATGGACTCCTTCTACAAGGTGAGGCTGTGCATGTCCCTGACTAGGCTCCTCAGGCTGCCGTGGCCCTTGGCATTACCTTTGGGTAGTGAGGCTCTGGCTCAGGTTGCCCAGAGAAACTGTAGCTGCCCCATCCCTGGAAGAGTTTGATTCCGGGTTGGATGGGGTTTGGAGCAACCTGGTCTATGGAAGGTGTCCTTGACCATGGCAGGAGAGTTGGAACAAAATGAACTTTAAGGTCCCTTCTGACCCAGATCACTTTGGGATTGTATGGTAACCCCCAGTGGGGAAACGCGATGTGGATTTACTGACAGCTGTGTGGTTTCCCCTTCTGATGGCTTTTGGGGCAGGGAGGAGGTGACTGGGCACAGCAGTGGGAAGGGAACTGCACAGCCATGTGCCCTAAGCTCTGCTCTGTGGCAGGTGCTGACCAAGCAGCAGCAGGAGCAGGCAGCCAGCAATGACTTCAACTTTGACCACCCTGACGCCTTCGACTTTGACCTCATCATCGCCACCCTCAAGAAGCTGAAGCAAGGCAAGAGTGTCAAAATCCCCATCTACGACTTCACCACCCACAGCCGGAAGAAGGAATGGGTATGGGACATTGAGAGGGGTGGGACAAGGTGGGGGATGGCCAAGGCAGGGGAGAGGGAGCCAACTGGACCCCTCCAGCACTTGCCCTTTGCAGTCAGATTTGCACTGTCACCCTCTGCTCTGTGCCTCGCTCAGGGCACACTTTGGGGTGCAGTGTAACAGTCACTCACAACCAAGAGAGGTTCCCTGGGATGAGGCATCTCTGATGTTCTCTGCTTAACCACATCCATTCTGACTCCACAGAAAACCCTGTATGGCGCCAATGTGATTATCTTTGAAGGCATCATGGCATTTGCAGACAAGGAGCTCCTGAAGGTGAGGAGGGATTTTGAAACAGTGCTGGGGGGAGATGGTGTGAGGATGCCTTCTCCTGAGGTCCAGCAGCAGGGAGGTGACCTCCTCCAGGTTATACCAGCTGCTGCAGCATTTTCCTGTGCAGGAGAAACAAGCTTTGACTCTGCAGCAGCAGGGGAAGAGCCCCTGGCAGAGGTCAAATGTTTCAGCAAATACCTTGGTCTCAGCCATTTGTGCCCAGGAACCAGGAGTTGAGTGGTGACCTTGTTCCTGCCAGTGCTGGTGCATAAATACAAGTAGAAATAGCTCACCTCTGCACTCCTGCAGCTTGCATAGCCCAAGGCAAAGTCTTCTGAACTCCTACTGCACAAAACTGGTGTTCCCAGCATGGACTCATCTAGCAGTTCAGGCTTTCTTGGGAGTTATTTGGACACATCACAGAATCACAGGTTGGAAGGAACCTTAAAGACCATTCAGTTCCATCCCCCTGCCATGAGCAGGGACATCTTCCACTAGTCCAGGTTGTTCCAGGCCCCATCCAACCAGTCTTTGAACACTTCCAGGGAGGGGGTAGCCACAGCTTCTGTGGGTAATCTGTGCCAGGGCCTCACCACCCTCACAGGAAGAATTTCCTCCTAATCTCTAATCTAACCTTGCTCTGTGTCCTTTTGAAGCCATTCCCTATTGTCCAATCACTCCAGGCCCTTGTCCAAAGTCCCTCTCCAGCTCTCTTGGAGCCCCTTTAGGCACTGGAAAGACCTTTAAGATCTCCCTGGAGCCTTCTCTTCCCCAGGCTGAACAGCCCCAGTTCTCTCAGCCTGTCTTCATGGCAAAGGTGCTCCAGCCCTCAGAGCATCTTAACAGCCCTGACAAACGCTCCAGCAGGCAGTGAGTCATGCACAGACTTAGCCAAGCTCTGTCTAAACAGTTTCCTCCCCTGCCAAGCAAGCGCTTGGGTTGCACTTTCCTGGAGCAAGGATGACCTCCAGTGGACAGCTGAGTGAACCCCGCAGGCTCAGCATCCCTGCTCCTGCCTCTCACAATTAAGGGCAGAGTCTTGAGCTGCCCTGCTGTGCTCAGCTCCTTTCCAGCGTTAATTCCCTACCTATAGGAGGGGCTTGGAATCAGATGATCTTTGTGGTCCCTTCCAACTCAAACCATCCCAGGATTCTATGGTTAAGAAGCCAATGCTCCTGGGTGCAGCCTGTTGGTCTGTGTTGTGGGCAATAACTCCTTTTGTCTTCTTGGTCCTAAATAACATCCAGCCAATGTGTTGGAGCTGGTTAGTAGCGTGGGCAGGGTTTGGAGCAGGAGAAGTCTTAGGGGACACAAGAGTAAGGGGCAAGTGGCAGCAAGGGACTCACTGCACGGGGGGAAGGTGGGCTGAGTCACACCCCTGACCCCGTGGGGTTTGTTCTCTCTCCCTTCAGCTCCTTGATCTGAAGATATTTGTGGACACAGACTCGGACATCCGCTTGGTGCGCCGCCTGCGCAGGGACATCAGCGAGCGTGGCCGGGACATCGAGGGTGTCATCAAGCAGTACAACAAGTTTGTCAAGCCTGCCTTTGACCAGTATATCCAGCCCACCATGCGCCTCGCTGACATCGTCGTCCCCCGAGGTACCTCCCCAGGCCCCCTCCCCTAGGGGCACCTCTGAGATCCCTCAGAGACCCCATCCCTCTGCCCTCAGCTCTGCTGGCCAGTTCACCACCCTCCAGCTGGCAAAGACAGGGTGGCTGTCCCATGCCAAAACAAAGGTTCCTCCAGCCAAGTGTCTCCAAACGCTGGCCAAACACACGTTCCATGGGGAAAGTCTGTACTTTTCCCTCAGCCAGTCTCCTGCCCTGAGAGGTCCTGCAGCACAGCAACTTAAAAGCTGGAGGTGACTTGTAGATACCCTATAACAGATTATTGAATAAGAGTGTAATAAAAGCAGGAATGTCTCCTGCTTTTGGGGGAGGCAGGGATACAGTGTGGTTTTGAACACAGTGGGAAATTTGGGGAAGAAACATGGAAAACAACTGGTTCCTGACCAGGGTGATTGCCTTTTTCTGGTATTAAGTGACAGGACCAAGTTGCACTGGAGAAGATTCAGATTGGGTATCAGGAAAAATTTCTTCACCAAAAGGGCTATCAAGCCCTGGCACAGGCTGCCCAGGGCAGTGGTGGAGTCACCATTCATAGAGGGATTTAAAACGTGTAGATGTGTCACCTGGGGACACAGTTTAGTGGTGGGATTGGCAGTGCTGGGGCAGCAGTTGGGCTCAATGATCTTGGAGGGCTTTTCCAACCTTAACACTTCTGTGATTCTCTAATTCCTTTGCTTTCGGTTCACTCCAGGGAGTGGAAACACTGTGGCCATCGACCTGATTGTTCAGCACGTCCACAGCCAGCTGGAAGAGGTAAGAGCTGCTGGGTGGTGAGGGAGGTTCTCAGCCTTGCCTGGCAGCGGTGGTGGTGCAGGGAGCTGTGCTCTGGGTGCCCAGGTGGGAATGGCCTGGCTTCCCCTGTGCTACAGGTGTGGGAGTCCCTGTGAACTCCTAGCAGCCCTCTCCCTCACTCCAGTGAAGGAAACTGCCTTGTCCCTGTGCTCTCATTTGTTGTGGCTCCTTCTTTCAGCTGCGGTCCAGCAGCAGCTTCCTTCCCTACCTGGGAGAGCACATCATTAGGGGACAAATCAACCATCCATGATTCAAGGGAGGTGCCCCCTTGCCTGCAGCCCTCCTGTGGCAGCATCACCCCAAACCCTCTACTGCTTCAGCTCTTGGACTTCTCCTCTTCCCCCCGTGCAGACACTGCTGCACAATCTTTCTATTCAGGAGCCCACTTTTCCACTTCTGTGTTGAGTGCAGGCCCCGAGTTTCAAAACCCCAAGCCTTGTCATGTTTGAGCCCTGATCCAGGCAAATGCTCCATCACTTCACCACCACTGGCTTTAACAAGTCTCCTGTGTGTCCCAGGCCAGTCCTGACTGGTGGTTTGTGACCCTGCGATCAGCTGATGCTGTTGTGTGTTGCTGTCCTCCAGCAGCACAGCCTCCTCCCTCCCCACAGTTGTAGCTTTGGTGATGTTTCAGTCGTGGAGATGCTCAGACAATGTCCTGGGAGGTGGAGGGAGTGTGAGCTGGAAATGGGTGCACCTGAAAGTAAAGGGCTTGATTCCTTCAAGTCTTTTGGAGCTCCCAGGTGGCAGGAGCTGCTTGGCCCTAGCATAGCACAGCATCCTGCTTCCCATGCCTGCTCAGGCAGGACCACTCTTGGGCAAAGGTGTCTTGGTGGGTTCCCCCTCCCAGAGGACCTGAATGCCTGGATTGCCAGCACTAAACTCTGGGAGGTCGGGAATGTGGTTTCTAAACCCTCAGTCACAGCAGGAAGGATTCAGATCCCTGCCATTGCTGTGTGGGGGAACCCATTGGCACGTGATATTGCTGCTAGCACTAGGCTGAGGAGGGCACCCAGCCATGAGGCACAGTCCAGGAGAGGGGAATGTCTGTTTCCCCCCAGCCCTTAGAATCCAGCCAGGGAATATAGTGGCACACCCAGCAGCTCCTCTGGGTGCTGCTGCAAACCACGCCAGAGTGGGACTGGGAGGGCTTTCATAGAGCTGGGGAGGGGAAGAAGGGTAAAAGGCTACATGTGAATGCAGGAAAATATTCCTATTTTTCCTTTTTTTTTATCTTGAAACGACCCTGGTGTTGACAATGCTTAATACCGGTTGCATTGTGTCTTTGTGTTGCTGCCGCAGCGTGAACTCAGTGTCAGGTAAGAGCCCTCACTCTGTCCTGTCTGTGCAGCTGAGGCATTTCCAATGCCAGGCACTGCTTGGCCTCTCCCTGACCTGCAGCGGGGCCGACAGCTCACATAGTGCACGGCCTTGTCACGCTCAGGGGTGACAAAAGGCCACCTTGTCCTTGGCTTTGGGATGGCAGGGACAGGGCTGCTCTCCAGGGATGTAAAGCCAGCTTGAGTGCAGACCCCTGAAGCGGGGGCAGAGCCAGGTTTGTAGCTGGGGACCCCCAGTCTTTGCTAGAGGGGAGGCTTTGCATCCTGAGATTCTCTTTTATTACTCTTCATTCTCTAAGATGAATGGTTTTCAGAGCAACTCTCCATCCCTGATGCTTAAAGATCATTAAACATCAATTATTAGATTAGGCAAAGCATCAAAAATAAAAAAAATGGTGGAGAGTGACTTTTTACATGGGCAAATAGTGATAGGACAAGGAGGAATATCTGTAAACTAAAGGAAGAGAGATTTAGATTGGATATTGGGAAGAAATATTTTCCTGTGAGTGTGGTGAGACCCTGACACAGGTTGCCCAGAGAAGTTTTGGATGCCCCATCCCTGGAAGTGTTCGAGGCCAGGTTGGACGGGGCTTGAAGCAACCTGGACTAGTGAAAGATGTCCCTACCCATGGCAGAGGGGTGGAATGAGATGAACTTTAAGGTCCTTTCCAACCCAAACCATTCTGTGATCTTGAGGGTGGTGGAAGCCCTGGACCCCTCACTGCACACAGGGATCTGCCTGATGGCACCCAAAGGAGTGTAGCAGCTTCACATGGCCAGAGGTACCCCCTTCCCCACAGCATCCCTAGGCTGCACAGCCACTGCTGGAGGACTGAGAAAATCCTGCTGCCCAAATCCAGCAGTATTTCTAGTTTCCCAGTATCTGCAGGTAGATGCTATAATGTGTATGTTGGTTTACTTAACCTCTCCAGCAAGTGACTCCAAATGGGACTTAGGCTCTCTTGCTTCCATTAAGGCTTTCAGGTATTTTTGTAGGAAGCAGAGGGAATGCATTACTGCAAATGGGTTTCCATATAGATCTCTGTTATTGAGTGGAGGTGCTCAACTTAAGTAACCCTAAAATTTACGTTTGGTGTACAATGAGCTTTTAAAATACCTGAGATGAACAGGGAAAAGGCTTTGCTTTACTATTTCTGCTTCAGCCAGTCATTTCCAGACCAGAGTGAGTGGATGTTTTATTTCTCTTTGCTTGTTTAACACCCTGGGGCCTGACATTTCCATACAGACATCTAAGCTTCCCTCTGTGTCTGGAGGTCCAGGTGGGAAGGTGCTCTTTAGTATGGAAATAAATCTGTTGCTTTAAAATATGGCAGGAATAACATTAGTGAAGACACTAATGTCTATGTGTTTATATGTGTGTATGTGTGTATATCTACATATAAAATTACATATATATATACAGAAATAAAATGTGTATATATATGTACACACACATATAATATTTCCTTTCTCTACAGTGATTGCCCCCTTGAATCAAAGGGGAACTCAGTACAGGTGATATTTTTCTGCACCTTAAAAAAAAGGTATTTAATATCCATGAAGTATTAGTAGTTTTATGACAGCAACGTTGGAAAGGTAACCCTGACCTCCAGAAACACCGCTGTGATCACCACAGCCACACGTGGTTTTATATTCTGATGAAGGCTCGTGGTTTCTGTCTATGCCTTTGACATAAAATCTGGAAAGAATTTCCTGCAAAAACCCAAATCTATTCCACTGCTGAAGCCCCAGTGCTTTACTGCCACTGCTGTTTGCCCAGTCCCTGTGTGGGCTCTGCAAGAGGAGCAAGGTGGATGGAGAGACGCATCTTGTGAGATGTGCCTGGCAAATATGGGCTTTTCATCACAAACAATTCCCCATCCTCTTGTCTGGAATGGCTTCGTCTAAATGTCACGGTTGTTGTTCTGATGTCACCGCTGTTTGCTGGCGGTGGGGATGCAGAGAGGGCTTTGTGCTGGGAGGATAAAACCTGGCTGCTCAGATGTGGCCCCAGTCCGAAGTGCTTCTGGAGTCTGTGCTCCAGGGCTGCCTTTCTTGAGCCAGGGGCTGGCTAGGACAGGCACGGAGTGCCCTTCCCTGATCAGATGGATGAATTCCGCAGAGTTCAAAGGAAGTGGTGCCTTCCTTGTACCTACAAGGCATGTTTTCATCCTATAACTGCTGGCTGCTGAGGTGCTTCATTGCCTTCCCAGTTAATCCCTCAGAGTACAGGTCAGACTTTAGCACCCTTGCTGGGTTATTTCTTGTTCAGTTTCCCCCATGTTTAACTGTGCGTGTGTTGGAGATGTAATTCCGTACCAGCACTCCCATTCCATCCATGCCCAGGTGGGTATTACTCCTGGAGCCTGGTAGCAGGAGTTGTAGCAGCCAATCCATGCCCCCTGAGGCACAGTGCTCCCAAACCATCCTGTTCCACATCCCTCCTGCCATGCTCTCAGCATCCAGCCCTGCTCCTGGAGCCAGTACTCTTTCCAGCTGATTCCCCTCACCAATCAATATTCTCCACCCCCAAGGTCCCGATCAGCTTGGCATGCCCTTTGCCAATTGTGTCTTTAAATATCAACCCGTGGCGCAGTTTAATAGCCCTTGTTTGAAATGTCAGCCCTGAAAGGCAGCCGTGTACGTGTTTGAAATGCCTTGACTGCATCAACTCCTTTGTAGCTGGATGTCTCTTGTCTGCTTCCTGCTCAATAGCATGTTCCACAAAGAGCCGAGGATGTTCCCTGAAGCCTTCCTGGGAGATGGTCACCCCTTTCTCTCTCTCTTTCTTTCTTCTTCTTTCCGTTTTTTTTCCCTTTTAAAGCTTTTGTTCTCAGTGGGAAAAAATAAGTTTCCAAAATAAGACGTTTTCTTGACGTGCTCATGGCTGCTCGTCTGGATATTCCGTCACAGTCCTGCCTGGCAGAGAGGGGCAGGAGGCATCAAGCTCCCTCCATCCCTGCTGGGATGGGCAGGGGGTGACACAGCAGTGGTGGGGTGGCTGCTGGAGGAGCTGAGCTCTTCCCTCAGCCTGCAGCCCTTCTCCAGGCATGGTGATCCCAGGACAGGTCTAGGTGAGCCTGGGGGAAGGAAGGTCTTCCCAGTGGGCAGTGATGTTCAGTTCAGATGGTTTCTTCCCATGTTCCCAGTGCTCTTGGCTTTCCAGGCTCTCCAAGGCTGGAGAGCAGATTATCTCTCCAGCATACAGGAGCGGGGCACCCCTGTGAGCCCACAGGCAGTTGCCTGGGAACAGGGCAGGTTGGATGAAGGCTTTGAGGGTTGGACAGAGGTTTTTGGCTTTGAGTGCCTGCACTTGCGCTGGGATTGCAGCAGAGCCCTGGGTGAGGGCTGGACGTGAGCCCTGGAAATGTTCAAGGCCAGGCTGGATGGAGCCTGGGACAGCCTGGCCTAGTGGAGGGTATCCTTGCCCATGGCAGGGCAGGTGGAAAGAGCTGATCTTTAAGGTCCCATCCAACCCAAACCATTCTAGGATTCTATGGTTCTATGTCCCTCTGGGCTCCAAGAGCCACTGCTTCAATGTGGAACAACCTGGGACAGAAGTGGGACAGTGTCCCTGCCACATCTCTGGAGCAGTGGAGCCAGTGCCATGGTGGGCAGTGGGGACATGACTCAGATACCAAGGGAGGAGCACTGGCTCTGCACAGCGATGGCCCCGGCACCAGGCATGTCCAAGAGCCATTGGTCAATTAGTGGATTTTTTTCCCCCTTTGACTAATGACAGTGCTTTCTCCTGTGTTTTATGTCATGTTTGTCCCTCTTCCCTTACACTCTCGTGTCTCCTGTCTTGTCTCCCCTGAACATCCCTCTCACCGGGTGACCAGAGGAAGCTGCGCTGGGATATGTGAGGAGACAAACGCTTATGGCAGTGTTTTGGTTGTGACACTAATGGTGGGGAGTGGGCAAGGGCTGTGCAGGGTGAGCTGCCTCACTAACCCAGGCTGGTGGTCTTGGGGCAAACAGCTCATGGGGTCCTGCTTTGCCAGGGCTGTGTGGACCAAACAGGGGTGGGTGCACTTGAGAGAGCAGCTTTATCCCAGAAAATGGGATCTGTTCTGCCAGAAAGTACCATAGGGACCCCCACAGCACTGAGTGCCTTCCAAACAGGGTGGCATCTAGACCTCCCTGCCCCTGCACTGCGTGGATGTCACAGGAAGGTGCAGAAAGCTCAGTGACAGAATGCTGACAGCATTTCCTGGAGGCCTGTTGACAGCTCAGGGTGCAGGGGAGGTGTTCCCACCACTCATGTAGCTTGGAGCACTCACTGGTATCTGTGGCAGGGAGCAGGAGCTGGGTCACTCCAGGGCAGGGAAGGGGCTGCCCATCCCACTGGCATGGCAGGATGCTGTGACATAGACCTGGCAGTGATGGAGGGGACAGGTGCCAGTGGTGAGCTTAGCCCTGTGTCCCTGGGTTGGCTCTGCTGGGTGGGAGATGACCCCAACAGCTCCTCTGGTTTGGGAAACAGCAGTTTAGCAGTTTGTCACCTGGGCAAACCTAGCCAAGGCCACGAGCAGGTGTGTGGCTCTGTGTTAGGGGGCCTATCTCTACCTCCGTAAAGCAGGCAAACAGGCAGTCCCTGTGCAAGCACAATCTGCCCAAGGCAGGGCTTTCGCCCTCACCCACTACATGGGCAACCTGGGGGCTGAGAGGGGTTTAGGTAGGGCTGTGGCCCCAGGATCTGTTCCCAGGCCAGGTCTGGCAGGAGGAGGGAAGGGAGGGCTGCAGGGGCAGAGCTGTGGGTGCTGCCAGCAGCACAGCCCTGGTGCAGGAGTGACTCTGGTGGCAGCTAATCCGCGGGGCAGTGACTAACAGAGTGAGCTCGCTTCACTGACAGCAGGTCTGGGTTCTTGAGGGCTGCTTGTTCCAAACCACTGATGGACTCTGCAGGCAGTGGGCGAGCCCACGATGAGACCACAAGCCACCCATGCTCTCCATGAGGCCGCCAGTTGTCCTGGCTCTCTGGAGCATTCCCTGCATGGGGGCTCTTGGTTGCTACACAGGACTGGAGTTGGCCAAAGCAAGAAGGAGCCCTTAAGAACCCACAGGCCTTGGGAATGTCTCGTTTGGTGTTAGTTGGCCAAGACCAAGAGATGGATATATGGATGGAGACCTCAAGTCACCTAGCTCTGCCCTCCTCCATGCCTACCCATTTTCTCTGTCTTCTTCTCCGCTTGTGTGCCTCTGTGTGCCTGTGTGCCATTAATCCAGGTTTCTGCTTGATTTGAAATCTTAATCATGCAGTGCTTTCGTTTGCTCTCTTCTCCACCTCCCCACCATCTCTCTGACTGCGATGCAGCTGCTGGCACATGTGTGATCTGACGTGGCTTTCAGACCCCAGCCCTCCTCCCAGACAAAGTTGCTTGTCCATCCTGACCAGCCTTGAGGAAGCCAAATGTGACCTTCCTCTCATTACTGCTTCTCTCACAGGGAGAGGTGACTAATGGGGCTCCATTGTGCTTTTCCCCATGAATGGTGTTCCCTTGATCCAAGAATAGCTCCTAGCCCTATTCGTTATGTGGAATGAGTCACACAGAGCCATTCCTGTCCTGCCATAAAGTCTTGAAACTGTTCCCAATTTGGAATGGACCAGGTGCTCTCTGAAATGGTCACATTCCAGCCATGTGCCAGCACCACCAGCCTGGCTGCCTGTCCCATTCCTGGTGACATCTGGCACTGGTAGGACAGACACAACCACTACAGTCCCTCCTCACCTCAAGAGTCCAGGATCCATCACCAGATAGGACTCCAGAACAGGAAAAGGTTTTGATTTTATTTTCCACTTACTTCACAACCAGTGGAAACCAAGATGGGCCAACCACCTTCAGAGAAGCTGTGGATGCCCCATCCCTGGAAGTGTTCAAGGCCAGGCTGGATGGGGCTTGGAGCAGCCTAGTCAAGTGGAAGGTGTTCCTGCCCATGGCAGGGGGTTGGAATGAGATGGTCTTTAAAGCCCCTTCCAAACCAAACCATTCTATCAACCGTGGGTCAACTGCCCAGCAGAAAGGGCAGGTCCTTGGGCTGCAAGGTCCCACTAGCTCCAGTGAACCCCATTCGTGGGAGCAGGTCCCTTTGCCACAGGGGACCAGGCAGGGCTGGCTGCTCACTCAGCTCATCTGGATGGCCTTAGTGTGTGTTTGCAGTGTGAGATGACATCTGGGAGGATGGCTCTGGCCATGTGATGTGCTCCAGCCTTCAGGCAGCTTTCCCCAGACCTTCTGACCATGTGTTTGGTTTTCAGGGCCGCCCTGGCCTCTGCTCACCAGTGCCACCCTCTTCCTCAGACCCTCAGTGTGCTGAAGAGCACCCCTCAGGTGAGGGGCATGCACACCATTATCAGGTAAAGCCCTTGCTGCAGTGCCTGGGGTGGGATGGGGCTCGGCTGCCACTGGGGTGGGCTTGGCTGGCTTTGGGATCCCCAGTCCCACTTCTGCCTGTCCTCATGGCCTGGGGACACAAGACAGGGATGATGGTGGTGGCCCTTGTGTAGAGGAGCTGCATAGTTGGTGCTCAGTGCTTTCGCCAAAAATTTTTCAGCTTCTTACCTTAAAATGGGCACCACAATTCCAGGCTCAGATGGTGCAAGGAAGAGCCAGAGAGGGGCAGGGGCTGCCTCTGATCTCTACCAGCACCTCCTGGGGCACATTTTAGTCCACAGCTGATGTTGCCTTTCCCTTCCCTGTAGAAACAAGGAGACCAGCAGAGACGAGTTCATTTTCTACTCCAAGAGGCTGATGCGGTTACTGATTGAGCACGCGCTCTCCCTGCTCCCATTCCAGGTGGGTTCAGGGCTATAGTTGCTGGATTTCCTCTCCAATTCGTAACCCAAAAATGCTGGGGAGCCAGGACAGTCCTGGTGCTGCTCCTCCAACCTTCCCCATGGATCAGCCCTTTCTCCCAGATCAAAAAGCACCAGGGCTCCCCAAGGCTATAAAGCAGTGGTGTGGCCATGTCCTGCCTTGGTGTCCTAGGGTCCAGCCCAGCCCATGGCTGGGGGACTCCAGGGCTCCTCTGAGAGCCATGTCAGAGCTGCTGGTAACACTTCTCACATGGCTTTTGTAGAGTTGCACAGTCCAGACCCCTCAGGGACATGACTACGAAGGGAGGACATACAGTGGGAAGCAGGTAAGTGGAAGCCAAAGCACTGTGGAGACCTGCCCCATGGGAGTGTTCTGGAAGCCCAGTGGGTACAGGGAAGGGCCCCCTGGCTGCCCTCAGGCTGGGTTTGATGCCTGCTGTTGTGAATGTAACACCCTGGACCATCAGGTCAGGCAGGTCAGTGGCCAAGGGTGCCAGCAGCAGTGTCACTGTGCCACTCATTCTCTCCCACTGAGGGAAGCAGCCTGGACTGGGAGCAGCACAGCCCTCTTGGAAGGGGTGTGCTTTGGGGTTGCCCATGTGGGGTGGTGACAGCTCCTAGACCATGTGCCCACCTTGGCTGTGTGCTGCAGATCACCGGGGTGTCCATCCTGCGAGCAGGAGAGACCATGGAGCCGGCGCTGCGCGCGGTGTGCAAGGACGTCCGTATCGGCACCATCCTCATCCAGACCAACTGCAACACGGGCGAGCCAGAGGTAAAGCCTGGGGCTGCCAAAGACATCTGGTGTTAACCTGCATGTGGTGGGTGACTCAGGTGTTTGCTGAGAGCTCTTCAGTGACCCAGGAGCTGGTCTTGGCAGGGATTGAGTGCTTTGAAAGCTGTTCAAGTGGGCTTTGCCAGCATGGTTGTGTACACAGGGGCTGCTTTGCTGCCTGAGTGTTTGCACTGGCTCCGAGCTGGCAGGCGGGGTCCCAGGGATAGAGATGAATGAAGGATCCTTCACCTCTCTAAGAGAGCCTCTAAGCTGCTCTCTCTTCCTCTGCCCAGCTCCACTATCTGCGTCTGCCGAAGGACATCAGCGAAGACCATGTCATCCTGATGGACTGCACGGTCTCCACGGGCGCCGCAGCCATGATGGCAGTGCGGGTGCTGCTGGTATGGAGGGGAGTGGGCAGGTGGTTGGCTCTGGAGCAACCTTCCCTCCTCCGTGGGAAGGATGGTGTCAGGGCACACAGCACAGGCTGGGGTGACTGACCCTGCGCTGTCCCTG
Source organism: Xenops minutus (assembly GCA_035221455.1). Classification (NCBI taxonomy): domain Eukaryota; kingdom Metazoa; phylum Chordata; class Aves; order Passeriformes; family Furnariidae; genus Xenops; species Xenops minutus. The sequence goes on along the minus strand of JAWWEE010000051.1, from coordinate 7,704,303 downwards.
TGCATTTCCTGTAGGATCACGATGTCCCAGAGGACAAGATCTTCCTCCTCTCCCTGCTTATGGCAGAGATGGGTGTCCACTCGGTCGCCTATGCGTTCCCCTGTGTGAAGATCATCACCACAGCTGTGGACAAGAAGGTGAATGACCTTTTCCGGATAATCCCTGGCATTGGTGAGTATCTGGGTAGGAATGACCTGTGACAGGGGGATTTTTGGTGCTTCTGGTGGGGAAAGATGAAGCCCTGGTTGTCAGCAGCAGTTTAGGTCTGGCCTTATTTTACCCAGGGATCCACTGCCCCTCCTGGGCCCTGCTGGCATGTGGGTGGGATTGACGTGCTGGCTCTGAAAACTGCCAGGAAGCCATTCCCTTGTAAGCAATGACAGCCATTCCACATGCCATGAGCCTCCTCCAGCCCCAGGTGGAGAAGTCTCACTGGGACAGCTGGAGCAGCCCTGTGCTCGCCTCCTTCCCTAAGCTGCCACCTTCCACAAGTTCACCCAAAACAAGCTCACTGTGTTCTTCTGTCTTCACCTCTGCTGTGCCAGGAAACACCCTTCCACAGGGTGCTAAACCAGCCTCCAGGCTGCTCCGGTTTTGCTGCCACTCAAGTTTCTGTGCTGTTCAAGCTGTCAGATAAACCTGCTTTTGTCCGCTTGCCTGCTGGGATGAGGACAGGCAGGAGGATGGGTCCCAGGGCTCCTGCAGTGCTGCACTCTGACTCTTTCTCTCCCCACAGGGAATTTTGGCGATCGGTACTTTGGGACAGATGCTCCTCCTGACTGGAGTGATGATGAGGATGCTCTTAGCACTTAGCTGGATGTGGAGGTGCCACTGGCACCAGGCAGCTTCAGCACCGCACCTTAACCCCTCTGTCCAGTGCAGATTTCTCCTCCTCTCACCAAGCATAGATATTTTTTTCAAATCTTACATCGGAGATCTAGGGCATATTTTTTCAAAGAAACATAAATCCTAGTTTGACTTTATGGACAGTCGTGTGTCCCAGCATAGAGCAGAGTTAATTTATTTTAATTTAAATATTTGCCTATATAACTTATTGGAGATATTTTATAAAGGACAATAATAAATTTTTTCTCTGGTTTTCTTGAATGAAGCCATTCTTTGTCACTTCCCATGGACCCCCAGTAGGATTCATGACCCTTCGGGACTACTGTCCTAAGAGGGGAGATGCCATGAGTAGTGGTGGGAGGTAGAGAATACCACTCTCTTGATCCGAGGAAAGACTTGGTGTCAGAAGAGAGGAAATTCCTCCTGTCTGCCAGGAAGGTATTAGAGAGTGTACAAGGGAGGGACATGAGGATGGTGAAGGATCTGGAGGAAAAGACATAAGGAGCAGCTGAGGTCACTTGGTTTGTTCAGTTTGGAGGAGTCTGAGGAAAGGCTCATTGTGATCTACAACTTCCTCACGAGGGGCAGCAGAGGGACAGGCAGTGATCTCTGCTCTCTCTAATCAGTGACAGGACCCAAGGGAGTGGCACGAAGCTGTGTCCAGGGATGTTTAGGCTGAATATTAGGAAATAGTTATTTCCCCAGAGGGTGGTCAGGCACTGAAACAGGTCGTGGCACCGAATCTGCCAGAGCTCAGGAATCATTTGGACAATGATCTCAGGCACATGGTGGGATTGATGGGGCTGTCCTGTGCAGGCCCAAGGATTATGGACTCCATTAATCCTTGTGGGTCCCTTCCTTCTCAGGAGATTCTATGAAGTTCAGCTCGGATCATGTCATGCTTCAGCTGAAGAAGCATCAAGTGCCAGTTTGAATTCAGCAGCTGAAGTGAAACAGAGCTCACCCCAGCCCCAGCTCTTGCTGAATCAGAGCTGCTCAAGACGTGGTGTGGAGCAGGTCCGATGTCAGTCCCAGAACTCTGTTAGCAGAGCAGGATGACCCCAGTGGAAGGGGAGCCCACCAGCCCCATGAGAAGGGTTCAGCCAGAGGAGGCTGTGACCCCCCGAGAGCATTTTCAAAGTACTGATGCAACATCTTTGTGCGGGAGATAAATGTGCCAAAAGGAGCAAACCTAGCTCTCATCTGGGCATCCCAGGCCTGGAGTCAGCTCCTGAGGGGTCAGGGAAGGCAGGTGGGTGCTGCCAGCAGCACAGGGCCAGGAAAGGCACGGTCTGCCAGGCACTCACAAAAATGGAGAGTCACCTGGTGATCACTCAGTGTGGGCTTGGGTGTGATGGGCCTGAAATAACCACCAGCGCTCTGCTGCACATTGTGTAAATTCTCAACTAGATTTAAAAGAAAACACGCACACGAGTTCCTGCCAGCGCTTGGTGAAAGAAGGAGCCCTCAGCTGAAAGCCACGCTCAGAGCCAGCACTGACACTTGATTAGTGTCTGCTAAAAATAGGTCCTTGTGTGGGTGGAAGGAGAGCTCGTGAGCACAAACACGGGAGGACAGGCAGGCACAGGGGGGTTTTGGCTGGGGCAGCCAGTGAGCAGCGATGGGACAAGGGACAACAGTGTCATAGTGTCCATGGAGGAGCACCCAGAGCCCTTCTTCTGGGCTGTTGGTGCCAGTGCAGGAGCTCAGTGCTGGAGGAGCCCAGGGGCATCTTTCCAGACCATGCTCAACACCATGAATGAATACCACTGCCATCCTTTGTGCAAAAGTTCCTGCAGACCTTGTTTGAGCAGCATCGTGGGCATCCTCAAGGGAGACAGGAGCATGTGTGGGTACAGAGCTCAGTTTGTCCCCAGGGTCCACTGCTGGGGTGAAGATCATGGAGTGGTTTGGGTTGGAAGGGACATTAAGGCACATCCCATTCCAACCCGCTGCCATGGGAAGGGGACACCTTCCACTAAACCAGGTTGCTCTGAGCCCCATCCAACCTGGCCTTGGACACTGGCAGGGATGGGGCAGCCACACATTAATTACTGGGGGGAGGGATTGCCCCTCTCCTCCCCCAGCATGGTCAGTCTCTTCCACCAGGTGACAAGGGGTGGCACAAGAGGACACAGTTGTGCCAGGGGAGGTTTGGATTGGGCGTTAAGGAAAGTTTCTTCACCAAAAGGATGCTCAAGCATCAGAGCAGGCTGTCCGGGGAAGTGGTGGAGCCACCAGTTTCCCTTAGCAAATCCCTGTTTCACCTCATATCTACATTTTCCTCCAATAGATTCACATTTTTCCTCAGATTTGCACTTCTTCCTCATCAAAATGTGTATTTTTCCTATTTTGCCTCAAAAGATCTGCACTTTCCCCCAGTACATCCCCATTTCCCCCAGCACATCCCTATTTCCCCCAGCACATCCCTATTTCCCCCAGCACATCCCCATTTCCCCCAGCACATCCCTATTTCCCCCAG
>JAWWEE010000051.1:7631067-7700875 GCA_035221455.1 Xenops minutus | reverse complement strand
TCCCCCAGTATCTCCCCATTTCCCCCAGTACATCCCCATTTCCCCCAGTACATCCCCATTTCCCCCAGTACATCCCCATTTCCCTCAGCCCATCCCCATTTCACCCCTCAAGCCCAGGTTTGCCATGTCCAGCCTGTCTGAGTTTAGGAATGGTTTGGACAACACTCCCAGGCACAGGGTGGGATTCTTGGGGTGTCCTCCATGGGGACAGGAATTGGAGTCAACAATCCTGGTGGTCCCCTCCAACTCGGCGTATTCCACGATTATTAAACCTCATTATTTTACCTCAGCAAACCAGCCCCATGCCCAAGCCAGCGCCTCCCGATGTGGCAAACATGACACCTTCCCTCCCCTCCCACGCTCTGGGCTGCTCCTGCCGCTGGAAAACACGGAGCCATCCTCTCCCCTCCTTTCTTGAAGCATCCATGGTGGATCCATCAGCAAACACTGTGTTTTCTACCACCGGCAGCCTCCTCGCTGCCGCCCTTGCCCTCATGCCATGGTGCCATCTTGGGTCCCTCAGCCCGCCATGTTCCTCCCCCTCAGCCCGCCATGTTGCTCCCCCTCAGCCCGCCATGTTCCTCTCCCTCAGCCCGCCATGTTCCTCCCCCTCAGCCCGCCATGTTCCTCTCCTTCAGCCCGCCATTTTCCTCTCCCTCAGCCCGCCATTTTCCTCTCCCTCAGCCCGCCATTACCAGCACTACCACACTTAATTTATTTTGTTTGTCACAAAGTGTTGGTAGGTCGGAAACACTGTGTGGGTGGTGGGCGGCTCCCTCGCTGCCTCCTTCCCTCCATCTGTGTCTCTCTGCTCCCCCCGCCGGAGATGGCGTTCTCCCCAGCCATGCCGGCCATGGGCTGGGGTGGTGAAACAGAACAAAAAAAACCACTCTTTTTTTTCCTTTTTTTTTCTTTTTTTTTATTTTTTTTCCCCCAAGGTATTGATCTAGGGCTTTCTGAGCAGTGCAGGCCATGAGGCTGATTCACAGCGGGATGGGGGATGCAGCTCCTCAACAGCCCAAAATGTCCCGCCAGGGTCATGCTGTGTTTTTAAGAGGGGATAAAGGGAAAAATGGTGGGGTTTGAGCTCTGCAGAGCCTGATCGGGACAGGCACACGCCACTCCTGCTTCCACCTGCTGCTGGTCCGCCCATCCAGGAGCACATAGGGACACCATACAGGGACACCAAACAGGGACACCACACAGGGACACCACACAGGGACACCGTGGTCACATTCCCCATTGTCCCCTCCATAACATGGGGACTGCAGAAAGGGGCTGAAAAATAAAAAAAAAAATCCCTTTTCTCATTGCAAACCACGCTGTCCAATTAAAGCAGCCAAAAGAAAAAGAAAAAGAAAAAGAAAAAGAAAAAGAAAAAGAAAAAGAAAAAGAAAAAGAAAAAGAAAAAGAAAAAGAGAAAAAGAAAGAGAAAAAGAAAAAGAAAGAGAAAAAGAAAGACAGAGGTATTTGGTTTATTGTGATTGAAAGTATCCTGTAGGCTCAGCTGCATCCCCCTCCCATCGTTGGGGTCCCACCCCTGGACCCCCCTCTCAGCATCCCTGCCATCGTTGGGGTCCCACCAGGACTGCCTGTGCTTCATTCCCTTCCTGGCATCCAGAGTGACCCAAACCCCCGCTGGTCTGACCCACAGCAGAGCCTCTTGAGCACCATCTCCTCATCACTAAAAATAGATCCGAGCAGTTAAAAAAAAAAAGAAAACCAAAAAAAAAAAACCAACAACAAAAAACTAACAGACAAAAAAAGGCGAACAATGTCTGCTTGACCATCAAAGAGCAACCACAGTCATTTCTAGCCAGGAACACCTGAGAAGAGGACTTTCAGGTTGTGTTTTCTCTTTCTGCAGCAGATGGGCTTGGTTTTCTCTGAAACAGATGAAATCTCTCCTTGCCCAGAGTAAAGGCATGAGGAGCTCCAGTGCTGGCAGCTGCCCCACTTGTAGGCTTGGTGGGGCTAGAAAGGAGCCCGGGGATCAGTGGGTCAGAAGAAACGACTCATTTTCCTTTTGAACTTGTTACCTGCTTGTTTCCTACTTGTGCAGAAAGAGGCAGAACTTGGGGGCTGAAACCTGGGTGCTCACTCCAGTACTCATCTGAGAACTGGGCAATTCATTGCAGGAGTGGGCTGTGCTGTCAAGGTACTTTGGGCTGAGTTTGGGTGAGCAACAGGCTGAGTCTCTCTGGACCTGTAGGACACAATCTTAGCCAGTAGTCTAAAAAATACTGAATTTCCATGTATTATAAACAAGATTTGTTGCAAAGAATAGCTGGCGGCATCAAACACTCTGCTCTGCTAGCGGAGGCGGGTTTTCAGAAGTTGGTATCGAAGCAGCAATGGAAAATGGGGTATTTTGAAGCTGTTGTATGAGGAGTGTCATGCACAGCAATCAGCCAATACATCCGACATGCTGTGAGTGAATGTGTTTACCTGGTGCCACTGGCAACTTTTCCAGCAGCACCTTAAGTTAAATTCATGCCATCTGCCACTTAGAGCAATCCTTGGCCAAGCTCACTCACCACAGAGACATTTATAAATATCAAAGACGTTTAAAATGCTTTATTTGACCTCAATGCCTTTGAGCAAAGGGCCTGGAGTGACAGGACAAATGAGGATGGCTCCAAACTGACAGAGAGCAGGCAGGATTAAAATGGGTATTGGGAAGAAATTCTTTCTCTGAGGGTGCTGAGGAAGGCTGCACAGGTTGCCCAGAGAAGCTGTGGCTGCCCCATCCCTGGAAGTGTTTGAGGCCAGGTTGGACAGGGCTTGGAGCAACCTGGTCCAGAAGAAGGTGTCCATGACAATGGATGTCCAGTTTGCGTTTGTTGAATCATAGAATCTGAGAATGGTTTGGGTTGGAAAGGACCTTAAAGCTCATCTCATTCCAACTCCCTGCCATGGAGTTGTGTCCCTCCAGACCAAGAGACACTGCTCCAGATGTGCCTGGATCCTCTGACAGCATCCATATTTTCATGGCAGGCAGTTTTCCAACTTTTTCTTTGCACTCCTCTGTTGTACAGCCTAAATGACTCCTCTACACACATCAAGGATAAATGAAAGATAAAAATAAACGACTTCCCTCCAGATCTACTTTCTTGGAGCCATGAGGCAGCAGAGCTGCTTTCCTCTCTGGGCTTGGCCTCACTGGAGGATCTGCTGGCTGAGCCAGAATGGCTTTAGGGTGGAAGGGGATGAAGACAACCCCCCAGGTCCTGGTCAGGGCACGATGGAACTTTGTCTTGTGACTCCATTCAAAGAAGCAGCATTTAGGAAACCTTTTTTGATGGGTTGGGTGGGAAGGAGGGTCTTCTTGGGGAACTGAGGAGCAGAATCTCTCCATCCCCTCACGGACAGGGAAGGGGAACCCAGAGCAGTGGGACTGCACACTGGAAGATAGTCTGCAACTCCCATACCCAGGGCATCCCTCCTCACTTCTCTCTCCATCTAACAGCTCTTTCTGACTTTCAAATGAACCGGGAGAACCACTGAAACACAGAGGCATGTTGGAGTGTCTTTCTTTGCCTCACTTCTCTCTGCCGCCCTGCCTGTCCAGCGTGTAATGGAAATTTTACCACAGCCGCTCGATGAGCAAACAGGAAGCCAACAGAGAGCGTGGCAGCTCACTGTGGCCCGGCTTAGCTCAGCTGGGTGACAAGCAAGGCCATAAAAGCCATCAGGGGGTGGCAGGGGGGAGGAGAGTGAGCCAGAGGGGCCAGGGCTGGCAGCAGAGCAGGGGAACTGATCCTGGGTTCACAGGTAAGGCAGGCGCTGCCCTGCACCTTCTTTTTATCCCTTCTGCAAGTGATTCCTGATTATTTGGGGGAATATTTTCCATTTTTCTGCTTGGGGCCAATTGGAAGGATTCTGCCACTACTTTAATCTCTGTCCCAAACTTACTAAAACTTCACCTTGCTCAGAGAAACTAATTCTGTTTGGGTTTTTCCTCCTCTTTTTCATCTTTGCAAGCCCATAATACAAAGCTTAAAACTCCCCAAAGCCACTTAGAATTCCAGTGGAAATATTGGAGAAGGTAAAGCTGGGCTATGGTTCTGCAATCCCCTTGCTCCTGCCAGAGAGATTTTTCTTCCCTTTGCTCCCAGGAAAATCCAGAGTCGTTTGATTGAATAGTCTTGGTGCTGTGGGGGGTACCCAGAGCTGCATCTGGATCAGTCCCCACCACATATAGGGGTGTTAGGACCCAAACGAAGCAAGAAATCCAGAAAGGGGCTGAAAATGGATCACAGTATTCCTTCCTCTGTATCTTTTCCTGGCAGCTTTCCAGGCTCACTCACTCCTTGAATGGAGCCAAACTGGGAAAACCCTTCCCTTTGATTTTGTACTTAGTTCATTCATTTTGATTGATGAGCTTTTAACATTCATTTTTCCATACAACTCCCTGAAAGGAGGTTGTAGCCAGGTGGGGGTCGGTGTCTTCTCCCAGGAAACAAGTGACAGGACAAGAAGAAACAGCCTCAGATCGTATGTGGGAAGGTTTAGCTTGGTTATTATGGAAAATTTTTTCACCAGAACAGTTGTCCGGCACTGCAAGAGACTGCCCAGGGCAGTGGTGGGGTCACGATCCCTGGAGGGATTTAAAAGTGTGGATGTGGTCCTTCGGGACATGGTTTAGTTGTGCATTTGGCAGTGCTTGGGGCATGGTTGGACTCAGTGATCATACAGGGCTTTTCCAGCCCAGATGGTTCTGTGATTCCATGATTCTATGGAAGCGTGCAGGGCAGTGTGAGCAGGATTAGGTAGGTCCCACAGATAACCCCACTATAAAACCAGAGCCAAGGGGTTGCTTCTCTGCTGTCTCCTCCAAAATCCTCAGAGATTGGGAGGTTCTGGGCAAGTACACTGTGGGGCACAGGGCACAAGGCAGGGGGTTTGGCGGCTGCCTCGGTGAGGGGCACCTCGAGGACTGTCTAACCTGAGAATGGTGAAACATCAGGGTCAATCTCAGGTTCGTCAGCCCATGAGATGCCTTCTCCAGAGCAGGACAGGCAGCCCCAGCCCCTGCTGGCACGATGGCTGCTCCCTACACACAGCACACGTGGAAGCACAGCAGGGAGCAGGGGAGCACCAGAGCTTCATCTGCACCCTGGCACGGCTGTTTGTGATGGTGGGGAAGGACCGGGGCACATGTCAGGCCCCAAGCAGCAAAGGGAAGGAAGCAGCCAGAAAATCCCACCTGTTCCTCAGGAGAAACTGCTGGAAGCTCGGCCACATGTTAGTGTCAAATCTGTCACAGTTGGCAACACAGCAGCTGCCACGTGCGAGTTACTGTTCATGAGACAGAAGGTTCCAAGCATTAAAAATACCTAATTAGGAACCTCTCTGACTCCCACCAGGATCCATGCCTCTGTGCGCCAGTGAGCACAGCACAGGGGTGAGTTTGGCATCCCTGAAAGCATCATTAACACGTCGCTCCTCACACTCCTGACTAGAGGAAGAGACAGTGACAGCCCTAAAAGTGACGATAATGAATCCCCAGGCAGCACGCGGGGCCTGTCAGCGCTGGGATGTGTCAGTAATTTATGAAGGCAGCAGACAAAAAATGGGTTTTTTTAAAATTTTCCAAGTTGAGCTTCCTAAATAAAACACGAGTACAGGACGCACACATCAGAATGAGTCTTTCCTACAATTAAATGACTAATCCTAAAGATAAATGGCCTAAAGTGTTACCAGCCCCAGTGCAGGCCACAGGGTAAAGGATGAACTGAGTTGCCTCTCTCTGTGTCTGCTCCCAGCCATGCAGATGCCAGTGCAGGAGCAGAAACCCCTGCTCAGAGCCACTGGCTTTTGAGCCAGGGTGGCCCCCAAGGACCCCCAGGTGATGCCAGGCAGGGGAGCACCAGCACCCACCAAGTCCTGACCTGACTTCGAGGTGATTCAAAATCATTCTGGGAGTGCACATGATCAGCTGGGCAGCACAGGGAAGGCAGCTCTGCTCCCCTGCGCTGGGCTCCAATCACTGGTGGAGCCAGTTCCTTCTCCTCCTGGGATTTTGGGGGTCTCATTTGCCCTCAGCCCCCAGCAGGTCTGGAGGATGCCCTGGGAGCTTCAGTCAGGGCCCATGGCAGGACAGCAGGGACAATCTCAACACCAGTGTCAGGGTGGGGGACAGCACAGGGTCAGGCGTGGGGGCGGGGGAGAGGCAGACTCAGGTGGAGCACTGGAAATGACAGCGGATGTCAATGATTCAGTGAAAAAAAGCACTTACAAAGCTCACAAATGCAGCGAGAGGCAGCTGCTCCCCCTTCCTTCCCTTCCAGTGCTCACTCTGTGGCTGCTGGGTGTTATTCTGCAGTTGGAGGGCACAGGGGAGCCCCCCACTTGTCACATCCACAGACTCTCTGAGCCCTTTCCAGTGACTCTCAGAACACAGCAGAGACCTTGTTTTTCCAGTGGCTCCTGCCATGGAGGAGGATGGGGGGATTCTTGCCATTCATCCAAGTTCTACTTTATGTGGGCTGGTTTGTTTTTTTCCCTTTCTCTTGAAATATTTGTTCCTCGTGAGGGGTTTTTAATTTTAGACACAGCAAAGCTTCTGCAAAGCAAAGTGATTTCTGAGCTCTGAGGGCCAGGTGATGGAGGCTCCATCAGGGAGGGAAGGAAAGGCAAATGAATCTCTCATATAGTTCCCTGGGATCCTGGGATGCAGGATCCCTAAGGTGTGTGTCTGTACTGGGATCAGGCCAGGAGAAGAACACGCCTTTGTGCTGTGCTGAGGAGGTGCAATTGTGCTCCAGAAGTGCATTTCGCTTCTGCAGTGAAGTTTTCGTCTGTGTGATAGTCGGAGAGGGATCACTGGGAGGAGCCGGGAAGGAGCCGGGGCTGAAGGAGCCGTCGGGAAAACTTTCCCTGCGACATTAAATGCTGCAGAGCTCATGGCCGAGTCCACGCACACGGGTGTGCCCCGGCGTGCCCCTCTGCCGTGGGCACACATTGTCCCCGAGGGGACCAGGGGGCTGCACGGGGGCCTCCAGGGCCCAAGTGCCAGGAAACACACCCTGGTGCAAGGTGGGAGCGTGGGGCTCAGACAGCGGATCCTGCTGCACGCCCAGTCGCCCCTGTCACACACAGAGGGTATGTCATCCTCACAGATGCACTCACAGATGCACTCACACACGTACCCACACACGTACCCACACACATACCCCACGCCCGGGCTCCCCCTCAGCTCCCGAAACACCCCACCTGTGATTCACACAGAAACACCCATCAGATCATTTACGCGTGCTTGAATCCAAAACTCTGCACACCCAACACACCCCCACGGACCCCCCAAAACACTCACCCCACTCACTTCACATACCCCCAGACTCACAAGCCCATGAACCCCTGTGTCCCACTCCCAGACTCCCCCCTCTCTCCATCCCACAGATCCCCGTGTCCCCCTAGGCGCACCCCTGTGTACCCCCAAGTGCTTCCCCAGACTCTTGCTCCCTCCAGCCCCAGTATCCCCTTGTCCCCCCGTGTCCCCCCGCCCGTCCCCCCGTTCAGCACCGCGGACAGATCCCGGCCCCGCTCCCATCACGTGGCTCCCACCGCCCCTATATAACAGTGCGGGGCGCGGGCGGCGCGGCGCGTCCTGCGGGAGGAGCGGAGCGGAGGAGAAGAAGAAGAGAAGAGCGGTGAGACAAGCACCGGGAACCGGGATCAGGGATCAGCCACTGCCACCCACCCGGGAACCCTGGCCCGAGAAGGGGGTCCTGACCCCGGCATTGTCCGGTCCCGGGGAGAGGAGGGTCCCATCCCGGGGTGGAAGAGGGCGGGGTTCCCCGTCACGGGGTGTCCCAGGTCCTGGGGGGTCCCGTCCCAGGCGCTGCGGGTGTCCCATGCCCGTGGGAACAGTCCCATCCCGGGAGCAGGGGTGTCCCGTCCCCGGGTGGGGGGTCCCAGCCCGCGTAGGGATTCTGTCCCCAGAAGAGCCCTGTCCCAGGGATGCGGGATGAATTTCCCATCGGCGGGAGTGGGGCTCCACCTCCAGGGGATCTCATCCCTGGGGCGGGGGTCTCCTATGGGGTGGAGCCCCTCGAGTGACCCCCTGACCGCAGCAGGGGGATGTTGGGGGTCGGGGGTGTGGGGGGACTGCTCTTGCAGGCATCTGGCCCCGGAGTGGCTGCGATGCGGGTCAGGATGATTTCGGCTGCCTCCGTCCTCGTCCTGCTCTTCCTGCCCTCGGAGACCTGCTCACCCCTGCAGTGGCCCCGGGGTCCATCCCGCAGGCTGACCCTGGCCCCCCAACCCACCTGGGAGCCCTGGATGGGGGTCCCGCGACCCCCGGTCCCTGCCGCCGATCCCCTGCCCCAAAGACTGTGCCAGCTCCATGGGGCAGAGCCCTCCCCGGCCCTCCGAGCCCCGCGGGCGCTGCAAAGCGGCAAGAGGCGAGACGGCAAACCCAACTCGTTGGATCTCACCTTCCACCTCCTGCGCGAGTTCCTGGAGATGTCCCGGGAGGAGAGACTGGCCCAGAAGGCGCTCAGCAATAAGCTCTTGCTGCAGAGTATAGGAAAATGAGGGAGGGTCGTTGAAGGGGGGAAATGAAGGAGACCGACCCCATAGCGAGACGCCACGGCAGAGCAGAGAACGGGGGGATGCCGGGGGCTGCAGCCGTGCCCAGGGAGCCCCCACCTTGCCTGGCAGGGTCCCTGTCACTGCGTCCCGCGTGTCACTGTTGTGCATTAAAGTCACCCTCGTACTTGCTCTGCTGCTGTGCTTTTATGCATTCTCTACTCCCGTCATGAACCTGTGGACCCAAAACAGATCTCCTGAAAAAACTGGAGTAATCCCAAATGCATCCCTGGGTGAAAAACAAGCATAAAGAGCTTTGAGTGATGCAGGTTGTGCCTCCCCGGATGGGAGCTGCATTCCGGGACTCAGCCAGGGCTTCTCCTCCTCCGCTATCCCTGTGAATGGCTCGGAGAGCTGCCACTTCCCGGCTTCACGGCTTGTCTGCACCTTTCTGTGTCACAGCTGGGGATATGGGACAAGGTTTAGTGAAACCTGAGCCTGGCAGCACTCGGAGGAAGATGAGCATCTATGTAAAAGCATCGGCAGCAAGAGCATTGCAGCCTCCCCAAGGGGTCCTTGTCCCCTCCCTCCCCATATTGTGTCCTTTCTGGAGGATGGACCTCCCATCGGCTCAATCCCCCTCCCACAATCACAGTCCTGTGCTCACAGTGGCCGTTCCTACCCAAGGTGGGTTCTGCTGCTGGGCACGACGGGGCTGAACAGGATTTGGGAGGGTTCCCAGGCACTGACCGTCATGGGGGAAGGAGGAAGAGGGTTCTGAGGCCCTTTGCAAACCGGGGGCAGCTCAACATCCCCTCCCCACGGCCAGCTCGGCCATCCCAGCCCTGGCTGACTTTCTGGGGTGGGCACAGGGACAGACAGGGCCTCTGGCACCCTGGAGATATTGGAGAGGGGATGGTGAGGGGGGAGCAGAGACTTGTAGGGTTAGGACAGAAATCACAGTAAGGATCAGACCATGCCGAGGCAGGGGCACAGGGAAGTGGTGAGGAGCATGTGCCCAAGTTGAGCAGCTTGGACTTGGCTTTGTGACACCAACCCGGCCTGCCCCTGCACCCCACACCTGCCTCTCCAGAGAGGCTGCTCTGCCCCAGCAGCTTTTTCCCTCTGTCCATCAGCACCTTTTCCAAGTGAGGCCACAGCAGCTCATGGCCCATGAGCACACTGTCTCAAGTGCTCCAGCACCCTCCACCCTCTGCATTGTGCATTTCCTTAGGCCTCCTGGGGCAGATTTTGCTCCCAGAGTTCCCAAGAGCCCAATATCACAGAATGGTATGGGTTGGAAGGAACCTTAGAGCTTGCCTCATTCCAACACCCTGCCGTGGAACCTTCTGCTTGACCACGTTGCTCCAAAACCCAGCTGACCAGACAATCCCCAAGCTTAGGGCGATTTTTTGGTCATCTCCATGAAATGGTGGAACTCACCTTTCCAAAATGAACAATCCCAGGGAAGGTGTGCAGGTCAGAACAGCTGCTGTCACCATCCACGGTAGGGGCAGTCCTGCATCCACAACAGGCCTGGGTGGCAGGATAGGTTTGTAGCACCCTCAGCACATCTTCCATTCATCTTTGCTTCTATCTCTCTGCTGCTGACACCAGGAGCTAAACCAGCGTCCGAGAACCTCAGCTTCTCCAGAAAAGGGCTATTTTCACTGCAGACCGTCAGACATTCCCCCATCCCCTTCCCCAGCCCTGAAATCATTTCTCCCCCTCCCTGCAGGAAGATCTTTGGTCTTTAAGGTTCAAAACCAGCTGGGACCCCATGGCAGGTGCAGGAAGGGAGCAGCTGCTGTCCCCGCCCCTGGGACCCTGCACCCAACCACACACAATGTGCCCATCCCAGGGACAGGTGACCTCTCCCACCCCACACCCAGCCCCACAGCCCCTCCCTCTCATGCCAATTTCCAGCGTGAAGACATGGAAAGGAAAAGCTGATGGGCGTTTCTGCATTGAAAACATTTATTTTACAACAGTGGTTTCCGATAACTTAGCAATCTTTATTTTAGTTTATATTTGGACATACAAGACACAAATTACCATGCTAAAACAGAAAATAATTCCTTCTGCCGTCGCTGCGGGTATGTACAGGAGCTCAGTAGTATCGAGTGTTACAATCCACGAAGTTCAGACAGCCACGACTACTTACAGACAACTCAAAGTATGGTCCTTTAGTAACATAACAAAATAGATATATGTCTATATTATAATTGCTTCTCAGATGCATTTATACTTCGATTGTGGTGGGTTTGGTTTTTTTTTTTTTTACTCTTTTTTTCTTTTTTAAAGATGGGCTCCCCCTACCCCCACCCCCTGCCCAAGTTGAAGTGCAGTGCAAACGCAGACCCGCCTCTCCCGGCGTCCTCAGCTCCCTCTGGCTCCGCAAGGAGGCCGGGACAACCAAACCCCATGAGGAATTACACAGTTCAGGGCCTTGCTCACATGCAAAATGAACATAAACCGCCTGGGATGACAGCGGTGACACCAACCGACCCATCCACACCCCGCCCCAGCCTCGCGGGCGACGGCGGGATGAGAGGGAGGAAGGAATGACAGTGATCGGCTCAGCATCCAGCAAGGAAACAGCGCGTTTGGAATTGGCAAACTCGGAGTTCATCGACCATGATGGACACAAACAGAACTTCAGAAGTGTCAGCGGTAAAAATCTCCCCAGTATTCCCCCATTTCTGCTGTGAAGCAGGAACCCCCAGTGTGCTGCGTGTCAGGAACAGCTCCTGGAAAGAACGGCCCGAAGAGGAGGAGGAGGGTTGGCTGCTCTACCAGCATATCTAGAGGGGACGTGGTGGGACTCACAGGTACGTTGGCCACAACTGTTGTGCCTTCACATGAATCACTGCCAGCTCTGGGTTTAGGAATTTCAGTAATTCCAAGTCCTTATGGAACCAACCTGCAAGCAGAGGGACTGTACCCAGCCGTGCAAACACACCACAGTGCCCATGTGTGAACTCACCCGAGCAGAGTGTGGGGAGCTGAAGGTGCTTCTCCTGCCTGTATGACCCATTTATTTATACAACAGACTCCGTGTCCTCACCAGTCCTTGACCCTAAGGGTCTGGCTTGGTTTTTTCTGCAGCTGAGAGGAAAGAAGCACAATTGTGGCCACCTAAAACTCACACCTTCCCCCTGTCTGGCTGAGTTCAGAGCAGTACTTTGAGCCAAATTTCAGATTTTTATCACCAAAGAAAAACGAGCAGTAAGTCCTAGGTGCACACCTGTTGTATAAATATATACATACGTGCATATATACATACATACACACACGTGATGCTGCAGCCCACAGCCCTCAGCACAGGGTGGACTTTGCTCTGTGAGCTCACACAGCACTGCCCTGGGGAGTCCAACATGGTGAAAACAAGAGAAAACCCCCAAATAGATGTGTTCTATCACAGCTGCAGTGACAAGCACATCGACCACATCTGAACACCCCACGGACCAGCTGCATGAGTCTGAGTCCCTCCAGAGCTGCCCCTGTGCCCTCTGCTGGGTCTCCCTTCCCTCATCCAAATGAAAACTGGAGTAGGCAGAGAGGGCCAGGGCAAGGGGCAGCTCAAGGAATTCAAGTAGATTGGTATATTTTTGGAATGGTTTGACATGCAACTGCTCACAGACTGCAAGAGGACACCCACAGGGCTGGCTGTGGGGAGAGGGAGCAGAGAAGACAACGGCACTCGGGAATGAAAAGCCAGTTTATATAAGAACTTCCTCTATACATATACATATATATATATAACCACCAGAAATTCCCAGCATCTATCCTTTTAACATCAAAATGAGCTGTGCATGTAACACTGGCATAATGAAAGTTTGTCTTCCGGATTTCTGGCATTTGGCTTGTGCAAACATCAAAGACAGCCAGGTTCCCTCCTGCGGCTTCTCCTCGTAAAGAAAGCATCTTCTTGGAAGGATATGGGATTGCAGTCTTGCCGAGTCCCAGACAGTCCCAGAAAGTCTCCCAAGGCAGCTTGTGGAGCAGACCATGGATCTTGTGGGAGCTGAACACTGACAAATTTCCTGCCACCTGGTGAGCTACTGGTTATAATTCTTTCGAGAGATTTTAAGCAGCTGTTGGTGCAATGAGACACTACAAACTAGATGATTTCCACTAGAATACAGAGAAGCGGCACCAGATAATGAAGCATGTGAAGTTTATACCAACCTGACACTACACACACATGTACCGGGGGGGTTACAGTTCAGTGCTCCGAGATTAATGCGCATTTAAACACCATCTGGAATTATTAACACGAGGTGGGGGCTGCAAACGCCACCCTGACCACCCTGCCAGGGTCACCTGTTAAACATGATGCCAAGATACAGGGTACACTGGGTACAAAAAACCTGCAGCACAAATTTCCTAAATTACCCAGGAATGGCAAAAAGACTGAAGGGCACCGGACAGACGAAGGGCACAAAGTAGCTAAGAGAAGCAGGTGCCTCTCTCAAGGAGTGTGTGTGGTACAAACACCCTGGCACAGCCCCCCAGAGTGCTCTGGTGTCCCTCCACACCATACAACCGCCTCGCAGATGGGACAGGAATAGCTTTTCCATCAGGCTCCTGCCCTGGTTACACCTGCGTGAGGTGTTTCCAGGCTGGCAGGACGGGGTTGGAGAGCTGCACTGCCCCGACCACAGCCCTGCTGCAGGACTGGGTGTTTCTGTGCTGTGCCCAAGCCCTCCTCAGTTCTGCTCCTCCAAACCTCCATTGTAAGAACACTAGGAGTGCTAATATCTAAAGCAGTTTAAAAAGCTTACAAATCTAAAAAGAAGACTAAAAAGGGAACATGGCTCTAAAACGTCACTGCATGGGACCAGCAGAAACCGACAGCCTATGGGACGCCACAGAGGCTTACATAAATTTATATACAGATAAATATTTAAGAATTCCCTACAAAAATGACTAACAAAATGAGACTGGCATTTAAGGGCTGCAATGCCCCTTCAGTACAGTGCATTGGGGATGTCCCCATCCCCAGGGAGGACGGGCAGGGCAGATCCAACTCTTCCTCCTCCAGCAGCTCCACACACCAGGAGGGACAGCCGGCATCCGAGCTCTGTTGGCAGCAGCTTTCCCTCCTCACCCTAAGCTAGGAATGACTCTCCATGCAACACAGCTCAGGGATAAAGTCAGTGTCCTCAACACCAGCTGTCCAGATAGGAGATTCACCCATCAGATAGGATTCACCTCCATGGAGCTACAAGTGCTAAGGAAATCTGTGCTGGAGAGATTGGAGGAGCTGGATGGAGGCGGCCAAATTACTCAAATGGAGGGCTCAGGCAACTTGTACAAATGATACAACTTTAAAGAAGCAAATAAATAAATAAAATCCAAACTCGAGTTTTAATTCTGGCAAGATGCTGGACAGAGGTGGAGAGTGCTCAGGTTTGATTTTGGAGGGAAACATTCTGCACTAAGCCGGGCCTGGGGTGCAGTGCTGCGACGCTGCAGCTCCCCCTGCCCAAGCTCAGAACTCATGTCTGAGCTTCTCTGCCAGATTTTAAACCATTATTCCCAATATAAATTTGCATTTACTAGGATTCAATTTGGCCATTTTTAAGTGCAACTTTTGTTAGAGCCCAGGGTACTCTTGTACCTTCCTTCCAAGAGGGGAAAAGTGGGTATTAACCTACTCATCTTCCAATGACATGGTTTTGGCTTTAAAGAAGGAATGTTTAAACCACTTCTTTACATAGTTCAAGAAGAACTCCATTAATACACAATAATCATGAACTCAAGAGATTAGACAGTAACATGGGAAAACTTTACACAGTTTCAAAAACTGCAAATTCCACAATATTCATGTGGAATTATGCTTTTCCATCATTCCCTGTAACTGGAATCTTGGAGTGGATTTCCCTTAGAGCATCTAACATCACTCTGGCACGTAACAGACTAATTTCCTGTTCACACACCACCCACAGATCCAACTGACAGGAAAGCAGTCTTTCTCCAAACTCATCCCTTGCTATCCAAAGAACTAAAACTGCAAATTTATCTTGGATGCCACTTTCCCCATGGATAGCAGTGCTGCCTCTGGTCCTCACGTGCTGCCCACATTTTGGTTCCCTTGCCAGGAGCCTGCAGAGCAACTCCAGGTGTGTCCCACACCTCCCTGGAGCCTCAATTTCCCACCAGCCTCTCAACTTCCATGGAAACAGCCCAGAAGGGTTAAGAAATCAGATGATTATTTCAAATTAACAGCAACAAACAACCCCTGCTCATGGGGTAAAGCTGCTCTGCAGTGGAGCAACACCTTTGTTACCACCGAGATGAACATGGGACCAGGAGTGTAACAGCTCCCAGGGAACAGCCCCTTCCTCAGTCCTCAGCTCGCTCCCATCAGCCACGCTCATTTACAAAGCCAAAAAACTCCAATACTTAATTTTGTTTTACCAAGAACACAATCTGCACAGACAAGGGTGATTTTAATCAGTGAGTGTTTAGGGACAAAGCCTACAGATATTCAAGCATATTCCAGCCTGCACTTCTACACCAAGAACAGACTTCAGGCAAAATCTACAAGGACAGCCAAAATTATATTGGGTTTAAGCCTAAAAACTGCTTTTCCTTCCAAGGGGTCAAAGAAAGACATTAATTAAATAAGGACCTCAAGCCAAATCATACACAAATGTCCTCAAGGCCACCCATGACAGCAAAAGTTAAAAGTATCTTGCAGTAAACTACCACATTTCAGATCTAAAAGGACCATGGGCAAGGAAGAAATGACCTAAGGAGCAT
Source organism: Xenops minutus (assembly GCA_035221455.1). Lineage (NCBI taxonomy): Eukaryota > Metazoa > Chordata > Aves > Passeriformes > Furnariidae > Xenops > Xenops minutus. The sequence goes on along the minus strand of JAWWEE010000051.1, from coordinate 7,685,569 downwards.
GCTACTGAAATCAAGCCATTAATTAAAAGTAACTGAGGGGTTTTTTTGAATTTTGAGGCCCTGATGTGGTACCAAAAGCATGTTATCTGCACCAAGCTCCCATGCAAGCAAACGTGCTTCTGCCAACAGCTACAGCAAAGACTTGGTATGCAAACGCCCCTCACTGAGCACTGAGACCGTGCTAAGAACATCTTCTCCCACCCAGCATGTTTAACAGGGTTTCACGGTGGATTTTACATGCTCCATCACTGCTGCTCATGCAAAGACAGTGGGAAAATATATTCAAAATGGTTTTCTGACAGGAGAGTCCCCGTCCTTTCCTGGTGGTTTTCCTACAGATCCACAGAGCTTTACCCAACTCCAAAGGAACCCCTGGAGCTGGTAATGGAGCAGCAGACACAGGGGGAAGGTGCCAACAGCCCCTCCACAGAAAAAGGGGAAAAACCCCAGGGAAATGGGAGTACAAAGGACAGTAGAGTGATAAAAACCATAACGATCAAAATTAATGAGGCCATAATTATGCGCTCAAAGTGCCAAGTGTGGGTTCTCTGTAGCTGTTGTAGGTCCTGACCCTGTATCCCCTAGAGCAGGATTACTGACAAGAAAATACACCAGCAATTCAGCAGCTGCCTAAAATGCCTTTTTAACAGTTAAAATTCTATAAACAACAGTTTACTAGAGCAGAGTTCGGACTTGATTTGGTTTCAAAATAGAACAGGAAACCTTTTAGTGGTTTCCACGTAGCTGTTCTGAGGAAAAGAAAAACAATGGTGTAAACAAACCTAAACGCAAGACAATGTGCAAATCATACAATATAAACACAAAGAAAGGTGGCTTGTTCTTAAAAATCCATTTAAGTACTCCACAATGGTGTTCATGAGAAAATTAAAGGGTTAGTGTATTATAAAAGCTTTAAAAAAAAAGACATGTAACACCCCATTTGTCTACTGAAATCTCAAATTATTAGAAATAATTTTTACAAACCAATTTTTTTGAACATTTCTGCTGTTGCTTACTGTCTGCATTTTACTCACTTGCTCAGTGAGAGCCAATTAAAAAGTTTCACTTTAAGATTCTCATGCATTCAGAAACAAAGCTGCACTATTTGGTCTTTAGCATTTCAGGAAAACAACTGAACTCAAACCAAAACAGAATTGTGCTTGGAGTTAAAATCCTGCTGCCACGACCTCAGGAGCCCATTCCCAGTTGGTTTTGGTTCCACTGCCACTGGAGATCGCCTCATACACGACGAGCTGTTCAATTTACTGTTCAAAGATTGGCAACTCTCCCTTTTTATTTTTCAAGGTAGATTTATTTAAGCTGAAAACCAGCATTAGAGAGGTCTCCACCTCTGCAGGACTGGCATTTTTTGGTTCTTGGCTTTGTAAACTTGCTTAGATAGCAATGCAGGAATAGGAGGAATGAAAGAATTGGTTTGTTGCACTCAAATGAAAATCCTCAATTTTTAAAGGTCTTTGACAGCTCAGCTGTACAGAAGAACAGTGGCTTCTGTGACAGGTTTTAAACCTCATTTTTAGGCCAGTACTGCTGCTTAAAATGCAGAATGTCTCCATCGCACTGATATAGTGACAACTCAATACGTTACACCACAGACATTGAACATAACTCCATACATGCTATAAAAAAAAACAGGAAAAAATAAAACAAAATAAAATAAACAAATAAGACCGTAGCTAAACTGCTTTAAATACTGCATGCTACAGCACTTCACGTATCATCGAGATACGACACTGAAAGGTGACAAAAGGCTGAAGGGATTACAAAATATTTTCGGCAGGTTGGAAAGCTGCCTTCTTACTGTGGCAGATTTATTCCCCCTCCCCATTCTCTACTTCTAATGTTCATGAGTCTAGTGTTGAGTTGGCCATGTATTTTTTTTTTTAATCCATTCTAATGACAGTGTTTCCTTAACTTAATTAAATCCATCAGTGTGGTAGCTGGGGTGAGAGTCAGCTGTGAGCTGGGTTGTCTCTGTGGCTGATGCTGGCTGTATCACAATAGGTGCATCTGAGGCCTCTGAAAAGGGAAGACAAAAGGCTTAAGACACCAAGCAACAAACACAGCACTCTGTTTTGGTAACAGAAGTCACATCTCCCTACAACACCCTGAAAACACAGTTTCATGCTCCTCTAAGAGCATGATGTTAATTCTCTGATTTTCAGTGCTCACTCAAGTCTACACGTGGAATATTTACATTTTCTTCTTCCTGTAAGAGCAGCTGATCTTCACCCACCATTCAGCACTGCCCAATAAAAAATGTCATAAGAGCATACACAAGGCTCTATCTTTTTTTTAATGGTTGGTTTAATTCTACAGAAAGAGCTTTATCTTCGTGAACAGTACTAGACAGAGCTCCTGGAGCAGCAGTGCCAGTTCCTTCACCCCTGATGCAGTTAAAGCTGCCTCAACACCCCAGCCTTTGGGGTACAAGAGCCCCTTTCTGTAATCACACATATCTGACCCATAGGTCACCCCAGAGACATGGAAGGAAGATAAATGATGGTCACTGACTGCTCTGAAGCTGATCCCATCAACTTCAGTGAAGACCCTCTGGGAGTTTTCAGCAACTCCTTGGTGTCAGCCTCACTCACATAATGCCACAAACATTCCCTGCTCATCATCCACACCCCGAGACCTGTGCTGATCCCTGAGCCAGCTCACTGAGCACTCAGGCAGGGACTGGTGCTCATCCCAGACATCTCACAGTGTTTTCACCTACCCCTTTCATCTGACTGCAACTGTGCCTCCAAGTCCTCTGGAGAGACGTAGTATTCCTGCTCTTCACCTTCAGGAGGTTTCGGTTTACACTTCCCACAGCAACAATTACAGCAGCAGCACAGACAGCAGCAGCAGTAGCAGGCTGTGATGAGCCCACAGAACACAAACAAGGCCTGCAGAGGACACAAAACACAGAAATAGTCATAACCTGTGTCTAGTGCACTGTGACCACGGAGTTTGTGAGACTTGGATACAGAAAAACACAGCAGTGCAGAGACAGAATTCACCAGCTACAGCTTTATACGTCATCACCAAGACATATTTAAAGTTATGTGCAAAACAATGGCTCTTCACTTTACATTGAGGTGAATACTGCCAACCTGGTTTGCTTGAAGAATTCCTGCAATTTAGGCTAAGTGGACTATTTATTCTGCTGCATCTGGAAGAACATACAGGTCTAAGATTGCATCTGTATTCAAATCCAGAGATACAACAGTTCAGGACAAACTGTAGCTTGCATAAATAACCCTGAAACAGACTGACCTGTGCTGGCTGATGCATAGGTTGTGATGTACCTGCGGCAGGGACTTGGACCAGCCCAAGGCTGTGGACATGGCTGGGAGCTCAGGGCACTGAGGTTTGATGCTCCCAGGATGAGAAAGGCAGCTCCAAGAGAACCAGGTCTGCCAGGTGCTTATCACAGTGACAATGGGCTACATTAAAGTTTTCCTGTAGGTCACTGTGCAATTGTTTGAAAAAATAATTTTACAGATATCAAACCAGCACAGTGATCTAATTATTCACTTGTTTAGGAGAATGAAGAGAGGGAGGCAATGCCGGCAAAGGGTAGAAAAATGCACCCATGCAATGAAATGTAAGCAGACCTCTCCTGTGTGAGCTCGAATCCAGAGTCAGGACTCATTTTGCAAAACTATTCAGCAGATATTACCAGAGAATACCCCCCAGATCCTCATCACTTTAATTCCACTGGAAGAGTCCAAGCTTCAACTAGTAACATATATCTTCTTATTAGGCCTGTATCACTGAAAGATCATAGAAAAACACTTCTGAATCAGAAATCCCAACCCAGTAAGAAGGTTAATTATCAGGTGTCAGATTTTCAGCAATTTCCAAAGTAAACCCAAGCACAGTTACCAAATGGAGTTCTTTTAGAGCTTTCATTGCCCATCCAGAATAACTTCTCTGCCCTTTTACTTACCTTTGCCCACCAGCTGGACAGCACGAAGTATGTGTTCACATTTTCTTCACCAAACTGCTCTGCTACATAGAGCCCCAGAGACCCATACTTATCGTAAATGTTCCTCTTTGTGGCGTCAGTCAATATTGCATGGGCATTATTGATCTCTTTAAATTTTTCTGCTGCCTCTGGATTATCAGGGTTTTTATCAGGATGATATTTCAAAGCCAGTTTCCTGCAGAAAGGAAAAAAAAAAAAGATAGAGATCGTTATAGATTAAAAACCAGGATTTGGGTTCCTGGTTTTTGATTTTTTTTTTTTTTTTTTAATTCTGTAGCCTGCCACACAAGAGAGACTTTCAAGTTTCCTTCATCTGTGATTCAACTTCCCTGATCATTCTTCCTTAGATGATAACAAAGGGCTACAGCAGTATCTAGCTTAGCTCACAGGATTGACTTCAGACAGTTGGATTTGACCCTCAGAAATTCAATGGGTAAAAAAAAGACATTAAAGAAAAGTAGTTTGTTGGGTTTTTTACCCTCAGCTCCAGCAGTTTCCACCAGCAAGTTTTGCTCCTGCTACAGCAAAAAGACACACCACAAGTCTAAGGTGTAGCACCAAAGAGTAAATAGAAGCTGCTTGAACAGTGTCTGAACTGCTGCTTCTGCAGTGTCTGAACACAGAAATAGAACAGACTTGTGGTTAATTCACCAATTCCTGTGCAAGAACAAAGTACTTTTCAGTTCAAGGTTTGCTAGAATAGAAAACGCTTCTGAGTTTCGAGATATCAGGAAATCACAACGTACCTCCCCTAATCAGGCCAGATCTCTTACAACTAACAAAAAATCAGATTAAACATTGATAAATGTGCTAGTTCTCACATGGCCCAGGTTACTTAGAGAAACCAGGAGAAATTACCGGGCAAGCACCTCCTTATAAACAGAAAATATGTGCTCCCCATTAGAAAAATGACACAGGATTGTAGGCTGGGTCTTCTCCTCCACCACAAAAGATTCTTGTCCTCCTACAGAAAATGACCACAAAGTCACGTATTTGAGAAACACAATTTCATATCAGCTTTGCAGTGGGACAATGTTTAGACAAACATAAAATAAAGATATCTGCAAGCACTTGCATATGCCTGCAATTATCTCACAGCATCTGAGAAACAGAACAGGCCCTTGGAACATTCCCACTGCACAGGTAAATAATATCCACAGCTGCCAGTTCTGCCCCAGCCTCAGTGAGGGCTGAAATAATCACAGTTTTTATAATTACAGGGAAGTTCTGCAAACCTGGAAAGGACTTAATTGGGCTGCAATAGATAAATGTTTTTTATTTCCCATTTCCTACACATACACAAACCCCAGAGCCCCCAGGCGAGCAAAGGATGTTCAGACTGAGCGTGGTAAAGGAGCAGCAGAGGAAATGAGATGAAGGTTCAGGTAAATACGAAGCAGCTACATTTCACTCCAGGACCTCATGGGGTTGTTCCTACAAAGGAAAAACTTGCAGTCTTTCCCCCAGGAAGGTAAGACTATTTTCCAGTTGCTTGAAGACAACCAATTCAAACTTCCACTTAAAGTTCTTAGGAAGACACATCTAATTTTTGAGAATCTGGGGACCCAGTTTATTCCTAGCCTTCACCATGTTGTTGCTGTTGGTATTAAAAACGTAAACTTGGAAGGGAGGAAGTTTTGGTAAAAGTTAAAGACTAAAAGAAAACAATTTTGACAGAGAGCATCCTCATGGAAAGATGATGCTGACCCCTAGTGTAATTCCAGACACATTGCTACTTGTCACACAGCAGCAATTGCATTTAAGCAGATTTCTGGGGAATGTGAAATGGAAGAATGTCAAAGAACTCTGTTGTTTTAATTTGGTCAGGGGATGTGAAAAGGGAGAATGTTACAGAACTCGTCTGTTGTTTCCAGTTGATCATTATGAAGCCATTTCATGTGTCCAACTCTTTATGAAAAGAAATAAAGAAAAAAATCCTCTTTTAAACCAGTAACTCCACATAGAGCAAGAAATTTTGAAACAAATTTTAGGGAAAAGTAATTTTAGATGCTTGTTTTTACATCCTTATTTGTATCTTTAATCTATACCTCACTCAAGTGGAAACGATGGACAAAAGGCAGTTCTACCCATCTGTAGTCCCCTTAAGCCTGACACAAGGCTGCCTAACAGGAACAGTTTAACACTGATCACACTGGCTTAAAATCCTATTCAACTTTAAACAAAGACCTTTCAGAATGACACTGCTTATTTGAGACTTTAGCCTGGAAATCTAGACGGAAATTGAGAATTTAGATGGAAAACTTTAGAAGTCTAGGCATGTCTCCACACTAAGATTTGCAAGAAGCAATCAAGTTTTCATCTGTTTTTCTTACACATTTTTCTTGCTAAAGATCTAAATTTAGCCAACTCAGGCCCCTCTGTAAATAGACCATCTGTTGAACAGTGAGTTAAAGCCCTTTGTGTTACTGGCTAGGTGTAAAACTCAAACCTTTACCTGTATGACTTTTTTATATCATCTGAAGTGGCATTTTTGTCCAGCCCCAGCACATGGTATAAGGATTCCCCAGAGGTAGAGAGTGAGCGTTGCCTCTGGTCTGCCATCTTGAGCTAACCTGAGGAGAGAACTGGCCCCTGCCAAAAAATAAGATTAAGAAACAGTTAAAACAAAGAAGAAAACAGACCTCATTAAACAGATCATTCTTAAAATCAGAGTTTACACCTGAAAATCCAATTTTTGTAAGGTTTACATGTACTTGCAGAATCCTTAGGACAAATCCAGTGTGCCTAGGCCTGTGCATCCCATGAGGAAAGAGGGAATGCCTACCCACTTAGGGAGATGGAGATCTCTGCTCTCATAATTTAAAGTTGTAGATCCACCATTTAACATGCATTCTGGTTAAAATCATGCTACTTGAACATGGATTAACCTTTTGCTCCACATCCAAACATGACAGACCCCAGAGGTGTCCCCTGTGCCACGCCAGGGACAGATCTGGTTATGTCCCCTCCCATCCTGAGGAGATCAGCTTTGCTGTTCTTTAGCTGCAGAACTGCAGCCAGGATGAGCATCCAGGAAAAGACTATTGGCTATTTTTGGATTATGTCATTACAATTAGCCTACACCAGATTATGCAGCCTTTGAAAAAGATATTTAAAGCGCTAGACTTTTCTAATTTAACCCTATGTCTTATATAACAAAGTTAATAACTCCAGCTTTCCCAAGGCTGGCTGAAAGCAATGCTCTCAGACATCCCCCCTGCACTGCCTGGGTGGAGCTGTGACCTCACACCTCACAAAACCACAGCTCTGCCTCTACCAACACATGGGAATTGGTACACCCACACAAGGGTGACCAGGATGTGGACAGACACATTACCAGTGTCTTGCTCAGGTCAGACCCTGCTGTTCACTCCCTCCCACATTTGGCCTCTCTGACTTTACATTCATTTAACACTGGGCACCACATCCACCAAAGTCTCATCTAATCTCCTTCAAGAAGTCTTGGGCAATTCTACCAAGTTTAATTGAAAGCTGCCTAATAGGAAGATACAAACTACTACTATTGATAACAAAAGGTCTAAACTCTAATGATTTGGCTAGGAGTTCAAACTACACCCCAAATCTGGAAGGTGAATGTGTGGGTAGGGAGAGAAAAATCTTTTCTTTTCAAGGATACTGTTCAGTACCAAAAGCTTTCCGCAAGGGAGGAAAATTACTGAGTGCTGCAAGACACAATACAAACAACACACTTACTCGGGCATAATCTCATTTGGTGAAAGGAAAAGTGTATTTCAGGAATGAAACCCCATACCCAGGCACACAGCAGGCACAACCCTCCAGGACTGCCTTTTCCCATAGGGAGCCTCCCAGCCCCCTCCATCCCGGAGCTGAGGTCAAAGACTGATGATCCTGACCTCTCTCTGGTAATCTACCTAATCACACCAGCCTGCTCCCACTGCTGTCCTGGATCCCTGCACAGCTCCTCCGGCTCTGTGACCATCACCTCACACCCTCCTGGGAACCCCCCAGCTGTCTGTCCCTACTGCTCTTGGACAGGGACCTGTGAAGTTGGAAGGGGGAAAAAAGCATCCTGATTGGAATTTTACATGTTAATTTAGCTCTTCCAAAAAAAATCCTGCTCCAAATGGAAGCTTTCAGGGCATTACACACATTTGTGCTGTATAAAAGTCTGCAGCTCTGTTTAAGCATAACAAGCTTCCTGTAACATCAATCCAACGTGCCCTCACTGGCAGACACTGCAGATCACAGCCATACACCATGTTCTGATTAACAAAATCTTCACTACTAAATTAGGGCAAATTTGTCTAATAAAAATGAATTCAGTTTGACCCAGGTGGTATCTATCAGTCTGCAGGCACAGGAACACAATTCCACACTGCTGCATCCTTAATTGCTTCCATCTGAGCAGTCCAGGGGATCGCAGCTCAGTGTAATGGGGTGTTAGCACTTATTGCTCTAAACTGGTGTGAAATGGACACCTCGGCCTTGGCAGAAGAGTGGAGGACAAGGTGGTGATGAGAATTCATCTGGGAAGCTTGCTATTTAAGGCAACAGAGGAGTATTATTACTAGGAATGCAACCTTTGGCTTTTTAAATATGAAACAGACAATAATGGTGCAAGTTATTTAAGTTCTGAGTGCTCCATAACGCAGGGTATCATCCATCCTGCTGTTTTCACACGTGGCTCTAATTCACAATCCTGAAAGCTGCCCTGTATTTTTAAAAACTGTTGTGTTCAGCGGCGAGAAGCCATCTGCTGCCTGCTCTGTATTCTAACCAAGCTGGATGCCCTGAAGAGGCTTCTGTGGGAAGGCTCTGGAGAAAACTAATCTCCTGGATTAACCAGCACAGTGTTTAACCATCTGTGTACCAAAATACCTTGCCTTAGTCAGCTTTACCACAAAAGGCAACTGCTTCCAGCAGGACCAAGTAAGTATAATTGGTACCACCTCACTAAAAAGACTCAGGTTAAACCTGACAGGTTTTTATGGAAGCCAACCTTAACATTCTAAGTACATCCATGTAAGTTCAGCCTTAGAAGACTAGTTTTCTTTTCAGCTTCCCAAAAGAATGCCAGCAAGTTTCACGAAACTGGTGATACCTTAGTTTCTGCCAGGTCTGCTGACTCTTCTGGAAGTTGTATTTAACTCATTAAAATGGCCAAGTGTTATTACAGCCAAGAAAAAAAAAATAATAGTTCTCTGCCAGTTTAGAGAATTAAATACTCACAGAACATCCCAAAAAATACCTGCACTGAAAAGGGTGACAACAGATCCAGCAGCCAGAAGCAGAAAGGGAGGACTAAAACTCCATCTGACCTGCTGCAAGATGCTGCAAAGAATTTTACTGGAAGGGGGCAAAGAGGGGCAATCGAGTTTTCCAAGACAACATGTGGAGCTGTGCAGCAGGATGGAGGGTGGAGGTACCAGCACTGCTCACTCAGGTAGCAGGTGCTTGGAGCAACACTGAACAGCCACTCTTGGATTCTGCTAGGAAAAACTACCCTGAAACAAAGGGACGGAGGGCTAATTCCACAGACAATATCCACTATATTTCAGTGTCACTAGCCTCTGGAGGCAGACTAACAGCAGTACTTCTCATTCACTCCAAGGCTGAAGTATTGAGATTTATTCATGAACAAACCTCTGCAAACTGTGAAGCGTCACATTGCCTGAAATACCACTTTTGCCATCTCCACCCCTGTAAGTCACACAGGCACAGCTGCTCCCCTGAATTTCCTCACTGGAGGAAAGACTACTTAGGAAGGAGATGTGGCTGTTCAGCTCCACTGATCAAAATCAGAGGGGACAGAGGAAACCAAGCAATGTGAACTTTAAAAATACTGCTACAGCAGGACACTGGTGCACAATCTTCACGAGAATTCTAATTTTCTTAATGCCTGTATGTTCACCCAGTTTAAATTCCTAAAAAAAAATAAAATAAAATAAAATCAGGCCATGAATGTCTGTTCCAATGCACAGACCTGTACACTTTATGCTGTTCACAATACTGTACTGAACTATCCTCAGTGTGGGGGATCTGGCTGTCAACAGCTCTTCCAGAAAGTGAAATCCCACTGTAAAGGAGAAAATCCATTACCTTCTGACAAGGTAAATGATAATCACCCACTGGACACAGAATAATGGGAGATCACTAACAATGGATATTTTCCTTTGCAAAGGAGTTTGGTTGAAACCAGAAAAAAATAACCTCCCAGTCTTCCAAAACATCACCAATAACACAACCAAAAGGGACAAATGAGAAGCAGGAGGAGTGACACACACAGACTAGGGGCCATGCTGGGAGAGCTGGACAGGAGGAAGTTGCTTGTCAGCCCTGCACGTGTCTGTAACACAAACTACCAGTAATGCTGTGAAACCCTCTGCAATTACAGCTTCAAGAGCATATTAGCAGATGATTAAAGAGTCCAGCTTGGAAAAAATATTTTGCCAGCTCTTACTAAAATTATGTCAAGTTGATGTTTTATTATAGAACTTTAGGAAGCATTCGAATATTTTAGGAAAGATTTGTATTCCACAAAGCATGGCTGCTAAGTGACTGTGTGGTAAAATATGATGTCAGTTAAAGTTATAATTCCAGCTTTTCAAAGATTTCCAGTGCAGAAAATTAACTACAGGTATTAAACTTACACTGAATTATTCTATCTCAACCAGTTTTCATTAGTAAAAGTCTAAATAAAAAACCTGAGCCAGAAAACACTTCAGTAAATATTGATTTGTCACAAAAAGGAAAAAGCACCACTGGCCTCCACATCCTGTCCATCTGTCTTGGAGTCATTTAGAGTTGTTCTCACAATCTGGTATTTTTCGAGGGTGAAAAAGAAATGTTTTTAAAGAGGAGAGGAGAGAGGCATATACAAGATTGTGTTACCACTGAAAATATGAGGTGGTTTAGGCTTGGTTTCCTGAGGTATTAAGATTTCTATAGGAAGCTTTGAACTTTGTTTCCTCAGCAATATTTTGCATTTAAATGAGAAGCCACAAGAAATAAAAAAAAATCCAGAACAACTTACCTGGTGTCTAGTTGGAGTATTCTAAGGTAAGTGGTAACACCCTTCACACACCTCTAGAACTGAATCTCCTAAAGACAAAACAAAAGCAAATAAATTGTTCACCAACTCATAAGATGAGGGTTCATTGAAAAATTATCATCACATTATTGGGCAGTAAAAACACAGAAGCGTTTTATCAATATTTATACATGGTATGTCCCCATAATGCAAATACTTGTTCTTAGAACTGATTAACTGTCAAAGTTAAGTGATAAATGTTTAAAAGCACAGATTCAAAGGCTCTGTGATTTTATCTGTAGCTTCAGACTCTTTTCCCTGATCTTTTACCACATGAAAGAAACACACGTACCCAGTTGCACAGAAACTCGAATAAACATTAGAGTTTAAGGCTGTTTAAGACTTTGGACTTTTTCAGCTTCAGCCTCTGTGAAATACCAGTGCTGAGAACAAGAGAGGTGTGGTTTTTGAGTCTTGACCTTGTGCAGTGTTGCTAGAGAGGCACTGCTAAAGCAGCTTAGCTCGCACAGCAGACCCCGAGCTCAGGCACAGAGCCTGCTCTGAGGAGCAACACCAGCTCCTTCTGCCAGGACAAATTTCCATCAAGAAAACAGAGGTTTCATCCCACTCATGTTCCCCCCTCCCGAGGCAGATCATTTTGGGATATGAGGAGGGAGTGAACCTAAGATGACCCAACAACACATGCTTGGTCTTTCAGAGGTAAAGGCAAAGTCAGTCAGATCACTCCAGATCTGTGACCACACAGAAATAAGAGCGAATGGGGAAGAGGGCCTAGGAAATGCTAGAGGAAGCTATGAGAAAAAAAAAAATCAGGGAAAAGTCCCTGCAACACATTAAAATATCTTCCCTATTAAGCAAGTACAGGACAAATCTAACCCTCATCACCAATCACAGCCACTTATGCATTAGATGACTGACTGAACAATAAACCTCATGAGCGGAACTTCAGAGCAGCTTTTACCCAGCAAGTCATCCCTTCATCATCATCCAAACCCTTTCAACAGCTTCCAAAGAACAAGCTCTGAATGCACTTGAGAAATAAACTCCCCATTGAATTAATAATTAGGCCTTTCACACCCTGGAAGGTTTCAGTGTGGTGAACAGAGATGTTGGGAATACACCCAGTTTGCTGCTGGCATTGCTGCCCAGAGCAGTTGTTTGGTGCCATCTGTAAGAAGCTGCTTGATCCAGCAGCACATCCCTAAGTGGGTATGAATGCACCAACCAACAACTCAATAATCAGCTTACTGTTAATGGATCTGTTTAGTTCCTTTGATAGGTACTGGCAAAGGACTTTTCCTGAAAACCAAAAGGCAAGGAGTTAAACTTTCTCACTCAGAGCGTGTGCAATTCTAGAGGGTGGACCACATCTCCAAGGAAAAACAACCTATTTTGTGAAGCTATAAAAGCTCCCAGGTTTCTTGTCCACTGCTTCCTTCATTGCACAGAAATCCACAAGAGGAATAGTTTTTAAGCAACTGTAGAAAGCTGCAGATGGTTAATGGGGTTGGCAAACAGAACGACAACTTCATAATTAGATGAAGACCATCTTTGATTGTACCACTGATTCTGTTTCAGACAGAAACCTCAGATCCAGGTATGTTGATAGTCAAACTGAGAAGCAGCTAAATCGTGCTCAGATCATGGTTGTACACAGCTGGAGTCATGTGAATGGAACAGGACAAAAAAATCAAAATTCAAATGTTCTTAGGAGACAAAATGAGCTATCCTGCTAAAGTCAGAATTTGGTGTGTAATGATGTAAATAACATACAATGATGTGTGGGTAGAAGGTTCAAATACAAGATTCTCACACAGGCCTCATTGAGACTCCATTGGCAGAAAAGTTATTATTTTTTACAGCATATATACATATATAATAACCATCCACATACAGAACTCAAAATACAGAGTAAAGTATTATCCTGATCTAGATGCAAGCAACAATATTTCCTTCAGTCTTTCAGCTATGCCAATACATTTCACTAACCTGATTTACAGCTGAAAACAACCAAACAAGACAAAAATAAAGTCCAAAGGAAACTACTTCTTATAAAATCAAAGCACATGAGAAACTCATGCCAGCTACTTTGCATCCTCCCTTCCCCAGAGCCTCCTCCCTTGCCAGCACTGAGCCAGCCCAGCACATCATCCCCAAGGTTCACTCCCTTGGTTTCTGTTGCAACTGGCAATTCCAATTTAGTGACTCAGGAATGTTTTGATCTCCCCATCCAATCTCATTATTCAGCAGGCCAGATCCACTGACCCAGAGCTCTACATAATACCCTGCTTGTAATTACTTGTAAATATCCCCCCTCCTTATTACATGATATTCACAATCCAAACAAAAGCAGAGAGAATGAAAGGACAGATGCTGGAAAAGAAAGGGAAGTGCTCAAAATCAACATCAGTGCACAGCACCCGGTTCAACAACACACACAAGAAAAAAGTCTGGGGAAGGGAACACACAATTGTTTAAGAAGCAGAGAATACAGATATAAATATGAAAAGGAGAAGAAATAGATTGTAGAATGAAGATAAGATAACAAACACAAGCAAAGCTACACAAATGCAAATTAAATTCAGCAACACATTAAAACTGTGGTAAGTTTTGTAACACAAATTAAGAAATTCGACTAGGAAGGCTGTGTCTTCTTGCAACCATTTTGCTCATACTAAAATCAGCTCTTGCAGCCTTATTTCTTCTACAAAATTGAATCCAATTTATCTAATACTATATTTTCCCCATATAATGGAACCATAAATAGTGCCCAGCACCTTTCCCTGCTCTGACGAAGAGACAGATACTCCCTTTTCCTTCCAGAAATCAGACATGTTCTCAGATCTATCCTATTTGACCAAAATCATGTGTGTTTCTTGTCTTCCCAGGCCAACTCTGACATATGCTGGAGAACCATTTTTATTGAATAATTCTACTGACAGGATTGTCCTCATCCTGCCCCATATGCTGATAACAGAAAGAGAAGTATCTTCAGGATACCTTCCTTCATAATCAATCTCTACCATGTACAGGAGCTGTATCATAGTTAGCAAATATTTAAAGAAATACTCCTGCAATTAAAGCAAATAAAATAAACAAATATATAAAATAGGAACTCCCAAATCTTTATTTTCACATTCTTATTTGCTCACATCATTTGAAAAATGAATCAGTATTGGAAAAATAACATGAAAAAACTGAAGGCAAAGCAAGCTGGCTTACAAGTGCCTGCAGGAAACCACCACTACTTTAAAGCACTTTTCTTCTCCCTGTAGTTTTTTTGAAATAATGATTTTTAACTTATTAATTGAAGCACTAACATTTATTATTTTGTTAAAGCATCCAAGACTGTGTTTTGGTGTAGTTTATATGTTTATATCACAGCACAAAAGCCTTTCAGCTACATTTTGCCATTCAGTTTGTGGCCTTTTGCTAAAGGTTATGTGAGAAATGTCACATCCATAAAAACATTCTGTTTTAATATATGAACCCTGATGGAAAGCTGAGTATCCAGGGAATTGATTTAAGTGCATACATCTTTCTCCTAGGGAAAAAAAAAAAAAAAGAACTTTACTATGTCTGAATCCATCTTCCTTGGGAACAGGGGACAGGTTTCCAACAGTGAAAGACCGCAACCCTAAATACTTTTTATGAATTTAATGAAGTTTCAGGTTTGTTTTTTTTAAAAAAAAAAAAAAATAGAAACAGAGTTTTTCAGTAAGTGAAATCTGAAACAATACGATTTTCCTGCTAAATTCAAGCCTAAATGGACATAAAATCCACCACTGATGACGCCAAGAGAAGTTACACTGAAACTTGTGACAAACTTAACTACAGCGACACAGTGTTGTTTCTCTAATGAGCTTAGCAGATTAAAATGTAGCCATTTAAGTCTGATTGACCATCCTGTTACACAGACTTGTGACCTTGTACCCTATACAGGAGTAAGATTCCAGCCTGCTACAGGAGGTTTTCCATATTAGGGGTGAAAAACGTGAAGTATTAGATTTGTATTTTCTATCCTCTTTCCTCAACTAAAATAATTACTCTAAAAAACTGGGGGGCTTAGTGGATTCCCTACTTAGGATTTCATTGCTCCTATTTAATCTTTCAGCAATATTAAATAATTATTTATGTGCAGAGTGCAAGTGTCACAGACTGCGTATGGCTATAAATAACCTGTATCTGCTTACTCAGTTATTTATAAATTTAGGAAAAATCAGCAGTTTTGCTTCTTTGGCTCATTATCACTCTTAATTTTTCCTCTGTAAATTGTGTTTGAATCACTGTAACTACTCACAGCAAGTTCACTAGAAGAAATCCGTAAACCCACAACATTCCCTGCTGTGGTTAAAGTGATGCTGATGCCAATTCTTTTGGAGAAGAAATATCTTAAGCTTCTGCAAAAGCACCAGTGCAGACATAAGGCTCCATTTGTGCCTGGTGGGTTTTATGAACTCTATCAATTAAAAAAAAAAAATCAGTTTGCTAATGATTATACCAATATAGCATAACCTTTAAAATATAGAAAAAGTCTTGGAACAAGCACTTGGGTTTGCTTACATAAAAATGGGATTTATGCTATTATATCACACTTGTAGGTAAGACAATTAAAGGCTTTTAAAAAGCAATAAAAGAAAAAAATGTCTACTATCTCGTGTGACAAAAGGTTGAGAAAACTGGATCAATTGTCAAAATGAGAACCTCTTGACAGCCTGTTAAAACAGAGAGTTTGAGGAGACAACACTGGTCCAAACAGCCCCTTTTTACAGCACAGGCAACTTTTGCCTGGTCAAAAAGAAGGAACAAAGTGAGGTTACACAGTACAGCTAAAAAAGCCAAATAAGCAGCGTGAGAGGAAAAAAGAACAGATCTTTCAAATTACAAGTTGGTTGGCAAAGGGCAAGAGAAAGATTTATCCAAAATTAACTTAGAAGGGCAGGGGAAGGTGGTTTCCCCCTGTGCTCATTCACAGCAGCAGCAGCAGATGGAGGGGGAAAAAGTTCATGCTATTTTCCTATCAATTGTGAGGCAAATGGAAAGGTAAATGAGGGGTTTCCCCTCCTCAAAATTTACATAGTGTAACAGTATGCATCTACAAACTGCAAAACATGGACCAAAACTATTTTACACCTAATTTGGTACTGGAATTGCTTTGTTGTCAAATAAACACTCTTGGCAGTTTCAATCATGAACAGTTTTTGTTAAAGACTTGGAAATTAAGAGTTTATTTTAATGGGTAAAAAAGCAAAATGGAAGATCAGGTTGCACGAACAGCAGAAAGCAATGCTTGTACCTTCACCCTGATCTAAAATGAACCACTCTGGTGCTTCCCTTTGAGAAACTTTCCCTGCTTTCAAGTTTATTAATCTCTGTTATTCAGTTATTTAATGATTGTCTCTTCCTCCACCAAGCACACAAATCTTTTGCTTAAAAAGTTATGAATAAAAATGCAAAATAAGCAGAACTGAACACCAGATCTTTTAAATAATGTATATTTTCCAGAAACAACCACCCACCGAGCTCAGGAACAGAGAAGTTAAAAAGCCTCTATATGACTACCACGAACCCCAAGTCACTGTCCCTGTAACATCAGAGCCTTTCTATTTCACAAGGTTATTAGGTTTTACCAATCTAAAATATAGATTTTAATTTAAAAATTAACCTTATTTATTTAATAATACAGGCAGAAAGTAGACTTTTCCCCTAATTTACTTTTACCTCATGTATCTAATCGGGTCCTCCCAGCCTAAGATGATGCATAATCATTCAAGCAACATTTGTATCTTCTCAGCTAAATTCTGAAGGCTTTAGTTCCAGAGATTATTTCTTTTGCAAAGTTAAAAAATTTAGTGCATCTAAAGATCCTCTCTTCTCCTAATTGCTCAACTGTATTTCCCCAGTTTTTATGGAGGGTGGGGAGGAGACTTCACTATTTCATTATTTCACTTCCTCACAGAAACTGACTGAAAAAAAGGACATTTTAATTTCTTCCTGTCAAAAAAAAAAATCAAAAAACATGGGCTTCTCACATACCTTCTTTATTACATCATAAAGAGCTGCATTAGAGCTGTACTGGTGATCAATCCCTGTGCCAGTGGTTGTGCCTTTTTTTTTACACCAAAAAAGAGGAGTTCTAATTACAAACTGCCCTATCCAAGAGATTCCCACCAGCGCAATCTCCACTGCAGGTCCTTGGTGGCAAAGCACCAACTAACACCATTCCCTGTTAATGAAACACCACAAATACAGCAGGAAGCTGCTCCTGCAGCTGAGAAAAATACATCAGAACATGCAATCAATATTGTAAAAGACATTTTAGGCTTGAAAAAAAACAGCCAAAAACCCCAAATGAAAACAAAACCAACAAAATATCACCAGGAAGAAGTGGTGGCCTGGTTACAAATGGGGCAGAGATAAAACCCCTCTGACCACTGCGAGGGGTGAGCACAAACCCAAGGAGACCAAGTCCCCCCCAGAGATCATGTCCAGGCTTCAGGTGAACACCTGCCCAGAACTCAGCTGACACAGAAACCAGGAATTGCTTCTTCCACAGCCTAAATCAAGGACAACAATCTGCCAGCAACCAAAAGACCTCACAGTCCTGCAAATCAGAACTATCTCTGCACATGGAGCAGCAGAACAGGCCCAAAACCTGCAAGTTAAATGTCAAGTCACAAACAGATTTACTAAACTAAGTGATGCAAACAAATATATATATATATTTTGGACATGGAAGACACTCTTCAATCATCTCTTACCACATATTCCTCCTCACTGGAAGGTGTCAGGTGTTACAAAATATGGTTTAAAAGCTACAAAGAGATGAGTTTCACATCCACTCCATTTAAATCCCCAGTACATGGGCATTCAGAATCATGAAAGGACTTAAGGCTTCAGAATTCCATGATAAAATCTGAAGTGATCAGAACAGCTTCTACTTGTTTTGGTGGGAAAATACAACAAATTTCCTGTTGAAGGCTGAGTGGTGCCTTCACTGCAAACATTTATTTCTTCTCAGATGAATTAAACTAGAGCTCATGTCCAGGTGGCACCTTAGGAAAAATGACACATTTATTCCCTAGTGCTCCCAAAGTTTTGAAGAAAGCCACAATAAATGCACTGCTAATGTCAAGATATCCTTAGAACACCCCCCGAATGCATTACCCAGTACACATCCCATATGTTGGAGTCAGCTCTTTTGGCTACAAATACCCAAACAAATCACAGGGCTGGATTAAAAGTTGTTTTAATTTAAACTGGCATTTTCTTACAGAAGACAAACTCTTTGGTGTTTTCTAAGTATACAGTGTGTTTTCACCAACAAAAAGATTTATTTTATACTACTCCTCCACAAACATAATGATGTTTATTTCCCCTGTTCTCTCACTTTGCATACATTTAATCTGCAGACTGCCTGATGAAGTATGTCCTCAGTTCCTCCACTCAGTCTGGCAACAGTATTTCATGGCTGCTTAAAAAAGAAGAAAAAAAAAGCCAGTCTATAACTTAGAAATAATAAGGCAACTAAGAATGTATTTGTCCTACTGATTTTCCCACTAACTCACTAGTGATTTAACAAGAAAAGACAAGGCTTGAATTTCAGACTATAGACTTGGTTTCCGAACCTGACACATCAGGAAAAAACATATTCTAGACTTTAATTGTAACTGAGTTTTCTAACATTATAATTGGCTAAGAAATAGAAGACATACATATTTTATACACCAAGTTTTCAGACAGGAGTCACATTTCAGACGGCTTAGAACAAAAAGGCCACTATTATACTGAGCATAATTTAATCACTGCCATTCCCAAGGCCTTTCAATTTCAGCACAAACTATAGAACTATCATTTAGAGCTTTTTCCACCTAAATAACTGAGATTAGAGTCGCAAAACCCATAGTTTTTGTGACTGTGACATTTTTATTCCTTCCTCTGATCTTCACTGACACCAGAGTGTGACAGATGTCTCTTCACTCTGCCTGTACCCCTGACATGATGCCATCAGTGCAGTGTTCAACCAGTGTCATTCCTACATGTATTGCCCAAAGCACAAGTATGTCCTCCTGGAAACACTTAAGAGGAACAAAATTAGTTGTGAAGTAACACCTTTCCTCATTTAGGGTTATTTTTAAAAAGTATTGTATACATCCACACATTTAAACAGCCTCAAAATAGCAAGGAAGAGTGAAAGTCATAATAATTTTTAACATGCAGGAGGGAGTCCCTGGGCTTCAGAAGGAAGACATCAACAGAACAAGTCAAGGGAAGAAATGTGGTTTTAAGATAAGCTGCAGGAAACCAGGGTGAGGAGTTGTGCATTACAAAACAACTATAGAAAATGCTGGGTTTTCATCATCCAGGGTGTTTCATCCAAAATATATTCCATTCCTGGCCCAATAATAAAGTCATGTTGATTGCTGTCCCTGTTATCCAAACCACTCAGTGAGACAGTGAGGTAGGCTTGGGAAATTATATTATGCACCTTCCAAATACCTTTTGATTAATTCTGATTGCCTGGTTTTCCTAAGTTAATTGTGAATAGCAAATGCTGTGCCAAAGCAAAATTTAAGGAGGGCAACAAAAATGAAACTAAATGAGTGTGGAAATCAGGAAATCTGTGGGAAAAGAAAGAGTGAGACATTTACTGAGAAAGATAAATATTTTCACTAATTACTATCTAGACAAAAATATTTCCATTGAATAGGCAATTATTTCACTCTGTGATAAAAATGGTCTTCTCCAAGCTAGAATGTTATTTCACAGCAATATCTTTAGGCCCTTCAGGAGGACTGACTGACCAGTGATTTGTCAAACCAAACCCCAAAGTAGATAAAACAATCTTTCTGAAGAAAAGACAAGCTTCTGAACCTATTTTTCTTTCACCACTCAGACCAGAACAACTCCAAGGCACACAAGAGATTCGTACACATGTGGAAAGCAGGGTCCCTGTGTGACAGAGCTTGTTAGTTATCAGATGGAAAATACTCCTAAAGTTCTCCAAGATCAGCAACTCAGAATCAACCTGGAACTTAAAGCCATTCACTTCTCTCAACAGTAACTGAACCCAGCTCTTAAACTCAGTTCAGAACAGGAATGTCTCTGGCTATCCAAGCTTCCAAGAAACAGGTCACCTCGGATTTCAGTGAAGGGGCTGTTCTGTGGTGCCTTCCCTCCTCCTCAAGGAGCTTCCAGGGGGTGCTGGGAAGAACACAGTATCCAGGACCTCCAACCAAGGTCCCAACAACCACTCTGAACCTCCTCCAGAGCTCCCAGTATGCACCAAGATCCCCTGCTCAAAACACCACATAGATCAAGTCAGGTGAGGCGTATTGGATGTGTCCAGTTTTTCAGATCAAAGTTGTCATCAGTCTCTGGTGAACTTGAACTAGAGCAGATCTTAAAAAAAATCCCACACCCAGCAGTGCTTCAATTCTTTGTGCAGATACCAGATGATTTCAGAGGCATCCCATATGCCTTTTTTGAAAGCAGATGAACACTCATTAATTTTATTCCCTTTTTACCCACTTTTCTCACAATGTCATATGTCTCCCAAAGACACACTGCCACGCTCCAGTCTCTGAATGGGATCTTACACATCCCATTTCATCTGCTCATCCCCCTTCTTGTACTTTGAAATATCAGAAGCAGAAACACCAGCTTCCATGCTGACCTCAGAACTACAGAGAAATAAAGAAAAATTCACATATTCCTTAACATATTTTTAACAACAATGCCTCAGGAAATGCTGGAAGCAACCTGAAAATATATATATGTCACTTGCTGCAGCCTAGCCTTGGTAGAATGAATTGCCTGCACTTGGCCTATTCAAGATTGTTGCAGATATTGTCACTAGTAACTGCCCACAACAACATCTGGAGTTTGGCTCCCAAGTCTCCTCCTCTCTACAAGCAGCTTGAAACCTAATTATGCTTTTCCAGTAAGTGTCCCTAAATCCTCATGCCATGAGAAGCAGATTCATAAGGAAAATTCTTTAACAACTAACCCAGGCAAAGGCTAACATAAATTAAACTGCTATGATATTACCATCACAGGAACAGAAAATCCTGCTAAGATATAAAATATGTAACGACAGATGGAAGGGAAAAGAATGTTTTCATTTGAAGTACAGAAAAAAAATTAAAGACATAAAAGGGGAAATGCAAAGAGAAAACCTCTGTGAGTTTCTGCTTTTTGGAACTGTTTAATAGGTCACTGTAATGACATCTGTAAACTTTGGGCATCCCTTCTGCAAAACATTAGCAATCCAGAGGTCCCACATATTCACTTTTTCCACAGATTATTCCTTAAAAGTCACAAAGGTTCCAGAGTCCCTAACACTGAACACAACTTCAGTCAGCTTCAGGTGAAACTAAGAAAGGACTGAAGCTTCTTGGGACCAAAGCAGAAGCAGTATGGTGTGACTGCTCCTACAGCAAGCAGTTAAAACAGTTCCTGGCAGATATATAAATATATATTCTCAGAGGGAAGAGGAAGCCCAGAAAGCAGGAGAGGGAAGCACAGGGTGCTGGTGGATCAATGGTCTGTGTTCTTCTGTCACTGGTCTTAGATACTGCCTGTCACTGCAACCAGATCCACAAAACTATTTACTTGCACCATTCATTGGTCAGAAGCCATCAGACCATCACCACAAAAATACCAGTCAATGAAAGCAGACTTATGTCACAAAACTCAAAACAAAAAGGTTCAATAGTGGTGCTTTGGTAAGAGGTAACTTTTTGTTTGTGCAACTGTTCACCCAACAAGGCTGAGATCATGGTAGTGAAGTATATTAAAAAGAAAAATAAAAAAGAGAGCCCAGTCTTTCATTGAGAAACTCTTCTCATTACAAAACCCTTGAGCACTTTATGAAAGAGGAGATGGCAGCTGCTAATTTAAGCTAACTTTGGCCTAGAGGATCATTTTGTTTGCACCTCTGTGCACTACAAACCTTTAATTTTCTCCTTCCAATACTTGCACAAGATGAGAAACTTGCACTCGGAAGAAAAATGTACTCAAATTTTACTGAATTTGGCCTTACAATGCACTGGCACTGAAAGCACTTCAGCATTACTGAAGGAGACAGAAAAGGACTTTGAGAAGCAAATTCCAGTGCAATGCTGATATAAGGTATGTGCAATTAGGAAGAATTGCCAGGACATAAGAAATGTGAACATATGCTAAACCAATTTTGTCCATGTTCTCCCAATAAAAAAATCCTGCAATCAATGCCAATAATAAATATTAAATATTCTATGCACAAAAAAATAGTAAACCTTTTTTGGTGGCTACTATTACTTCACAAAAACATTCAAGCCATCTTCTGAGACACTTTCATCTTGGAACAGTTCTCCCTATCAGTTTACATGGTCTGAAATAGGAAGCAAAGTGCCTTTGAATACAAAACATGGACTTTCCAATAACTGTGCTTTGTTTTTATTGATTAAGAAAATATTTTAGTTGAGTTTCTAAGGAAATCCTAAGATTTCCTTTCTTTCAAGGCTGAAGGCAGCCACTGGTTAATCAACCAGCATCAACATGAAGTAGTTGATATAATAGCAAAACTGCAAGAATAAATAATATATTAAAACAACAGTAGGAGTTCATAGCTCTTAAGGGATTATAAATATTGGTCACCTGCTGACAGCACACACTGGCCAGGTGCACCCAGGTCACTCCTCAGTTTCCAATCTTTTCTTTTTCAAATGTCTAGTCAGTCACTAAATCATCCTGGATATGTGGAAGAGCTTTGAAAGCCAGGACAGGTAGCTAGAAAGTTAAATGTGCAAAAAATATTTACATGGACACTTCTAAACCAATATTGCCTAATTCAAATTACTTTAATTACCTGAGTACCTGGAAAATAACCTTTTCAGGTTAAAAGAAAAAATGCAACCCTTGACTTTGGTCCTGGGCATTACTGATGTACCTCATACCTCCCACTGGATTCTGCCATGCCCCATTTGTCCCGTGGCCCAGGTGGCCACACCTGAGACAGGGGATGGGCTCACTGCAGGACTCTGAGCCATCTGCTGCCAAGGTGGGAGGCACCTCCCAGAAACTCTGCGACTGCCAAACCGCACACACCTGCTCCTGGAAAATGTCTTTTCCTCAGGCTAGTGGAGAACGACAGAAGAGCCACAGCTTCCCAGGCAGAGACAAAGCTAAACAAAGCAGACTTGCACAGCCTGAGAGCAAACAGTGAAGGAAATCAGCTACTGTGTTAAAACTACCTTAAATTAATCCCCCTGTACGTGGTTTGACAGGAGAGCAGTGAAGACACCACCAGATGTCAGTTTGCACACTCTGGGTGGTGTACTGGACTGCTCAGTCCAGGTATGAGCTCTGCAGAAAATTTCTGCCAATGCTGTTCCAAACATACTGAAAAATATTTTGATCTGGTTATTAACATCAACGATACTTTAAAAAGATACAAAACTGACAAACTGATCAAAAGAGGGAAATACGGCAAATACCAGCTATAGGACTTTTGTCCTAAGTCAAGTGATTCAGTGGACAGACAATTTGCTGAAGTCCCTTCCAGCCTTCAGTTATGCCCATTTTCCCAGAAAGGATATTCTGGCAACTGAGCTCATAAAGTAAAAAAATAGAGTCAGATCAGCAAGTTCTGTATTTAACCTAAAACATGGTTTCTTAAGTAATCCAGTTAGGCTTCCATTAGTATTCACTATCACGCTGATTAAACACAGACAAAAACCCTTCTTGAAGCTCCCTAAGAGAGGAAATGCAATGATTAACAGCATCATTGCTGACAACCACCACCTGCTGAACACACAACCTAAACAAGGCCAAGGGTCTCAACATCAACATTCCTGAACCTCACAGGTTCCATGAACCTGACAATGCTGTCATGTTTGGGTTGGAAGGGACCTTAAAGCTCATCTCATGTGCCTGGGCAGGGACACCTTCCACTAGACCACGTTATTCCAAGCCCTGTCCAACCTGGTTCTGAACACTTCCAGGGATGGGGCAGCCACAGCTTCTCTGGGCAACCTGTGCCAGGGCCTCCCCACCCTCACAGGGAAGAATTTCTTTCCAACATCCCATCTAACCCTGTCCTCTGACAGTGTGAAGGCGTTCCCCATTGTCCTGTCAATCCAGACCCTTGTACAAAGTCCCTCTCCAGCCCTCCTGAAGCCCCTTTAGGCACCAGAAGGAGCTCTGTAGTCTCTCCAGAGCATTCACTTCTTCAGGCTGAAGTACCTGAGCTCTCTCAGCCTGTCTCCAAACCAGAGACACTCCAGCCTTCAGAGCATCTCCATGGCCTCCTCTGGACTCACTCCAGCATGAACGTCCTTAAGTCATACTTTGGTACCACTCCATGTTTCACAGCCCGTGAAAACACCCCCACTGACTCCATGGATGCCTTCCCCCAGCATGGTGGGAACAATGTGAAAAGCTTGTCCATGCCACAGCTGTATTCCACCCTCTGCTCTGATCATCCACTGCAAAGCAAGCCTCTAGCAGGCTCCAACCATCCTGGGGAGCTTCCCAGTGCAGCCAGGTCAGTGACGGTGCCACCTCAGCCACAAACCACATCACTTGCCTGCGATCCACTGAAAACCCAGACATGCTACTAATGGAGCAGGAGGCAGGTCACTGGATGCTCGGGAAAGACTGAAAGAGTGCTCATACTTCTTGTGAATAATCAACATGGATTATGGTTTATGCTAGGAGACAAAACATACTCCAAGACATTACTTTTTTTCAGACACTCACTGATAAAAGATGGTTAAATATAGCACAAAGCCACCCTGTAAAGTGGGGGAATCTTCCACCAGCCCTCTGAACCTCTACCCTGCAATATATCAATACAATACATCCAAAATTTAGGAGGAAAATGACCATGTTTCAGCACTTCCCCTTTCATTTAGATGACACAGACAATGCTGAAGATGGAATAAAGAAGAGAAAGACGTATTTATTTATGCTTATAAAAAGCTGTTTGGCTGAAAATCCCATCTCCCAACCCAGGGTTCTCCACAAAGCAGATTCTGCACTGCCAGCATCATGACAAATTTCTCCAAAGCCCTTAGAGCATGGCGAGAAAACCACAGGAAGCTGCTCAATAAAAATAAATTTCTTCACATCATACACTCTATATATTAAAGTCAATTTCTCTTCCACTACAGCTTCTGCTTCCCCTCCTTTCTCCCTCCCTGAGCACAGCATACTTGATTTATTAGAGCTAATTCATTAAAGCAAATGAATTTGGCATCTATTTCTGGGGATCCCTTAGTCAGATTAGGATTCTATCGTTTTCTATCAAAAGCAAACAACAATGCAAACACTGATCCTAAGCGGCCTGAAACCAACAGATACCTGAGAATGCCTCTACTGAGGCATTTTGCAGTCAAAAGAATAAATTCCACTTCAAGGTGGCTGCTACAGTTGGAGAATTTAAATAGGTCCAATCCTGACGCATTTCCAAAGGAAATCCCTGCAGCTCTGCATACTTTGGAAAGCTTAATTTACCCAGAGAAATGGGTGAACCACCACGGTTCAGCCACTGGGTGAATGCGGCCTGCAAGTTTTTGCTTCAACAGCAGCAAACTGAGACAGTATCTAACCATATACACATCGTTTCCCTTTCCCCAGGATAAGCTGGCATGAGGCAAACACCAGCAGGGAGAATTAGATTGTTTCATACCACTCAGAAACAATGTACCAAATGTATGCCTTTTTTTTTTCTTAAAGCTTTACCGCAGCACAGACCACTCAACAGTAACATCTCACAGCCCGTGAAAATTAATACCCCAATAAAAACAAACCTAGAAAAGATAAAAACATTTGGCTTTCCCTCCTGTGTCAGACAGGGAGGCCTTCACCTTGCTCCCCAGGGAGTGCCAGCTCCATCAGTGCCTCCACTCCAGTAATAAACTCAAAGCTTTTTGTCACCGGTGTGTAACAGCCAGGTATTGATACAGCAAAAAAAGCAGGAGCGAGGAGCTATCAGGGAATCTGCTGCCTCCGTTCTGTCCAGTTGCATTCCCCATCTCCAGAATTACCTGACCAGAATTCTTAATTTCAGAGCCAGAAGACACTGCACGAATAATCTGAATTATGCTGCCTTTGCAAGTTTCTCTCCATAAAGGCTGGATTCGCTTCCCGCTGCTGGTACGTCATTCATTAAGCACCTCATCACCCGAGCGGCTACAAATTATTTCGTTAAATATTAAGCAGAACAATGTAAGGAAAGGGAAGGGAAAATCACCCCGGCTGCCGGAGGGAGCCAGGGTGAATCACGGCTCCCACACACACACACACAGATGACTTTCATTAGGAATTCACCTTCCCAGGCCTTTTGTGTGGGGGGGTGTCGGGGGGTGTTTCCCCTCCCGGCCCCGACCCCGGGGGGCACCGGAGGGGCACGGGGGGGCACCGGGGCGGGGGATGCTCGGCGGGCGATGCCCCCTGGGTACCGACACACCGGTGGGCACCGAGACATCGGGGGGCACCGAGACATCGGGGGGCACCGAGACATCGGGGGGCACCGACACACCGGAGGGCACCGACACACCGGGGGGCACATCCCACCCTCCCCCGGCCCTCCCGCCTCGCCCTCCCCCTCCACCACCACCCCCCCCCCACCAGCTCCATCTTGGCCTCGCCCGCGGCCCGGCCCGGCCCGGCCCGGCCCCGCCGCGCTCCACGCGCCTCCCGCGAGCCTCCCGCGCGGGGTCCGGCACCCTGGCCTTGCCGCGGCCTCCGGGGGCGGGGTGGGGCCTTCCCCGTGGGCTCCGCGGGAAGGAGCCGCTCTCGGCTGGCCCTGGGCCGTCACTCGCCCTTCCGTCGGGTCCCCTTGTGTCGCTTCCGCCGCCGTTCGCGACGAGCAGCGCTCAGCGCAGCGCCATCCCGTACCCGCGGCGGCGGCCCCGCGCTCGGTTCCCGCGCTGTTGGCGCCGCGGGCAGGGCCGGGGGGCTCGAGGAGGGCGCGGTGGGGCGGCTGAGGAGGAGGAGCGGAGAGCCTGCAGTCCAGGGCAGAGTCGGGAGCCCTGAGGGGGTCGGTGGCGCTCGGTCCCGGCGCAGGCGATCCTTTGCGGGTTTAGCAGGAGCGAGGTCTGTGCCAGGCACAGGCCGGCTGGGAGCGAGGGCCAGGATGAGGGGCAGGTCAGGCTTCAGCTCTGCCCTTTCCTCAGTGCCAGCTCTGCACTGAACCCCTGAGCAATAGGTCACTCCTCCTCCTCCCGAGTACAGCAGGAGCCTTCAGCGCCCGTGCCGGGTTATCAGCACATGCGGGGCCTGCTGAGGTACCTTCCACAGAGCACCCGGCTGGGCTCAGGAACTGCCCGGGAGTGATCGGTATTTTATTTGCTCCGTGAGTAGTTCTTAAACCAACTTTGCATCTTTCTTCCAAAATAAAGAACTTGAAAATGGCTGAGTTTTCTTGTCCTGCTGGGACTTCCAGCCCACTTGTGTTCTTCCTTATCTGGGAGCTAAGAGAGCAATGTAGAGAGCAGCCTCCTAGCACAGCAGGACACAAATTGTTCTCTTTCTCTACCTGGAATTGTAGTTAGTTTTATAATGCTGGTTCTGAGGAGTCTGTAATCACGTTTTCGCTATGGTAGGCAAACACAGCCTAAATAAAGCAACCCTGGCACTTAGTGTTTATGATATAAGCAAAGAGATAAGGGAGATAAAAATGGAAAAAGTAACGGTCTCAGCATATGGTGACCTAACTGTTTTTATGGAGTTTATCTGAGTGCTGGTCTGGACAATCAAACTTTTCTTTGCACCTTCTCTCCCTTTCCTCCATGGAAAGGTTATTACAGTAGGAAACAAACTTTTTTATGCTTCACGTACTTTTACTTCTGATTTTGGGTGATTTCACATCAGTGTTAAGATATGTGTGTATTTAGTATGTACCAATTTGTGAAAGAATAAACAGGCTGTGGGTGAATGTAACTTTTAGAATTAGGAAATCTGGATCTGTCCTTTTCCTTCTCACAAAAAAAAAACCAAACAAAGAAACCATCAACCCAATCCAAAGAAACCTCAAATTTTGATTTCTTAATAGACATCAAAATCAATAAAACCATGAAAGTAGTTTGGTGCTGATGGGGACAAGGTGGTTGGCATTTCTGTCTTTCCTGGGAGCCGCTTGTGCAATTTACACCAAATCGAGTGTGGCTTGTGTAATATCTGCACAAAACGGCATTTTAGAAGACATTTAGCTTGGTTTCCCTAAATGTGATTGGGTAATTCCTCCTAGGAATGTTCAGCATACTTTAAGGAGGAGAAGCGAAGCAGTTTAGTTTGTGAGGCAGGATAGCTGGTCTGCCCTGGGACACACATGCAGAGGGGCTGTAGTGGTGCTGTGCTGAGATCACGTCACTGCTGAGAGTCCCCAGGGCATTCAAAGCACGATGGACTGGGGGAGTAAAATTCTGTTGGTTCTGCGAAAATGGCTCTCCCTAAGCAGCTGGACTCAGAAACTATAGTAGGATAGCTCAGCTGATGGCAGATCTCTGCAGTGCAGACAAATTGTTCCTCAGTATTGAAAACTGAAATTTCCAGTCTGCATTCTGGTCTTTACATTTTCTTATAATTTTTTAAAGGGTAACAGTTATTGCCTTTCCCCTCCCTCTCCCCCCCAAAATATTACTTTTAGCATTAAAGCAGTTTTGAAAGGTTCCAGTGAGTTTTTTGATACATTTTGACTTTTTAGAACTTCTTGAACTGAGTGTTACTGCCTGCTCTTGCTCAAGGAAGAGAAATGGAATGTTATTTGGAATTCAGTATGCATACCTGAGATACTCTGTAGAATCAGATTTATTGACCCCTTCACTTTCTTGCTTGATAATCCACTAAGCCAAATAAAGGGTTCTGTGTGAATGCTGAGCCGTGCTGACCAGTGGATTGCTAGAGAAAAATCCTAAATATATTGAAAGACTGAGGAGTGCTTTTTCATTTTTAAGATTTAACATGTATTTAAGCAAGTCCGTAATAGGTTGAATCACATAGGTGTTTCCTGCTCAAATGTAATAACCTACTTTTGACCTTCTTTTGCTATTCTAGGGTGCAGTGGAGCCCATGCAGATTGACGTAGATCCACAAGAAGATCAGCAAAATTCACCTGATATTAACTATGTGGTGGAGAACCCCACGCTGGTATGTGCTCTGCTGAGGGCTGTGATACATTTGTTGAGTATGGCCTCTTCCTTTAAGGGTTTGGAAAAAATCTCATTGGAAAAAAGTTAAAGCTGATTAGTCTTAACAGACAGCTGAGATTTAGAAAAGATAAATTGTAATGGACTGCGTATTTCTGGGGAAATTAGTCCATGCCTGCTTTCTTCAAACATTAGTTATCTTACCTGATTTTTTGTTTGTCTGAGTCATGTTGCTCTCCTTGAAGGTGTCAGGTTTGCAGGAAAACCTGTGCAGGTCACAGTGTAGTAGCCTGATTTGGTGTGTTCATCTTCACCTTCTGAAGCCAGGCTTTGTTGGTAGGATTTGGAGCAGTATGCGTCCAGCTACAGTGGGCTGATGCGAATCGAGCGGCTGCAGTTCATTGCTGATCACTGCCCACAGCTGAGGGTGGAAGCTCTCAAGATGGCTCTGTCATTTGTCCAGAGAACTTTCAATGTTGATGTGTATGAAGAAATCCACAGAAAGCTGTCTGAAGCCACCAGGTACTAAGAGATTGTAGGAATCTGGGGAGATTTCCTGAAAGAGTTTAAACTGATGTGCCACAGTGGAAGACTTTGCATGTCATAGCATGTTCCATATGGAAATTGTCTTTGCCCTTAGAATTTAATAGCAGTGAAATGTGTGTTCAGGCCTAAGGTCCTCATGCTTTTTTAAAAGAGAAAGCACAGAAGACATTGTCTCATTCTGAAATCTTAGTGTTTTAAAAAGCTGCAGGTAGATATTGAGGTGAGTTTAGTCCTTGCAACTGCTGAAAGTATTAATGAACATAGTTGTTTTTCCTTAGGTAGATTATGGCAACAAAACTTCTTCTACATGCTTTTGTGTTCATAAGTTAAAACCTAATCTAACGCTTTGCCTTATATTGGTTTGGTTTTAACTTCTTCCCCCCTCTAACAACAGGTTTGTTGTTAAGGATAGCCTTTGACACCTCACTTATCCATCCACATTTCTCACCTTTGCATGATTTTTGTTGCTATGCCTATTTGATGATTCCTTGTCTATTTTGCCCTGGGAATCTTTGGCATATGTGTGTGACAGTATGTTCCTATGATCCTAAGATCCTAGGATAATTTTGAGAAGTATTTGTAAACATCCATGATGCTTATGTTACTGTTTGCACGGGAAGTCTTATCAAACTTTCTCTTTTTTTCCCACTCCTCATTTTCTCTTTGTTCAATTTTATGTATGCAGTACTGTTTGTTAGGTAGCAGTGCCAGGGACGTGGCAGACCTCTGTATTGAAAAATTTGCAACCTAATAGCACTGTTCAAATGCTTTCAGAGAACTGCAGAATACACCTGATGCTGTCCCCGATAGTGGACTTGAACCCCCTCCTCTTGACACAGCATGGGTTGAAGCTACACGCAAAAAAGCTCTTCTTAAACTGGAGAAACTTGACACAGATCTGAAAAATTACAAAGGGAACTCCATCAAGGAGAGTATCAGGTGAGATGCAGAAGGCTCTGCTGGACAAGAAAGCATTTTGCTCCTCCCTGCACTTAACACAGCATGCTAACTAAGGCATTCAGGGCCTTAGGTCAGTGTGTTGAGTTACTTGTTTGGAAAAAACTGACTTTGTCCCTCTCTGAGCACACAGTTCATAGGTGTTTTAATTCCTGTGCTTCAGGAGAGGCCATGATGACTTAGGTGACCATTACCTGGACTGTGGAGACCTCAGCAATGCTCTCAAGTGTTACTCGCGAGCCCGTGATTACTGCACCAGTGCTAAACATGTCATCAACATGTGTCTCAATGTCATCAAGGTAGGAGGCTTTGCAGGAAATGGTATTTGGTGTCTTTCTGATACCTACTGTGAAGTTCCCCCGTACTTTGGTCTTGTGTCTGCAATGATATGGCTTGTTTAAGGAACGCTGTTTATCCGTAGCTACCCCAAATTGTTTCTGGCTTTCTACAGGTCAGTGTCTACCTCCAGAATTGGTCTCATGTTCTGAGCTATGTAAGCAAGGCTGAGTCTACACCAGAAATTGCAGAAGTAAGTTCCTGGGTTTTAACTTGCATGAGTTTTCCCTTTGTTTTCTGTTCCCAAAATTTATAAAGTGATTTCTTCCTTTCCCCCTTTATGACTTGTTCCATATAAGACTTCTTCCTCAGCTGCTATACTATTCCTTTTGAGTTCGTTGTTGCTTTTCTCCCATGATAGATGTGTGCCAACTCTGACTCATGGTAAAAATGGATACTTCCCATCCTCAGTTCTTACAGTGTTTCCCAAGACAAATAAGATGAAGTTATCTTGCCATTGAGATTTGCAAGTTAATTATTAGGATGAAATATCCTGAGGACACTTGTAAGCAAAATAGTTTTTGTACTGCTTGTTCACTACTGCTTTGTTTTATGCTTCAGCAAAGGGGGGAAAGAGACAGCCAGACACAAGCAATTCTCACCAAACTGAAATGTGCAGCCGGTAAGTCAGTCCTTCAGCTTCCTGGGTGGTTTTGCCTGTCTTTCTGCTTGTTAGCTGTCCATAGGGCTCTTGGGCAACAGTGTATGCTTGGCTTATTTTTTTTCTCTCAGATTTGATGGATTTTTATTTCCACACCAGACATGCAAAATTTAAAGAAGCTAATGAGGTAGAACTGCTGGCTGTTTTTTGCCTTCTCTTTTTCCTCCCTGAGTTTCTTCAGAGAGGATACCAGTGTGAGTCAATGTAGCTCAAAGGATGCTTGTTACAGTCTTAGGATCTTCTTTTACTTCAGTAGTGAAGGCACTAGCAACCATGAGGAAGCCTCTCCTACTCTCCAGATTTTTCAATTTCTCCTAATTTGTACACTACCATAAACAAAGGACTAACTTTTTCTGGTTCCTAGGCTTGGCTGAACTAGCTGCCCGGAAGTACAAGCAGGCCGCAAAATGCTTCTTGTTGGCATCATTTGATCACTGTGATTTCCCTGAGGTGAGGACCAAGAGGGAGCTTTGTGCAGGTCTTGGAGGGGATGTAATTCTTCTAAGCATTAGGTTGTAAAATTCAGGTATTGTAGTTACTCTTGTAGCACTCCTGTATAGTTTGGTGGTGCAGGTTCATTGATTTGGTTTAAAAAAGTCTCTGTTCTTGGGTTCTCCAAATGTTCTACTCTAGATCACATAGGAATTGCCTGTGAGATTTGTATTTATGTAGTTCAATGAAAAAACTTGGAATTGGTGTCTGCTCTCTTAGCAGTGTCACTGCTCAGGCCCTGCCACCCCACACACTGGGTGAGTGCCTGCGAGCAAGCTGAGTGGTTCCACTGCACTTGACAAGGACTAATCTTGTCACTGCGTGAAGGAACAGCCTCGCGTAGAATACTTAATGACAACCGTGCACCCGGCTAGTTGTCAGTGACAGCTCTCTGCCTCTCCCTCTCCCATAGCTGTTATCTCCCAGCAATGTGGCTGTGTATGGTGGGCTCTGTGCCCTTGCTACCTTTGACCGTCAGGAACTGCAACGTAATGTTATCTCCAGTAGGTGAGTGATGCCTTGAGTGATGTTTATATGTACTGGACATCTTCTGGGACATGGGACTTTGGCTGAGAGTGGGTTCTGGCAGCAGTGATAGCTTTCTCATAGAGGAGAGAAAGAATCACTGAGCCTTAGTTTGGCTTTAGCATTGTGGCATTTCACTGTGGTTAATCACAGCTGAAATTTTCATAGAACAAGTTTCTGACCCAGCCCAGTTGTCTTTTCTCCATGAATGGTCCATATCAGATATTAAATCAGAGGGATACATCTCTTTTCAGAAGCACCTGTTCAGTTAATTTCCTTTGTGTTGCCCCTTGTTCTAGTGTGTGTTAATTATTAGAACACCTTGCAACGTAACCTAACTGACATATGCAAGGTTAAGGGAATTATTGTCTTTGGAAGAAAGTGGGTATTTGTGTGTCATACATCAAATTGCAATGACACTGAATTCCTGTCAGCAAGGTGTATGGAAGCAGTAATTTTAAATGGAGGTGGAAAAGGGGTTGTTATCCTTTTTTATGGCTTGATCCGTAAGGTGAGATGCCAAGGTTCAGAAATCTGTGATGGAGAATTGTGAGTGTGCTGAGGAGTGTCCATCCCAAAGATCTGTCACACTCACAATAGGTTATTTCTCTGAGATAGTGGCGTTCTTGACCTGCCTTGGGCATGTTGTACTTAACGGAAGCTGTGCTTTGGAAGGGGATGCAAAGCTGGCCAGCACAGACTACAGTGCATGCACAGCTGTGGCCTATTGTTTTTTGGTGGTTTCCTGATTTTGACCTATTCCCATGTATTTTTTTATTTTGTGTGGACAAACACTTCTACTACTTAGTTTGTCAGAAGTCTCTTTGCCTTCCTTCACCACAGCTGTGATGCTGTGCTGCCTCTCTCTATTCCAGGCTCCCAGTCCTGCTGTAATTAGGCTATTTGGTCTATTAGAGAGTAAATTCTTGGAATCTTCAAATGACAGTGAGAGTTTGTAACCTTTCAACTTGGAATGATGAGGTTATTGGGTATTTTCTGATCATTGCCATCTTTATCCGTAGCTCCTTCAAATTGTTTTTGGAGCTGGAGCCACAGGTTCGTGACATCATCTTCAAGTTTTATGAATCTAAATATGCTTCATGCCTGAAGATGCTGGATGAGATGAAGGTGAGTTGCAGGAGAGTAGTGCAGAACAGACCCTAAAAGTTCTCTTTGCTTAGCCTTTTGTGAGAAGCACCAACTGTCAAAAGTAGCTCCGAAGAGTGTTCAGCTCTTCTCTGTCTTCTGTTGCCTGACATGGTGAATGGAAATTGGGAGCAGTTTGTTGATAGAGGGTGAGAGAAATGATAAAGGTTCTAAATATATTGCTAGTTCTTTTATTCATTCTTGTTTTATCATATTGTCTTGCTGTAGTGTAATATCCTTAAGGTTTAAGTATATACACATAAATGTTTCAGAAAATGGGAATAATGTATTTTTCCAGATTACTTCTCAGCCTCTTATGTGGTCTGTTGTTTTGCACAGGACAACCTGCTGCTGGATATGTACCTTGCACCTCATGTCAGGACACTCTATACACAGATTCGAAATCGTGCCCTTATCCAGGTATTTGTTCCTGTCATCCTGAGTGGTGGATGAACAGAGGGAGATAGGCCATCTCTTTGCATTTTTTTCCCCTTTTTTCAGAGGATAGAGGGTACACTTGGCAACTGAGTGTTTTCTTCTTCTTAGTACTTCAGCCCCTATGTGTCAGCAGACATGCGCAAGATGGCCACTGCTTTTAACACCACAGTGGCTGCTCTGGAAGATGAACTTACTCAGCTGATCCTGGAGGGACTGATCAATGCCAGAATAGACTCACACAGTAAGGTGAGCGCATTTCAGCCACACATTATAGACTGAACAGCTTTACTAAGATTAAAAACTCACCATTCCTGGGACACTTGGAAGGTACATTCATGTGTTGGGACTTGTGTGTTCATCAAGGGTGAGCTGTGTGTGGCCTCAGGCTTCATAATGCCTGAGCTGTGTTTCCCTGGTCCAAAATAGGGCTTCCTGCTGGGGAATGCTGCCACAACTCCCTGTGCACAGTTCTCTGTGTTGGTTACAGATTCTTTATGCTCGAGATGTTGATCAGCGCAGCACAACTTTTGAGAAGTCTTTACTAATGGGCAAAGAGTTCCAGCGCCGTGCCAAGGCCATGATCCTGCGTGCTGCTGTCCTGCGCAACCAGATACATGTCAAGGTATGGCCCTGTCAAGAGGGGACCTAGAGACAGTGTTAAGGTTTTAATGTTTGGGGTTTTTTTTTCACGGAACTTGTAAAATTTATTAATGGAAGATTCTGGAGGGGAATGAATTTGTTGTGTTCATGATTGGATAAATTCCTAAGATAGTACATACTAAATACATAAGGAATTATATAAGGAACAAGTGCTTCTAACCTCTTGTACAACTCAGAATGTCCTTTGAAGTTTATATGGTTAGCTTAATTCTGACTAATTCCTTTTGTTGAATTCTTGATAGACATGTCTTTTATCAACAAAGATTGTTTGAAATAATTTCATTAGCAGACAAAGTAAAAAATGCATTAATTGTTAGGAGCATTGCTTCCAGGTTACAGTTCCAAAAGGATGTCCTTTGGGAGGATAGGCCATCTGCACAGAAAGTGTTCATTTTTATAGTATATTAATCCCTGTGATAACTAAACGCTCAATAGGATTAAACTTCTGGGGCCAACAGCACCTTGTATATAGTAAACACGAGTGTCTTAAAAGTTCTGCTTTGACATTTTTAGGAAAAGTTCTTGTGAGCTGTAGAAGCTGTAAACACAAAGCCATCATTATTTATGAACTGGGGATATTCTCTCCCCCTGCTGTACACCACTAATTAGCATGTGTTTTGGTCTTGTTGCAGTCTCCTCCAAGAGAAGGTAGCCAAGGGGAGCTCACTCCAGCTAACAGCCAATCCAGGATGAGCACCAACATGTGAAAAACCTCGTGCACTACCAACAGAAATGGTCCCTCAGGACTGTACCCAGTGTCACACCCACTAACTGCTGAGCTTCACAAACTGTCCCTGTCTCCCTCACTTCTTACTGGGATTGAGAGGGTCAGGGCTGATGGTGGATAATATGAATATTCCAATAACTTCAATACTCCCTGAAAAGAAATTCTTTCTAAAAACAGCATCCCTGCCATGGGTCATCATTTCAGTTTTGGTAGAATATCTTCCTCCATTCTCCTTCCACCACTCCGTAAGAGCTGTCAGGTTATTCATACAGATGCTGAGTTGAGAGTTTTTCAGCTGCTATTAGTTTTCTTATTTCAAAGCTGCAAAAATAGTTAGTTGAATGGGCAGGCATGATGAAGTTTGCTGGCCTGAAAGTATTGCCTTGATTTTGAGCAATGCTGAGCTTTCTGTTTTCCAGAGAAATTTACAAGTGCATTGCTCTCAATTATGGAGCTAGTTCTGAGGGGAGAGACTTCCTTTGAGAAACTCTTAGTGAATTTTCACCTGCACCAGAAAACATGGCATCACTTCCATGCATTCAGTCACAGGCCTTTAGGGTTTTATATTTACCTCCATCCAGGTTCTCTCTCTCTGGTCTGTGTTTTCAAAGACTTGTTTCCTGATGCGTTTCCCACTTGTGTGTGGCCTGGCTTCAGGGTCCAGTTTTATCATAGCAGTAAATCTCTACTTCGTGCAAATATTGCTGCTTGTCCAGTCTTACTGCCATAGTATGTGATGGTTTCCCCACATGTGCAACAGTTTTTTCTGGTAGGATGGATAAATGCCATAAAACACCACTTAAGTCTTGTGGAAGCGCTGAAAACAGTCAGTCTGGGTGCCCACTCTCCAGGTGCATTTATTCTGCTTTTCCTTTTATAAAGGGGTTAAAGGTGGCAGCCCAGGGGTGTGTGTGTGTTCGTCCTGTGTTCATAAAAGGAGATATGCACTGAATTTTCTGAAGTCATTGCAGCCTTGTATTCATCTAATCTAAGGCTAGCTGAGAATTTTGATCCAGCCCTGACTGGTCTGGCAATTGACTACAGATGTTACTGTTAATGTGTTCATGCCTTTTTTTTTTTTTAAGAAGTTGTTATATCTAGTGCATTAAACAGCAGGATTAAAAAGCTTCTGAATATTTGGTGTTCTGTGTTAAAGTTGGGGTTTAGCTATTTTGTTCTCAAGCCATTGTTTTTGGCTAAGGTTCATGATGTTTTGTAGGTCATTGTGTTTTGCTTTCTGATCTGGTTGGAGATGTGGCTTGGATGAACTGTGAAGGAACATTCAAAAAGCAAAATTCCTGTAGCAACAGTGCTCTCTTCTAGCTTTCCATGCTTATGACTTAGGTGCTAAAAATGGAAGCAGTATTTCCTCTGAGGTGTTTGGTTAAATGTCTTCCATTTTGCCATAGAAAAATGTTCTCATTTTTGAGGGGAGAACTTTGCATTGGCCAGTTTAGTGAGGAAGGAGAGTCCTCGGGTAAATTGCTGGACATCCTTATAGAAATGCAGGGAAAGTACTGCCACGCCTTCTGTTCATGCAGAAGGAAAGCCTTTTAGCCCTGTAATGCCTCTTAAACATTCTTGCTTTCATCCCCAAATGGGCCACTGGTACTTAATAAATGAGATCTTAGTCTGGTCTTCAAAAGATGGTTTTGCATCTAGGGAAGTGCACCATGTCAGGTGGATCTCTGTGCTTTTCCTGAGTGACTGTCCCTTCCCTGAGGGCTTTCTGCCGCAGGGCTCCTCAGTGGGCAGTGATGTCCTGAGCTGGCTGGAGTCTCTGTTGTTCCATCCAGCAGCACTTGGCTGCTCACACATGTCCCTCTGCAGCCACACAGGGCCCACAAGGTGGCCACAGTAGTTCCTAACTCTTGTGGTGGCCTGAGGCCATTCTGTAGCTTGGGCAGAGGTGATCAGTTTTCTTCTCACCCGACAAAAATGCTTGCAGCCTCTTTTAAACTGTTTGAGCATTTCTCTTTTACTGCTTAGTTCATTGGCATCGTAGATGCTTTTGTGTAGAATTACTGGCATGTAACTTTCTCCTTTAGCCTGTGAAAGAAGCTGCTCTTGCTTCAGGATATTGTAGATGTGAGTCAGGTACATTTCTTCTAGACATTGTCCAATGCCTGCCTCAGTCTTGCCTGCCTGCCCATCCCAAAACAAAGAGAATACAACACAGTGTGGATATAGTTCTGGGTAACTTGCATTCATAAGCAGTTCCCCCAGTAAAAATTATTCTTACCTTAAATTTCTAAGTAGTTTTGCAAGTAGTAAATGGGAAAATAGTGACTCACACAGAAGGAATTTTCAGTGTTTCCCTGTGACCACCCAGGTCATTCAGTGGAAGGAAGTTTTGTGGGATGCAGCGTGTCTTAAGATATGATCAGAGGTACTCATTTAAATGGATTTCATGAACTTGTGTAGCACTTTTTTATTGATAAGGAAATGCCAGTGGTAGGACCCCATGCAGTGTAATTCTGCTTTCTTTACATGACCTAGCTAGGAATAAAGGAAAAACAGTTGGAAAGTTTTAATTAGCACAACCACTTCTAGTGTAATGTAGAAACTGCCACTAGGAGATTTGTGTTGGAGTAGTTGGGTGTGATGGGTAATTATCTGTCCAGATCTCGTCCAGCATAGTAGTCTGTGCTGCCAAGATCTGCAGGAGGGGGGTCTGTAAGAGAAGATGATGGGCTATGGCTGGTGCAGCATTGTGTGGGAGCTGCTGTGGCTGAAAGGCTTCAGTGGGTGAGGGAGAAAACAGAGTTGGGTCTTTGCCCCAGGCCAGGTGGGTATGGTCTGTACCACCTCCTGGGACTCTGCAGCAGTGGTTTCAGTATTACTTCTTAACTTAGTTGAAATTTCAGCATTGTTCCGTCCTCTGGACAGCTCCCAAAACTGCTGCTGAACAAGGTATTAGTTCTGATACATGGAATGCAATATAAACTTTCAGAAAAAATGAGGAAACTTTAATAATAACAACAATGCTTCTGACAAAGACCTGTCATGCACAGCTAGGAAGTGCTTGCCAAGCACTGATTTTTCTAAAGAGTAACATCTCAGTGAACTTGACTATTTGAGATTCTTAAGCCACCTTCTTTGTTGCTCTTTCTATGCAGCAGATGGCAGCGGGGAAGCAGTGTGACCTATAGGACAGTGCTCTTAGTATTTCCTACACCATTTGCTTTTGAGGGCTGAGGCTGAGACAAGTCAGTGTTTCATTTTTCTGGTAGTCCATCAGCTGTGAATCTGCAGTAGGGTGAAAAGGAAAGGATTACTGTCTGCTTTGCAAATAAGCTTTGTACTTCAACTGATGTTATTTTGGATTCTGCATTCCCATCCATCTCTGAATTCCATTCAATGTTTCATAGGATTGTAGCATAGCTTTAGACTGTCTCATGGATAACTTGATCAGGCTTGAAATGGAACAGAAACTGGCAAATAGGGTATGTCAAGCTCTAAGAGAAATGTATGAGAGTAATTAGAAGTTTAATAAATTCATAATGCAAGACAGTTTCTTGACAGCAAAGAAATAATTCAAGCTTCAGCTTCAGTAGACTTAAAATCTCAGACTGAAGGGCAGCTGCATTAGCAAGTGATGGTCTAATTCAAAAAAGAACTCAAGTGGCAAGACCTGAAAATCTGTCTTAGGTGGTAGATCAGGATGGTTAATCTTGTTGTTCCTGCCCCTGCAGATACCACTGTTTCAGTTCTCTAAACCTTCTGCAGCTCTAGCTTTGACTGTTGTACTCCCAGTGCCTGTAGTTTATGTAACTGTGAAGCCTCTGTGCACATAAAGTTGGTACCCCATAAAATACGTGCTGAGATACGGCATTTTCAGTCTTTTTTTTGATGCACTGTCCTCTTAATTTTTAAAAAAATTTCTCATACCTCATTTCATAATCTGTTTGCCAAATAAAGGCAATTGGCTTTCTTTTTGTCAGGTGAACCACTACTTTTTCTTTTGTGCCTCTGAAAATAGATTTAGATACGAGAATTCAATTTCCCTCAAACCTGAAGACTGCACATCATTTTCAGCATCATTCTACATGCAGAGCACTGTCTTTTCTTCCCCCTACTCCATTAAAATTAAATAGTGTATATTTTCTGAAGGGCCTGTGAAACAAAACCAAAATAGGCCATTACCTTGCTAAGTTGGCAGACTACAATTTTTTTATTAAACAGGATAATTAGTGTATTGCCTTGTCTGAAAGTAATCCCTTGTTAGTGCAGGTGTCCTGGCGTGAATGGTAGCCGGCTCAGCTTTGCTCATTTTGGAGTTGGGCCTCTGAGTTCACAAGCACTGGTTAGTGAGCCAGGGGCCGTCTGGACAGTTTTGCCTTGGTAACTGCAAGGTTAGCATCTTTCAGCATTGCTGTTTAAAGTTCAGGTGAAAGTTTTTTCCCATTAGCCTGGTGATTTGTAGCTGGATGCACAGAGGGAGGTGTGTTGCAGTGCTGAGCTAAGCAGTTCTCCAGCCCCGGTGCAGTTTCCCAGCCTCCAGCCTTGGCATGGGACAGAAGTGAACAAGCTAAGCTCTGGCTGCATTTCTCCATTAAAAATGCCTTTAAAGTGAGGTCAGGACAAATATACCTTAAATACTAATTCTGTATAGAAATGTGTCCAATTAGTATTCTCAAGCGCAAGTGTAAGATTTAGGAGCCTAAAACCAGCTTGATTGTTCCTTTGCACTGGTAAGTGAGTCTGTGATGGGACTGTACTTGTGAGAGGTGTGTTCTAAATTCTGTGCAGGTAAGACGATAGAACCTCTCTCACACAGCTTAGTCCTCCTGTGCTGAACTGGCTGTTTCGCACACAACTGTCTTTTCAGATTTCGTAAATTTTCTCTGTCAGTGAGGAGGAGAATGACAGCTTTCTGATGTTTTCGGGAAACCAAATGGAAAGGGGTGAGTTAAGCCATTTGAAATACCAGCAGAATGAACATTTAGCTTTTTTACTAGAAGAGAGTGGAACAGACCAGGGAACGCAGAATACTTGACAGCTTTATGTGTAGGTCTGTGTGAAGGAGGAAGTGAACTATTTCCCCTGGAGGGGGGAGAGGTGGTTTCAAGTTCCCGTCTTTAAAAAAAGGCATGTGTAGACCTGCATTTGGTTTTGACACACTTGGAATTTCAGATGGGAAGGAGTAAGCATGATTATATAATTATGAGACTTTGAGAAGGGAAAGGTTCACGGACTTGGTTCCAACTTACCACATAATTTTAGACAACTTGCTCTATTAAGATATTTTCCCCCAACCTTTGGCTCATAGAAGAGTGTTAAGTTCTATCATACTGTAAGAAGCTAATAATTCTCAATGTGATTATAGCAACATCTTACAGTTTTGCATTCGCATTTTTCAAGTTCTGCTGCATTCCTTTCTGCATTGAAAGTGTGGCCTGCTGAAACACAGACAGATGTGACACTGTTAGTGAGGAAGTGTTGCTATTTTTAGCATGCCAGAAGGCTGTTCTAATACAATAAATTTATTCCCAATTATTAAAAACAGGACATGAAGGGTTAGTGCGGGGCAGAGTGTGATGGCAGCTTATACAGGTTGCTAACACTGAAAAATGCAGCATTTTCAGTCTTTAAAACACAGCATGAGACTTTTAATTGCATCCTTTTTATTTCAAATGCAGGATAATTCCCTGAGTAAGCAGTTTTTTACTTAAATAAAACTTTTATAGAACTCAGTCATGTGGAACAAGTTCACACAGGTGATGGTTCTTTGGCCCAGGGAAGCAGCAGCCTGGCAGGAGCTCTTGGACTGTTCATTTCCAAAGCTTCACACTGCACTGTCAGCAGCCTCTGTCAGCATCACAGCCTCCCCTTCCTCTGCCTCTCCTCTCCGGCTCCTCTCTGGGCTTTCAGTTCCTCTTTGACTGTGCTGCCACGAAAGGGATTTTTCATACTTGGTCTTAAAAAGTAATCCATGACCTGAAGAAGCAAAGAAGGGACAAAAAAACCCCCAACAACCTGAAATGACTGCACTGGTAAACAGAACACCTCATTCCTTAAAAAGAATGGGTCCTCATAGTCTGGAAACTGCATCCCAAGGCTTTGAAAGCAGAAGAAATAACAAACATACACAGAAGAAAGAGCAGGCTTTCAAAATTGTACTATAAACTTTTAGATAGCTACGTATGTAGATTTTAACACCCCCCCCATCCCATAACCCAAATAAACATCCACAGGAGATGAAATGTTTGCTTGGTGCCTTGTAAGGCCAGGTGCACTTACCTGGACAGTCCGCTGTCTCCTTGAATGCTCTTTTCTTACAGCATCCTCGGCACATGTTAAACACAC
Organism: Xenops minutus; assembly: GCA_035221455.1. Taxonomy (NCBI): domain Eukaryota; kingdom Metazoa; phylum Chordata; class Aves; order Passeriformes; family Furnariidae; genus Xenops; species Xenops minutus. The sequence goes on along the minus strand of JAWWEE010000051.1, from coordinate 7,643,608 downwards.
ATTTGTTGCCCTGGATGGGGATGGGGATGTAAAGAAGCTTGTGTCAGTGAAAAAAAAATTACTACTGTTAACTATAATAAGAAACAATAAAGTTCTGCACATTCAGATTTTTGGAAAAAAAACCCTAAGCTTAATGAAGATGACACAGTTGATGTCATATTGGCTATCAGCTGTTCATACATAAAGAACAAGCAAACAAAACTTCTACATTCAACTTATGCAACTCCAGTAACCTGTTGGGCAAGCCTGAGTTACCCACCACAAGCAGGCAAGTGCCTTAAGCCCTCTGTAACAAGCATGAGCACATTTGGTGCAGGTGAGCTTGCTGTAGTTCTCTGCAACACTCTGAAACACAGTACCATCTGTAACTATGCCTAAAATACATGTTACCAAGCTATTATTTCCCTACTTGCAGCTCAAAATGGATCTGTGTATTTATTAATATATAATGTATGATCCTCAGGGGACAGCAGAACCTGAGCCTTGGCTAACTGATGAGGTGACTGCACTGGCCTGGGTATCTGGGGTGCTTTGCTCCCTCCACACCAGTTAAAAATTCCTTCAGGTTTAGGCCTTGGTTGAGTCTTTTTTTCCTCCCTCTCTCCCTGTCCCCACATTTCAAGACATAGCTCAGAAACACATGATCTAGAGGAGAAAAAAACCCACCAAACTTACAGGCCCAGTCATAAGATTTCAAGGGCTGCCTGCAACATTACAATGATGCAAGAGCAAAACAAAAATGAGCCTAAGCCCAGCTGCAGCCAATCCTGTGATGCCATCTGAATTAGCTATGAAACAGGATGACTTTGAAAGCAGGCCAGACCAGTGCTCAACTTTTTCCCAATAATGAACACAGCAAGAAAAACATTTCCTTCAGTAGCTGCACCTCCAAATTCAGCCCCAGCTGACTGCTATTGCTTCTGTAAGAACAGTGTTTCAACAGAGAGAACATCACATGCTTGTGTTCCAGGCCCTCCCCTACTGCAGAGGTGTAATGCTACTTTTTAAACTAGAACAGAAAATGACTTCTTGCATTTTACAGGCTGCTTTACAGGTATATTAGCAGCAATAAATACATTCTGCTAACTCAGCTCAGCAACACCTCCCTCTCAAGGAAACAGCCATGTTCCCAAGGGAAAATAAACAAAAGCAAAATGAACTCTTTGCAAATATCAAATATTTGAAGTTTCAATTCACGACCTGGAAAACAGCTGCCTTGTTTCGAGTTGCTAATGGTGAAAGCTGATGTTAATCTGCTTCAAATGCAGAGCTGAGGATGATGAGGTGCTCATGCTTGTTTTGATACGGGCATGGCTCCAAACCCAACACAAACCAGAGCTGCAGGTGCTGCCTGACACTCGCTACAGGTTGTACGGTGATGACATTTAAAGTGTTTGTATTAGTACACTAAGAACCACACTTTGCAAACTCAAATTCTCATGTTGCAGAAAAACTTCACCTACCACCAACCTTATTAAGAGGGGGTTTGTTTTTAATTTCACTGTAAAATATGCATATGTCATTACTGAAAGTTTGGAGGTTCGATTCCAAGAGAGCTTGGGAAGTCCATCTAACTCAACTGTCTTAGCAATAAATATCCTCAGCAGCACTGCATTTTTTTGGAAAAAAAACCAAATTATCTTAAAGAACTTGTATATTTTAGTGATTTTTGTGTAGCACCTTCAATCTCAGAGATTGTTTAGTTAATGGTTGAGAGGTTTTTGCCTAAATATGGACTTTCCTCCCCACCTGTCAGCAGGACTTCACATGCACCTGCCTTACTAGGCACTGGCACAGACCTACCTCAGGATTTCAAATGACAGGAGAGAATCATAGAATAGTTTGGGTTGGAAGGTCATCTAGTCCAACACCCTGCAAAGAGCAGGGACATTTTTAACTAGATCAGGTTGCTCAGAGCCCTGTCTAATCTGACCTTGAATGTTTCCAGGAGTGGGGCATCGACAACCACTCTGGACAACCTGGGCCAATGTCTCATCACCCTCAGCATAAGGACTTCCTTCCTTACATCTAGTCTAAATCTGCTCTCTTTTACTTTAAACCCATCACTCCTTGTCCTACTGCAACAGGTCCAGCGCCATCTTTCTTGTAGTCCCCTTTAGGCACTGAAGGGGTTCTAAGGTCTCCCCAGAGCCTTCTCTTCTCCAGGCTGAACACTCCCAGCACTTCCCAGCCTGTCTCCATGGCAGAGGGGTTCCATCTGCCTGATCATCTTTGTGGCCACCTCTGGACCTGCTCTAACAGCTCCATGTCTCTCTTGCACTGCGGGCCCCAGAGCTGGATGCAGCACTCCAGGTGGGGGTCTCACAAGAGCAGAGCAAAGGGGCAGAATCCCCCACCCCTTGACGTGCTGCCAATGCTGCTCTTGATGCAGCCCAGGACACAGGTGGTTTCTGGGTTGCAAGTGCACATTGCGGAGTCATGCCCAGCCTCTCACCCACCAGCACCCCCAAGCCCTTCTCAGCAGGGCTGCTCAATCTGTTCATCCCCCAGCCTGAACTGATACTGAGGGCTGCCTTGACCTGGGTGCAGCACCAGCACTTGGCTTTGTCAAACCTCAGAGGCCTGCATGGGCCACTGCTCAAGCTTATTCAGGTTTCTCTGGATGGCCACATCCCTCAGGTGTGTCACTGCACCCTCAGCCTGGTGTCTCTGCAGACCTGCTGAGTCTGCCCTCCATTCCACTGTCCACGTCACTGCTGAGGACATTAAACAGTGCTGGTTCCAGTGCAGAGCCCTGAGGGACACCATGTGTCACTGATCTCCATCCAGACACTGTGCCATTGACCACTACATGGGCATTTAATTTCCAGTTAAGGGGGACTCCTACTGACTTACCTTAGGGTTTCCACATTGATCACACTTTGCGTATTTGGCTGGAAAGATGAGAGAGAGCTGATTTCAGCAATGGTATTTTTATGCGGAAAAGTAACTTAATAAAAAAGAAATCAGGATCAGACAAAGCTTGGTGCTTTTCTAGCCACAAACTCTTTTTGAAATGAAAATACGGTACCTCAAGTAATAGTGCTAAGGTAAAGGTACTTTGAACTTTTAAATGCCTCTAAGCTAAACTCAAACAGAAAATTTTAATCCTCAAGTCAGCTTAAAACAGGAGGACATCTGCTTGAAATTCATACAAAATTTCAATTTCAAATACTAGTTACAGCTACAATTCAGCTTGCAAAACATTTTGATCTTAAAAAGATGCTTACAGTGAATCAGTGACCTGCTGCTTTGATCCTTGTTTTCTTTATTAATAAACATAATTTGAATCCCATTGCCTGCTACTTAAATTTCCCAACAATTCCCCCTCTTTTCAAAGCTTCTACAACTACACAAGCAAGGAAAATAAATAGTGGCAATTTACGTCAAAGGTGGTATCAGCAACTCTCCATGCACTTACACCAATAAAAGGAACTTACGTTTTAAAGATGGATCAAAGCTTTTGTTTGGATTTCTTAACTTCTTTTTTTGTTTATTCTTTGACAGAAGCTCGGAATTTCCATCTTCCTCCTCTTCCAGAGTACGCTTCCCTCGCACACCTTTTTCAGTTCCACTGGCTCCATTCTCCTTGCATCTCTCCTTTGGTCTGAAACAGTGAATTTCATCTTAAGTTGGCTGGAAGGAAGAAGTAGCTGTTCCCTGGCCACTATTGTACTTCACTGAAATCTGAGTAAACTGTAAACCTTTCTATCATGGCTACAAGAAAGTGTAATTGCCTTTAGAAGTGAAATAGAAAAACCTAACTTTTCTGGTCAGCATTGGCAGTTCACAACAGACACACTGTCAGATATATCAGTTGGAAAGTCAATTAAATTTGGCCAGTTAAATTAGGCACCCGTTAGCCTGTTATTCCCAGGTTTTACTTACGCATTTATTTAAGCATTTACTTAAGCATTAATCTTGACAAACTTGTTTTCTTCTTCAACCCACTTTTCTGCAGAAAGGGAACAATCTATCTGAAAAGTGTTCATACACTACAAGCATCCTTTATAAAATTCAATTTAGTTCCCATCTTTGCTACCATAGCAGTTACCAGCAACATTTGTGCAGCATATAACAATAAAGCACTGTCAGGTAGCACATTTGCTGCACATCAGGTTCTCTTTTTGAGCTGCTGTGGGATTCCTGGTTTTGACTTTCCCAAGAGAGAGAAGTCTGAGAAGGATCTAAAGGAGAAGATGCAAACAACGAGCAACATCCCCAGGAACAAAACAATAACCATAAAAAATCCAAACCAGAATAAAAGTCATCCAAAGTCTTCACTTTTTTTCAATGAATGTAAGCTCCTGGAACAGAATCAGAGGCTGATACTGATGGAATGGGTGCAAAAGGTCTGTGAGTACCTCTAAATATCGGAATAGATGACTCACCCTGGCCTGATATATGGCTGACAGATCCAGTGGAAAAAAGGCAACCCTTCTTTTGGCTTTTCTCCTTCTTTCTGATTAGCTATTTCTTCCTGCAGCATAGAGTTACAGTCAGTTTTCCTGGAGTTCTCAGGAAATATGTTAAATAACACTTCAAACTCCAGGAAATGACAAACTGGAATTCAAGCTAACAATTATGGATAGTTACATATGGGCAAAAAACCCCTCTACTAAGACAGATGAATTGAAGCACATTTGTAATTCTTAAATCAACTTTATCCCATGTAAAGATGAAAAGTTCTTCAGGCTTACGGGCATGCTACTGTAGTAAACTACTGATACCAAGGCCAGTAAAGCCACAAGGTTCCAGAGAAGTGACTAAAGGGTGTCAATGCCATGACACATGTTGCACATTCCCACCAAGTGCAGACAGTTCTGGGAGATTAGGGCCCGTCTTGGTACCTGGCATCGCAGTTTCAGCTCCCTGTTGACATCTACAATGCCCTCTAGAGTCTTCACTTTTGCTAATTCTTCACGCAGCTGCTGGTAAACTTGAAGCCTGAGGCAAATCCCAAACATCAAGAGAAATTTAGACTGAGATTAACTAAAAATATCTTTCTAAAAGCTTTTTATAGATTTTTCCTGATGCACTTGCCTTTGGTAGAAGCTTATGTTCTTTTCTGTAAGTCCAGAGAAAAGATCACATACCTTCTTTCCAGAAAAATACTTGGCACACAACCAAGGTATTTTCAGATAAGCTCACACGAACATACAGTGCATCAGCTGCTCCTCAGTAACTGCCCATGGCCATGCTCTTACTCCCCAGAAAATGCAAGAGCACTTGGCCTCACAGTGAACAAGGAGTGAGTTAATTCATGCTTGCCATGAAGGGCATGTGTGCACATGGGGAACTACCACCCGGCAGCCGCTGTGCTGTGAGCTCACACTCCAGCTTGTCTTGTTAATTAATGTCCAACTTGTTAATTTCCCATGCCCTGTTTCCCAGATATGAAGTGAAGGGTAAAGGCCTCAGCCCACATCCTCTCCATTCAGGTCCAGGAAAGAAAACCTTGCAGAACACTCATTCTAGCCAAAGAAATCCTTATCCAGAAAACCTAGACACTTGATAAGCAGGATGAGCCCTGAAAACATTGCAAGTTCTCTGGAGATACTCACGTGTGATGCCAGAGCTTGAAGAGATGAGCCCTAACGTAAGACAATGGACAAGGGTACTTCTGCACTATCTCCAGATACTCCTCAGCCATCTCCCACACCAAGGGGTTTCGGCCTTCGAACAAAGCTGGGTTATGAAGATTACCTTCTAGGGAATGAAAAGAAATACTCAACCTTTCATTTCAAGATTGAAACAAAAAAGAAAATCTGGAGATTGATCAGCTCTGTCTGTTGTGATCCTACCAGCCAGTCACAGACACATCACCCATGTCCTCACAAGAGAAACAAGGTCTGTAAAACTCTAGTCTCACCTCAGGACATTGTATTTCACTATACAATTCTTAATTGAGCCAAAGAGCTCATATCTAAGTAAAGTATAGGTTCTAGAAAGACACAAAGATAGAAAAAAAAATTAACAAATAGAGAAATCATTGCTTTTGTTGCCCAGTGGTTAAACAACAGGTCTTACCTTATGTCTGTATTGACATTTGTCTGGCCTAAGTTTACAGATACAGCTACTCACTATGCTTTTCTCTACTGTCTGCACAAGCCTTTTGTTAAGCAGTATTTCCTAAAACCAAGATTCTACAACCGCCCAGAAAATATCCTTTAATTGTGCTTTAATTGTGTGAGTGATTGAAAGCCCTTTCTGATGCCTATCCTAGTTCTTCCCATAGGAAGTTAAGTCAATTCTTTCTTGTCCCAACCCACCATGAACCATCTGCAGGAATATTAATCTGCAGATGCACTTAGTTAATTGAGAACCATTCCAAAACTCCTCCATTGATTAACAAATGTTATGAAAATATTCCAGGACAACAGGAGTCCCATAAGCCTTTGCCAAGTAATTAGATTTGAGCTGTCCAGTACTCCAAGTCCAGCATAACAATTCTTACAAATCTTAAGTGATTCCTCGTTCTGGTAAGAGATGTCCAGTACAGGAGGAGAGAGAATGGCCACTCAGCTGTCAATCAAAGCTGTTCACCAAGTCAATCTGACATAAACTTTTAATAAATGTAGAGGGGCTGCTAAGAGAATAAGAAACAGTTGGTATTCTCATCTGAATGAAAGTTCATTTTCTTTACCTGCACTCATGACGCCATGTACTCCTGTCTTACGGATACATTCTTCCACATCACTGAGACACTGGATGTTTCCATTTGCAAATACAGGAATGTTTACAGCTTTTCTATACCAGTGAATAAAAGAGATGCATAAAATTGAGAATTTGAGTGAACCCACAAATTCTCCCTGTCACACAAATTTGTTTACTCTTCAATGCCACAGCACACTGCTTAAAATCCAGTGTGTTAGCAGGAATCCAGTAAGACTGGTACTGCTCACTAACCTGACAGCTTGAATGTGCTCCCAAGATGCCACGCCAGCAAGTGGTCCTTTCTGTTCCTTAGTACGACCATGCACAGTCAGCAGCTGGAACACAAAATTACATTTACTTTTCACATGTATGAAACACTGGAACAAATCCACTGACAAAAATTTCCTTTCACCCCATACACTTCACAGATGCACTGAATTCCCACTGCTATTTCAACAGTGCAGGTCGTTTAGCATCACACAAAGACAGCAGCAGCTCACCTACCGTGGCACGGCCTTGGGCTCCTTTCAGTTTGTTATTCCATGGCATAACAACACTGCACTATGGGAGAACCTACAGATTTCCTTTTGCACAGGATTCCATTTGTGATTCACTTTGGAATTTGTGATAGCTTTCTCCTCAGCAGAAGATCCAAATACTGTCACTACTGGCTCTAACTGCAGACCATCTCTTCCAGTTTAACTGGAGTTAGATCCTAAAAGGTTGCCCATTTTTTCACTAGTGGTGTTCATCTTTGATACCCTTTTTTTCTACAGTCCTGTAGATTTTGTGTCTTCACGTTGTTTCCTGCAGCACTGTGTGAAGACTGAGATGCTCAAGCACAGTGAGGGACGCAGCGATTACAGGAGACACTGAAATCATCACATCTCCCCTATCATGCTATTGACCTGATCCCTGGCACTGCAAACACACACAAGCTCTCTGCATCCTGTTTGCTCTGTCTGCAAAACAGTGCAGCCTATTCATCTCCAGAGTACACCAAGAACTGGTCACCAGATACTTTACACAAAGACATGTCCAATGCAAGAGCAGAGGGAGCAGCTGCTTCCTTACCTGGCAGCCAGCTTTCTCCAGCATCTGTGCATACTTCACTGTCTTGTCAATGTCTGGAAAAACGCGGATTTTGCATGTGATGGGAACAGAGAGCTTCTCGTTAGCCAGTAAAACTGAGAAAGATTGAAAAGACAGGTAAGTGGGCTGCACAATGCTATAAAAAGTGTCTACTCTCCTCAAGATCTGATACTGGGCGTGGTATGGAAATAGCCTGAGACATTAATGCTATGTAGTTCTCACAGCTTAAAAAATCAGTAGTGTTCTCTGCAATCCTTATTGCACAGGTTAATCAAGTACCAGTAAAACACGAAGCACAAAATCTGCATTCTAACAGGGTGGCATAAAACAGCCACCATTTAATAGCCCTAGTGTTTCCACTGCATCAAACCTTACCTTTCAAGGACTACCCCCTCAAAACTTAATTACTGATAAAGTTTATTATCATCACAGGCTATTGTACTCCTCCAGTGTTAACACTTTCTTGTCTACCTTTCCTACAAAAGGTGCTTTGCTGCTTTGCAAATTTTCACTCAAATAATCACCACAAGTCCATGGCAAGCAGAGGCTTATCAACTGAGGCAGGCTGTGGACCCAAGTAAGTAATAAATGTAGATTATAGGATCAAAGTGAAATCTGGAACAACATGTTAAATTCCCATAGCCCTTACACAGTGCATGGAATCACAAAAATACTAAGAAAAGAGCTAACAAAGAGACAATAGGAAAACAATGAGTAATGATATCTGTGAAACTCTCTTCTCTTCCAGAGCTTGGATGTACAAGGTAGGAAGCCACCTATTGTCTTCTGACCCAAATCCTATGAGCTCCAGTGATAGGTACTTCCTATCATACTTTTAAAGGAGCAAGTAAGCAAGGTGTGTACAGGTACAGGCAGAAAAGAGAACTCCAATATTTTAAAGGCAGCTGGGGGAAGAAGAAGGAAGAGGAAATTTTGCCCACCTTTTTTATACCACAGCCTAAGACAACTCTTACTAGACAGCCTGGGTTCCCACCCAACTAGATGACCTGGGTTCTCTTCACACCTTGAGCCCATTCTGATTTACATATTTCACAACAACCACATTACAGGCTGGGCAAGGAAGCACCGGTCTGTCTTTGTGCTGAACAGCGCTCAAGGTTCCTCAGACCACAGGGAATGTAAACAGAAATAAAACTCTCTGACTTCACAGCTCAGACATTTGCTTCCAAGTGGGGTGGAGGCACATTCTCAGTTCTACACAATGACCAAAACCTTGCTTTTTACACCAGTTACAAAAGTCTTTCTTAAAAAAATATGATAATGTTCACAACAGCTACTGAGAGCCTGAAAACAACCTATACAAATTAGGAGAAGAAAGGCATAATTTGCTATGCTGTAGACAGAAGGAGTACACTGACTTGATCAGAAAAAGGCAATTGTGGCTTCAAGGAGAAACATGACTCTTGGCACCTGACAACTTCAAAGTGAAAAAGTGAGGCACTGGGAGTTCTGCTGTTTCTAGAGCTGGAGAGCCACTAAGCCATCGTATGCGACTGAAACTTAATTGACTCACTTTCACCCAAAGTTGTTTCAGGTACTGAAGTTTCCTAACAGATCTAGTATAAGTTTGCAGTGGGATACCACCAAGTATCTTGAGGGTGCTACTGGAATACAGTAAGAAAGTAATGGGAAAAAAAAAGAATGCAAACCAATCCCCAAAACCCAAATACAACCCTCCCCAAAGAAATATGCTGCACCTCCTTTCCCCAAAACTCCCTACACCTCCTCTCAATGACGTGTTCTTCCAATTCCCTCTCTAAATACTTACTCATTCTCTGAAGAAGATCCCACTCCTCTTGCAGAAAAGCTCCGTAGTGACCTATGATAAAATAGCACATAACAGACTTGTGCAGAGGAGTAAGATCCTGAAGGACACAGATTTCAGAAGCACTCACGGAGATCCAGACACTCCTATGCCTCACTGGCAGAAACAGAGTTGCTCTGTCCTGCCCCAACTGGAAGTTGGATCATTCTGTTCCCCCTGCCACCCTAGATTTGCAGGGTAAACAAGGAATCCCCACACCCTGCTTTCACTGGTACTCCCTAGGGCTGGTGTGTTGCCACTGGCAGCTTTCTGGGGTTTATACCATATGTTTAAAAAATCCAGTTAGGATAAAAGCTGATAAGACTGAAAGATCTCTTTGCCCTGTACAGCAGTGATCATTTCCTACTAGTCTTTGAAAGACATTTCAGAAGAGGAATGGGCATTTGCTGAACAAATCTTTCCTCAACATCCCAACATTTTCAAACATGGGCTTTGGTTTTCGAACATGTGGTATCTGTAAGGGATTCAGCAGGTGTTGTCCTTTCTTATGCTACTGTGAATAAACTCTGTGCAAGTATCAAGGAAATAGGAGATGCTAAGTGCCTGCATGATGTAATTTTAAATGTAGTCTTTCAAAATTAGGCTGTTTGAGCAACTGACATCTGACATCAGAAAGAAAATCAAGCTCTTACTAAAAATACTTTTTTCTGAAGGCTATTCTAGACACATGAGTTGTCACTTAAGAGAAACAGGAATTAATAATTAGTGTATCTAATTTTTGCTTTAGGAACTACAAAGTGTTACCTGTTACAGTGGGTGTAACCAAGTCTGACTTCAGCAGTACTGCAGCCCCTCCCCAAGGCTGTCCCTCTTCATGTTTTACTGCCAATGTACACGTTTGGAACATGCCATTTCTCTGTTTATCCAGGGCTCAGGTTTGCACATACCTCTCTTTGCAATCATTTGGGGGCAACCCAAATTTAGGTCTATGGCATCGCAGTAATCCTGAGCCAACAGTGCTGCTTGAACAAACACTTCAGGATCATTGGCACAGAACTGCGAAAACCAAAGAAAAGTGAATAATCAGGCAATAGCTTTCTTCAAGTACAGACAACACATTATGACATAGCTATGAAGCAACTACCTGCTCCAGAAAACAGGCATAACACAGACAGTAACAGCAAACACCATTTTTCAAAATGAATAAGGGCATCTCTTCAGATTTCAGTAATGCATTTGACACTGTTTCTCACAGGATCCTTTTAGACAAACGGTCCAGCCCACAGCTGGATAAACATATCATGTGATGGGTGACCAATTGGCTCCCGGGTCAGGCACAAAGGGCCACAGTGAATGGGGTGACACCCGGCTAGTGACCTGTCACTCCTGGGGTTCCGCAGGGCTCCGTCCTTCACCCAGAGCTCTTCAACATCTTCATAAAAGACCTGTATCCTTGCCAGTGATACTAAACTGAGAGGAGCTGTCAACTCCCTCAAAGGCAGAGAGGCCCTGCAGAGGGACCTTGACAAAGGAAAAGCGTAGAAAAGCTCCAGCCATGTGAAGTTTGACAAAGACAAGTGCCAGATCCTATACCTGGGGTACATATGCAGGGATGACCCTGCATGTACGCACAGACTGGGGAACGAGATTCTGGAGAGCAGTGCTGTGGAAAAGCACCTGGGGGTCCTAGCTGATGGCAAGCTGGACATGAGTCAGCAGTGCCCTGGCAGTCAGGAGGGGCAACTGTGTCCTGAGGGCAGTTTGGGTGCTACAGTACAAAAATGATCTAAAGCTATTAGAGAGACTCCAAAGGAGGATATGAAGACAGTGAGGGGTCTGTAGGGGCCACACCCTAAGTGTTTTCCTTCATTTACTTTCTAAATTCAGGTAATATTTCAGCATCCAGTAATGAATTCTGCAGTTTATAAATATCACTATACTCACTTGTTTCCCATTCGTCATCTTCAAGCCAGTAATACTTCCACTGACTTCCCTCATCTCTTCCCTCAGTCAAGGGAGACACTTCTCTTCCAGGGCGAAGAGTCCTCATCCATTTAACTGCTCCATGTGTGGAAAACAGCCATTTCTCTGCTCATGTCAGCTGTCTTTCCCTGCACTAGTCTCCAGCTCCACAAGCCACTCTCCCTCTTTGGGATAGAGTGAAGTACCTGAACATCACGGAGTACTCAAGAAGCAGAAGCAAAACATGCTTTAAGTCTTCCTATCCTCCTTGCATCCTTCCTCCAGAGCTAAGCACTGAGCCTGAGTTTCAGAGAACTCCTCCAAAAGCTGTGATCCTCCCTAAGTGACATCAGATCTGGGGCACACCTTGACTCTACAAGACCACTTGTAATCTGTCTCTAAAGATGAGGTGCAGGGGACTGAAACTCTGTGAGAAGTCCAGTGCTCCAGGCCCTTGTGGTTAAGACACCAAATCCTCTGCTAGACACGAGATAAACGGGAAAACCCACACCCATCCTCGTGAGCTAGGTACTGTCCCGGGTATTTAGGTGAAGGAAAGGAGATTTCTGGCACCCTGTACAACCACGTTGAACTCCGGATGGTCCTGACTCGCTCCACCTCAGGCCCCTTTGGCAGACGCCTGGCTTTGTTGCCCCGAGCGGGGTGGGTGGCGCGGCCGAGGCCGGGCGGTTCCCGGGGCGGCGGGGCCCACTCACCTGCACGATGAGCGGGCGGTCCTCGGCACAGGCCTCGCCGTAGAGGTTCTCGCGGCGGTAGTTCGCGTCCCTGAGGAACACCTGGGCGTGCAGCATGGGCGTGTAGCAGAGCTGGGCGCCGTGGCGGCGGCTCAGCAGCCTCCAGGCCAGCTCGCTCTGGTCCACCATGGGCGCCACCACGTAATGGGCGCTCCGCAGCGTCTCCCTCCAGAAGGCCTCCCCGCGCAGCTTCGGCATCTCCGGCGCGGCCGCCCGTGCAGCGCTGCGGCCGCCGCCGCCCCGCGCCGCCGCCCCGGGGCTCGCTCTGAGGCGCGACCGCTGGGCCCGG
>JAWWEE010000051.1:7585964-7630967 GCA_035221455.1 Xenops minutus | reverse complement strand
CGTGCCCCAAAAACCCCCCCAAAACGCCTTAACCCCTTTGCCCTTTGGGTTTGTGGGAGATTTACCCCCAAAAACCCCCTAACCCCTTGCCCTTTGGGTTTGTGTGAGACCTACCCCCAAAAAAACCCAAAAACCCCCAAACCCCTTGCCCTTTGGGTTTCTGAGACCCTCCACTCACCGACCCCGACGCACAAGACCAGGGTGAGCCCCAACAGGAGCAGCTTCATGGTGGGGCAGGGGCAGGTCCGGAGCTCCAGTTGCTCCCAATCCGACCCTGGAAGGAGAAAAACTCGGGAATTCATCCCTGCAAAGAGTTCTCCCAGGGCTCAGCCTCGGGAGAGCCCGGGGGGGGAAACATTCCCAGCGCGAAGCCCAAAGGGAGCAGATAAAAGACAAAAAAAAGGGTCAGATTTGGGGAAAGAAACAGCAAAAATGGTACATTCGCCCAACGTGGGGCTCGAACCCACGACCCTGAGATTAAGAGTCTCATGCTCTACCGACTGAGCTAGCCGGGCTCTGGGTGGGCCCAAATTGCCACTTTTCTTCAGGGAAAACACAAATTTGTGGCTGATTTGGCAAAATGACCAATTATGTGCGAAGTATAAAACGTAAAATAAAGGTATAAAGGCATAAAAATGTGTTAAATATATATATATATAGCATGGGAAAATAAGGTTGGGTACAAAAAATAAGCGTAAAAAGAAATGTTTTACTTAAAAAGCTTGGGTTTATAAAAAGGAATTACTTTATAAAAAGTAATCTTTTTATATGTTACAAAAGATAAAAATAGAAGCACACAGCTCTAAAAATAAGGCGTAAAGCAGGAAAATACACACGGAACGGGAAAATGAGGCTGCGCGGGAAGCGAAGCATAAAAATCAACATAAAGAACGATATAAGGTCGGATAGAAAAAGAAATATGGAAATCAATATAAAAAGAAGGATCAAACCCAGGGGGGATCCGGGGAGTGGGAGCTGCTCCCTTACCAGAGTCTGGTTCCCTTTGTGCTCTGAGCACCCCCTGGCCCCACAGCCCCTTTTATTCCCCTTTTATTCCCTTTTATTCCCCTTTTATTCCCTTTTATTCCCTTTTATCCCCCCGCGGGTGCTCGGGCTGAGGCAGGACCTGAACGACCCGGCAGGGATTGTTCTTTGGGAACAATGGGGAGGGCACAGCGGGGCAAACAGGGCACCCCAAACAGGGCACCCCAAAGAGGGACCCCCGGGCTGACCCCCCCCCCGGGCACCCCGGCCCTGCCAGGCTCTTTATGGGGAGAAACGACCCCCAAACCCCAAATCTGGCGGGTCCCGAAGAGCCCCACGCAAAGTGGGTCAAGGCAAGCCCCGTGGGCACGGGCAGATCTCCTGCCCGCAGGGTTCGCCCGCCTTAATTAACGGCGGGGTTAATTAGGAGGTGATTAATGCGCCTGCCAGGCGTGCTCCAGCGCAGCGTGATGTTTGTGCAGCTGCTGCTGCTCTGGCACCACAAAAAAGGGCAATTCCGGCTTTTTTGGGGGCAAGAAACTCCCGGGGCGAGTCCAAACCTTCCCTTTGGGGCGCTTTTTTGGGGTCCAAACCCCCCCTTAGGGGCGCTTTTTGGGGTCCAAACCTTCCCTTTGGGGCGCTTTTTTGGGGTCCAAACCCCCCCTTTGGGGCGCTTTTTTGGGTTCCAAACCCCCCCTTTGGGGCGCTTTTTTGGGGTCCAAACCTTCCCTTTGGGGCGCTTTTTTGGGTTCCAAACCCTCCCTTTGGGGCGCTTTTTTGGGGTCCAAACCTCCCTTTTGGGGTTCCAAACCTTCCCTTAGGGGCGCTTTTTTGGGTTCCAAACCCTCCTTTTTGGGTTCCAAACCTTCCCTTTGGGGCGCTTTTTTGGGTTCCAAACCCACATTTTGGGGCGCTTTTTTGGGTTCCAAACCCACATTTTGGGGCACCTTTCTGGGTTCCAAACCCTCCCTTTGGGGCGCTTTTCTGGGGTCCAAACCTTCCCTTTTGGGCGCTTTTTTGGGGTCCAAACCTTCCCTTTGGGGCGCTTTTTGGGGTCCAAACCCCCTTCACTCCCCCAGACTCATCTGAGGCACCAACCGAAGGTTTCAAGCCTGATTTGGAAGCCTCGTTTTTAAACTCCAGCCGCTCTTTATAAACTCCAAACACCCCTTTTTGGACCCAAACCCATTTTAACTTCCAAAACCTCCCTGCCAGGAACTAAATCTTCCTGGTTTAGAACTCAATCTGCAATCTAGGGGGGCTCAAATATTTATTTTTTAAGCCTCCGAAATGCCATTTCTAGGGCGAAAAGCCTCAATTTTGGGGCGCTGGAGCACCTTTTGGGGATACAACCCCCGATTTATTAAAATAAACAATAATAATCATTATTTCTGCAGTAATAACTCAGCGTTAGGGATGAGAGGAAAGGAGGACTCTGAGACCGCAGAAATCGCCGGAGGGTTTAAAACAAACCCTGCAAAAGGCGAGAAGGAATTTTGGGAGAGATTAAGGAAAGACATCCCGAATTAAATCTTTTTCGGGGCAGGAAAAGGAAAAACAACTCGCCCAACGTGGGGCTCGAACCCACGACCCTGAGATTAAGAGTCTCATGCTCTACCGACTGAGCTAGCCGGGCTGCTGTTTAATTTGGGGTGGAACTGCCCGGAAAACGCCAAATCCCCGCAGGAAAATGTGATTTTTGGGGCGGGGAGCGCTTTGTCTCCCGCCAGGACCCTCCGCAAGGAGCGGCCGGTGCTGCCGAAATTAACAAAGTTCTTTTAAAGTGAAAAATTTGAATTATTATCGTTTTGGATGAGAAGAAAAAGGAACTTCCCTGACCGGGAATCGAACCCGGGCCGCGGCGGTGAGAGCGCCGAATCCTAACCACTAGACCACCAGGGAGCGATACTAGTGTCGCTTAGCCGGTGTATTTCAGGCTCTCCCGCCCGGTCAAGGAGCATAAACTACAGAGAGGATGCGGTGGATCCGGATGATGCGGCGGCGCAGGAGAGACATGGAGCTGTGACACAGGGACCGGGGCTGCGGAGCCGGGACCGGGGACAGGGGCTGCGGAACAAGGTGGGGGGGGTGGCACAGGGACCGGGGGCTGCGGTGACACCGGGGGCTGTGGCACAGGGACCGGGGGTCTATGGCACAGGGACAGGGGTCTATGGTACAGGGACAGGGGCTGCGGTGGCACCGGGGGCTGTGGCACAGGGACAGGGGTCTATGATGCCCAGAGCGGGGTCTGCGGGGCACAGGGGACACATGGCCCACGTGCCGCAGCCCTGGGGTCGCTCCCCCCATGGTGCTGTGCCCGCCATCCCCACACCGACCCCCGGTTCTTCGTGCGGCTCGGGCAGCACCTTCACCCCCTGCCCCAGCCCGGAGGGTCCCATCCTGCCCCCCCGGCCCCAGGTGCCCAGTGCAGAGCCAGCTCCCTTGAACGAACCGCCTGCAATTATAGCAAAGCAGGGGGGGTTTAAGCTCGTGAGTCTGTTTTTCCCAGTTGCTCAAGTTTCCTGGCGCTCCTGGCTCTTCCCCAGGGCGATGGGTCTGTTTCCTAGGGCTGGGTAAAAGCCCGAATTCCACCCATTCAGCGCATGCCAGAGCAGGTGACCCCAGTGCCAGTGCAGGGACACTTGCTCCAGTTATCCCTCCCATCGCTCCAGAATGGCCCCCCCGGCATTTGTGGCCTCTCCCTTGCAGCCCTAATGGCCTTTCCCGTCTGCTGCCTCTGACTCACATTTTTAAGAAATGAACGATGATGGATCCCATTTGCCAACACAGTCATGGCCATGAATCACACGCCCATGCCCTCTCCTTGCTTAAGCTCCGTCCTCAGCCCAGCTCCATCCCCAATGCTCCAGAGGACTCTTGGGACCTCTCCCCCTCCAGAAGACCCGCAGGGCTCCCCAGCACTGACCTTAAACAGAGTCTGCACCCAAGAGATGCTGAGCCCACCCCAGCACCCACAGGGATGCAGTGATTTGGGCCAGGCTGGCAGCCCAGGACCAGCACTTGGCTCTGGACACTGCCAGTCAGCCAGGGACAGGACAGGATCCCACTGCTGGAGTGGTTGTGCAACCCCTCTCATGAGCAGAAAAGTCAAATTCCTTAAGAAATGGTTGCTGCGGTTTTGGTGGAGGGTCGTGACATTTTCCAGCAGGGAAAAGTGGCTCCTTCCAGCTTTTTGCAATTAGCTACTTTTCAATTCCGTTTATCTGCTTGTTCTCACTTTGTGGAATGGAGCAATCCAGCTTTCCCCACCTTTGAAGCTCTGGATGGTGCACCTGCACCTCACACTCCTCTGCCCAAGTTGTCCCATCTTTGGGCGTGGGTGCTCACCCTCCCCTTCACAGTGATGGACGTTTCCTTTTGACAGCTCAGGAATTCCAGTGCCCTGCATTGGACTTTTTGAAACTCTCCTTTCCTTTCCAGCCACAAAGGAATACAGGGGTTTGCACCCACAAGAGCTGCCAGGAGCACACTCAGAAGCCAGGAAGTGACAAAAACCCTGCCAAGCCTATAATCAGGAAGAAAAGGTTTGATTATCCTTCCTGCAAAACACCCGAGATCCCTCACTGGAAGGAATTGGGGAGGAGGAAAACATCCCTGAGGCTCTCACAGCCCCAGCTCCACAGCCTGGGGGCTCCCAGCAGCATCTCTCCTCTGGGATCAGGTCTTGTACCAAGCCCTCTGCTCTGCACCCCAGTTGCAGATGTAGTTATACCTACTGAAGTCAAGCAGTAAAAAGACCCCTCAACCTTCAAAATAAACAAACACCCAAACCCCACAAAACCAAAACCAAACCCTCACCACCAAGCAGATGCCTCAAGGCTAGCAAGGCATCCTTCCTCTGCCAACAGCATGCTGAGGATCTCTGCTGGCCTCTCTCACAACCTAGTTGCCTGCTCTTCACTGCCCTTTTAAACTTGAGACAGAGCAGCTCGCAGCTCCAGCCATCCATGCGCTGCTCCCCCGCGTGCCGTGCTGTTTGACTGCCAGAGCTTCCACAGAGGCGATGAAGTCCCTGAGGTATCACGCCGTCAAGCCGTGCCAGCACCACAGCTGCAGCTTCTCCACGTTAGAAGTTTCTCCAGTCTCAGCTCCCAACTGCCAAGGTTACTGCTGGGACTGCAGTCCCACGCTCCCAGCTCAGAAAAACTCGAGGTTCACCTGCGACACCAATGGTGAAGGGAGTGAGGTGATGGAGCCTGGGGCTCCCCAGGCAAGGCTTGGGAACCAGCTTGGGAACTGTGCCCGGCATCTTGAAAAGGAAACATCAGACTGTAAATATTATTTAGTACATTCCTTCATGAGAAAGCATGCAGAGAGCCCACAAACAAGCCAGAGGGATAGGATGGAATATTTCAGTTGCTTCTTGCCTCAGGCTGCTCCAGGCAGTTGTTATTTACCTGACAAACTCATAACAGACACACAAGAGTGGAGTTCAGTGCTGTTAGATAGAACAAGACAATGACATTCACCCCGTTTTCTCCCAAAGGAATCCTTTATTGACAAGTTTCCTCAACTTTATCTTAATGAGAAACAGTTCCATATCCAAGCTCCCGCAGTCCCTGTTTCACTGGCTCCGTTCCTCACAGGGAGGCCAGTTCCAGTCAAACAAGGAGTGCCAGTGAGCAACACTCTACACTCCATCTACGGCCTAGTACATCTGCCCACTAACATCTCATCCTGTGTCCCCAGGTCTGCAAAGGGAGGGGAGCAGGGGTGGGGGGAATGGAGATTAATCAAATCAGTGTCAAAACTTGCTTCTCTAAAGGGTCAGAGACAGTTCAGTCCCTCCCAGGTGATAAACCACTAAAACTACGCAGATATGTACATAAGTCTAAAGACCTGAGTAAGTCCCATTTCGCCTCTAAGGCACAGAATTGCTCACTCTAGGTATTTCTATGTGGAGGCACTAGAATAAGATCAGGCCTCTAGAAGAAAACTTGGAATTTGTCAGCTCCTGAGCAATGAAGTTGGACATCAAAAGAGAAAAACATCCAAGTCCCTTGAGGGGACTGGGTGAGCTCCGTGACTCTGCCAGTTATGTAAACCAAAATTAGAGCTGGGGCTTTCAACTGAGACACCCATCCAGTCATAGCCAGATGTACCAGCTGGAGGAGCCCTCAGAGAGCAGAGTTGAGTCCCTCCAATGGTATCCATATTCCAGCCTCCAGAAATTCCTCCTCCAAGAACGAAGGCATAAGCTGAGAAGGGAGAAGCAAGTTTCATACACTCGGGAAACAGAGTGCACCACTGAATTTAACACAAGAACTGGCTTTATAAGCATGCTGCTACAACTGCATGATGCAAAACTCCAGTGCTCAACAACCAGCTTTAGAAACCTTGCAGTCTTCTCTACAGAAAATAAATCATAAACAAGTAAAGCGTAAGTGATGTAAGGCTTGCAATTCAGCTTCAGAGTCCAAGGGAGCATCGCCCTAATACGATGCTGAAGCCTTTTGTTTGTTTTTAAGCTTTATTTCTTTAAAGTTCATTGCATTTAAAAATAAAGATTCTTAGTTTTGTTAAAGCTAGAGCATTAGTGTAACAACGAGGCAGCTGCTAAGTGAAGTTTCCCTTTTGGGAGCCCAGAAAAAAACAAACCCACTGTTCACCCCATTTACCAGACTGCTCCAATGAGAGCCAGAGAAAACAGTAACAGGAGAAGCCTGGGAGCATCCAGAGTAGCTGCATGGCATGTCCCACACAGACAACAGAGCCAGAAGCTAAAGCTAAGGTGCTTTAGCGTGCACTTGGCTTCTCCAGTAACTGCCCTCCTCGTGCTTCTCAGGGCTGTGCTCTGCTCCAAGCTGTCAGACAAGGGAAAACTGTTTTTATCTATAGCAGTGATATTTCTGAGCTACTTTAAGGAAACTCCAGCTTACATGCTCTCCCAAAAGGACAGCAGTGATACATTTAATCTACAAACTTTAGTGTAAAATATTATTTGTGTACAAAACTTTGCATTCTCTTTATTCGACTTGGATCCAGCAGCAGTGTCCATGAATGAAGGATGGATCTCTCCTGACTGGCTCTCAGCCCCGTCTTGGATTGGCATGTCGTTGCTGTGGTGATGGTTTGGGAGGGAGGGGGCTCTTCCAGTTGTGCACAGCCGTGCAAAGCCACATCCAGGTCTAGAAAGGAGCGTTGTCTTGTGGAGGTTTGTCCCCAGCTCCCGAGGGGGAATGCAGGCTGTCAGTGCTGTTTTCCCTGCTGCCCACCACTCTGGACTGGAAGGAGAGAAGAGAGTGAGGATAACAAGAAGGCAGCACTGGGAATACCAAGTCAATTCCCCTTTGTCAAGGTCACCTACTGTAGCCAAGACTTCACATATCTGAGAGGCCATTTGCCCGAATACTAGTCTACAAGAAAAACATTGCAGAAATTAAAGTTTCTGCACAAGGCTTCATACTGTGTGTTTACAAGACAAAGCAGACTGTTACCTTTATGGTCCCAACTCTATCTTCAAAGGACTTGAAGGTTGCAGAATTCCTTGAAGAAAGAAGAGGGGGGGAAAGAAAAAACAAATCAAGACAAGTTAGTTCTTAACCATATCAAATGGCACAGCGTGACTGGGCTCTGTGGCCATTTCCCTGCAGTGACACCAGTACCCAAGAACACTTCCAGCTCCTCACAGCCTTTGGCAGGAATCTCTTGGGTACACCAGGCAGGAACACCACATACAAACTCTGGAGGAAAACATTTATACCACATGCAATCCACTCCATTGCTCAAGCTAAAATCTTGAGGTAAACAAGTCCTAGTTCACCAGGGAAACAAGGCATGGTAAGGAGAGAAGAAAGCAGCTCTTAGTTTTACAAGGCTTGCAACTATAAACATTTAGTTTTAAATAATGGAAAGGGAAAGCTGAGAAGGGTTTAAAACAAAGGCTTCGGCTCCCCCTATCACATCCCATGGGCGGGAAGGGGAAGAGCCATGTGCCTGCACCTATCAGCAGTTTTATTTCTACAGGAATGATCATTTGCATCAGGAAATGCTCATGAAAACCACAGTGTAATAAATTAATCAGAGCATTTCATATTTCTAGCAAAAAAAACCAGGTCAATTGTTTGACAACCCAACAAGCTGCTTTGCTGGTGAAGGATTTCAGGGAGAGCTCTGTACTGAGCCTCCAGACCAGGCAATTACTCATAGAGCTGCTCCCCCGGGCCAGGCTGCAGGAGCACTGGGAGATGACTCGTCTCATCTTAGTTATTTTTGTTCCAAGAAATCACTTTATATTTGCAGCCATAAAATAACCTCCCCTGATGTGGAATGAGGATGAACAGAGAGAGTTTCTGTGGGCCTTGTCCAGCCCTGGTGGTCATTTCTCCTGCAAGATCACCACCTAAGGCACCACAAAGGAAGGCTGAGAAGGGCACTGAGCATCCAGGCTGGAGACAGAGTTCTAGTTAGGATTCAACTTGGTATTAACAATGGCCATATTGTACATTGTGAGAGAACTGTAATCCTGCCCTTCAGGAACACCCGAAAGCTGTGAATTTCAATCAGACCTTGGTACAGGTGCAACACTGCACTCAGTCCAAGAACAACACAGGTGCTAATAACCATAAAAGGTATCAGATAAAACCCCCCTTAAACAGTCAAACTGCAGGTTGTGATTAATCCATGCTCATAGCAGGGTCTGCTCGAGAGGAGAACCAGTTGTACAACTCAGAACAAAAACCCCAGCAGCTGTATCCCCCCCCAGCCCCACTGAGGAGACACAGGTTCGTGCTACGTTACCTCATGGCTGGCATACTTATGGAGTGGCGAATGGAGTAACTGCTGCTCGGAAGCATTTGGAACAAGGAGGGAAAAGTTAATGACAATTTTACACTGACACCGTTCAAAAGCAGCATAACCCTGAGTCTGAAGCACTCCCTGTCCACAAACAGGCTGTGGACAACCCAAGTGGTAAAAGCCAGCCCTCTTTCCCTTATTTAACAGCTGCAGCCCAGAATTTAGTTTTCCAGACACAGGACAGTAAGTATTTAACTGCAACTGTGATACCAAAGTCAATCCCAGGGCACTGGTTTGTGGTAAGATTTCTCAATCTGTGTCAAAAGTGTAGGCGAGGCTTAAATAACCAGCTACCCCTTTAAGGTCTGCAAGGGCCTGGCACAGAAACAAATGCTCTTTTAGAGCCTTGAAGAGTATCTTACCTAAGGGAATGCGAGATGGAGTGAGCCCTGGGAGAGGCCACCGGCAGCAGAAAGAAAAGGGAAGCAACGGTCAGAAATTTGTGCAGAGCTAAACACTAAATGCAGGGACACGGTCACAGAATCATGGGACAGCAAAATCAACTACCCAGGAGAAAACCTCTCAAAATAAATCACAGAAGCAAGCAAAAAAACAATGCTTTTCATTGACTCAAGGCAAGCAAAGATGTTTTTCAAAGAGCAATAACAGCACCTCCAGTAACTTAGAGCCAGGGTGCTAGGGAGGGGAAGGAGTGGGTGTGCAAAAGCAAAACAAAACATTTTTCCTATTCCCATCTATTGCTTTCACATGTTTGCTTTAAGTATTTGTTTTTTTCTAAACTGAAGGTTCCACCAAGTACCAGCTAAATTGGTAGAGATACCTCCTTCCCCCAAATCCCACATGGTCTCTCATACAAAGACAGCATTGCTTGGACTTCTGGTGAGAACTTGTCTAAGGGTAACCTGCAATGGATACCTGCACGTTATCTTGCCAAGCCTCCAAATCTCAAAGTTACAGCTCAGAGAACAATTGCACTGCAGCTTAATAAAGATAAGATTAAGGGTATCATGGTTGCCCCATAACCTGGTTGCCCATTTTAAGGTTGGCATTCTGCAATGCAGTAGCACCTCAGCAGTCTGAAACAACAGAGCAAGGATTTCTACTTCTATTAGTGAGATTATCAGGATGCTCTAAAGGAGCTTCTCCTGTCAAAGCAGTGTTTTATTCCACTTAAATATAACTTTTGTCTCTACAGCAAGAAGCAGTCATGGCAAGCTGGATGTGAAGTACTTGGCAAGGAGTACAAGGGCTTTTCCTGACAGCCAGAGCAAAGACGTTGGGCTTTGTGGTTTCATTTCCCCATGCATCCAAGTTAGCTCTTTGGCAGAGCAGACTCCTTGAAATGCTGCCTTTGCATGTGAAATAAATTATCTGTCTACTTACTGCTGCTTAAAGGAGAACAACACAGATAACACATCCATGCACCAAGCTGCTCTGTAAGTAATACCACAAGCACTGATTTGCTTGTTCAGTGTCTTGGCCTGGACCTACCAGTAACCCTTTTCCTCCTTTAAAGCCTAGGGATTTTAAAGTTAAAGGATTTAAAGCTTGCATTAATTTAGGAATTTGCAGGTACTTTTGGGATCAGGCTAACATTTCATAATGAATTCACTTGTAGCATTACATACAGCAGCAAATTTCATCAGACAACGTGAAGCACATTGGTGGACAAAAACCCACAAAGCAACAAAAAGAAAACACTTCAATTTTGCAGTTTACTGGAATCAGTAAAATGCAGGAACAGAATGTCTAAAAGCCAATTTACTTTTTAACTGTAGGTGGAGATAACAGAAAAAGCTGAACTGGCCAAGATTTGAAAAAATCCCACCCACTAAGGTACATTTTCTCCTCTCAAAGCAATCCAATAGAGTAATAATGCAGAGAGAACATGGTTACATTAACTTTACAAGGTCTCCTTACAATCCACACCCAAAACATTTAAATTTGTTTTGACCATAGTACAGCAACCCTAAAGATTTAACCCAGGGGCACGTTATTATTTAATAGCATTTTGGTCCAAGCATTTTTAATGGAATTACGCCCACGCCCTCGTTGTAGCCGAGGCTCTGTCCCATTCATCACGCCTTCCTTGCATTTATCAACCAGTGAAGGCTGACTAAACAAGGAAATCCCTTCTGTTATCTGAACACTTCCAGTGCTGGAAAATAAACTTGCTTTGCAAGTGAATTTGTGGTGTAAGAGGGGAAAAAACCCAGTGTACAGTAATGGAGGTTGCAGTGCAGGTA
The DNA here is from genome assembly GCA_035221455.1 of Xenops minutus. NCBI lineage: Eukaryota > Metazoa > Chordata > Aves > Passeriformes > Furnariidae > Xenops > Xenops minutus. The sequence continues at coordinate 7,619,958 of JAWWEE010000051.1, read as the reverse complement.
CAAGGCCTGTAACAGAGATTCTCTGGGAAGAGAAATCATCCCACTCGTTCAGAGCAGTGATCACAGCAATACAACAGACTTCACTCTTCGTCAGCTCTGATCACATATCAGAACACCAGAGTTTCACCTGGCAAGGGTGAAAAGTGGGACAGTTCCTGCAAAAACTTATGCTCAGAGTTAAACCTTATTCAGAATCAGAAATAGGAAGACTTGGATGCAGCACAGGAGACAGAAGTCTGTTTATATATGCACAGAAAAACCGAAAGTCTTAAAAAAATCATTACTGTGTTCCCCCACAGGGCCACAAATACAAATCCTGCTGAAATAACTTTGGCAGGGACTCCCAAGTGGTACAACAAAGGCTGCCTCTATTCGTAACACCTCACCCAAGGTATTAGCTATAAAAAGGAATACAGATATTTAATTTGATGACTGATGCTGAGCAAAACCATTGCTGCAAGAGCCTGGCTCCTTCCTAGGCCAGCTGATTACATGGCCATTTTTCACAGTGACTGTGCCAGGCCATCTCTGTCACCAGGAGAGCACCCCAGTGTCCCCTCCCTCCACCATCTGCTCCTGGGATGGCACAAACATTTCTGCAGCTGCATGGCCTGCCTTCTCCCAGCTAAAAGACAACAGGCCTGTCAAAACAGCTCCTGCTGGTGGTAACACTGGTTCAGGAGTTCCCCGTTTGGTCCCAAAAAGCACCGTTCCCATCCCTTTGCTGCAAAAGCCCGACCAGGCTGCAGAAGCCAGGCACCAAATTTACTTATCAATTTGGCAAAATGTACTCCCACCACATCTTGTGCCAGTATGTGCAATCTGCTGTGATTACATGAAAATCTCTTCTTTCAGCCGACTAGGGAGTTTCCAGGAAAGAAAAGTTACAACTTGAATGCTGGAAATGGTAGGGAGCCAGCTAGTCCTCTGCCAAATTCAGAGATGTGAGCTACTGAAAACACCAAAAAATACCCTCCAGGAACACAGTAACCAGCTCATTGAGGACAGAACCAGAATAAATCAGTACTATGTGATCAGAGGCCAACAAGTTCTTACCACTCAGATACTCCCAGCCACAGTGGAATAGGAAATTCCCTACAAAGAATGACAGCTACCCATTCAATCCAAGGTCTGATACAGCATGTTAAATATAAGCTCTAAGAATCCTTCCTTAGTACCCTAGACAGGCTGTATATTCAGAATTAACTCTCAAACCCAAGAAACCATGGTCAAGGGATTCTTTACAAAAAATTTAGATGCTGCCATTAGTGGGGAAGCAGTGTCTAGTTTAAAGCTCTGAAGAACAGGTAAAGCACCAGTTTTAACCTCAAACTTTGTAGAGCTGAGAAACTCACAGAGCAAGAACCTCAAGCAGAGGAACCAGCCTCTCTTCCCAATTTGGAGAGGTTTAAATTTGCAATTACTTCAGTGGTCATCTGCTGAAGATGAATCGTGATAACCACCACCCACAGGAACAAATTTTTAATGTTGTCATAATCTTCTGAATCAACTGGTATTTTCCAACCAACATGCCTGGAAGACATACTGCCCTTTTCCACAGAATGTCAACACACGGGGCTGGAAACCGCATGGAATGCAGGATCCAGACTTTGCCCTGTTTTAAATCATAACAGAGCACAGGAGGGATGACCCCTCTCTAATCTGAAGCAGTAACACTGAGAAACCAAACCTCCATAATCCAGTAAGGAATGAAAAAGGGAAATTTTAATATTAGTTTCTTACATTTGACATAAAAGCTGCAGTGAAACCATCTGACAGTAAAAGGCGGAAGGCTGCTAAAAATGTTTGGTCAGTTCTCCTAAACCAAATCAAACTTAATTGCCTTAGAACCAGCCTTATATCATCAGTAAGTCTCCAGTAAGTGTTTAATCTGTCCTAAAGTACAATGCACAGGGCCACACACAAGGTGGTAGTGCATCAACAGCAGTGTGCTGCCAACTAAGCAGAAAAATGAAAATAAGCCTAGTTATTGTTTAAAGTCTCATTCCTGTTTGAAACCAAGATCAAAGCACTGGAGTGCAAACCAGAAATCTTACCTCATGTCACCAAGCTTCCTGCTGATAACAGAACCTACATTGGAAAGGGCTGCTGAAGTCTTCTGTCCCGCCTGGGAAAGCGTTTCCTGGGTCTTCTTGTAACTAAATAGAATAAAACATCATAAATTGAATTAACAGGTTGGATATGAGAGTGTCCCCCCAGTTTTGAAAAAGGATCTCATATTAAAGCAAAGAAGCTAGATTAGTGAGCTGCATTTTCACTGAAAGAGCCACATCCAGAGTTGCATATATTCAAACATTTGAAGTTTTTAAAAAAGCAGGAAGTGTAGAATTACTCTTCCCATGTACTCACTTTACCATTTTGACCATATGTTCTCAAATCTGACAAACCTTTGCCAAAAAAACCCCAAAGCAAACCCAACTTTCCACGTTGCTGTCTAACACCACAGCATCGTAGCCCAATAGCTCTATAAGTACCTTTTGGTCACCTTGAGCAAATAAATCTAGGAACCTGTTCCATACTATCCTTGCAGACTTGAGGCAGTTTCAGCATTTGTTGTCATGTTAGATTTCGGTGGAAAGGGGCAGGAAGCAAGACCAATACAGAAAAGATATGCAGGAGAATCAGCATTATCTCTAGAACTGCAGTTTAGAAATAAATTGGTAGGGAAGTTTCCCATCAGTTACCATTAACCACAATAGGCAATAAGTCTGACAGGTTGTATTTGTCAGCTAATTATTTGAGCTTATACCCGAGCTGGAGAAGACAGACACTTGAGAACCTTTGTTTCCCTCAGATGAGACTAATCTCTCGAACAAAGATTCTTTGAGCCACTTTCATTAACTGATTCTCTCTAAACTATTCCATGTGGTGATTAACATCTAGATTTATGTCATTCTTGAAACTATAAAGAAAATACTCAGGCTGGAAAACAAGTTCAACATTTTAAGCCAAGCTTTCTTATTCAAAATATTTCATTTTGAGATTATTTTTTGCCTGATGAGGACATTTAGGAGAAAGGCATTATAAACAGCCTGAAGTTCTCTCTCATGCCTGAGCTCCCACAGCTACAAACACCACAATGATAGCTGACTTACTCACAGCTCCTCCTCTCCAGACAGAAGTGCAGGGACAGCACCACAGTACCTGAACTGGATTTGAGCAATTCCAATTACAACACGATGGCTTGTTGGGGCTTTTTTTGAGACCACAGACAAGTATTTCTGAATAATGAATGTACATGAGACTTACACAGAGCATGGCAAAACTGTATCAGGTTTTCCTTCCCTCTCCCTGCTCCTGAAAGAGAATTCCTATAACCCACACATTTTTCAGACCAATTCCTCTTGAATTCAGCAAATCCAGAAGAACCTGAGTGTGTTTTGACAGCAAGGCCTCCACACTGTCTCTCCACAGCACAAACCTCTGCACCTCAGGACAATTTAGGAGTGAACTGCTCAGCATCAACACTGCTTGTTCGTACACACACCTTTCTACTGCAATCACTGTGTTTGAGGAGGATCTCAATCCCTGCCTTCAGCAGCCAGGCTCCTCCCTGGCTGAGCCCTGTCATGGGATTTGATTTACAGCTCCCCAACATATATCGAAGACCTCGTGCTCACCAAAGTATGCAGGGCTGACTCCAGGTCTGCTTGGTGCTCAGGTCCCAGAGCTCAGCACTGAGGAATGGTTTATCCCCTCAAGGGACACCATCACACCATGCACACACTGCAAGCTTCCAGGTATTATGTCCAGCTTCAGCAGATAAAGACCAGCGATTTTCCAATCATATTTTCCACATCTGACAGCAGAATTCTTACAATAATTGAAGATCAAGCACTCGGGTGCTGCTGCTTCTGCCCGAGCGTGCTGCTTCCTCCAGCACAACTGTTTGTGCTGGCACAGCAAACTAGATCAAGGAAACGACCTGGATTAAATATAAACTTGGAAGAACTAAAAAGCAGCAGCTGGATCAGATGGCCAGGCTAGTCCTGCATCCACATCTCCCACACACACGTACACACCTCACCAGTGCCAGGCAGGAGGCAGAGCCAGGAGACACAGGGGGATGAGCAGCTCTAACCCAGAACTGCCACCAGCCACACATGTGGAGCTGCATCTGTGACAGCCAGGGATCAGCTTATACAAGGCTTTAATGCAACTTAACTACGCCCAGCCCTGACCTAGAAGTTGCAACTCTTCTCCTGCAAGCACCATGGCCACGTTTTCCATGGGTTTAAATTCACAAGCACTCGCTTTCTTCCCTTAGCACCAGCACAAAGCACAATAGAATAATCCAAATCTGGGAGTAATAAATATAAGCTCTCACTAATACCCTGCTTTACTAACAGGCAATTGGCTGCAGCAGAAGCTGCAGAAATAATCTCTGCCCTGTGCTATTCATTCCATGGTATTCCAGCATTTCATTGCACCCCTCTCCTATAAACCCTGACAGGAAAGAGCAAGACTTGCACCCCCAAATTCTCCTTTATACATTAATAGCAGCTTCCTCTCACTTGCTTTTATACAGCAATCACTATTTGAGCTGTCTGGCTAATGACACAAACCATCTAAGTCATTTCATGTCCTAGTTATGGTGACCTTGGATCTAGGAACGGACTAGGATGGTTTTTGCCCTGTCTATGCAGAGGGCAAGTCTGTGGCCAGGAATGGCCACCATCAGGAAATTCCACAGCACACAAAAGCATTGTAACGTCAGGAGTTAGGCCCATTCCCAGTTTAGTCAGGAGCCCTGTTAGTTACCATACCGAGCAGCTCTGAAACAGGAGAGAGGATTCATTTGCATAAAAAACGCAAAACATATGAATAAATAAAACCTCATCCTTGGACTTCTTGAACCTGCTTCTTTGAACTTACTGAACTTTGGACTGAGAAGCAGTAATTTTGACATATTTATGAAACACTGCTGTAATCTCACTTTATAATCCCCCTCACCTCTCCACTTCAATCACCTTGCTAGCACCGACTGTCCCTGCCCAGTGCCAAAACAAGCAGGAAAACTAACGTGTCCCAGCTATTCAGACCCTAAGTGCTCCACAAAAGCACGTTTCCGCCACATTTCTGATGCTTAGGAAGTACAAGGAAACTGATAGAACCAGAAATTCTCTATTCCAGCAGGCACACCCAAGGAAGAACTTGATTAAACACCCCTGGAGTCAGCCACACCGTCAGCAAGCATAAAACCCAAGGTCATTCTACTTAGCAAGTGAAATGGTGACAGTTTACAGCTCCTTAATCTAGAAAACACCCAGCGAATGTTGAAAGTAGACCTGCATACTTGAAAGTTTTTTTCTGCTACTCCTGCTTTTTATCTCTGCTCCTCTTTGAACCATCTTAGGAAGAATACTGTCTATTCAAACAGGACGCTGATAACCAGTCAGCTCCAAGGACTGCATTTCATCCCCTCTTCAGAGAACAGGAAAAGCTGGCTCACACCTAAGACCTACCTTACCACGGTTTAAATCAGCTCAGAAAACAGTGACACAACCTACCTGCTCCCACTGCAGTACTGTAAGGGATTGCCCTACATACTGTGGGAAAGGCACAGTGAGAAGGACAAAGGCCAACTTCCATAATATCCTCCCATAATTTAGTCCAGATGAGAATTTAATTTCAGGCATTTAATAAAAACATGGCTAAAAGAGCTTTGCAGTCAACAACTAGAGTAGAACAGCTGTGAGGTTTAAGCTGGTTGAGTCCACTTGTGGTCCCAACGTGACAGAATAGCTGCCCTGGACACTACAGCTCTATCTGTTCTCATCAGGCACCACAGCAAAAAGAAATAAAAAGCTCCTGCTTCCTGCAGAGCACAAAAAGAGATCAGTTTGGTTATCCCACAGCTTCTCGGATGAAGTCATAATGTGTGGCACACAGGTCTCAGCTACCCAGGCGTTTCAGCCAGTTCCTGGGAGCAGGCAGGAATTTGTAAAGTATCACTTGGATCACAATGAAATCATTTGAACCTGAGGAAAAGCTCCCTCTCCCAGAAGAGGCATTTATTGGGTTAAAAAAGTGAAAGCTAGAAAATATAAACGTCTAAATAGATCTAGTGAAAGCAGAGGACTGGGAGAAGGGGCACAGCACGTTAGTGGCAGCAGACTGTCAGGAAGGCATTTGTTAATGCTGAAGGTTAAGACACTCACGCTTCTGATTGAGTTAATTTTTCATTCCAGTCCTCCAGTGTGCTGCTGGCTGAAAGATATCTACAAACACAACGGAGGTTAGAGGCAGCACCAAGATTCACTGCAGATGCTTCTTTTGACACTGTCCACATTATTAGTGACTCTTTACACTTACAGTATCAGAGACTTTACTTCTCTGACAACAGTTTCAGCCTCTCTGTTACAGCCAGAAGGAAAAGAGCTGTCTGAGAGGCAGGGAGACACCTATGCCCCAGTTTCTTTTATTTAAGCATGTTCAAATGCTGAGCACAAAGAAACAAAGCCTGCAGTTCAGAAGGTGTCAGGAATTGAAAGACTTTGCATCTTCTGCTCCCTTCCTACATGCTGTGTGGCAGCTCTGTATTAAAAGCACAGAGCAGTGAACTGAGGTCAAGGCCAAAAAAATCTGACTGCCACACACAAAGCTCTATTTTACCAATACAGCATGACCTGGACAAACACTTAAACGTTTGTTTTCTAATCTTTAGACATCATGTTTCTCTACCCACAAAACAGTACCTCAGGGGTTGTGAGAACTAACACTGCAGGTACAAAACACACAAGCGCTACGGAATGTGGCTGCTCCCAGTTCAGACAGCTCAGAGGAGGTGACATATCACAGGCAGTTCACATCACCCAGAATTCACTTGCCCCAACTAGATCAGTGCCACCTTGCCTAATGATGGGATGCTCCCAGTCCACATTTTCCTCTCAGTTAAATCAACATCTCCTTCAACACAAGACAGAGAGAGAAAATTCAGTGCAGAAAATATTAAATGGTTCCCCTACGTTCAGCTATGCAGCAGGAATCAATGGTTCATGTCTAACATGAGCAGAGGTCTAATATAATTAAAGAATATATTCCAGAGGCAGAAGCAGCCAGATGCTTTGTCTGCATTTGTCACCTGCTTGGATATATAGCAAAGACTAAAATGCACAGCTTTCTAGTGCTGACATCAGGCAAAGGTTCACACATCAGTGCAGGAGATTCAGAAGCTCATGAACACACTGGCAGTTGCACAGCCTTGCTTCCAGCTACAGGGAAACACCTCCTGCCCCTTCTCTCGCAGGTGGCTGTACAGGAAGGCAATAATCAAACCAATTCCTACCACATCTGATGTGAGAACAGAAACAGTTTCACAGTAAAGATAGATGTTCACTAATAAGACATCTGATAACAGCACACTAACCTACCAATTACCAGCTGAAGGGAAACTGTGGTTAAATTTTTGTCCCCTCATTTTTTTTTTTCATATGAAATGTGGTCTGGTAACTGATTGGAATTTTCCTTCTGCAATAGCAAGACCGTGAGAGAGATGATGGCAGGAACATTTACTCATCTCTTCTGCAACTGAGGGATGCTCCTAGCTGGAAGCCAGGTATGCTGTAAGTAGCAATCCTGCTTTGCTAGGGTTCCAGCTCCCAACCAAGCCCTGATGCCTGCGAGAGCAAGGAGCAGCACAAATCGGGGATGGCAGCAAGGAGGTGATGCTGAGGAGCCCGAGGCACTCACAAGTCAGACTGTGTCACTTTGTCATTCCACTCTCCAAGTTTCTCAGATGTTTTCACATAACTAGAAACAGAAAGTGTTAATGAATATAACTTTAATATTCATTTATTTTAGAAGACAATGACACAGATTTCAGTGACAAAGGAGTAACAGAAATGGGGCAGGGACGGAGGAGGGAAGATGAAGAAAAGGGAAAGAATAAACAGTGAGATGAACAGCTCAGTGATCTGCTCTTCAGTATGGCTGTCAGCAACCCCAAATCCCAGTTAAATTAGAGGAGACTTTTTAGCCTGAACGATGCCTCTATGGGCACCCTCTCTGACACCCACTGCAGGGTGAAACTTACCTCTTGGACTCTACTTCTGGCAGTGTCAGGCACAGCAGTGACCATACCCTTAATGCCTGTTCAGGAACAGTCAGTCTCACTTCACACCTTCTTTAGGCAGAGATGACTCTGCTAATGCACATTAATACCAAAGAATTTTTTTCCAAGGAAGTGCAGGCTTTTAATATAGACTGTATGACCTAGCAAAAGCTCTGAACTAGCACTATGCTGCACAGCTGTGAAACTGCCTGCACTACCCTTTGAGCCTGAGTTCAGAACAAGGCAGCAGCTGCCTCTGCCTCAAAGAGTGGGCAGAAATGGGCAAACTGGACTGTTAAGCGGTGATCCAGATCTCTAACACCATGGGAAAGAGCACCTGGCAACAATTTATCCAGATCACAGATATGAAAGCTCAGTTTACGCAGACATAAAACAGCAATGATTTTTTTTTTTAAGTGCCTTTTACTCTAAATACCCATCAGAGGAAAAGCCTCCACTCACTTGGAAGACCTCTGGAATACACTGCTGGGAAGTATCACACAGAGTCCTATTAAAACATATGTGCATCACAAGCAACACTTACGCGTTGGACACTTGGACATCATGCCAGCTTTTGGACAGGTTTTGCTTTAACCCATCCAAGGGAGTCAGACCCAGCTTCCTCTTCAGCTCTCCACAGTGCCTCTCTTTAGCTGCCAGAACTTGCCTGAGAGTACCAATTTCTTCTTCAACCTTAGAGAGAGGCAGAGGTTTGTCTTAAATCACAGGTTAGTAAAATTCCGGAAATTAAGCCAACTTTCTACATCCCTCAAAAATAGCAACATTTAACATGAATTTTAAAAATCGGGAAGAACATCAGATGCACACAGAGTAATTCAATTCAATGTGAACTGTATTGGAATCGGAGGCTTACAGATCAAACTTGAACTGGGAAAACATCCATACAAGTCACTGGAGTGGTGACTTAGTGGCACAGAGAATAACAAAGTCCATTTCTTGTGTTGGAATTTCAACAGTAGGTGCAATTCTGTTGCCCAACCTTATTAATTAAGGTTTTATCTTATGATTCTTTTCCTCTGATGTCCTTAAAGGAAAGAGTTTCTCCTCAGAGATCTCTCTTACAACACTTTCAAAGGACTCTGCAGCTGCTTCCAGGCAGAGAGGGTTCATTTCTACTTAAACTGCAGCTCACCAAGCTCTGTGTGGCCACGCAGCACATAAAAGTCCTCCACTGCCAAAATATGCAAGTCAAAGAACCACCATGAGAGTCTCAAATGAAGGAAAGGACAACAAAGAAAGAGCTGCAATTATCTTCAGCCACATTTCAGATAAAAATTATGAACTGACCATTACACCCAAAAAGGTGCTCATACTTCAGGGTGTCACATTACAAAGTCTCAGCTCTTTGAAAGCATATTGGCAAGCATTTTTGATGCCTATAAAGTGTAATAAATACTTAAGAGAAAAAGGTAGGAAAAAAGCACATTAAGTGCTCCATTGTTTCTGTTTCCTAAGGAAAAACGAGTTTCTTCTGCATAGCATTTGCCTAAAGTGTTTTCCTGCTTCGAATGGAGCTAAAAGCCTATGCTAAGCTCATGGCATCAAAAGCCACTTATTTCCTTCAAGCCCTAAATTAGGCTGTTCTGGGAAAGAGCAAACAACACACCACAGCGTTTGAAGTACCTGCCAGCTTTGTGCATTCTAACAATTAGCTGAGAGACCCAAAGGTAACACCAGAAAATTAAAAAAAAAACCAACAAAACAAAGAAACAAAACAAAAAAACCCACTCAAACCTACAAAAATAAACAAAAAAACCCCCTAAATATAAAAATATAATAAAATAACAACAAAACACCCAGGGTTGCTCCTGTGGGTCGCGTTTGTCCCTTCCCAGCAGAACACAAGCAGGGCACAGAGTGACAACCCGAGCCCCCCGGCCTCACCTTGGCAAGCTCCGAGCGCAGCTCCTCCTCCTCGGCCAGGCTCAGTCCCTCGGGCGCAGCGCTGCGGGCCGCGTTATCCACGGGAACATCTGTCATGGCATCCGCCAGCAGACCTTTGTTGGGAGAGTTAAGGTTGATATCTGCCACGGACAAGGAGCAGAGGGCACTCAATGAGCGGCCGGCGCGTTTATGCACAGCGGGGGCGGCGGGGGAAAGGGGAAGAGAAACCTGCGAAACCTCCCCCGCCCGGAGTTTCCCCGGGACGCACAGCGGGCAGCGCGGGCACCGGGGCCGGGGGCAGGCCTGGCGGGGCGGGACCCCCAGGAGGAGCCCCATGACCCCCAGGAGGAGCCCCAGGAGGTCCTGGAGGACTCCCAGGAGGAGCCCCAGGACCCCCAGGAGGAGCCCCAGGAGGTCCTGGAGGACCCCCAGGAGGAGCCCCAGGACCCCCAGGAGAAGCCCCAGGAGCCCAGCAGGACCCTCAGGAGCCTAGCAGGACCCCCAGGAGGAGGCTGCGGAGCCGCGGAGCGACCCCCGGGGCCCTGCCTATCCCCGGGGCCCTGCCTATCCCCGGGGCCGCGCCCGCCGCCGGGGCCGGGCCCCCCTCACGGTGGCGGCACCCCCCGCCCCCCGAGGTCCCCCGAGGTCCCCCGAGGTCCCCCGAGCAGCCCCGCACAAGGCAGCGGGGCCCGCAGCGAAGCCCCCTCCCCTCGGTTCTCCCCCCGGGCCGTACCCTGGCTGGCGCTCTCCATGGCGAGGCCCCGGGCCCGTCCCGCCCCCGCCCCCGCCGGTGACGCAATCAGCGCGCGCCGCCCGCCCGTTCCGGGGAGGGTCGCGGGCGCGGCGCGTCACGCGTCGCGTCGCCATGGTGACAGGGTGACACGGTGACACCGCACACACAGCCCGGGCACCGGACACGGGCAGTGGCGTCACAGCGCGGCCGGCGGTGCCGTGAGAGCGGCCGAAGGGCAGGGGGCAGCACCGGCACGGGACACCGGGATACTGGGAAACCGGGATACCGGGGGTACAGGGATACTGGGATAGAAAGATACCGGGGATACAGGGATACCGGGACACAGGGATACCGGGGTACCGGGCAGCACCAGCACGGGGCACCGGGATACTGGGAAACCGGGATACTGGGATACAGGGATACGGGAACACAGGGATACCGGGACACCAGGCAGCACCGGCACTGGGCACCGGGATACCGGGACACAGGGATACCGGGATACCAGGCACGGCTCGGGACACCGGGCAGCACCTTCACGGGGCACCGGGGACTGCCCTTCCTGCCCCAGCCCCAGCGCTGCCCCCCCGGCCTGCCCAGTGACCCCCGAGCTCCTGCCCCGGCCCAGCCTCCAGCCGAGCTCATTAATTAGCGCTGGTCATTCACCCCGGTAACGAGCCACGCTGCCTTTCCCCTCATCCCGCCGTCAGGGTTTCGAGCTCCCGGTAGATCCCACGGCGGCTGCAGTGCCCAGAGCCTCCCCAGCCCACCCAGTGTCCATCCACAGGGACCCCCCAGCCCACCCTGGGTGCCCGGTCCCAGGGACCCCCAGCTCTGCAGGGACCCCCCTGCCCACAGACGGTGTCCAGCTGCAGGGACCAGGCCACTGTCGGCTCCAGATGTGCCCCAAACCCCAGATTCTCACACGGTGTCACCTGCAGCAGCACCAAAGGAGAGGTGGTGGCAGGAGCGGGGGGTTTGGCCTGTCCCTTCTGCAGGCAGAGCTCAGGCCGGGTGACCTTCCCTTTGGATGGGCTGGGAGCAGAGCAGGAGCCCAAACCCGCCAGCAGCGCTGCCCTGTGATTCCACCTGGGTTTGAGCCCTGCACGGCTTCACTTCCATCCATTTTGCAACCCCCTCCCTTCCCTGAAAACCCCAGTAGGTTGGGCTCTTGTTTCATATTCAGAGCCTTTCCCTTTGGTCTCTCTGGGTTGCCCAGGATGAGGCATGAAAAGAGAAGTGAATATAGCTGGGGAAATGAAATTTGTCAGAGCCCTTTCCATCAGCACCTCGGCCACCCGAGCAGAAGGTTTGCACCCATGAACACTCCTGGAAATGCCCTTCCTGGAGCACAGCACATGACCAACATCCCCCTGCTTGGCCGCTTGGCCTGGGAAGGACAGGGAGCATTTTAACAGCTCAGCTTTTAATTGGGGGATTTTTTGAGGGGTTTTTGTGAAGTTTGGAGCTTTAGCGCATGTCTCAGTTCGAAGCTGGGCTCAGTGGAAACCCAGGGAATGGCCAAATGCTGAGCCCATGTGAAAAAATCTGGATTTTTCCAAGCCCACCAGAGGCCAGATTCCTGAAAATCTGGCCCCAAGAGGTGGCTGCAGCAGGAGGAGCTGGGAGGGCTGCGGCTTGCAGAGACTGCCGTGGCGTCTGCCAGCTCTGCCAGGCGTGAAGCCCACTGCCAAGTCCAGCCTCCCTGAACAGCCAGGGATCAGGCTGTGCCTCTCAGGATCGCCCTCCAAAGATCCATTACTCCAGCAGCTGATTTCTTTCTACCTTCAGGCGCTGGCTTTTAATTAAATGCATCATGCTGCCAACTTAATCATTCCCCATACCAAGCCCTTGAAGGGTGTTGGGAAGTGCAGAGCAATCATGAGCTTGGGGAGTGGGAAAAAATAAAATCTTTTTATGGAGGTTCATGTCTTTCAGATCCTCTGCAGCTCTGCCAGGGCTGGGCAGTAATTTGGGGGCAAAATGTCTGCAGAGGCGTTTGCTCTCCCTGACAGCCGCAGTTCTGCACCCTCCATGTCCCCCAGGTTCCCCTTTTGCTGCCGCTGGGATTTTCGCTTGGTTGGGACTTTTTTTATTTGGCCATTTGCTGGCGAACGCTGAAATGTCAGACCTGGGGCCGGTTCCCTTGGCTGATGCCCTCCCAGGCGTGTGGAGGCGGAGGGGAAGGGAAGGGGCCATCTGACGGGCGGGGGGATGTCTCGTTTGGGAGGTGAGCGGCACCTCCCTGTGCCCGGGCATCCGTGTCTCTGGAACGCGCATTTCCCCGGGCACCACGTTTGTTTTCCAGCCCTGGCAGAGCCGGAGCTACAAATTCTGTTTCCCAGCAAAGCAAGGAATTGCGTGAACGGCCACGCAGGCGGGAAGCAGCCCCCGTGGGCGCCCTCGGCCGCCGCAGCTCCCGGGACGGGGATGCTCCGGAGGGCTGAGCACGGACATTCCTCAGCTGCCGGCACCGGGCTCGGGCAGGCGCTGCTGCTCCGTGGCTTCGCTGGAAGCCGCCGCGGTCTGGGCTCGGTGCCCCTTTTTAAAGCAAGCCCTGACCTAGATTTCCCTGCCTGTGCACAGCCACTGGGCTCTGCTCCCCCGCCGCTCCTCCCTGCGGCTGGAAGGGGCCCCGTGGAGCTTTCGGATCCGCTGCGGGCTCCTGCTCCCTGCGCCAGTGGCATCCGCCCCGGCGGGAGCGGGGAGCGAGCCTGTGCCGGCTGATAGAGCCCTATCGCCCTTTTCCCGGCCCGGCGCGATTCCCAGGCGCGAACGGAGCATCCCCCGTGCAGGAGGGGCGGCCGGTACGGCTATCTCTGCTCTGCAGATGGGTGCCCAGATGCACTGGTGACGACCCACGGTCAGCCCCTCCTGCCAAGGCAGTGCCCCCAGTCCCCCCTGGCACGACCCACCTCTCGGCCCTGGCCTGGCTTGACATGGGGGTGCAGCATCACTCAGGGACTGCAAAGGGGAGGGAGCACTGGTGGATGGCCTCTGGTGAAGTGTGTGTGCAGTAGGACCCTGTATGTCCATCCATCTGTCCATTCATGCATCCACCTGTCTGTTCATCCCTTCATCTGTCCATCCTTGTGTTCATCTGCCCATCCATCTATCCATCCATCCATACATTTGTCCATCCATCCATCTGTCCATTTGTTCATCCCTCCTTCCTTCCATCCATCTGAATCTCAACAACAGAGTCAACCCCCATTTGTGGTTATATTCCCAGCCCTTCCTTGGAGAACCGCCACTGCTCCCTGTTACCTGTGCCAGCAGCTGCACGGGATGACATTTACCTGGGCACTGGTGGCAAAACACACGCTTAAAAGAAAAAACAGCATTAAAAACCAGTGTGTGCACCAGCCCCCCACCCACTCCCACATCCTGGGAAAGGAAGTCAAGTTGGGAGTTAGGAGCATCAGGGATACCCTGTGATCACCATTGGGGCTGCCCACTCCTGCCTTATGTGTGCCCCAAAAATCCTTTCATGTTTCAGGTGAGATGAATCCTTTCCCAGTCTCGCAGGTGGGAGCAGGGGTTGCGGAGCAGTGTTGGGGTTCCTCTTTCCCTGTCCACCACTGGCTCCTGCGTGCTCCGGGGCATCACACACACACACATCCCCCCCACCTCGGTGCTACGTTCCGCTTTTCTCCAGACCCAAAATAGCCTCTGGACAACGGTGGGGGATGCCGGTGGTGATGCTTCCTCTTTCTGAGATGCCACTGTGGCTGCTGGAGAAGGTACAGGGACTCCCGAGCGGGGATGAGCCGAGGGGACATGGGTGCAGCTGCTGGGGCTGGCATCAGGCGTGGGAGCCCGTGGTTTGGATCCAGAGCATCCTCTGCAGATGCCTGGCTCATCGCCAAGACCACCCCAACATTCCCCACCCACTTTGCCATCTCCCTACTGGTTTGGGGGGCTTGGTGCAGACACTTGGGCCACATGGCTGCATCCCATGGAGCAGCCTGGGGTGAGCTGGAGTCACGGCATCCCCTGGGGTTCCCCATACCCATCTCCCCACCCTGAACGGAAAGCTCCACGCACCCACGGGCTGCTCGAGGGGTTCCCGCCCAAGTCCCTCTCTTTCCTAGAAAGGGATGGTGACTACCTAGCCAGCAGCTGGGCTTCCCCAGTGGCAGCTGGAGTCCCCCTGCTCCTTCCCACATGCCCTCCAGAGCCATGAGACCAATCCCAGTTTTGGAGCCTCTTATCAAACTTCTCTGCCTAGAAATGGGTCCCTAAATTTCTGGTTCTTTATCCAGACTTATTTGGCTGCTCTCAGCTCCAAAGCAGCTCCTGGGGACACCCAGGCTCACTATGCCAGATGCCAGCACTGACCCACCAACTCTGGGGTGTCTCTGCGGTCCCCACCTCGTTTCCACCCTCGTCACTGGGAATTTCCCCAGCAGCATTTGGGGTGAGGTTGCTCATCTTTGCAATCGCAGCAGAGCCTGGGGAGCCACCAGCACTGTGGGGAAGGAGGGATTGTCCCACTCCAGCCCCATGGAGTGGGGGCAGCCCTTGCTGCCCACAAGCCCTATCCCCAGGGCGATGCAGGGGACATGGGAGAATGTGGGGTGAAGCCGCTTGTCCCAGGGTTTCCCACGCACTCTCTGGAATGATGTGCATACCCGGGAGCGTGCACTCCCATGGGGACACACACACTCTTGGGGACAAGGGGACATGGGCAGCTGAAGGACCCAGTAGATGACAGAGCCACGTCCCATAATAGGGACCTAGGGACCTTGAGTCCCATAGCCCGGCTGGGACACATGGAATGCTTCCCGGAGACATGGGGTGCAACATACACGCTGTGACACAACACCCACTGCGGCCGTGACCAGCTCTGGGCGTCAGCTGGCATTCCTTGGAACTGGGGGAACGATCCGTCCCTCTAGTCCTCCCTCGCACTCCGGAAACGGGCTGGGTAAAACCCCTCCTCCTCCTCCTCCTTCTGCCTGATTCCCCCTGCCCTGCCCAAGGCTGCTCGGGGACCTGCTTCCCACCCCGCTAACCCTGCCCTGGGATGCATCCAGCACCATCTGCCGCTTGGAAGAGCCCTGTTCCCTAAGCTGCTCTAATCCCCGAATCCTATCTGCGCCCCGCAGTCGGTGTGAGCTGCCGGCAGCGAGCATCTCCCCGGCTTCCGCAGCCCCCGCTCCCGCAGCCCACGGCCACGCTCCCTGCGGCTCTCCCGGCTTTTCCCTGCCCATCATAGTGGGGCTGTGATGGGCAGGATCCGGCGAGCCCAGTCCCTGCGCTGCGGGAAAATGGGCAGTGCTGGGAGGGACAGAAGAAGAAAAGCAGTGTGTGATGCCCGACGTTGCTGCCTCCTCTGCCCTGAAAGCGGGGCAAGCTCTGATCCAGGGCAGGAGGCGGGATCGCAGGATGCGGCTTGGGATCGGGAGGCAACAGAGGGGAGAGATTCCCGGGGATCGGGAGCTGGGGGTCAGCTGGCAGGAGAAAAAAGGGAGTGAGGGGCCAGGGACATGTGGGAGGGGAGATGTGGAGAGTGACCTCGGGATTGAAAGAGCCGAACGGGGGAACAGAGAGACCCGGCGGCTCAGGAAGCCGGGACCGGAGAAGCGGGGGGTCGAGGGGGGGTCTCCCCCCGCTCTCCCCGCCGAGGAAGCGCAGGGGAGAGCTTCCCGGAGGATGCAGGCCATGGGGGGAGAGGAAACGCCGGAGACAGCTGCACAACATCTGGCAGCGGCGCGGCCCCCCGGGATCCCCAGGCAGCAGAGCACGGGGGGGCCGAGCCAGCGCGATGCTTCCTGCCACCCCCCCGCTGCCAGATGTGCACCCCGCTCCCCCCGGCCCTGCACCCCCTCCCTTCCTCCCCGCCGGGACGTGCCCAACACCTGCTTCCAGTTCAGTCCCAGTTCGCCGGCGCTCCCAGGACCCCGCGGTCCCCGCAACGCCCAGGGGACACGCGGCCCCGTCACCTCTGGCATCCCCATCCTCTGATGGCCTTCCTGGCTCCCGCGAGGCGGATTGGGGTGGGACTGTCAGTGTGTGTCCCCAAACGTCCCCCCTCCGTGGCACTGTGATGCCCTTGCCCAGAGCCAGACCGGGTGCCCAGTAGCCCCGGTCCCAGCAGCGCAGGGCACAGGGTGCAGGACCACCCCTTCCTGGCCAGCACTTCCCACCCAATCTCTCCTGCCCCCAATCCCTCTGGATGCAGACTGCCCCGGGCAGGGAGCTCCCCATTGCCCGGCCCCGGCAAATAGCTGGGTAAGGTTGAACAGCAAGACAGGATTAGCCGCGGGCAGGGAAAATAGCCTCTCCCTTCAAAAATAGCTTCCTGGGATTAAAAATAGCCAGAGGTCCCGGAGCCGTGGCTGCAGGGGGACACAGGCACCAGCTGGGCCGAGCCACCCGCTCCCTCGCCGGGGGACAATTAGGGGCATTATGGGGAGCTTAGGAGCCATCTGGCCACGGACAGAGCCCCTCAGCACCATCCCTGTAGCGGGGTCAGGCTTCTCCAGGTGATCCCAGTAAGTCCCTTGGTGGGAATGGTCCCCAAATCATAGTTATCCCCCTCCCCTGAGCAAGCCGTGTGACACAGACAACACACTGGAGGGAAGGGATGGCATCCAGGGGGACCTCGACAGGCTGGAAAGGGTGGCCTGTGTGAACCTCACGAGGTTCAACAAGGCCAAGTGCAAGGTGCTGCCCTGGGTCAGGGCAATTCCAAGCACAAACACAGGCTGGGCAAATAATGGATCAAAAGCAGCCACGGGGAGAATGGCTTAGGGGTGTTGGTGGGTGACAAGCTGGACATGTCCCAGCTGCGTGCATTGGCAGCCAAGAAATCACCCACATCCTGGGCTGCATGCCCAGCACCATGGGCAGCAGGTGAGGGGGGGATTCTGCCCCCCTGCTCCACTCTGATGACACCCCACCTGCAGTGCTGCCTCCAGCTCTGGGGCTTCCAACATTAGAAATACATGGAACTTCTGGTGTGAGTCCCAAGGAGGCCATGGAAGTGCTCTGAGAGCTGGAGCATTTCTGCTACAGAGACAGGCTGAGAGAGCTAGGAGTGTTCAGCCTGGAGAAGAGAAGGCTCTGGGGGGTCGTTGGAGCCCCTTCCAGTGCCCAAGGGGTTCCAAGATTGCTGGAGAGTGACTTTGAACAAGAGCCTGGAGTGACAGGGCAAGAGGCAATGGCTTCACACTGACAGAGGACAGTGTTAGACTGGATATTAAGAAGAAATTCTCTGTGAGGATGGTGAGGCACTAACACAGGTTGCCCAGAGAAGCTGTGGCTGCCCCATTCCTGGAAGTCTCCAAGGCCAGGTTGGAAGGGGCTTTGAGCAACCTGGTCTAGTGGAAGGTGTCCCTGCCCATGACACGGGTTTGGAACAAGATAAGCTTTAAGGTCTCTTCCAAGCCAAACCATTCTGTGATTCTGTGAAGTCCCCAGGAATGTTTTGGGCTGTCCCAGGGCACAGAGCTGGGATTTCCTTGTGGGCTGGATGGGGGCAGATACAGGTGAAGTCCAGCTTAGAGGTCTGTGGGTGTCCCACAGCATGGGGACTGCCCCACTGCCCCAGATCCCTGGCACTGGAAATCCCCCGCCTGGGGTGATGTTGGGAAATGGCCAAGTACCCCAAATCCCAGCCAGGCCTGGGGATTTCTACCCTGTGTGGCAGGAAAGTGGCATTAAAGGTGACTCACAGCACTTGGGCTGGGAATGTGGAGCTCAGGTTTTCCCTGAAAGCTCCAGCAAAGGCTGAGCCCTGGGTGTTGGCAGTGATGGCCGTGCCACTGTATCATCACCACTTTGGGGACTGAAGGCAAAGGCGATTTCAGTGACAAGGGACAAGGACCAAAAGCCACCGGCAAGCATTGTGTCCCCGCACAGCCAGTCCTGGGAGGAGGAGTGGGAGCTGGTTTGACATTTTCACCTCCGCCTCCTGTTTTCTGCTCTCCTCCCACCCAGTGCTTGGAAACGGCTCCTCTTTCTCTCCCTGCTTTTCTTCCCGCATTTCCGCTGGCTGTGGGCTTTGCACATCTCCCGGTGGGAGAGGGAGAGCGGACACCTCCTCCCACTCCAGTGGGAGCGCTGGGGGTGTGGGGCTGGTGGGAGTCCCTCAGTGGAGAGATTTTAGCAGAAGCCTTGCAAGAAATAAATCCTCAGCTCCTGGAGTACCAGGAAAGGGCAAGTCACCTGGATCATGTCTCTCCAGCCAGAAAGATGTGTATGGAGTGACAGTGGGGACAGCTGGCAGGGAACGGCAGTGTCGCAGTCTGGAGCAGGGACAGCTGCCCTCGGGGAGCAGCAGGGTGGGGGGGAACTCTCCGTGCCCCCCGTTATCATCAGCTCCATCCGTTCTGCAGCCCCCCTCTGCCCCCGCCGGCATTATCCAGCTGATCCTGCTCGCAGCCTCTCTAAGGCACTTACAGGGGTTAAAAACAGCAACTGCCCCGGCCCTGACCCCAGGGGACCCTCTGAGTCCCCAGCTCCCACGGGGTGCTGGCACTGCCCTGAAGCAGGGTGGGCACTGCGGCCACCCCCCTGCGTGGGTGTGTGTCCCCCCTTTCCAGGACATCTCCTAGTCAGCCCATCCCTCCCAGCTAGGATGGTGGGAGCAGATATGGGGTAACTCTCCCCACCATCCTCTCCCTGTCTGCACGGGTGGAGGGGTGATGGTGATATTTATGGGTGCTGGGCTGGGGGGGCCATGGTGGGGGCTGCTGTCTGCTGCAAAGGGGGAAGGGGGTGCCACAGCACCCAGCCAGTGCCCCTTCCCAGCGCCCGCCCCTCTGCCTTCCCCAAGATCTCGCCCGAAGGCAGGGAGATGAAAGCGGGGTCATGCTGCCCTGCCTGCCCACATCCTTCCCGCACATTCCTCTCCCTCCTTCATCTCTCCGGGGGTGCCCGTTCGCTCCCAGCGCCGCGGCAGCCCAGGCTGGAGGAGACCTTGGCGTTTTCCCCTCTGTTAAAAATAGCCTGAGATTTATTTTCTGGCAGCATGGAAAGCCCCCGGGGCGGCCGAGAGGAAGCAGCCGGGCTGGGGCAGGCTGGGGCGGAGGGGGGAGAGCGCAGAGGGCAGGAAATAACCCCCGGCAGCGGCTGCCCTGGACGGGGAGAAGGCTCAGATGCGAACACTGTGTGGTTCATGTGGAAACTCCCAGGACAGCAGCCACAGCTCCGGCCCCGAGCATCCTGCTCTCCGGCCAACAGCCTCCTGCTCCCCATGGCCAAGGTTGGACAGGACCTGGAGCAACCTGGTCTAGTGGAAGGTGTCTCTGCTCAGGAGAGGGGTTTGTAATGAGATGACCTTCATGGCCACTTCCAACCCGAACCATTCCATGATTACACAGCAGAGCTGAAGTCTCCCCGGACTTCTCACAGCACCCCAACCCCTCTGCCCAAGCCCCTGGGTTTGCCCTGACCCCAGCCCCACATCCCCACACCCTCCCTGTCACCATCCTCCCCACCTGCATTTCACAGAAAGGAGGTGGGATGCTGTAGGAGGCCCCAGGATGCTGCAGGAGGCCTAGGATGCTGTGAGAGCCCTGGGATGCTGTGAAAGGGTCTGGGATGCTGCAGGAGCCCTGGGATGTTGTAGGACCCCTGGGATGCTGGCATCTGGCAGAGAGGGAGGGCAGGGAAGTGCTCTGCCTGAGGGAACACTTTGGATCCCACCACCCTCTGCCCTATGTCCCTTGGATCCATCACAAACTGCCCCTTGAGTGCTGGGCACTTGCTTTCAGTCTTTGTCCCCGTGCCATGACCCTTCACAGCCATACCTAAAGCAGAGTCAACAACTGCCTGCACACAAATCACCCAGAGCTCTGTGCTGCCTATTTCCTCATGGCTTTTCACTCCTGGGTGTTCACACAGGGGCTCCCACCCAACCTTCAAGGATGCTCAGAGTGACTCTGCCTGTGTCTGCCTCCCACTGTCCCCCTGCCTAAAGCAGGATGGGGGGACAGGGTCGACCCCACTCCTGCTGGCACTTTCCATGCTACTGAAGGACCCTGCCCATCCCCTGCCCACACACACCACCATGGAGCACAGACCCACCAGTTGCCCCAGTTCCCCTTGATTCCTCCTCCCCCAGGATGTCTCCCCTTTGCCACTGCCCACCATGACCTCCCTCTGCTACCTAGGCACCGGTTCCCGTTTCCTGGGGACCTTTTGGTTCTCGTCCCCCTTCCCCAGCCCATTTGTTATCAGCCTCACTATCATTTCCTCCCTGTCCACCCACCTGCTTATTTTAGCTGCTTCTTCCTTCCTCTCAGCTGCTTTCAGAGCAGAGTCCAGCCCCACTCCCCTCTGGCAGCCCCCACCCCAGTCACACCACCCTGTGCCCACCCACATCCCCAGTGTCCCCTTGGCACCCTGACCAGGGCCTGGTGGGTGATGCCGGGTGCCGGGTGTGGGCAGCACGGGGTGCCAAGACGTGCTGCCCATGGGCACAATTCTCTCCCCACTGGTTGGTCATAGAGGCTCTAATTAAGGCAGGATCTGCCGTCGCTCCTTGGCTAATTGCAGCCTGCACTGCCCTGCCAGGCTCCCTGGCTCGATGGCTGGTCCCTCCCTGCACTGCCTGGCCTCTGCCTGAACCCTGCCTGCGGGCTCTGCCTGTGCCTGGTCTGCCTCCCCCAGCCAGCAGCGCCTTCTGGAATGCTCCACCCTGCAAACCAGCTTGCAAAGAAGCATCTTCCACCAAGGAAAACAGATGGGTCACATCCCCCTGCCCTGCCTGCACCCTGCTCACATCCCTGCATCCTGCTTGCATCCCTGCATCCTGCCTGCATCCCCACATCCATCCCAGCACCCCAGGAAACACAGAGGGCTTCTCCCCCAGCCAAACCTCAGTGGTTAATCCCATTCCCAATGCAAGACTGTGATGCTCCATCACAGGAGACTTTGAGGAGAGGGCTGGGAGAGCCATTAGTCAGTGCTGACCCCACCAGGGACACCCCAGGACACCCCCAGCCCCTTTCCCTAGACCCCCTCCACCAACCCCACCCCAGGCCGAGCTCCCAGCAGCACTGTCCTCATTCCCGTCAGGTTCTGAAGTGCAGTGGCTGCCAGGGAGGGCTCACAGTGCGGTGCTGCCAGCAGAGCAGGGAGATGTCGGCAGCTCGTTATTTATTTAAAGCTCCATCTTTGCGGGGAGAGCCTGTCCTGCAGAAGGGATCCGGCTGCCAGGGACAGATCCGGCTGCCAGGGTGGGATCCAGCTGCGGGGAGGGCTCCAGCTGCCAGGAGGGATGCTGGGCACCAGCCACCCTCATGGGGGCTTTTTTCCCTGCAGCGGGCTGGGTGATGCCCCCCTGCCCTGGGGGGGATGCAGCCCCCTTTGCAGCCACCTGTCCCGCTGCCTGGCATCAGCTATCAGCGGGATGGTGGGACACGCTTCCTGAAATCCCTGCTGTCATTCCGAGCTGGCGAGTGGGGTTTGGCCTCACCACCGCGGTGGCTCAGTCCTCGGTGGTGACAGGGATGTGTGGCTCGGGCGCCGTTTCCAAGGTAACCCTGGATGAGCTCGGCCTCCGCATCCCTCCATGCCCCCGCATCCCTCTGTGCCCCTGCATCCTGCCATGCCCCCAACACCTCCCAGTGCTGCAGAGGGTTGGTCCCTCCAGCCAGGCACGAGAACAGAAATGGGGACAGGGAGGAGGGATGGGGAAGTGGAGAGGTGCAGGACATTCCTCCATTCCCTATTCCCAGCACAGCCGTCCCCTGGGCATGGGTGTGTTCAACCTATTCCAGAGACAAGACCTGAGACCTTGAGGACCTCAGAGACCAGGTCAGGGTGTTCCCGTCCTCTCTCCTGGAGCACCTCCCAGGGAGAAAATCAGAAATAGGATCTGTGGTTCCCCACCCAGCCCTGGGCATGAGGCCATGGCTGTGGGTGGGAGTGCGCCCCGAATCCCAGGGGACACCCTGGATAAAGTACCACCCGAGCATTCCCTGTATGGGCAGGATGGGCCAAGTGTGCAGTGTGGTGGGTGCCAGGGGTCACTGGGGGTCCCACCCCAGGGAGATGGGGGATGGGATGAAAGACCCATGGGTGCTGTCCCACCTGGGACATGCTGAGAAGAGACCTGGCCAGGCTGGGAGCCTGCCTGCCCTGCCCAGTGCCTTGGAAACAGCCAAGTGGGATAAATCCTGGGGGGTCACTGTATTTCTCTGCCCCTCACTGTGCCCTGGGCCACTATGGCAGTGCTGAGTCATTCAGCGTAGATGAGGACTGCAGTTCTCCACTCACCTCCCCACCTCCCCTCTGCTCATAGCCCTCTGCCCGCTCCATCCCTGGCCCACGGTCCATTCAGCATGAACACCCCCAATTTCCCATTTGCTCTGGCTTGTGTTAGACAAATCTTTCAGAGTAGGCAGTCGGAGCTGGAGCAGACTGGGATGCTCCAACAGGAATGTCATGAAGGGGCTCAGCAGGGATGGGATGGTCCTAAAGGGAAGCAGAGCTGCAGAGATGATGCTGGACTCACATCTGCTGCATTAGGAGCCTCAGCGGGGCCATGGGGAGCACAGGAGACCAACTCTCTGACCCTGGACCACCGGCTGCTGCAAGGAGGGGAAGCAGCTCCACTGCCAGGAGGCTGCCAGCCCACCCTGGGCACCATTTCCACCACAGCCCTCCCTTCTCCATCTGCTCCTGCCAGCTCCTCGGGGCCCTCCTGCATGGGGCCACCGATAGCAGCGATTTCTTATTACAAATATGTTCCGGTCCATCACCCCCCAGATCTGCATCCCTGGGACCTGTGTGATGAGGAATTCGATTCCTTGCTGTTAATGAGTTTATGTCAGCAAAGGGCTTTGAAGACGTAATGCTCTGTACAGGAGCTGAGCATCATTTTTATTATTGATTTCACTGCCAGCCCCTGAGATGCTGCTGGAGGACACAGACCTCTGGGTAAAACCTCTCTGGGGAGGCAGCAGGGAAGAACGAGCAGAGGAGAAATCCCTTCTGTGTGGACCCACATCTCTGCAGTGCCTCCAGGTCTGTGCCCTTCCAAGAGCAAAACCACTCGCATGCAGCAGGACGCCAAACCTGTCCTTGGGATGGAGAAGGGTTTGTACGGCAAACCCCCACCTCAGAGCCAGGGGAACAGACCTGAGCTGGCCAGTAACAAAACATTATCACTGAAAGCACCCTGCCACCCTGCCCCAGGCTCAGCCACCCTGGCAAGCCAAGCCCTGAGGTCCTGGCACCACAGAGGACCCTGAGGCATGAAGGACCTGGAGCGGCTGAGGTCGGGGTCAGGGTGGGGCTGTGGGTTTGGAAGCAGCAGGAAGGGCGGCTGGAGCCTTTTGTTGGCCTCGGCTGGCGGCAGCCGTGCAAAGGTCCTTGACAGGCTCTGCATGGCCCTGTCCCCACACACCCCTGGGGACCAGCAGCTGCCCTTCCTTCAGAGCAAATGTGGGGTGGGTGCGGAGCCTCCTCCAGCTGCTGTACCCCACTGGTGCACGATGCACCATGGGACTCCCTGCCTGCACCCACCATCACTGCCCCAGGCTGAGTCCGGAGCCACTGAGATGCTTCTTGGACCCCCTGGGCTTTGAAACACTGGGGAGGATTTCCTGCTGGCAAAGGGCACTGCTGTCCCTTGGCCTGCACTGCTCCTGGCCATGGGATTTTCGGGAAACGCCTCCCCGGTTCCCCACTCCTGGGGCCACCCGTGGTCATTTCCCGTGGTGAGAGCTGGTGTGGGCGTGGGGCTCACGTCTCCCTCCCAGCACCCAACTGGGGAAATGCCACGCTGGGAGAAATCACCGGGAACCACAAAGCCAACGGCTGCAGGAGAAAAAACCCAGCTAATTATCGGCAAGGGAAGGAAGTGGGGAGGGAGATGCTGTGCTGGGGCTGGAGGGTGGGGAGAGGAACCGGACTGCTCCCAGCTCCACCACTGACTCACTGGCAGCCCTGGGAAAGCCACCTTGCTCCATGGTTACCAAACACAGACATCCATAGCACCCTTTGGCGATCACACCAGAGCAACCTGACTGTGGGATCAGCATCCCTCCCCCTGGGTACCACTCCAGGGATGCTCTGGTGGCCATGGGGCTGGTGGTGAGGCCACACCTGTGATCTGGTATCAGGAGATAGCTAAAAAAATACAGGTTAAGAAAAAAATACAGAAACCAAATGGAGCCCCAGTTTTGCTTCCTGTTTCGGGGTCTCCACCTTCGTGTGAGAGGTCAACATCACCTCGGTGCTGGTGACATGGCTCCTGGTGTGCACCATTCTCGGAAAGGGGGAGTGGGGGATGCCCAGAGCTCCGTCGGTGTTTGGGGGATTTTTGGTGGAGTTCCCATGGGCCCTTTCTCATGGGCTGCTTCTGCTGTGGGCAGAGCCAGCACTCCAGGCAGCAGCACAGGCAGGCTGCCCGTGGACAGGTCAAGTCTGAGTTTTGGGGTCTGGGGAGGGAGCCCAACCAGCCAACCGTGGGGCAAACATCCTCCTGGGCGCACAGTGGGGGCACTGACCCATTTATCAAGGTCACGGCCATGGGCAGCGCAAATCAGAGGCGATGTGACTATTTCGGTGAGCAGAGGGAACTTCACTGGCCTGATTCCCATAAATAAAACATGCAGGGAACAGCCCCTGCTCTGTCCTATTAATTCTGGACCCCAGGGGCCTGGCTCTGTGTGCATTCAGCAGCTCAGCGTTGCCTGCTTCGCTCCCCTCTCCAGAGCCTGGCTGGGCTCAGGAAGGCTTGAAACCCCCTGGTTTCTACAAAATGCCAAGTGTGAGTGCTCTTAGGGCACTTTATGGAAAATCCATTTGTTTTCTCAGGCACAAAGAGAGCCAGGAAGGATGCTGTTGAGTGGATGGGCCAGGGAGCAGAGGACAGCTACAGCTTGCTGCAGTCCCCAGCCCAAATCCCTGGTTTCTAGGAGCCACAGCTGTTTCCACCCACTGCTCTTTCCCCTATTCCAGTGCCTCCCATCACCCTTCTGCTTCCCAGCTCTCCAGCAGTAGCCATGGCTCTCCCATGGCTGGTTCCTCCAGTCCCTCACACAAGACATTAGCAGAACAAGGGAGTTTAATTATCTGGGTTTTCTTCTAGGAGGGCATGAACCTGTCTCTCTCTTGAATTTATCAATTGCTGCCAGATTTTATCTCTCGCTTTCAATTTGTTTGTGACGGTGTTTTCTGCACCGGGGGCACCGTGTCAGCAGCTCCCTCCTCTCCCAGCACAGACACAGTAAATGATCTCGCTCTCCCCTCCATGGCATTGTGTCCTGGGTGCTTCCTCTGACACCACACCGCATCCTCTCCCCACCCATGGGTGCTCCTGTTGGATTCACATCCATTACTGACCATGGCATTGCCCACCCAGCACAGCAGAAAGAAGCTGGAATGATGCCAGCACTGGGAGCACGTCTCACCCCGGGGCTCTGCTGATATCCACAGCCCCACCAGTCATACCCAGAGATGAAGGGCCCCCATTTTCAAGTGACTCAGACTCACCCTTCCTTCCTCAGGAAAACCTGTGATCAGATAAAGCCATCAAACTATCTGGTGAGAATAAACATGCTGCATCTGCACGGATGCAGGCGCTGTACCCCCGCTAACCCCACAGAGCCCAGGCAGCCTCTGCTGCCCCATCCCTGTCCTTAGGAGAGACATTTCCAGCCCCAGGCAGCATCTCTCCATCCTCTCTCATCCCACTGAGCTGTATCCAGGCTGCACCAGCAATAAACGCATGGACAAAGCAGAGTGAGCAGAGTGGGAGCAGGGGATAAAGGAGGAAGGGGGAGAGAAAACATTTAAAAACCCCCTCAATTGCCAGCAGATGGGCACTGCCCCCGCCACGGTGCTGCACCGGCAGGCGGAGGGGCTGGTGAGGAAAAGAGCAAATGAAGGTGTGAAGATCTCCCTGCAGATTAAACCAAACCCACACTGCTGTGCTGCTTGCTGAGCCAAGCCCGCACAGGGAAAACAGCAGGGTTGGGGTTTGGGGTTCTGGTCTGGCTCAGGCAGGACCCCCCCAGCTCCACTCAGCTCTCCTCAGCTCTCAGCCCTGCCTGTGGGATATCAGGGGTGCTCAGGGCCACAGTGTTCCCACCCTACCTGGGGGTTTGCATGATGCTGTGGGGCCCAGGACCCCCTGTCTGGGGGAAGCTCTGCTCCCCTTACCCAAAAAACCCTTGGACCCTGGAGATGCAGGAGTAAGCAAGAATGTGGCTGCAGGTGCTGGGGGAGGTTACGCCACTAGCTCCAGCACTGCCTCCTCTGGGAAAAGCAAGGATGGAGTGGGATCTGAGCAAAGCAGAGGCAAAGCAAAACAGGGCTGCTTGAACCAGCGCTGGGTCCTGCAGGATTCGGAGCTCAAGGTTTGGTGTGACAATGCAGGAGTAGATAATGTATTACAGGGAACTAACTCCAGGAGGGATAGTAAAAATGAGTGGGCTGGGTTTAGGAAAGAGCTGAGAAAAGAGTACAGACATTTCTGGAGGGGGCTGGAACTACTAAATTCAGAGGGGGGGGAAAAATAAAGAAGGCATCTGTCTTCTTTGCTCGTATCCCTGTGCTACTTCCCAGAGAGCAGGGGCTCTCCCAGGCTTTGGGGTCAGTGGTGGTTCTGCCTCTGCTTGGGAACATCCCTGAGCCTGGGTGCGTGTGCTGGCCCCATTGGCACAGCTCTGGCTGGGACAGGCTCCAAGGCTCACCCAGACAGGGACTTTGGGACACGGAGCCCTGTAGTCCTGGGACCCCACATCCCTCCGGGCCAACACCCCTGGCCATGGCCCCGCCGATGATGGGTTTTGCCCTGCCTGATGGAGAAGAGGAAACATCTTCCCGGCAGAGTCTGGCTCCGGGAGGGATTTTCCGCTGCCTGTTGGCCACGTGCTGCCGGAGCCAGCTCAGGTGCTGGATCTCTCTGGCTGTAATTTCATCCCTGGGCTCCTGTGACCGCTCTGCCTGGGCGGCACGAGGGAAGTGACCGGGGCGCAGGTCCGAGCCCCGGCCCGGAGCTGCATCCGCCTGGAGTTTCCAGCCCAGCCTTATCTGGCAGCATCCCCTGTGACTCCCCATTTTCCTCCTCTCCCCTCCTTTCCCCACCCCACCCCGTGCACCCGGCAGAGCTTCCTGCAGCAGGGCGAGGGCTGGGGGCTGTGGGGTGCCTGGACAGACCCCTCCCTGCTGACCCCGGCTCTGCCCAGATAGGAAATCCTGCAGGAGCTGAAGCCTGGGAACAGTGGCCGAGTCCTCCCTGGGGCTTGGCAGCACCGGCGTTTCAGCTACAGGTCGTACCAACCAGCCAGACTTCTTTGGGAAAAGTTGGGGTGAGCAGGGAGAAACAGAGGGAAGAGCACAGACACCACCACGAAGTGCCCATGGTGGACCTCCATCACCTAAATGTGCCATTTACACCAACAAGACAGTTTTTGTACTTAAACGAGCCACTTTCCCATTGGGAATGGTGGGAGGAGAGGGCATCAGAGCAGGAAGATACTGCCTAGTGTGATGCACAGCCACCAGCATGATCCTGGCAGCTCCCAGGTGTGCAGGACCCAGGTGGGTGCTCACAGAAGGCTGTGGTGATGGAAAATGCCATTAATTGCCTTTGAAATGTTCCAAATATGAACTAATTATTGGCAGCCTCATCACTCCTCCTGACAAGCAATTTAATATGAATTCAAATGCTCTGCAAAACTCTTCCTTTATACTTAAGAGCATTTTTTGAATGTTTTGCCAGGATCCTCCTAATTTTCCTTGTTATTGTTTTAGAATGGGAGGGAACCAGAGATCTGACACTCCCCCCTGCCCCCCTGGCTCAGCTCCAGCACAGCCCTGCAGGGGACCCCAAAACTGGAGCTGTCTGAGCCAGCTTGGGACACTGGAGATAAAATTACAAGGAAGCACCAGGGCAGGAGCAATCCCCTCTGAGCTGAGGTGGATGGGAACAGAGGTGAGTTAATCCTCCCAGGGTGGAATGTCAGCCCCAGCTCTGCATCAACCAGAGCAAAACTTGACTCAGTGTTTAACCCAGCTAAACCTCAGCTGTGGCCTGAGTCGTTAGGCAAACCAACAATTGCCTGCCGAAACCCCAAACCACACTTCCCAGACCCCAGGAGTTATATATATATATATTTTAACCATTGCCTTTGCCTGTTGCCAGCATGGCTCCGTGACACGCACGGCTGTCACACATTGCACGAAGCCAAGGCCTCGTGTGCAGCCCTGCAATTTCACTGCGTTCTGAAGAAAACCAAATCTTTGCAAACAGAGGGATTTATTTCAGTGAAATCTCTCTCAAATGCTGAGTAGTTTGAGGTGCTGTAGTAAAAAGGGTTGAGCTTAACTGAGAGCCACAGCAGACTTTGAAGGATGCAGGACCTTGGGGATGTCCCTGCCTGTGTCTACTGAAAATGGGCTTGCCTGTTTCTAAAGGAATGGTGTGAGGCCCTGGTAATGGCTGGGAAAGGTTGCAGGAGTGAAGAGACACTGACTCTTCTTCTACAGAGGTGATGGTCTGCAAAGAGCTGCAGAAGGAGATCTGGTTAAAGAATGCTGTACAAAATGCACAGAGGTGAGCTGCTCCTGATCCATACCTGGGAAAAGAGAAAACCTGGGAAGGAATGAAGTACCAAAGCACTACGATATAAAATACAGCAAGAAGCACCTCCGAGAAGAACCCAAGCTCAAAGAAAGGAGAGATCCTTTACTTTACAGGTGACTTTGCGAGGGCACAGGGGTTGAGGCTTGAGATTGGACCAACACCCAAATGACCTGAGGCTTCTGGGTGGGAGTCAAAGGGGACCCAGTTTGGCTCCAGGCTCCGAAAAGGTCCTTCAAGAAGCAGTGTTTGGCTGCTGCTGGGCCACTCCAGGGAGGAGAACAGGGGAGGGATAAAACAGAGTCAGGTCAGCAAGTCAAGGACAGGAAGGATGGAACAGGCAGGAGAAGGTGGGGACAGAGCTTGCTGCACCCTCTTGCACCCCCTGTGCCATGGCTGCAGCACCCTTCATCCTTACCATCACCTACAGCCTTGTGGGGAGCCAAGCAGATACCCCAGAGCTGAGCTCACCCAGGCCACGAGAAGTTGAGAGTGGGGGACTGCATTTGGCAGCCTGGGTGCTTCTCCACTTGAGAGGCTTTGAAAGGGAATGTATTTTTGGAGCATTCAAGATCAACTGTTTCTGACTCTGGCCAATCCCTTTCAAGAGCAGCACCAAAGGAGGTCAGTGGGATGCGGCTGGTCAAATATTTTGTACATGACCATCATCTCTCACCCCCTCAAGTATTTACAAACCTGAGAGCATTTCCTGCTGTTCCCCCCTGTCGAGTATCTGGTGTCTCTGCTTGCTCCCAGCAGGACAGTGCAGTGTGTCTCAGAGAGTGGTGAAGCCATGAAGGACCACCCCGGTGCTGCCCTTGGGTGCAGAAAACAAAACTAAATCAGCACAATGTGTTTAGTCACACAAATGGCAGAGGGTTTACCCAGCCAGCAGTGAAACACAGCCATGATAATGACTACAAATCTGCGGGGGTGGGGGTGGTGGGGAGATGGGGTGGAAAGAGGGAGGTTTATTCTCCAGGGGTTTTTTTGTAATCTTCATTCACCATATTTAGTAGGCTTGTGACTTGCCCTTGCTAGCTCATGGAGAATTCCCCCAAGTGTTTACTCCCACAACCTAGCAAATGCCTCAATACACATCATGGAAAAAATACAATCGACATCTTCACTCCCACTAGAGAAGGAATTCCGACTTGCCCGGCACAGACCGGGAGTGAGAGCCTGTGAGAGAGACAAATACTGCTTCATTACCTCCCCTCAGATGTGGTTTACTCCTCAAATGACCTGGTCAGGGCTACACCACCTCCCTCCCTTCCTTCACCTAAGGAACCCCTGACCTTTGGTCGGAGCAGTGGGGACAGGAATGTGGGTCCTTTAACCCTTTCCTCCAACATCCGCCAGCTGCTCTCCATGCGGCTCACAACGCTGATGGTCCCAGGATTTCCAGGGATCCAGAGATGCTGTGAAAGGCAGCAGCAGAGCTCTGCAAAACAGCTTTCTTCCTACTGTACCCAGGGAGGAGCAGGATTTGGTGATGGAGAGCCCTGTCTACCATGTACAGAACATGGAAACAAAATGGGAATTGCTGTGAGCACAGATCACAGATCACTCAGGATTACTTTGGCACCTGTATTTCAGAGCATAAAACTTTAGTACTGGAAGAAACAATAATTAGGCCATTTGGGTTTTGTCAACGTGTTCTCAAACTTCCCACATGACAAGGACACATAGGAAATAATTTCAATTTATCATGTGTAGAATCTCTTACAACTGTGATGAGTATAAGGTAGAGCTGAAGAGAGGAGTTGGAATGAAAATGCTTCAGCGTTACTGATGATTTGACATTTCTGGCTAGGAATTCCTAGCCAGGCAAATTTGGGGAATTTCTGGCCAGGGAAGTAGTGGAATCCCCATCCCTGGAAGTGTTCAAAAAATGTGTGGATGTGGCACTTAGGGACATGGTTTAGTGGTGGGTTTGATAGTGCTGGGTTAACTGTTTGACTTGATGATCTTGGAGGTCTTTTCCAACCTAAACAATCCCAAGATCTTGCAAATGGGACATAGTATGAATGCAGCACCCAGACAGTTCTCTGCTGCTGTTCCCTGGTCTGTTCCCCCCTTATCCTAGCACAGGGGAGAGCAGGAGGGTGTTGCTGACTCATTCACACCACTGAAGTCTCAGAGATTGTGCCTGGAGTGATCACAGAGGCACAGGGACACAAAAAAAGCAGTGGAATTCAACAACACGTATGCAAGTCCGTGTGTGCTTAATGTGCACAGGCAGTGGTGATGATGAGGCACAGAGCACTGGCTCGGGGTGTCAGCACAGCTGTGCTGGTGGCTTGAGCATTCACATGATCTTTGTTGAGCAAAAGGAACATGTTGGGGCGATTCCAAGCACTCTTGTGCTACAGGAATATGACTTTTACCTGTTTCCCCTGTGGCTAAAACCCATCAGTGGTGTGATATCACCAGTCTGCCTGGGTGAAACCCATGGTATGGTGGCGTGTGAGGGACATGAACTCAGGCTGGAAAGACGTGGTCTGTAACCCCTGACATTTCTCCAAAGAGGTGCATTGTTACACTCTTAATCTCTCCTTTGCACATCTTCTTTATGGTACTTTGCACACCAAAAATCACATTAAATACCCTGATTTTTCCTCCAGCTCCTCTTTTTTTCCCCATTCTCTTCTCTTTTCCACGCATGTCCTTTCCTCCTTCATGAGGAGAAAGCACCTCTCTTCCCAAGGCAGGCTGAGCTATTGCAGTATTTGCCTAAAATACAATGCAAACTTCTAATTAAAGGAGGGAGTGGATTGGTAAAAGAATATTAAAGCTTTTCAAGTCTCCTGAAATCCTTTGTGTGGAACAGCTTTGGGAAAGAGGGCCTGCTGCCACCCTCCCCCTCTTGGGAGCATTCCCCAGGGCAGTGCCCTGGCAGCAGCTGCTGCCTCTCCGGGGGAGTCAGCCCAGCCTGACACACAAATAAATACCACGGGAAGAAATGCTTTCTTCCAGAAAAGACCTGGGGAGGAAACCCTGGGTAGGAGAAGAGGAAAGAAACGTACATGCTGCACCTGAAGAGCTTTGGGATAACGGGAAGCTCAGTCTCAAATACAGGGGAGTGAGGAAAGACAGGAATGTGACCAGGCATGACACAGATGTCATGCGAAATAGACATATTTGCATAAAGAGACAGGTCCATTTCCAATCAGCCCCTCCAAGCTTTGTATTTCAGCCTAAAAAAAAAAAAACAAAGCAGACTTAAAGCACAGAAGGATTTAATACCTGCAGGCATTGGGGGGAAGAGATTCACATGAAAACGAGCTTGAGCACTTAAGAGCAGAAAAGGGATTTGAGCTGTTTAGTTCTGGTGCTCCTCACCCACAGGTAAGAGAGGCTGGAAAATTTGTGTACAAGAAGGTGAACACAGAGGATTGTGTGTGCAGAAAGAGCAGGTGGCAGCAGGAATACCCGCCCGGCGTCGATCCTGCGCTGCTCAAGCCGAAGAAATTGTGTCCTTCGCTGCATTAACAACTTCTGCAAAGTCTTCATTTGCATTTTAATGGAACTCTTTCTAGGAAGGTGCTGCTTGGACTCTGTCGCAATGTAAAATGAAGCGGTAATTAAACACATGCTACAGTTAAAAGGCATTTTGTTTACATTAATCAGGTTTATTCATGATCTTTTCAAAATTAAAGGTATTTAGGGTACGTGGGAGGAAATGGGGGGGGGGAGGAAAACACATGACAGAACATCCGTTTATTTAAATTACAGATCAAAACTTCAAAATACACTTTTTTGAGTGGGGACGTCCTGGAGGTTGAAAGCACCTCGTAGAGATGGATTTGAATAAAGAACAGGTACATAAGTCAAGACAAAGGTTCCAGCAGCGGGTCTGCCTGCTCGAAAGCCAGAAGATGAAAGAGACATTATAGGACGAAGGGAAGGAAACCAGGGAGGAAATTTTTAACCCTTCGGCACGCAATTACCGTGGCAATGACAGCGATCACACACCTAAGGCAGTGAACTCTGCGAGCGGCCGGCCAGACGCGCCTTTCCCCAATTCTGGGCGCAATCACAGCTCGCAGATGTTGATAAAGAGATCGCAAGCGCCTTTATCAGCCGGAGCAGCCCCTGCTGTCACAACCCGGCCCTCGGCGCAGGGCCCATCCCCTGCCCCGTCCCTTCAAACACGGCGCATTTTCTGGCAGACCCTTCATCGCCACGGTCCGAAGGGCGAACCCCCCGCCTTTTGTTTTCCCTGTCTTTGTTTTTTCCCTCGCGGATCTCTCCTCTCCTGTCCCTGCGATCTCCGCCCGCTGACGGGGCCGCGAACGCCGCAAGGGCAGCGCTGGCAATTCCACACTATTTTATTTCGGGGCGTCGCGTCAAACACCCCCCCAGCTCGTTAACAAGGGGGGAAAGCGGTCTGGGTGTTTGTTTGGTGGGGTTTTTTTGCGCTGAAAGGCGCCGAGGCCGCCCCGCTCCCCGCGGCTGAGGGGGCTGAGGGGGCGCGCCCCGCTCTGAGGGCAAACTGCCCGCCCCCCACACACCCCGCGCACCTGCCGGCGGCCGGGGCAGGACCGGGACGGAGACGGGATGCGGACAGGGACTGGGACAGGGGTTGGGAAGGGGACAGGGACTGGGACAGGGACGGGAACAGGGACAGGGATCGCTCCCAGCTCCGCCGCCCCCGCCTCAGCGCGCCCCCCGCGCGCTCCCGGCGTGCCCCGCGCGCCCCCGCCCCCCCCACTTCCGGTGTCCGGCA
>JAWWEE010000051.1:7540588-7585218 GCA_035221455.1 Xenops minutus | reverse complement strand
TGGGACGGGGTGTCCTTTTTGGGGTGGGTTGGTTGGCTTAACTTGTTATGTGCCGGTTTTAACCCCCCTCCCCCGGCCCTCCCCTCGCTCATCCGCCCGCCCCCGGCCCCCCTCCCCGTAACCTCCAAAAGGGGAATTTTCCAGCTGGTAATTTCTGCTGCGTCAACACCCAGCTCAAGGGAGAGCAGAGGAGACAAGGGGGCATTTCAGCAGCAGCTCCACTTGCGGATGGCCAGCCTCAATCCCGGCTCCAGCATTAAAACCCTTTCCGCCCCCTAAAATCCAGCAGCATCCGTGCAAGTTGGACCAAGAGTTTGTCAGGAGTGTGGTTCAAAACTGCTTGGAAAAAGGGATGAGGTAATAATACTGGTGAAGCATGTTGTATTTCTCTCTTTCTGCCTGTCTCTCTTTTTTCTTTCTCCCTCTTTTTTTTTTTTTTTTTTTTTTTTTTTAAGCCAGGCCTGTTTTGGGTTATTGTCTCCCCCTAAAGCCAGACATAGATCGCCTGGCCTTGCCTCCATTTTAATTGCAGGCTGAAATGGGGGAAGTGACCCTCTTTAAAAAAAAAAAAAAAGAAATAAAAAAAAATCCCAACAAACAGAAAAAAAAAACCCTTGGAAAAAAAAAATACCGCTGTTCCTTTGCGGGGCTATAGGTGATTTTTCATAAGGCTGTAACAAGTGCAAAAGTGGCTGGAAATGTTTTCTGTCATGCTGGGAAACTAGTGAGGTGTCGTCTCCCCTCCCCAGAAAAAAGTGCTGGCGAAATTTGGCGGAGGGGAGAAGGAGAGGTGCTGGGAAAGGCAGGGGTTGTGCTGCTGGATTGCCTTTGTGTCTCTGTAAATAGACATGTCAGTTCCCAAAGTAATACAAGTAGTGTCTGATAACTCAATCCCAAATGACAAATAGAGAATGGAGCAGATTTTCAGGACTGTAATAGTGGGAGGATTTCTCTTTTGAAACGGAGGGTGGAAAAAGGCATTGGTACCTCCTGAGGAGGTTCTTCCCCGGCGCGTTATTGTGAAGCGGAGCGTTCGGATGGAATCCGGAGACATAAACCCGTATTTATTTATTCTTACACCTGACCGGGGAAAGATAAACAAAGGAGAGTTTAACAGCTCTTTAATGAATTCCTCATGCTTTTTATTTTGCAATCCCAATGATTCATTTGGCAAGCCTTGCAGGACCGGATTATTATCAGCATTGTTTAAAGCCATGCTAATTAGGAGATGTGTTTAGCAAACAGTGGCATTGTAGACACCTGTACCAAAGTTCTTGCGTGCATTTCAATTGCATCACTAGTCTCATTTTTAGCATTTAGTCGGTGTAATACAGACCTAGGTCTCAGTTCGTGGACTCGATTGGGTATTTATCACAAGTGTGGGTTCTCTGTGTGCACAGAGCAGCCTTGATACTAATGCATTAAATGTGCTATCTTGAAAAGGACAGAGAGTATTTTTTCTTATTTTATTTTTATTTTCCTGTGGGGATTAAAAGAAAAAGCAGTGCTGTCCAAGAAGAGTGGGAAAAACATAATTTTGAGACAGAAGCTTGCTGTGACTGGATAGCTCTTTCACTTTAATCAATACCTTGCTTGAACATTTTATGCTTTTATAGCCTCTTTTAATTGAAAATAAAATTTTACTTTCCCCTTCTAAACTCCATCTAGCTTCCCTTGCTGTTTGTCAAGTTTTATATTTTGAAATCCTTAGTGATGGAAAAAATGGGTGGAGTGTATTATTAGTCACAATATTTTCAACATGCGGTGAGGAATTACTGCTTTGAGGTGTTTTTTGGGAGCTGACAGGGAATGGGTAGAGGAGCTGCCCCATGGGCTGGAGGGAGAACTATGGGACAGGATTCCAGGGGGTTCCTAAACACACACTTTGCTGAAAAATACTCTGTGGTTGGGTACGTTCATGGGATAACTGCAACTGAAATAGAAAACGAATCTTTTGGTTTTGATGCAGCGTGTCCAGGAGGGGGAAACTCACTCACAGTGAAACTTCTCTCGCGGTTCTTTTCATAGACTGTACGTTCGCCTTGATGGAATTGAGTCAATTTCAGTGTGGTACCAAACCCGGGGTATTCTAGTAACTCTTAACATTAGGTGTTTATTCCTATGCCTTAAATGCTGCTTCATTCTGGAGTGTGTGGGATTGAGCCTTTGAAAACATGACCTGTACTCAGGGTTCTTGGAGACTGGAGAAAATGGGCCACTTTCTCCCCGTGGTCTTTGTTTTCTGGGACAGTTGTACAACAGTGGATATGTTCTTCGCAAGAGGATTTTTTTTTATTTTATTTTAATATCTGGAAGTGCTTAGAGGAAAACCAGTTTAGCAGCCCCCCCACCCCCAGCAGCCCTCTGTCAAAAGGAAAAATGCCTCATGTTTGGAAGATCTGCTATTTGCCTGCATTTCCTCCAGTGATGTGTTGTGTTGCTGTGAGATTGAGCAAATTCTTTTTGTCTTTGCTGTCTGCTTCGGTGGATTTTTTTTAAATTTTTTTTTTTAGATTCATGTTTTTGAAGTTTCTAAGTGAAGTTTCCTGTCCTCCCAGCAGCTCAGAGCAGGCTGACACCCAATCCAAACTGCCACTGCCTGCTTTCAGGGCAGAATTATTTCATAAACAGCTCAACCTTTCCCAGGACGTTTTTCCCTTCGTGCTCTTGCTGGTTTTACTGGCTGCTCCAGAGAACTCTGTAATGCTCTCCAGAC
Organism: Xenops minutus; assembly: GCA_035221455.1. Taxonomy (NCBI): domain Eukaryota; kingdom Metazoa; phylum Chordata; class Aves; order Passeriformes; family Furnariidae; genus Xenops; species Xenops minutus. The sequence continues at coordinate 7,582,502 of JAWWEE010000051.1, read as the reverse complement.
TCCCCCTAAACTGGTAAAAACCATTGACAGGGGTTTTCCATGCTCCTGTGTGCTCTGTTTAATGGGGAAACAGAAGGGCAGAAAGAGGGCTTAGTTTAAGTCTTTGAAGAGCTACCTGCAGTTGTAATGGTTATCCCACATGTGCCTTATAATTCCCAGGAGCCAGCGGTTTGTGTCCTTTCCTGGCTGTGAGCATTACCCTGGAAAATTCTAACACTTCTCACAGAAGGATTAATTCCGTGTTTGTATTTCATGTCTGGCTTGAGTATTTTGAAGAGTGGAGCTCACCTGTGTTTTCTGTGTGTGATATTTGAAACTTAAAATGTATTAATAGTTAAAGGAAGCGTGCCATGGGCTGTCTGCAGATATCAGGGGTCACGTTAGGAGAGAGCACAAGGGCTGACTGCGGCTGTGAGGCAGAGGGAGGAATTCAGTCTGCGGGAAGTCCTGCGATCCCACTGCCTACCCAAAGCATCTCCCTGAGAGTTTTTCTGATACCTGGTCAAGCACAATAACAGCCAGGACTGCAGTGCTAAAATTTGTTGCGTCAAAACTTCATTCCCTCTGAGGACTTTTTGGGTGTTTGCATTGCAGCCCCCTTAAATACATCCTTCAGAAGTTGGTTTTCTCAATTCCCTCTGGATCTTCAGTCCTTTGGGCAGGATGAGAAAAAAAAAGCCTGTGTCGCTTTGTGCGGGACTTTCACTTGAGAAGTGAGAGGGAAGAATCTCAACTTCTCCAAACAGTTCAAAAGCTTTCTGGTTTGTGCTGCCTTGGTGTGTTTGGATGCATGAGGATGTCCAGTTTGGAGGGATAGCTGCTCCTTGGGACTTAGTTCCCATCCTGTAGCTGCTGATTGAACATGCTGGTGTTTAACTGCTTGTCACCAGTCTCCCTTCCATGGAAGAGACGTGCCAGGGTTTACTCAGCTCTCCCAAAACGTGTTCCGTGATGAAAAATCATAATCATGCTGGAAGTGCTTATTCTTCATAAAGGCAAACCAGCATGAAGTCCTCGCCAGATTCCCTCTGGGATGTGGTGGAATCCAGAGGCTCATGGGTGGGGTTTGATGTCCCTTACCAAGTCAGCTGTGGTGCGGTTATTTTCTGAACAATTGCTTCCTTTTCTATACTGATACGTTTAAGAAATATCAGACTACTGTTGAGATGCTGGCTTGAAATATCTTCTGAGTGCTCCACAGGCAGGGTGAGATCCTTGACAGCCGTTCTAATGAGATGGAAATGTGTCCCACTTGGCAGTGTTCAGTTGTGCATAGGTGAGGATGTCCCTGTGTGTCAGCACAGCTCTCGAGGGGAGAGGTGGCTTAGTTGAAGTGTAACAGGGAGATGCCAAGTTAGAGCTGAAACTCCCCTCTTTTGCCTTGCTCTTTGGGGATGTGGCTGACTTTTATTCCAGCCCATACAGTGGTAATCCTGTCCTGTTGCTCACTTGACTTGTGTACATGCTTGGGAAGAAAATGCTGCAAATGTTGGAAGTTGTCCTGCCTTTGCTTTATAGTATATCTGAGTTGGGGTCCCTGTAAGGGAGGGAGGCAACGAGGTGTCAAAAAAATTCTACAAACTGATCCATGAGCTTGTGTGTGGATTAAAATAAACTCAGTAACAAGAATGTTGGTGTGTGCCAGGACCTTACCTTGCCCAAGTTCTTAGAAAAGTGAGTAGGGTTTTGCACATTAAGAAATGTGTTTATACCTCTTCATAGTGAAATACCCAGCTATCTTTCCTCATTGTTCAACAAATGATGAGAAAATAAACTGCTTGTTCCATCCAAATGAGTTTGCTTCCTGGTATTTCTGAGCTTCTGGAGAATTGCTCTGCAGGTATTTCAGGTGGTTGGTTTGCTCTGTTTGAGGAAAGGGTTAAACAAAATTTACACCTTTTGTGCTAATACAGAATCAGAGGAAATACCTTCCTGCCTGGTGCTCACATCGTGCCCTGAAACAGAAGAATCATTGGTCTGTATTAGCCATTAGTTACTTAAAATACCCAAACCCAACTAATTTGAGTACCAATAAATGAAGTAGTCAGGGTGTAGTTGCTTGTAACAGTCCTGCCACTATAGTGTTGGAGAATGAGGTGGTGGCTAAATATAAAACCAGCTTTTTGACTTCCTTCTTCTTACCACTGTGTCCTTCTTGGCTTCACTCCACTTCTTTTTTTTTAATAGTAGTTGATCAAATCTGGTTTATGAGATTTGTGCTAAAAAGTAAAACAGGATCCTTACCCAAGGCCCTGAGGATTTGTACCACAAATTACACAAACAGAATTGGGTTGTTTTCAGACCACCTTGTATGTTAGCTTTGGTTTTGCATTGGTTGATCTTTTTTTACTTTTAGATTATTCCTGACTCCTTATATATCTTTTAGGTGATCTTTCTCTCAGTTCCTCCCACTGCTTTACTTCTCTTTAAAAATCACCTCATGATTCTTCCTCCTTTGGCTCCCTCTGTTTCCACGTACTGAGTTTGGGAACTTTGGCAAAGATCCCCTGACTAAAAGGCCAAAAACCAGTGAGAAAGCCTTGGGGAAACCATTCTTCAGGGCAATTCCCCGTGTGATAAGTTTACAGTTCTCTAATCCTCTTTTTTTTAAGGTCCTTTTTATCTTATGTTCTGACTAATAGATGCACAAGGGCAGAGTCTTTTGCTTAGATTTCTTTTGTGACTTTAAAGTAGAAGCTTAGGATCTTTAGGAGGTAACAGCACTTGGACAGGTAAGTGTCATACTGGCCACAGACATTTGGATTTTTTCAGGTTGTTTTTTAATCTTCACTGCTAGTGTAGCAGATATATCTTATTAGCTATTTTTTATATATATATATATGTTTACTTTTTTACCAGACTTCTCTAGTATGGTTCCCTGTAAAACATTTGCTTTTTAAGCCCTGGGTAGCTCTGCCATGTTCCTTTTGTGTTCTGCAAAGTCCATGGCATGGGTAGTGTTGGATCTGTTCTTCTCTTGGTGCAACCAGAGGAGAGAGAACAGAGATCAAAAATAGGGGAATGACACAAGCAAGTGTTACTGTACCATGATGGAGAGAGGGTGGACAGGCAGGCTCAGTTGGAAGTTATGGGGAAATGAGTAAGGGAAATGCAAAGTGCAGTGGAAATATTACTGCAAGCAAGCAGTTGGAACTAGAAGCACACACCTGTGCCCTGTGGGAAAGGTGCATCCTGTTCATATTAGCAAGTTGGAATATTGTACTTCAGGCTGCATAGCTTTTACAGGCATGGAAAATAAACTTCTACGTTCTGTTAGGTATTTGCATCTTTGTGGGTTTTCTTTTTTTTCCAGAGTTTTTGCATGTTTGTAAGAGGAGCAAAGTGCTTTCCTTGGTACCTTTGGGGATGCTCTGTAATGTGAGGGTCATGCTGGCTTTTGAAGACTGTGGTTCAGTTGAGTTGGATGGGAATAAAACTCAGATCTCTTACCTTTGTATAATATGGACACATTGTGTTCCTGTAACCTTAGGCAAATATTTTGGTTTGGAGGGGAGTCACTGTAACCATGAGGTGAGATTAATACTAACCCCATTTAAAGTGTGGGGGTGGCAGGGGTCACAGAAACATTAATTGAAACTTCGATGTTGACTGAGACAATGTTAAAAAGGTTTGAAATCATCACATAAAGTACCATTTTTTTAGAGTGGCTTTTTCAAAGCACTTCTGTCTGGAAGCGTGGTCAGAAGTTGTTAATTGTCTTAAAATTGGTATGTTAAACTCTTTCTTCATGTCAATACAAGGGCTAAATCATTTTCTCTATATGCTTAGTTATAGAAATATATCACAATATCTCTTGTTGAAATGGCAAACAGTGTTGTAAATGGGCAGTTATTTTAAGGGTGCCTGTAATTATGTGATGCTGAAGGGCTTTTTATTAAGTGGAAATTTGGATTTTAATTTTTGCCTCCTATTCTTTCCTTTCCATTCCCAAACACAGGACATCTGATGAACCTTTTGGAGCTTGTTACCAGAGATCATTCTCCTCTCTTCATTAAAACATGCAGTGCCCAGCTGTGAAACATCGCGAGGTTTATTTTTGCTAACAGGAAACACTTTTAAATATCGGTAAGTTCTCAGCATTTAAAGATATTTTTGTCATTTGGTATGGGAAAGAGAAAGAGGAGCCAGAGATAACATTGTCATGGGAGCTGAGAGTTCTTTATAAATCTTGACTTTACATTGATAACAAGGGCTCATTTAGAAATCTTAGCCAAGTGCAAAAGTTGAAGGAATACCTCTGGCTATTCTTCTGCTCCTTCCCTGTGGCAGAGGTGCCTCCATTAATCATGGTCACTCAGTTCTCATCCGTTTGATCAGAAGAGGAAAACAGGTGCAGAGCTCAAAGCAAGGAGAAAAAATGCAGAGCAGTGCAAAATAGTGCAGGGCTCAGCTTTGCCATTCTTACCAGTCTGTTCTGGCTCCTGTTGTGCTCTGGGAGAGAGGTGTAAATGAGAGTTTTAACAGTAACAGCCCTAAGTCTAAGTGAAAATACATATTCCTGTTACACTTTGCTAACAGAGTAATTTCCCATGTGTCTGGGCTGGTCTGGCTCCCTCACTGCCCCACTTTATTTTTTCTTAACTGTCTAAATAACAGGACTAAAAAGAGCTCGCCAAAACAATTGCTATGGAGAAGCAATCAGAATTAGGGAAAGGCAAGACTTGGCTGTCTGAAATAGAAATTGAGAACAAAGTCACTGGTGTTTGCTTCAATTGGGTCATATTTGTTTTCAAGATTTTCGGTTCTGTTTGCCGTAAGAATGCTTGGATTTTCCTTATTGCTTCATTTGTTTATTAGATATTTTATTTCGTCTTCTATAATGACATTAGTTTGTGTTGGAAAATCTTTCTTAATTTTTATCTTTTGATGTTTTCTTTCACAATCTGTTACTACAGAAGGTCAGTTTTGAAATCAGCGGTATTGATTTATAGCTTATTTTCATTAAGAGAGCTAATCTGTGCATTGAAGATGTTTGAAATGCAGAGATCAAAAAAGACTTTGTCATGGCTAACAGTATAAAGCTTTAAATAAAACACACTCAGAAGTTAAGTGGGAAGTTAAATGCTGCCAATGTAGTGTATGTTCTTTTCTGAAGAAAATAAAGTGTGTTTTGTATAAGAAAAAGAGGTGTACAAGATGATAGTTCTAGTGGATGTGTCCTCTCAGACAAAAGCCTTGGTGTAGACAAACTATTTCTATTGCCTGTATCTTGTAACCATAAACACTCAGGACTTATATGAGAAATCTCTCTGTGAATGTGCCTTACTATACCTAAGTGTCTCTATTTCACACAGAATTATAAAAATCTCTTAAAAAAACCTCTTAACCTGGTGTCAGCCAGTTGAAACTGGCAACTGAACATTTCAGGAGGAAATTCTCCTCGGAATTCCATTGCAAACTTCTTTCAGGAGCTGTATTGGTAGCTTTTTAACCTCAGTATTTCATAGGTCAGATAAGGTGAGTCTCTTTAATGAGTCATTAAAGTGAGAATGTTTTGAAAAGCTCCCAAACAGGAAACCCTGTTGTTCCAGGATCTGTTTGAAGTTTTAGTAGCTAAAATTAGACTTTTTGTTCCCATACATTTAAGAACTTACTCTTGCTTATATTATTACTAAATGGAAGCCAGGCTTTAATTACTTGCAATGTATTGATATCCTTGGAGTTAACTTTTCTGGGGTTCATGAACTCATAAATAGGGATTTAATAACAGTGAGTTTGGAGCGAAAGGACTTCAAAATGTCTCATTGTTCAGTTATCTTGTAGTTTAATGCTAATAATTTCCTCTGGTTTTGCCTTTTGTCACAGTTCTGTCTTTCTCCTACAAGAGTTCACACCAGTGCTGTCAGAAGGTCACGGAACAGGGCACTACCTGTGCTGCCCTGGGGCTGTTGATGTCCTCAGCTGTTGTAGGAGAAACACTAGACCTGGAACCCAGTTTGTTACTGGTAAGAAGTAATTGTCTTGGATTTAATTTATTTAATATTACAGTTCACTTGTTTTCTCTAACAAAATCAGTAAAAATCTCTTCATTGCTTTTTGCTTTTAAGAACACTGCAGCAAACTACACATCTCTGATCTTTATTTTTCCCCCCTAATATTTTTAACTTTACAGTTTCTAATTCTAATTCTCCTCCATCCAAAATACAGAGGCTAACAGTTTTCACTTAGCTTTCATTTTCAGTACTGGTTTTCTCTTGAAAGTCTTCATGTGGTGTCAGAGCTAATGATGGTTAATAAATGGATTTTTCTATGATACCTTCAGAAATCCTTTTGCATTTTTGTGGTGCCCAGCTCCTGCAGAGGCTGGCCCTGTAACTTCAGGTAGATGGTTTGACAGGTCAAAGGCCACAGCCAAGTCTCTGGTTTAAAGTTTTGAAGGAGAGAGTGAAATGTTTAATTATGGTTCCCTGCTTTTTAAGTTGTGCTGTTGTAGTTAGATTTTCCTTGTGGTTCATGTTTGGACTGTGCTTTAATGAAATACTGTAAGTGTGAAGTACTCTGTCCTGCTGTTTGGACTTGTAGACTTTCTGCATTATATCTGTGCAGAGATTCTAAACAGAGATGTTGTTTTAATGCTATTGATGATGGGACGGTCTTGGCTTGAAGTTGGAGAAATATTACTGAATCCTCATCAGTCTGTTGTTAATTAAATATATGTAGAGGCTTGGAGTTCTTCTTGCCTTACAGTCATTGACGATTGAGTGAGCCAGTTCAAATTTGATAATAAAAATTGAATTAGTAATTTTCTGTGAGTTTACTGAAAATCATTTGCCTCTCAAATTTTTGCCCTTTCTGTACTTCTGTAGTATTTCTCAAGCTGAAGGATGAAACTTTTTTTCCCCTATGACTCCTAACCCATAAGGCTGAACGTGCTCTGTTGGGCTGTAATTAAACGTTCTCATCCCCGGTCATCAGGGAAAAGTGGTAACTGTTGTTTGCATGAAACCCTGAGCTGAGAGTAACCTCTCTGGCCCAAGGGTCTGCTTTGGTCTGTTTACAAACATCTGCCTGTTTCGCTTTGAATTCAGACTTGTGGTTGCAATGACCAACTTGTGATCAGTTTCGGGAATTGGAATAGGGGAGAAGAATTGCTTTTTTGCCAACTGTTCATTTTCATAAGATGTAACTTACATCTGTTTTGAACAAAGCTGAACATACGAATAGAATTTGGGGTTATATAGTGTCAAGAAGTTAAAACTCTTCTAGAATCATGTGCTGCTCTTCCTCAAACACACTTGAGAGAAAACTGCACTTGTGGAGATTTGTGCTTGTGAAGCTCCAGGGCAGCATCTTTGCAGGGAGCGACCATCCATTAATACCCTGAGTCTTCTCTTTCTCTCATTTACCAGAATAAGTGTAGGTACTGTCCTTTGCAGTTGCTAAGGTTACGTCGAGGGGTTTTGTTCCCATTGTTTTCAGCGCAGGGCACATGGAGAGGAGGAATCCTGTGCACTTCTGTTGTCTTTAATTGGATAAAAGTGAAACTTGCATACACACTGTGCCTTGTTGTGCAAGGAGGCATTTCGAGCCCAATCTCACCTTACAGAGCTCCTTTGCAGAGGAATTTTAAAAATGTTGGAATGTCTTGGGAGTGGATACAGGGACAGGGCACAGGGGAAGCAGAGAAGTGGGGTGTGTTTGTTAGGTTTTTTTGTATAATAAACCATTGGAGTGAATTTGAGTTCTTCCTTAAGCTGTTTTTACTTTTCTCTGGAGGGAAAGGGGGGAGGAAACAACACATTTTTGGTTAAATTCCAGTTGGCATGTTTTCTCCAGGGAACAGAGTGGTGGAGGAGTGCACTAGAGAGTATTTTGGTACTCTCTAACTTGGGTCCTTGGTATTAAGTGCAGAAACATGTTTAGAAAATTGTAACAGATGAAGTGTCATGTAGTTTAAATCTTCAGTTTACCTATATTCTGAGAGAGGAAAAAGTAAACAAACAAACAAATCCTAAAAACTGCAACTCTTTCCCCCCTCAAAAAAAAAAAAAAACCCTAACCAAACTCTCCAGGTCTTTTTTTTTTCCCCTGCTTTCTTTCTGAGTGAAGGAAGTTTATTTTTGGCTCTACTGCTTCCCAGGGGATTGCTCTGTAGAGGACTTTGTGTGTACTTTGTTTCTTGTCTGTGACTTTTTGTCAAAAATTCAAGTAGTACACTGAGATTTAGATGCAACAAATTTATGCCCCTCAATTTTACTGGTGTTAAGATTTTGGTCAGGAGACTTTTTCTGAGCATGCTGGAAGATAAGACCTTGCGAGTATTGCTGGTTACTTTTCTTAAAACCTTTCCAATTATAAGTAAAGTTTGTGTCTATTTAGACTCTTACTATGTCATCAAGTCATACTTTCATGTTTAAATAACTGTACTGGTAGTGCAAAATAAAGCACTTTCATAGGTGCTCTATTTGTAGAAGTAGGTTGATTCTAGCTAGGGTTAAAGATTATATAAATTATTAATGGTTTCTTTAAGACCAGATTTTTTGACACAAAATATGAAAGGTAGCCCTGTATCCTGACAGAAGTTTCATGAAATTCAATCAGCTCACATTTTTGTTCTTTTTGCTGTTACATGCAAGGGTTTGTTTAGGGACAATTTTTTTTTTTCTTTTGTTATTGTGGGAAGAGTAATAGACTTGAATTACTGTACTGTCTCTGAATTGGCTTATGAGGAAAGTCTGATCTGCTACAATTTATTTTGTGGAAAATCTTCAGATGAGCTTTCATGGTTCATTGGCTTCCTGGAGAGCTGTTCTGTGTCCATGTGCTCTCATGGCAGGACCAGGCCTAAAGAACTCTAGTAGGTGCTCGACTTTGAAATCCTTCAGTGCAGTAAAAAGACCCGAAATAAAAAATATATCATTGATCTTTGAGGTCCCTTTCTAAGAAATCTCCCCAGCTTATTCTGTCTTCACTGTACTCCCACTAGAAGTTTGGAGGGTACAGCTTTTCTAAAGAAATCTTTCCACAACATTTTTTCGATGGAGATAAATATCATTACCAGGAAAAGGAAAAAAAAAAAAGGCAACAAACCAGCAACAAGCCACAAAACAGCATGTAAAATTGGAACACAAGAGCACAGGGTTTTAAAGCTTCCTGAATTTTTAACTACTAGCAAATTGCCTTAAATTTAACTTGGATTAATTCCCTAGTGATCCTTGACATTAAACGGGTGTTCTGGTTTGACATGGGTAGACAGAAAACTAATTAATTCCTCTGAATTTGAGGCATATTTAATTTCCCCCCCCAAAGACCTCTCATTTAAAAGGTACAATGCAGTGACAGATGCTGAATGTGGAGTGGTGTGTGTAAGGTAGCAGACCTTCTGACAGGGGAAGATCAAGACATCTACAAGAATAATTCCTGACTTGGAAAATATTAAATTTTATTGATTACACTGAATATGGAAGTATCAACATCTTCGCTTGCCTACTTGAAAGGGCTGTATATTGCCCACCTCACTGGCCAGTAGGGAATCTTACACAGACTTGTGTGTGTCTGGTAAAAATTCCCTGATATCTTTTCTCTTACTTTATCTCCTATTTCCTAAAGAGACAAGCAAGTGCTTCATCCATAAGAAGCACTAAATCACTGCTTAAACTCAAGCTGGTCCAGTCTAAACAAAAGGTAGCAAGAGACAAATATTTGAAAACCTGTGTTTTTGCCATAGGCAGCTTAAAAAAGAGCAAGGTATATCTGAAGTGGACTGTTATCAGAGGGGAGAACCCAACCCACTGCACTAATCTGAATAAATGTATAAAATAGCAAAGAAATAAAATCTCAAGGAATTGATACAATTTCCAGGTGAAGAACATTGAAGAAGAAAAGCTGTTGTTGCATAAATTCACATGAGCAGGTGGAGACATTGACAAATACTCCTGATGCTAATCTGTATGAAATCGAGGAAGGAAGAGAAAATTATCCTTGCAGGAGATTTCACTCACACACACACATACACACACACACACACACACAGTTCCAGGGAGTTGGTGTTTTGGAATATGGATTTTGCTATCCTTGAAGGAACAGTAAAAGGAAATGCCCTATCCAAAATATACTGATCACTTCCTAATTGTATCCTGTGAGGTTTTCTTGCGTCTCCCTCTGCATCGTGTGGATATGGCAGCTGGTGGAGACGGGACTGGTGATGGACAACTCACTTTATCCTATGTGGCAATTCATATTTCCTGAGGGGGCAAAGCTGACTCTTCAGCTCCTAAAAGTAGATGCAGTGGTGGTTTCTGGAATGAAGACAAAACTGAGCTGTCATTCTGCCTTACGAGGTGGTTCTCTCCAACACGGAGATGTTGGGAAGCTGTGGCAGCCACCTCCAGAGCCTGGCTTAGAGAACTGCTGTGCTGGCTGGTGCCATCAGAACCTTTTCAGGCCAAACACCTGAAAAATCTTTTTCCTCCATGCTCCCTGCCTCTGATTCTTGGTTTGATTTTCATTGATTTATTTCAATTATTTGAGATGGAAATGGCATCTGTGTGAGGCTTTGGTTTGAGGTCTCCGGGCAGATTTCCCTGGTAAATCAGTGGTGGTCATTGTAGAGCTGCAGTGTTACTGACCTCTTCCAGTTCAAGTTAAAAAAGCAGAGATTTGTTTCTCTGTGCCTTCTGTGCTTAGTTCTGTAGAGAAGCTGCACTGCTTTGAAGTGGGTGAACACCAGTGCAGCCTGTTTGTGTTGCAGGAAGATGGTTCTTCCTCTCTCGAGGGAAGCAAATGCTTCTCAGTGATCAGGGACCAGCTGGTCTTGCAAATCAGCATTTCCGAGGCTGCTCCATCCCTGCAGAACGGGGGAAGCCTGGAGCAGTCTTGCATAACTTGAACTTTTGAATCATCAGGTGACTCTTTAGAAGGTCCCATCTCATGTATGTTCTGTGGGCTGGAAGGTGCTTTTTTTAGCCAACAGTGCTGACTAAACTGCAGCTGTTTTGCTCCTGGTGATGATAATGATAGCACAGCATAGGGCAAGGGGGCAGGGGGCTTATGGATCTGTATTCCATGGCACAGGAAACACACCTGCATGTGTCAGGATGCTTCCTTCATCACAGCTGTCCTAGAACTATGATCCAATTCAAGCAGATGGGACTGAATCTGTGTGTGGACTCGATGGGTGTTAGAAAGGCGCTCCAAGCTTTCTTCAGCCTCCTTAATGCCAGTGTTTATATTGAACCATGTCTGCTTCAAGACTGTAAGACCTCAGAGATTTTAGTTTTATAAGTAACAAACAGTAGCCTAAATCCAGGCTTCTGATGTGTGTGCCTGCCCATAACAACGTTTGGAATTGGGTCCAGTTTTACAGTAGTGTGTTGACATGTGTGCCCTCACATAAATTCTGCAGTTGAAATTTCTTATATTGGAACAAATGCAAGTTTCTGAGAGAAAGGAGTAAGATATCCTTCACCTTGGTGCTCTTAATTAGTTGGACCATTAAACCACTGTTACACGGTATATAAATCTTGATATTAAGTTCCAAAAAAGTGGTATAAGCTAGAGAAAATGGCAAAATTGAATGCCAAGGAATTTGTAAAACTGTGATAGCAAAGGCAAGTATGGAGTTGCAAAGGTAATAACTGTATAAAATTCAGTCTGAATATCGTAGCACTGCTGATTACTGTCAATATATCCACATTTAGCACCTTTTTCCTGTTTTAGGGTGTAAGAGTAGGATAATTTGGACCATACCTTACAAGATGCCTTGCTGCTGGCACTAACTAGCCTTTCTTTTGGGTAATACTGCTGAATTTTATGAAAGGTGATCAAAAGCCCTGTGAATTTTTCTCAGCTTTTTTATATTGGTCCTTTCTTAAGGTGATCATGAGAATTTCTCTACCCAGTATCTGAGGGTGGCTGTGGGGTAAAGCCAAGGGAATAACATGTTTATTGCAAAGTGAAAAATCTTATGTCTATAAGTAGTTAAGCTTCAGATAGCATTAATTTCTTAGTTGTGATCTATTGGCGGTTTAGTTTGGGTGGGGACTTAAGATTTTGCGATCTGTAGTCTTGAATTTGCCTGACTTTTAAACCATATTAATAGCCCCTCCATGGCAATATAAACAAGGGAAATGCTGGATTCAGTTGGCTTTTGCTGTTTAAGGATTTCAGCTATTCAGTGTGCTACACATCATGCTTGTTTCCTCGAGGAAATTGTGCTACAGGGTGCTCTTCAGTGGTCTTGCCTCCATCAGTGAGGTTTCAAGTGCAGCATCTCTTTCAAAACAGAATTTTGCCAAACTCACAGTAAAAACTTAGAGCTGTTGTACTCTGGTAAGTTCAGGCAGGTTTTCCTAAGAGTCTGTAGCAATTTAAATGTTTCTCTGGGATGTTATGGGCCAGTGGAGGATTGGCTTCAAATCTAGTACTTTTTAACATAAATTACTTGAAGTCTGGTCAAAGTAAGCTGCATCATGTAGTGAATGTGCAGTTGTAGGCAGTGACTCTATTTGGGACATTCTTTCCTAATGAACCTGCCTCTTAATTTGGTACAACTCGGGGTTTGTCTGAGCCTTCAGAAAACACATCTGCGAGCTTGTCTGGGATTTTGTAATACTGTCATTTCCTTCCCCGTGCAGGACTTGTGGAAGAGGAAGCATAAAGATTTCCAAATGAATAACCGAAAGGAAGACATGGAGATCGCTTCCCACTACCGTCACCTGCTGCGGGAGCTGAACGAGCAGCGGCAGCACGGCATCCTCTGCGACGTCTGCATCATCGTGGAGGGCAAGATCTTCAAGGCTCACAAAAACGTCCTCCTGGGGAGCAGCCGCTACTTCAAAACGCTGTACTGCCAGGTACAGAAAACCTCTGACCAGGCCACGGTCACCCACCTGGACATTGTCACCGCACAGGGCTTCAAGGCAATCATTGACTTCATGTACTCCGCACACCTGGCGCTGACCAGCAGGAACGTCATCGAGGTGATGTCAGCTGCCAGCTACCTGCAGATGACAGACATCGTGCAGGCCTGTCACAACTTCATCAAAGCGGCCCTCGACATCAGCATAAAGTCTGATGCCTCGGAGGACCTCGTTGATTACGAGCTGGGGGCCCCTTCCAGCAGCAGCACGGACGCTTTGATTTCGGCGGTGGTGGCTGGCAGGAGCATATCTCCATGGTTAGCTCGGAGAACCAGCCCGGCAAACTCCTCTGGAGACTCAGCTATTGCCAGCTGCCACGAAGGAGGGAGTAGCTATGGAAAAGAGGATCAAGAACCAAAACCAGACAGCCACGAAGACATTTCATCCCAGTCTCTCTGGGCCAGTGACATGGGCTATGGGTCTTTACGTATCAAAGAGGAACAGGTTTCACCGTCTCATTACGGAGGGGGTGAGCTCCATTCTGCCAAGGATAGTGCAATACAGAGTGGGTTCTCGGAGCAAGGAGTGGGGGATGGCTGGCAGCCCACGGGCCGCAGGAAGAACAGGAAAAACAAAGAGACTGTGCGGCACATTACGCAGCAAGTGGAGGATGACAGCAGGGCAAATTCCCCAGTGCTGCCTTTTTCTCCTGCCTCAGGATGGCCGTACAGCAGTCGAGACCCAAGTAAGTCAGTCTTCCAGTTTCTGGGGCTGAAATTAAAAGTGGTGAGTTAATTAGATCTGTTTATGGTGTGAGCTTACCGGTCTCTGAAATAGGAGCTTGCCAGAAACAGAAAAATACAAAAATTTGTGTTGCCAACAATTCAGAAGCACCAAGTGCTGTGCTTTTCAGTCAGGAGCCTCAGTGTCACAGGCTGGTTGTCCTGTAAAACCTTAAGTTTGGTTTTGTTTTGGGCTTGAACAGCCTAAATCACCCCCAAAAACACCACTATAATTGTTGGAATTAATGAGAGGAAAGGTTGGAATTTATTTAGCAGGTGTGCAAACAGATGTCATGGTTGAAGAATTTTCCTTGCACAGTGAATTGATGATGTAATTACACCACACATGCAGGTGTAATTTAGTCTTGCTGATACCATCTTCAGAACTTCCTGATATTCAGGTGTCACTTTCTCTTGGTTAAGAGAACCACCATAGCTCATTGCTGGTAATGGCAGGATCAATGTTTGTTAACTCTTAAGAATAATGTGTTTTTCTGAGGCACTACTGTGGCTCCAGGTGTGTTTTGATGTGTGACTGCTTGTGGTCTGAGATCAGTGGCTGCTTTTAAAGTGTGTAACCAATGAGAAAAATGTTTTCTTGATTTCCTTTGAATCTTCAGTTGTTATTTTTCTGTCTCAAGATAACTGTCCTACTTGATTCATTAATCAGTGGCAACTAATAGATCCTGGAACTCTACTGAACCAGGAATTTGGTGGTTTTTTCTAAGGTCTTTAAGGAAATGTGATACTAAACTCTCTCAAGCTGACTTGAAGAACCTAGTCTGTGCTGTGAGTTAGCCTGTGTTTCACTGCATACCAGAACCCGAGTCAGCCAGGGGAAGGGTGTGTGAGATTATAGACTTTTATGTTGCCAAATTTGGATTAAAAAAGCAATACAAAGAGTACTGAAAGTCTTAAGAGTCTTTATGGGCTGAAAAAGGAGGTGTAAGTTGCTTACATTCTGGAGTTTAAATGTGGTTTTCATTGAACGGGTAACTCTCTACAAATGTCTTGAGATTTATTATGTTTTACGGTTATCTGCTGCAGCAAGCTTGCATGTAATTATTCTAATTAGCTGATGATAAAATCTAAACAATGTCAGTTAGAAGAAAAATGTGAGATAATTTAAGATAACAGTGATTTATTATGAATCTTGTTTTTATAATGCATGTATTTCAGGCTTATTTTAAGATACAGCAGAGATTGCCTGGTGTGCTATTCTCATGCAACTGTTTTTCATTTTTCATGGCATCCCATAAAAACAACTCAATCACTTGTACTGTCTGAGGGGTGTGGGTTTGGACAGTACCTGGAATGAACCAGGCATGGAGTGACTGCAGAAACAGAACTGCAACTCTGATCCTCCTGGAAAACTGCTTATAGATTGAATGTCTTTACTGAAAACAGTGCAGAATAGAAGAGATTGTATTACTGGAAGCTGAATGAAGCATAGATTATTTAATTCCTAATTGTTAAGGAATTAAATTGCAGTCTGTTTGCAGATGAGAGGAAGATGGCTCAGGGGCTTGACTCAGCACAGTGCTGAGACAGCACGTCAGCAGGCACATCAAATTATTTGTCTTATATCTCATCCTAAATGCGGTTTCCAATAAACGAGGTGGTTCCAGTGGTGGGAAAGGGGAAGCTGAATGATGGTGATTGGGGAAAGATTTCAATATTCCACTAGTGCTGGTAAAACAAGGGGAAAAGATGAATGGCAACACTTCTCTCTGTCCAAAACGAACAGGAACAGAAGTGTCCATGAGGAACAGGAAGGGTCTCTGAAGACTTGTGGGTTCTCCATATTGGCCATCTAGAGAGACGAATGGAAGTGAAATTCTCCTTTCTGCCCTGCTGGAAAGGGATATTTCTCTGCACTGTGGGGCCTAAAATTGTGAGATAGGTGTGTGTGGGCTGCATGGCAGGGATTATCTCTGTGAGCCCTGCATGTGTCTCGGGTCAAATTTTCTGTTCTCTGGGGGACTTTTTTTGTATGATTTCAAGGGATTTGAGATGCAAATGTTCAGTTTCAGTTAACCTTGGTCACCTTGTCAGCAGGCTCTCGTGCACTTGTGTGGTAGATGTGTGGTTTGGGTGAAATCAGCTGGTCACTGAGGTGAGAATGCTGCTTTTTCAGTGTGAAGTGAGAGCACTCCTGCTCCCCCAAACCATCCCTG
Organism: Xenops minutus; assembly: GCA_035221455.1. Taxonomy (NCBI): domain Eukaryota; kingdom Metazoa; phylum Chordata; class Aves; order Passeriformes; family Furnariidae; genus Xenops; species Xenops minutus. The sequence continues at coordinate 7,566,722 of JAWWEE010000051.1, read as the reverse complement.
TCTGGGGCCCTGCACGCAGCAGGGTCTTCTGGTCTCACATGATTATTTCCTATATCCAGCAGGTGGAAGTAACTTTCCTGTCAACTGATCCATCTCCTGGGTTGCCAAGCTACAGGTTCTGCTTTGGCTGGGCTTTGGTACCCCAGGTTCTTCCCTCTCCTGTGAGAATTCAGCAGTAGTGTAGGGGTGTTGCAAACTTGACTCCTAAACGTGAAGAATAATTGCTTTTCTTGTGTGCAAATGGATAATGACACAGTGCAGACACTTCCAGCAAATAATTGGGATGTGTTTAAATTTCAGCTTGAAGTTGTCTTTGATTTAGTTGTGTCAGGTTTCATTCTTTAAAACACACTTCATCGTCTAGGACTCTTTTTCACCTCATTTATTTAGAAGCGTCCCTGTCCACATTGTTCATAGCTAAGATGAAAAGCTACTCAGTTGCTGAGGAAATGGGTGTTGAATGTTCTTTCATAAGTAACTAAGAGGAAAGAAAGTTACCTAGAACTCTTTGTTCTTTGAGGCTCATTCACTTTCCTGATTTAATCAGTTATTTAAAGATGCTGGTTGCTAAGGCTGAAAGCCTTCATTGTGGGATAATTTGGGTACTGTTTGTGAATGCCTCTCTGCTGGAGGACTAACACAGACCCTCTGGCAATGCAGAAGTTGATTTAGGGGGATCCATCTTTAAAGTTCAGTCTTCCCTAAATTGAGCAAGGTACTCATTTGGTCTTGGTTGCAAACAGCATTGCATTTCAGCAACATTTTGGAAGGGGAATCTTTGAAGTAACCATTGCTTCATCCTCTCATTATTTGGAGCAGTCTACTTCACAGATTGAAAATACTGCTCCTACTCTTGTATTATACAGGATTACTTAATTCCTGTTATTTTACACAGAGGCACATTGCAGTCACTGAAACTGCTTTTCAAACAACTCACAGCTCGTTCACACTCAGCAGTGGTGCTTCTTTCAGTGGGAAACATGTTATTATCAATACAGGCAGGTGTACAAATATTTAAATAGACTGTATTTAAATAGTGATCAATGAGGTCTGAAAAAGACAAAGATTTTTTTTTTTTTTTTTTTAATTGAAAGGGTAAAAACAATGTCTTTGTGAGTCAGTTGATTCTTTCCCAGATGCTGGTGGGGTGGTGCTGAGAGTCTTTGAATTTGACATTACAGATTAAAATAGAAAGGAGTGTGGAGTAGTGTAATTAACGGTAATGAAACATCATGGAAATAGCAAGAGATTGTTCATGTCTGCCATGAAGAGTCTCCTTCATCCAAGGATGATCAAATAGGATTTGCAAATGAAGTTGAGGTGCTGGATTGAGACTATGACTCAGTTTCTCAGGATGGTGTCAGTCAAACACAAACTTGATGAGGACCATCTTTTCATGCTAGTTTCAGTTTATTAATTTGGATTGTCTGTTTAGCATCAAACACATTAGGTTTTCTCTTTCTCATCCTGTTTGGGTTGCTCAGGATGTCAGCCTGTCATTCCTTGTATGAAACATTCATATATATGTTTTCCTCACCAAGCCACATTAGCTTGGAACAGCAGCTCTCCAAAGTAAACTGAAGGATGGGCTTTTATAAATAATAACTGTCTTCATGGCTGAGCCAAGAAGAATTTCCTCCACGCACTTGCCAAAAGAGCAGGTCTGCCTTTTATCCCTTTTTCTTGAATTTCATAGGTTTTCTAGAGAAACATATTGCTGTTTGCTAGTCTTCATATCAAAGATGCTTATGAAATTCAGGAGGAGTCTTGTGCCATGAACATCTTAATTTTCCTTAGGTTGCAGTTCCTTTAACACTGCTGGATAAAGTTTTTACAGGTTTACACATCACAAGTGCATGGACTAGAGGATCAGGTGGTGTTTGGAAGGCTCTTGCCCAAGAGGACAGTTATCTTCACTAGGAGAGGTGTTTGGATAGCAAAATGTTGCTGGATTTACTTCTTCATATAATGGAAAACTGTCACTTGGAGGGTGTCTTTTGAAGAATTTATGATGGTTTATTAATGTGTTAGTTCAAGCATAGTAGTTGTGATTCAAGAATTTATTTCTGAGGAAATACTCCTACATGTCTTCTGATTGTTTGCACCCAAAAGCTGCAAGTGGATTTCTGTGTGCCAATTGACTGTGAAATGAAGCTAATTATTTTAAAAACAGAACAGTCCTCCTAAAAGATGCTACACTATGGGAACTCTTTGCTTTCATTTGGTTACATGCAGTGGAATTTCTGTATTCTATAAGAAGAGCATCAGGACTTGAGTAAGCGCAGAGCAGTGACCTCCATGGGAAGGACGAGTAGGACTTCACTGTATCCTTCTGACTTTGCAGAGTTCACAGTCCCTTTAACATTTTCCCCCTCAAAATCTTTAATTATGCACAAGTTTCCTCCCTCCTGGTGAGGAGACGCTCAAGTTCCTCATTTTGCAGTGACACACGTGTGATGGGAGCGGTGCTGGCAGCTCCCCGGGACGCCTGGAGACAGCTGCTGTCGTCAGCCTTTCCCCATCCCTTTTCCTGTCTCGCTTTCTCCAGAGCAAATTATCATTACTGGAGCTGTTGGTGAGCACAGATGCTTAACAGTTGGATCATGTAGTGAGCTTACCTTGCAGAAGGCTTCAGAGGGAGGCAAGAAAGCCCATTCTAGATGAACTCTCCACTGTTTTGTGCAGGTGAGGTCTCTGGACCTGTCTGAGTGCAGGCAAGTGAATGATTTTATTCTTGAAAAAAAGTCTTTTTCTCATCAGGCTACCAGGCTTTGTGCAACTCTGTCCCCTTGTCAATGCAAATCTTCAACTCTTTCCTTGATTCGTATTTTCAAATTACTTTTAAATAAATTGCTTCCATTGAGAATTCCATTGTTTCTGTTGTGATACTTGGCAAACATATTAGTCCAAGTAGAAGAATACAGATTGTACAGAATGAGAAAAGGGTGTGTGTGGGGGAAATGAGTATGGTGTTTGTACTCAGGATTCAGGTGTTCAAGGAACTCTTAAAGGTTTTTGTTCTGTTTTGTGAGACAAAACCAAATATATTGGAGATGTTAAGGGAAGTTTTGGAAGCATGTGGTGTTGAAATGATCCATGCAGCGTGGGAGCCAGAAAACTCCGTGGGACAGAATACAGAATTCTCCCTTTAAATGGGTCTTGTTTTGAAGAGATGGAGTGTCCAATGCACCTGCCATGGTCTGAGTTCTGGTTGCAGTACGAAAACTTCAGGCAGGTGTCAAAGTGTTACAGCCGTGACTGAAAACTGAGCTGGTTAAAATTTCAGTTGTCAGATAAAGATCTGATGCCCTAAACCAACAGAGGCTCAAGTTTTAATGATTTACTACTGTTAGTTTGTTACTTTAGATCATAACTGAGCATATTCTGTGATTCTTTCATGCCTAATTTTGGAAAGATCACTTTTTAAGGAGCATGGGTGGTTTGGCTCAAAACATTCAGCTTACTGGAAAAGTGCTGCTGTATTTTTCAGGGTAGGTAATAGTAAAGTACAAATTGCCTGGCACTTGGAAAATTAAGTTCATTACTACATTTCCCCCTTTCTTTTCATGAAGTTGCAGTTAAGATGCAAGGTCTTTTAGTGAAGGGTGTTTAAGTGATGTTTTTACTGAAGAGATGTTTCAATGCCATAAGCAGTGGTGGTCAGCGATGCCAGCCTTGCTTTCTCAGCCAGACCTGGAGGGGTTACAGCTTTGTGCTTTAATGCCACCCCCTGAATTCTTTCTTAGCCCGAAATCGGCTTAGCCTGCATTCCTGGGGCTTATGGAGCTGCCCAAGTTTCTGGACCCTCCTTGGAACTCTGGGTGTGCACGAAGCACCAGTGCACTGTGTGGAGGTGGCTGTGAATTACATCAAAATACAAAACCAGGCAAAGAAACCCCTCCCCAAGCCCCACTGACCTGTGTGACCATATGGTGAATTTTGCAGAAGGTGCTCAGTGAATAATTCGGGTTCTCCGTATCACCACAGTTGCAGGCTAAAGAAATTATTAGGATACAGTCTTTGTGGGAGTGACTTTGTAGCTTCTGTTATTGAAGGGTTAGGTCAGGTTATTTTCAAGTTTGGAAACTAAAATCATCTCTTTAAACCCAGACACACACTCCCTGGCTACACCCTGGCTTTAAAATGGTTCCACCCTAAACCAGCTTTAGCTCAAAGCTCAATGTCTGTTTCCTTTCCCCACCCTACATTCCATTTTCCCCAGGCTCCCAAGCCCTCCTCCTCTTCCTCCTCCCCGTGGTAGCAGCCCTGATTCTGTTAATCTGCTTTAACTCCAGAGATCAGAGGCATTTTCCCTCTCTTGAGTGCCCTTCTCACTATTGTATTTGTTCCTTGTGCCAAGCTTACACTGGGCTCACCTTTACAGAGATCTCAACCTCTTGAAAACAATGTTTTCCCCCTTTTTTAAGTTTCTTAACTGAAATGACAAGTGAATCAAGAAGCTTTCAGTATTTTAACATAAATTCTACTCCTGCTTTGCGGTCAACACTGTTCAGGACTTCAGCTTCCCTATTTGCAGTGTTTTTGCATTAAAATGTAGTAGGAATTAATTCTTCAGGTGCAGTACCTGGGCATCAAACCCAAACTTTGCTGTACTGTTCTCATATTGATTTATTTTTTATTAATCTCTGTTAACATTTGTTGCAGGCACTTGTTTCAAATGGTAAATATTTGTTCTGAGGATTTTTAGAGTGTGTAACTCAGCATTCTGTCATATCAGGAGTGTTCATATTTAATGTGGTACTTGAATGTTTTATTTCTGTCCCCTCATGTTTGTGTCTGTTCCTGTGCTGATGAGCAGTGAGGGGCTCACTCTGTTCCAAGGAGCACAGGGAATAGTGTCAGCCCTTTTACTGTCTGAGTTAGGAGACTTGGAAAAAGAGGTTAAGCTTACAGTCAACCTTAATATTTTTAAAGTGATAGTCTCAAGTTACTGTACAATTCTATGCGTATTTTAGGAAAACAAAAGTGGCTTAAGATATTTCTGTACTGCCCAGTCGTTCCTGCTGCTGTGAGGCACTTTATTATTCCATTTTAGAGTGCTTTCAAAAACAACTAACTCTCCCAGTTTAACCCTTTCTTTCTATTGGATTTGGGAGTCCTATTGTATCTGGGTTTAGGAAGATCAGTAGTTGACCAGGTTTTCTCTGTAGCCCTACAAACACCTGAGTTGAGGTCACTAACAGGCACTAGGGGAGTAGCAACAAACAGCAGGATTGGGGCAGGAGATCCTTTTGCTGACACAGACCATGGAAAAGTGTCAGCAGAACTTGATTCAATGGTAGAAAACCAAATATTATGGGAAAGAGACTAAAACTGTTTATTTTTTTTCCAGATAGCTGGCGTAGTGAAGGGAGTTTTGCAGTTATTTGTACACTGATTACTGTTTGAGGAAGGCAAAGGTGGATATACACTTGTGCTTTTAAAACACTGCAGAAGTAGCAACATAAAAAAACCCCCAAAAGTAAACAAGTTGTATCTGTGTAAAACAAGCCTGATTTATTTGAGAAATGTTATTCTAGAGATAGTGAGGAGAATGTTTCTGTTGGTAAAACATAGATAGGAAACATCCTATGGCTGCAGGCTTGAAAATTATATTGAAGCCTCTGTGTTCCTCCTGAGCCTTCCAGAAACAGGAGCAGCACTGGAATTTGGCAGTTTCATACAGGATGGTGTTTTTCAACTCAAATTCTGACAGTCCCAGATCACCCTGCTCTGAGTCACGGAGGAGAAGCTGAAACCTGAAAGAAGAGCCTGAAGGAGACCACAGTTTTGGTTCCATAAGGATTCACTTAAGATATCTTGCAGTGTTTAATACGAAGGCAGTTTTTAATGATCAAATATGTTGTGGTTAAATATCTAAGTTAGCTTGATAGTTTCCTGCACTAGGAAATTGGAACTAGTTTTGAATGCTGTGCACATTTATTATATCCACATGTCTACTGCTTTGTTTGTAAAACAGTGCAAATCAAACTCAATATAGCTCATGGCATCACTTCCCTGTGTAAATATTGCAGTGGGTGAGAACACTGGGGTTTGCTTAACAAATAGTAAGTTGTGAAACACTTTTGAAGGATTTCTGTTAGAAAGGAGGAGATATCTGAAATACAAGCTTCGAGGATATTTTTAGCAGCTGGTAAAAGATTGTCATTTTTCTGCCAGCCTGTGTGCTCTTTTTTTTTTCATTTCCAAGAAAAAAATCACTATGAAATGAAAGCTTTTTCCTTTTTTTTCCTCCCCCTCCCCCCCGAGAGTTTAAAAATTAATTGTCTTTTGTATAGAAGGAGATCAAGCCAAATCTTCCTAAACTTATGCAAGAAATACCATCCCTGGCATTCTAGATGAAATCTACTGTCAGGCAATTGCATGACACAAATAGGTAGAAGAACCTCAGAAAATTAAGTCTTTGATTTCACCTAAGTTTTTTCCAGAGGAGTTTGGCTTGGGCCACAGTTTGGCAATGTCCTTGAAACAATAGCTGAGTTTAAGTGGCTCCCACTTTCCTTTAGTACTTAATTCACCCCCACGCTCTCCTGCAGTTGTTCCGGTGAAAATATCTGTGCACCCATGTAGAGAACCAGATTGGGGAACTGATCTAGGTTTAAAAATAGCTTTTTTAAATAAATCAGTTTATTTTTAATATATTAGTTCCTGTCTCAAGTTTACTTCACAACTGTACTTGTGGTCTTGGTACCGTTGAAGGAGTAGCAGGGCAATTTGCAGGAATTCGGGGTGGGAGAAGGTGCTGATGTTGGGACCTCTTCCCTTTGCCCTTTCCACTTGTCATGTTGTAAACAGAAAAAAATCACGTTTACAATCACACTGAATATCATCCAGCTGTGTGCAGGAGATGCTAAACATCTGGCCCAGAAAGTGGGATGCCTGCATCCATCAGAGGCTGCTTCCAGGGCCGATGCTGCTGACTTTGTTCACTAACAACTTGCGTGGTGGGATGTTGTGAACCCTCAGCAAGTCGCTGGATGGCACCAGGCTGGGAGGGATGATGTGCTGGAAGGCAGCAGTGCCAGGCTCAGCATGAACTCCACCAAGACAACTGTGAAGTCCTGCGTGTGGGACAGAATAACCCAATAGAGCAGTTTGGGTTGGCAGCCGAGGGGAGAGAAAGCAGCTTTGCAGAAAAGCTTTTGGTGAGTTTGGAGCTGAAGAAGGGTCTGTGTGCCCTTGCAGCAGCGAAATCTGGCTGCCTGCCTTAGGAAGAGCTTTTGGAGTACAGGATCCAGTTTGGGCACCTCCAGACCAAGAAAGACTTGGACAAGCTTGGGCAATCCCAGCCATCAATACAGTGTGTATGAGGAGAGGCTGAAATGGCTTGGTTTAACCCTGGAAAAGAGAAGGGGGGTAGATGGATTATCCAGATCTTTCTCAGAATCTGGGTGGAGAAAGGATGAGAGGTAATGGACATGAGTTGTGGGAAGGGAGGTTCTCATGGGTTGAAAGGAGGAAATTCCTGGTGGATTGGTCAAATGGTGAAGTTGTGGAGAAGATGTACTCTCTTTCCCCTGCAGATATGTGGGGATGAACTGGGTAAACTGGGCTGTACAAGCAGCCCTGAAGTCACTTTCAACCTAATTTATTCTGCAATTCTTAGAAGTCTTCACATAACAGAGCAGTGATGCTGTCCCAGGTGAGGGTGACTTCTCTCTTGGTTTCTGATGGTGACACCACTCTGGACATAATTCCAATTCCTTGTGTTTCCAGGCTGTACTTTCCCTGTGGCTGACAGCAGGACTCCTGTACCCAAAAGTGTCTTTCCTACACCTTTCCGCCCTAATTCATGTAAAGAGAGAACATTCTCACCACCTGTAGGGTCTGCTGTTGGATTTTATGCTTTGTTCTTAGAGGTGTTGAAAAGGAAACGAGCAGTATGACTTGTTTCATGTTCGTCTATGGCAGGGAAAGTATTTGGTGCACTTGGCTGGGAGTTCCCCTGTTTGTGACTGACAATGTGCTTTATGAGCAAGAGTAGGATATAAGATTATCCAATGTTTCTTTAAATAGTTGTGGGATCTTGCTGTCACCCCTAGATTTGGCAAATGTCCACAAAACACAGGCAGCCAGAGGCTTTGGCTGGGTTTAGCTGATGGTGATGCTGACTCTGGGTTGAAAGGATGCTGGATGAGACCAGCAGGACGATGGCACCCAAAGGCTTAAATTCTGCCAAAAAGGGTCCTGTGGGCCAGGTGAGCTGTGGGAAAGGGTTAGGGGTTTTTTGTGGCAGGAGGTGGCTTGAATTGCTGTTGTCTTTGAAGATTGTGGGACTTGCAGAGTTTACTGCAGGTGCTGAGCAGTGATAACCTCTGGTTTGGAAAGGTGTGCTGAGCAGTGGCTCGTGCTGTGTGAAACAGCACTGAATTCCAGGGGCATTGAGGAGGAGCTGGAAGGGCTCCTCAAAGGTCCCTGAAATTCTCCAGGGTGGTGGAGAAACACAGAAAGTGGGTTAAAGCTCTGTGAGTGATAAGTGAGGTAGAGTTGCCCTCCTTTGAAGGGCTGCCGTGTTTGAGGGGGGTCACTTCCATCATTCGACCTCAGCATCCTGGAGACTTGGGAAACCGAGGGAGAAACATCACTGCTTTGTGTTCCTGCCAAACAGAACGGGGCTTTGAAAAGATGACAGGCTCCTTAAATATCCTTTTACCATGAGACTGTAATGAAAAGAGCAATATTGAGAAAGATTGACCTGGCAAAACGTTGCCTTTAGTTGTTAGGGTAAAAGCTTGTTTCTGCTTTGAATTTTCCAGCTGCAGATGTAACCCTGTATGGCTTTTATTCACACCTTTCTCTCTTCCCATGGGTTTAGTCCTCCAGCTACAGATTTCTAGATGTTCAACTGTCTACATGAGACATGAAAAGAGGAAAAAATTATTAAAAAAAAATAATTGTGAAAGAGAATAATAGCATTGGGAGTCTGGGAAACCCCACTGGGGGTTTACTGAGGAGGTTAAAATGCAGTACAAACAAGAAATAAGTGGTGTGAGAGAAGCAGACACTGAGGAGGTAGTTTGGTAACAGATGAGTTTAAGCTGTAATGAGGAAAAATGGCAGAAATAGGGAGAAGAAATACGAGAAAAAAACCCTTTTTTTCTGTATTAAATTAATTAAGGTATCCAAATGGAGTCTTTAAAACAGAGAAACTTTTCCTTGCTGTTTCTGGGGTGGCCATGTGTGTTTTGCTCAGTTGTTGGACTAGGTTTAATGCCTTTTTGCTCTGTTTCCTCCTAGATCTTGGGAAACAAATTATCACATTAGTATATAATTTGGGTACATTTAGTATGTTCCGTGACTTTTATTTGTTCCATAGTCCTTTCCAAGGGGCTGCCAGATGTCTATAGCGCTTGATTTATTTTTTTTTGACTAGTGCAGCTTGGTTTTCCCATACCTGGGTTTGTGACAGGAGCTCAGTTTACAGAACTTCCAGGGATTTTACATTATCCATGTTGGGTGTGTTGGGAATATTGCACTGCTCCTCTTGTACTGGCATGAGGTTTATTCCTCACTGTGGATCTGTTAAAGCCTGCCTGGTCAGCGTGGTTGGGAATGAATTGTGTTTTGAGCTCAGCTGGGCTGGGTGACCTCTGTGAGAAGGTGCTCATGGTCAGACTCCCTTTACCCCTGTTACATGAGGCTTTCAGATGTCAGTAAGAACTTTACCAATTAAATGTGACTTTCAGAGTTTCAGGGCATGGAAATTCTGTTGCCAGAATTGTCAAAAAATAAACCCTGTGTTTTATTTGGAAACAAAACCTAATAATAAAATATTCTTTCAAGTCACCAACTAAGAAAGCTTTTCTAAAGCTTCTGAGTTTGGAAAGGAGGCTGGTGTAATAGAATAACTGCAAAATAATGATTTGCTAAAGAGACTAATGAGCTCAGTTTTCCGAGCAGGATTAATCCCGTGTTTAGCTCGGGATTTCCTGCGTGTGGAGCCCGAATCCCTGCAGTCACAGGGGCTGTCCCAGTGGTGTGAAAAATGAGATGTGGAGGGCTTGGATGGAGCTCTTGGGCAGCCACAGGACCTGTGGCAGTGAATAATTGCAGAATAGAAGCTCATTGACTAAAGCCTGGTTTACGTGGGGCTGAAGCTGTAGTAAACAATTTAGATTACTGGGAAGTGACGGATGCTTTTGATTCATATAATTCTTTGCCTAGATCTTGTTAAAAGGAGCTGCATTCTAGAGAAAAGAGAAGTGGTTTTGGAGGCACCGTGGAGAGGAACTTGTTGCATTTTTTGGGTTTTGGTGTGCTGAGAGTTTCAGTTTTCTGTGACTAAGTGGATATTTATTTTGCCTTAATGTGTATTTGATTATATTACATCAGCTATAAATACTGGAAGCTCTAAAGCATCTATTTCACTGTCTGTCTCTAATCTTGGCTTTTGAGGAACATTTAATGTCTTGTTGTGGTTGCAATTAATCTGCGTGTGTTTTAGCAATTAGTGTTTATGTACAGCAGCGGATCCTGACTGTCAATCACCAGCTGTAACAGGCTCTGAGAAAGGATGGCAGAAAACACAAGGTGCAGAAAACACAGTTTTGTGGACAAACACCCTTTCTGGCTCAAGTTATGTGCTGTGATTTCTCGTGTAGGCAGTGAGGAGCAGAGGAATAGTGGTATTATCGTGGCTTTGATGTAGTGAAGCTCTCTGTTGCCTCTCCAGTTTAATGGGCTAAAGTTTAATTTACTTTCTTCACCACCTTTTCTAGCAGCTGCTTGTTTTTAATGTCTTGTAATTTTCAGTTATGTGGACATGCTGGTTTGTTTTAAAAAAAACCCTTCATTTTCATCTGGAATAATGTCTATTCCTGTAAGCCATTAATGGAGGGATGAGAAAATATGTAAAAAATTGAAGCACTTGAACTCTTCTTGACTAAGATTTAGTAAAACTGATAATATGGTATTGTACAAGCAAAACACAGATGGAGGAGGGAAAATGGTTTGTTTTAAACATAGAGCATCTCTGATAGTTCATATTTATGAACTACCTGCTTGGTAGCCCCCAGCCTTGAGTATTCCCTACATCTCCGGGGCGTGCGAACACTCTGCCTATGATTGCTTTTTCTTTATTGTTTGCTTGGAGGCTGTTTGTTTTGCAAAGGAAGTGGAACAACTTAAGAGTAAGAGGGACTGGCAGAACAGTGCAGCTTAATAAAGCTGATCTGAACGTGTTATGGAATCCTGACATGTCCTGGGCTGGGGCTGGGAAATCCACTGGCTGCTCCTGGCTCCGTGGGCTGGACACCTCGGGCAAGTCACTGCATCTTCTCTGGCAGCCACCACCTGTAAAATGGAGATAAAAATAATGATCTTCCTTCAGCTGTTTTCCAGGCTACGGGAGGTGGGCACGGTACCAGTGTCCTCATTAGCATTTTTTAATAAGGCTGTGCAGATTAATGCCCTGCCCTGGATTGCAGCCGCAGAAGCCGAGTGCTGGTGTGTCACACTCTGCCTCCTCCCTTCTCCAGGGCTCTGCTGCTCTGAAACCTGTACAGGAGGGACTTTATTGCAGTGTTTATGTGGACTGCACCTGAATTCCATGCCCTGAGGAGCGCAGGGTGGATTGGTGAGAGCAGCAGGTATTGGTTTTGTACGTGTCATACCACTGCTGTGAGCTGTAATAGTTCCCTCTTGCATTAAGTAGATTTAAATCTGTTTTAAACTAGGAGGCAATAAAATGTTCAGAATCTGCAAAACAGTTTCCTTTTCCAACTGATCGCTCATTATCTGTGCCTTCTCTTTGGATTTGGATTTTTTCCCTGTACATCTTGATAGGAGAAGTGCTACAAAGGCAGAAGTTTGGGAAGCTTCGGCCCCATTTGCCAGGTGCTCAGCTGGGTTTTCAGTGTGTCAGCTGTGTTTGCTGAGGCAGATTGTGGAGTAGGTAATTGCAATTTGTTTTATGCTCTTTATAAATGGGCTAACAGCCCTTTTTCTACATAATTTTTGTTGTTTCGTGTGAAGAATAGAGAGAAGTCGATGGCTCACTTTACATAAAAATACATAAATTATTTAAGACCATAAGAGAGTCGAAGTTCAAACAGAAGAGTCTTCAATTAAACCTCACAAAAAATACAAAAGAAACTGCTTTCACAGGGAGGAATTTACCTTATCACAGCTTTCTTTGTTTCTGTTTGGGTTCAGCACTTGATATTCCATTAATATTTTTATTAATAGTAATTATTATTAAAATTATTAATAATAATTTGTAGCTACCTGTTGTAAAGTGGCTGATATGTATCTTTGGGGTTTTTTAGCTGTATCACTTCTGTATAAAACACACCTTCTAATATGTCCTGGGAACCACTGATTACTGTGTATTTTCTAGACAAGTGACCCCAAGGGATTTATACTACTTAGCAGCACACTATTAGAGGCTGTTTATTACTGGATTTTTCCAAACCTTCATTACAGGGAAGAAATGAAAGAATGAAAATTTGGACTACTGGAGAAAAATCATGAAGAAAACAGAACTTAAAACCTTTGACTCTTAATTTCAGTACTAGGAGACTTTCCTTAAATCTCAATTTGAGTTAAATACATAGTTTTGTGCAGGTATTGGCTGTGAAGGAGGCAATGTGAATAAGGCTCTGCAGATTAATGCCCTGCCCTGGATTGAAGCATCTCTCTCCCCCTGCCCTGCTTCATAACTTGTGGTTAATCCCAGTTGGTGGGGCAGGAGTGGAGGGGGCAGGTGGGCACAGGCTGGAAAAACAGAGCTCTGGATGGCCAAGTCTTTGGGATTTTGGGGAAAGAGGGATGAGAAACAGCACTCTCATGTGAAAAACAAAGCCAGACTAACTGTTGCTGCGTTCCTGGTTCTGTCCTTGGGACCCACGGTGAGGCAGGTGTGTGGCCCCAGTGCCACATGTGGGGACCTTTCCCATGTCCCTGACATGCCCTTCCCTCCGCAGGTGCTGATGTGGCAGGGACAGAGCCCAGCAGCTCTGACAGCAGGGGGGAGCGGCCGGACCCCTACACCACCGTGGAGGAGGCTCTGCTGGGTGGGGAGTCCAGCTACATCCACCAGCCCCTGACCCCGGAGAAGGAGGACGCGCTCCAAGCCGCCACCGTCGCCAACCTGCGCGCGGCTCTCATGAGTAAGAACAGTTTGCTGTCCCTGAAAGCCGACATGCTGGGCGAGGACAGCTCCCTGCTCTTCGAGTACCTCCCCAAAGGCACCCACTCGCTCTCCCGTAAGTTGGTGTTCTTACATTTTATTCTTCTTTGTTCAAGGGAAATCTTTGGTGAGAAGAAAATACAGGTCAACACCTTGTTTATTGCTGATGGTATGTTTATATCCCGGTTTATTCCATAAGATTTGGGAAACCCCTGTGTGATGTTGGTCCAAATTTAATGTTAACTGCTGAAGTCATGAAAGAAAATAATCTGTAGGGGTTGTGCTCAAATTTCTGTTTCCATTTTTTTGCAAAGGGGTACTTACAAACAAAATAAAAAATACCTGAGTCCTTGTGGTAAGGGAAGAGCTCCAAAGGTTTTGAATCCAGACTTGATAGATGTTGAGCAGCTTTACTGTTGCTCCTGTGCCTGTGGAATCAGTTGAGATGTTGCAGATTGCGTGTTCTTCACTTTGTGAGGTTTAATTTAAGTAATGAGCAGCAATTGATTGTTTTGTTATACTTGCACATGGGAACGATTGTTTTTCTGCTGGTGATCTGTTGGAGAGAGCTGATGTGAACTGTTAGGTGTGGACAGCTGATTTCTCAGCATACTTTTGTGTTTTCTTTATCACAGCTTGATTCTCCAGTGCATAAAGAAAGAAATTATTAATGCTGTATTTTGATAATACTCTCCAAAGATGGGGGTGTCATTTGTGACATAGAATAGGGGAAGCAGCAGCTTTCTGAGTTTCCAGGAGAAAATGTTTATTTTCATCTGTGATGAGAAAACTGACCAATTAAATAGAATGAAAAATTCACTTAAGTTATTTATTATTCTATTTTCTTTTAGTTCCTCAGTGGCAAAAAATAAATAACTTTAATGGTCATAGAATCAGAGAATGAATCAAAGAATCATAGAGTAGTTTGGGGTGGAAGGGACCTTGAAGGCCATTTTATTCATGGACACACACACCTTCCACTAGACCAGGTTGCTCCAAATCCCCCTGCAAGTGGCCCTCTGATCACTGAAGTTGTGGGACAAAGGGAAATAATTGCACGAGGTAGTGTCAGGCTTAGTGTCTTTTCACTTCTCATATCTAAACAGTGGGATTATTTTTTTTTTTAAATCTTTCTAAAGGAACTCAGGTTCCTGTACCTTGTTTTGCAGCTCTCAAGTGTTTGTGGGGAGTGGCTGATGCCACATTCTGGTTTCTTGCACAGTAACTTGCTTACTGAATGATCTCCAGTTAAGTCACATTCAGATGGCTCAGCCGAGGCTGCAGTGCTGGCAATCCCTCTGTTGCAGTGGGATAGCACAGATCTGCCTCAGCTCAGTGTCTGGGGTTGCGTGCAGGGAGCAGAGTGCCCTCAGCTGGCTTTGGGACAAAGGGATCGATGCTGCCTGCGGTGATTGATGGATGCACTGTGGGTTTGGATCTGTGACTCGTGACAGGTGAAATCAGCAGTTTCATCTTCTGTCATGATAAACTGGAGTAGTGATGGGGCTGCCCTCTATCCATCATCCCTCTCTTCGTTGGAGGATTTTAGGTTTTACTTAAAAATTGAAGTGCCACTTGGCATAATGACAAGTGATTATAAGGCAGTCATAAATCCAGGCTAGAAATTAGAGATTGCCCAACCAGCTGAGAAGTGAAATTTGGGGACAGGCACGGTGTAGGCAGAAGATCTACTAAAATAAACTACAATAAAGCTGGATACATTTAGAAAAGGGGGTGGTTGATAGCTCACTGAGAGGTATCATGGCTCAGGAGGTCCTTCCAGCATGTATTTGAGGACACTGTTTTCCAGTCTTCTCACTATAACTTGAATTTCATTCAGCTGAGCTTCAATTATTTCATATTTATGGAAGCAAAGTTAAATGCCCAAGTCATAAAGAAGACTGCCCGCTTGGTCTGTGGCTCTCACACCAGCTGGAGATGTGGCTGTCGATTTTTACAGAAGCAGGGAGTTAAGGGACAAATTTTTCTTTCATCTTCTTCAGATTCACAGGTACCAATTTATTTTAATCACTTGAAAAAGATCTTCTGATATACTATTCACTTTTAAGTGGTCATTACTGAATACAATAGGACATCAAGTTTAACAAGGATTTTCAGTGTATAAAATGACAGTGAAGTGAGTGGTAAAGACGATTGTGGAGATCTAAAAGCACACTCTAGGTTGGTGCTGGCTTTGTAGGTGTTTTTGACATTTTTCTTCAAAAACAATTTGAGGATGTTGAGTCATTTTAAGTCCTGGGTTATATTAAAAAAAAAAAAAAAAAAGAGGGAGGAGTAGGCAGGCGCACAGTGAAAAAGATTGTATTTAACAAAACAACCGAACCCAGCAGTTTTCATCTTTCTGATATGAAAAAGAAATGCACTAATTTGGGGAATTATAAGTGATCAGTCTCTCTTGACTTTAAAAAATGTGGTTTTTAATCTTGGCTGCTATTGCTGGATTGTCTTCGTGTTCTCTTATAAAGCACTGCAGTACATAACTGGCTCAAGGAGCAGTGTCCAGGTTTATTTTGCTTTTCTGAAGGAAAAAAGACTTAATGGGGGTGGACCGATGCAAAGAGGATGGTAAACATGTTTAAAACTTGGATGAGCCATTTCTAAAGGGGATATTGCTCTCCAAGTCACTGTATACATTATAAGGTTCTATTTGTTCTTCTGCATACATCATCATATTGTGGAAGTTAGAGGATACCCCAGTGTTTTCATTTTACCCCATATTCTTTTTTCCTAATCCATTATATACTGTAATGATCATACAAGGTATGAAGCTATTGACATTCTGCTGGTGGAGAGTGAAGCAGGGTGTGTATGGGGGGCTGTTGTGTCACTCTGAGAAGTTAACCGGTTCAAACTCATTTAAAAGCGGTAGGGAAAATTTAAATATCTTGCCATTTGGGTAGCACAGTTGCCAGATAACCTGCAGCTGAAGGACTCCGAGAGTTTGACGTTCATGATGTGTGTTCAAGACTGACATTCATAAGCTTGTCAGAAACCTGGAACATGCAGAATTTTCTGGGGAAAAACTATGTGTGAGTTACTCATGGGTAACACCAAGGTCGTCTGGGGAACTGTTGGTTATTGAACCTGCACGGGTTGTTGCTGGGGGTGTCTTTCAGATAAAGCATCATGAGAGATTCAGTTTTCCTGGTCTTTACATGTTTCCTTGGTTTGTCTGTAAAAGCAGGTGGTTGTTCTGTGATTTCCAACTTCAGCAGAGCAGTTCTGCCAAGCTCCTTGGTTTAATAACGTGTGTCTTACTTCATTTATGAGCCTGAACTTTGGTAGCATTGTTCCACACGGTTACATCACATGGCCAGAAGTCTCAAAGGCTTTAGTCGAGTTTTTTGAGCTGGTTTTGCCAAGTATAATCAAGAGAATGGGACTTTTAATATTCATTAGAAAATGAGGTGGTTAGTTCACATCCTTGTTTTCTTACTGAGAGAAAAAAAAGAAAATTTCAAGACCATGGGATGACTGGCTCCCTTAAAGGGCATCTTCTACATTTCAGAATAGTACATTGCATGCTTTTTTATATGTCTAAGTTTGGCTTTTCCTGTTTACCCTGTTACAGCTGAAACTGTTTATGGAAGCAATTCCTATGAAGCTTCCAGTCCAAGTGATTACATGGTACACAGAGCCCTTTTCTTTTGGGCAAACCAACTAATAGGTTATTTTTAGTTAGTGGTTCATTGGAGCCAATAATTTATTCTTGCACTGGATGTTAAGGAACACATTTTACACAGTGGTCAACTTTCCCAAGAGGAAGTTAAAGGTATTCACATTGGTGTGGAATTTTTGTACATGTTAAATGAAGATAAAGGGGAGAATGGATGCAATTTTAAATGAGATATAATAACTTTGTCTGTCACTTTTCCACAGTAATTTGTTGTCCTGCTGTCAGAGAATGTTGTATTCATATAAACTCTGCTAAACCCCTGCTTCATCCTCTGAATGCAAAGCTGAGTGAAGGAAAGTGCGTTTGATTTCTCATGTAGAAGTTAAAATACTTTTGATTAAATTTCTACACAAATTTAGGAGGAAAAAAGGTTTCTCACAATATTAGTCAGAATGGGACAAAACATAAATCCAGGTGCTGTCTGGGTTCTCATGTACAAAGTGTTGGGTCATTGATATGGAATTTCTCGTGTTACTTGCAGTTGTTGAAACCAAATAAATCTGAATTATTGTTTGAAACCTCATCTTTGTACTTTCTTGTGTTATACGTCCTTGTGGCTCAGCTGGATGATACTTCATTGTTCCTCTGTGCTCTATTTCATTGCTCGTTCATGAGCCTTAACTTTTACTTTAGGAAGTGCAGAGTTTCTTGGGAGCCTGTGAAACTCTGGAGAGGTGCTAATAAAGAATTAATCAAGCCAGGCCCCACTGGTTTATCTTTACTGTATGCTAAAGGACCATTAGTTAAAGGAAGTGCAACCCAGAGATGCCTCTGGGGCAATTAGAATCAGTTTGGGATGTTCAGGGTGGGGGAAAAGGGAACTGTGGCTGTCTAGACAGGAATTCTGCTATGGACCTGGAGAGCTGGATTCCTGGTAGCAGTTTCTAACAGGAAATACTGAAGAATTCCTGTTTTTCCTGATTTTTTTTCCCCATCTTCAATTTTTTGGGTTTTAGCATTTTGTTGTCCTGCCTTTGACTTGCAACAGCAGCAGATGAGCAGCACTGGAGCGAAACCTCGGAGCTTTGTTACCCCAGCTGAACAGAGTTCACTAAGTTGTGACAGATCTCAATCTGCGATCAAAGCAGAGGAAGGCAAATCAAACATCCAGCTTGTGGCACAAGAGCACAATTTCCTTTGATAGCTGATAAAAAAGTAAGGTTTGGGATTGTTCACGTTTCGAAATCTTGGTGTGGTTTCTCTGGAGTGCTTTGTTGTCACCCAGATCACAGCGCTTTGTGTTCGGACACAGTGTAAACTGTGACTTGTTGTTTGTAGGTGCATTAAAGAGTGCGCTTTTTGTATCCCTGAAGGTTTCAATCAGACTCTTTTGTGCTAGAAATTAAAAAGCCTTTAGGGCATAGAGGGCTTTAAATATGAATTTGTTTATTGTATGCCGTATTTGCTTCTGGTTTTGCCTCCTTGGTTTTCAAAATGAACGGCCTGTCCAATATGTCATTCCAACATTCAGTCAACGTGTGTTTAACAATTTATAATGTACACTGATTGTGATGACACAATCTTTATTTGTATTTAGCTTTGTCATAGATTTTCAGGACAGTTTCTGGAATATTGTTTTGAATTTGGTTTTTGCTGCAGCGTAGGCGAGAGGGTGCAACTCTGCTTGGACCAGACACAGCGTGTCTTCCTTTTGAACCATGGGAGATTTTTAGACTGTGATGACTGTTAGGTATAATTGAAGAGTTTTGTACAAATATTTGAACTTCCATGCTTGCTAACTATGGCATGACAGGAATCCTTTTTCCCATCTTTTGTAAAGCACTTTGAGATCAAGGACTGACAGTCCGATATTAATTAAACTGCCGCAAGCAGATCTTGCGATCTGAACCTTTGACATGGACTTTCAAGAAAGTTAGTGGAATGAAGTTTGTGTGTACATTCCTTAAAGATGGAAATGTATGTGTCTGGAATGGTGCTTCTCCAAGAGAAATGTGATTGCTCTGGATACTTGTGCTGCACTGTGCTTCTCTCTCCCGACGGACTCTGTAGTGACCGTGCTGTGCCATGATGTAACTCCAGCACATGCATTTGGGTGGGGAGGCTGGTTTTCACAAAACCCAAGGAACCAACCAGAAAGACCTGGCATCCCTGTGCTGCTGCATTCCCTCCCACTGACAGAAGATGAGCTGCGAGTGCTGGGGCGCTGCCTTTGCGAGGCCATTTTTAAAGCCACCAGCTGGTGCTGGTTCACGTGGGTGAGACTCGTTTCCTGTGTTCCCCAGGGCCTGGCACCAGCTCGCATCCTTCAAGGGGCAAATGTGATGGCAAAGTGGAAGCACCATCTCCCCCGCTGCCTCCAGCACACCTTGCCACTCAGAGCCCCCCCAGGATCTGCTCTTCTGGTGAAATGTCACCAGACACTGTGATAAAAGGAGAGGTGCCTTCCTCAGCCCAGGTAAGATCAGGGGGGAAATGCAAAGGAATTGAAATGCAGAGGTATCTGTTTGATCAAATCCTCCTCAGTTAGGAGTTTGAAAGACCTAATACCTTCTACTTTAATCTGTTAGCTTTTTTTAAAAAAAATAGGTTATTTTAAAACTAGAAGTCTGTTGAGGTCAGGACTGGTGCTGTCCCAGTTTTAGGCTTTTTGCCTTACCTGAACAGAACTTCCCTTCAAAACCCTCTGTTTTTGTTTGCTTTTAATGTACATACCCTTTTTGTTGTAAATCCCTTCATTTGAACAGCATTGCACACGAACGTATAATAATGGCATGAAGATAGCCAAGACCTCAGCTACCCATTGCTCGCTTCTGGTGTTCTGCATTTGGGGTTCTTGTAACTGTGTAAATTTGGACAGAAGAGGATTGCTTCTCTCTGTTACAGAAGTCAGGGGTTTGACCTAAAATCCGTAAATCTCTGCATCGTTTTCTATTCTTAATGGTTTTGAGGGATACTTTAATTCTGTTAAACAAATGGGTGGAAAAACAGATCTTCCTCTGCAGTCTGAGTGAAGTGAGCTGGTCTGCCTGGTCTGCACAGACCTGCCGAGGCTGCAGCATGCCTCTGCCTCATACAGGGTTGCCATCTGCCACACACTGGCATATCGCAAAGGATTTATGGAAGAAAAAAAAAATAAAATCAGCTTTTATTTAGAATTTGGCCCAGCAGTGCCAGGGAGCATTGCATAAAGGGAGCTACACAGAAGGTGTTTGTCTTCTACGCGCTTTTCTATGTGGAAAGGAAAAGTAGCTATGGAGAGCTCAGGGAAAATTTTCCAGTTCTGTTGTATCTGCTGTAAATTTTCCATCCAGCGTTTCCCGTTGGCCTGGACGGGAGCTACGGATGCTTAGTGAGACTGGAAACTGAGTGGTTACCCAGGACCTAAACAGGAACGTTGATTACTGGCTACAGAACACCAAATCCTGCAAAATACATCGCAGTTCACTGCTTTGGCAGCAAAAGCTTTGTGAAGGCACGTAGGGTTGCCAGGTCAAGTGATTGAGCCTCCTGTAGAGAAGGGATTGAAGGCAGTGCCAGCAGTGGGAGTCAGAGCTCTGCCTGCAAGGACAGGTTCTTGTAAATGCCTGTCTTAACCTCCATATGCTTTTCCCTTTGCAGGCTGCTTACGACAGAGCGTTGGCACTTTGGCACTTTGATAACTCTGACTCAGGTAAGCAGAGAGAGAAATACTTCTTTAAACTGTCATTATTTTACCTCGAAGGCACTGATCTGTACGTGTGTCCCCGTGGTGCTGTTGCAGATACGAGTTTCTCGAGATCTGAAGACACAGACGTCGCTGCTGATGGGACGTCCCTGGACTCAGCCCTGGCCAGGAGGCTGACCTGTGGCTTCTGCAGGAGGGTGTTCCAGCGTGCTGAGGAGCTGAAGGAGCACATCCACGAGCACACCTTCTCCATGCTTCTCCCTCTGGATATGGTCGACTGCTCCCAGCCCGTCCATGACAGCATCCCTGCCGGCCAGCTCGCCCGCTTCCAGTGCTCCAAGTGCCCCGCCAGCTTCACCCTCAAGTCCAACATGGACCGGCATGAGAAGACCATCCACTTCCACTGTAAGAAGATGCAGTGTCCTAACTGTGCCAAGCTGTTTCGTGACAAGACAGACTTAACCCGGCACCTCCTGTCCGTGCACTCGAGCGAGCGCACCTTTGTCTGTCTCTGCTGTGGGAAGGGCTTCGGGACCCAGAAGAACCTCAGTAGCCATGTGAAAACGTGTTACCTGGGCTCTGCCCACCTGGCTGGGCTGGAGCCTTTGGACAGTGTAGGACCGAGCGAGGATCATTATGAGACACTTCCTTAAACTAGGAAAAGCAAATTGTTTCCGTGGTTCTCGTGCTGCAAATAAAACATTCCACAGGTGTAATTTCAGAGGGTGGCTCCCCAGAGCTGGTCAGTTGATACTGTGCTGCTTCCAGATCCCGTGTCACTGCAGCCTCGGTGCAGTTTTTGTGCAGGGATAACCTGTGTGTGTCCATACAATCAGCACTTGGCTGTTTTATTGGTGTGCTCATACTGTGTTCTTACACGACCCTCAACTTTATCAGTAGATCTCAAAGTGCTTTATAAAAGAAATGGTGATGTTTTCCTCCAGTTCCCCCAGAAAATAACATCTCTCAGGTTCTTGAAAGTGTTAGTAATAGAACTAATAATAGAATTCAGTTCTGAGTTCTGCTCCAGTACTCTGTCTTTGGACAATTTTGGGCATTTCAGGGGTTTTTGGTGTGAACTTCAGAGCTGTAAAAGCACTGGGTTGTTCAGCCTGTAAGCTGTTTGTAAAGTCTGGTTTTCTGTGTATTTTAAAGGAGAAAAACATGCTGCTTGTTCATCTGTGCAACAGGGTGTGTTCTTTGGGCTTGAAACTTGTTGCAAGGCTTGTGTATTTTATTGGTATTATATTTGAGTACTTTTAGGGCTTCTTTTTAAAATAATCCTGGAGTATGGCTGTGGTTTTCAGGAATTCTGTGAATTTTTGTGAGTCATTTGTTTTATATGCTGTAATTAAATTAGCCAGAGTGAGTGTGTGATGTTGAAGCAGAGGAAAGAGACTTCACGTAGATCTAATTGTAACGGGGGGTGTGCACACAGAATGAGTAGTGGCTGTTCCTGGTGGGTAGAAATCTATCTGTAATTCCTATTTTATTCTATGAAATTCACTTATTTTTTAAAAAGATTAAATACTTCTGTGTCTCTCACTATATATTTACATACTAAACCAGATTATGGTTACTGTGAAATGAAAGTAGCATAATAAAGTGCAGTGCTTCCCAGCTGCTCTGTGTGCAGCACAGCTTGGCAGCATGTGAGCTTGCTTTCCTCAGTGGGTGAGAGACAGCTGAGGAGAAAAAAGCTTCTACAAATATTATTTAGAGTTCCTCAGGAAAGTTTTTTCTCACAATGCTGTCGCATCTCAGGGACACAAAAATGAGAAATGTTTAGTCGTGCACAAAGTGAACCTGAGCAGCCTGGCAACTCCAGTGGGGAGCTTCTTCCAGAGCTGTTCCCTGTGGAAAGATGAGAGAGCCCATCAGTTCCTGCTGCCCTTGGGCCTGTAGAGAGGGAACAGGTATATTGTGGTGCAACACTGCTCTGCCTGTTCCTGCTGGGAGTTGGAGCTTCAGGGAGACAGCTCCGTGCTGTGCCAGTGCTGGGAAGCTGGAGTTTCCCTGCTTGGCTTAGTTCTTACTCTTCATTTGAGCAGGCTGCAGTCAGGGTTTAGAATCAGTTCTTACAGAATCAGTGCAGTACATCGTACTTTCATCATTTAGGTTTATATTTTATGGTTTTTGCAAAGTCATGTTTATTTTTTCCGCTCCTGTTCCATTGACATCTTTGGCATTGAGGATCTCGGCGGTCTGTGAATGTGTGTAGTTTATAGTCTGTCAGCTTCCCTTGTGACAGATGTCAGAGTAATTGCCTCGTGATTTATTTTGCTCTTAAATAACCAGCAAGTGAGGAAGGAGAAAGTTGAGCCAGAAAACAAAGTTGTGACCAAATGAGTCTTATCTGGAAATCTGGGAGCAGCAGGGTAGGATTTGTCTGAACTGGGAAACTAAGATGCCTGCAAAAGTAATTCCAGCAAAATTTAAAAGGTTTTGTTCATGTGATAGTTAATGATGTTTCATGTTTATTGATTTTTTTTTTTTCTCGTATTTGAGAATTTAATTCAACATGGGTTTCTTTTCTATAGTCAGGTCAATTCACTGTCTCTTAATAGAAGTTTAAGTAGTGTTTTCCTTGGCCTGTACATCAGAGTGTTTCCTGACTTCAGCACTGGGAATTCCAATGTTTCCCTTCAGGATCAGGACTAGGTTTTTTAAATTGTTAGAACTGTAGGGTAGAGCAGAGCCTTGCTGGGTTTGTGTAGAACAGGTGTTAGAAGCAGGATCTTTTTGCTAGGAAGTGTCATGGGAGGATGATGGCAAGTGTGAGTCTGACAATTAAATTACACCTCACTATTTATAACCTTAAGTATAATGGGGATTAAGCAGACAAGAAGTGTCCTGAAGTTTGTGAATTCTTCATAATAACCCAACAAGTGTAGTATTTTAGTGACTATTAACTAGGTATCAATTTACAGAGCTAATCCAAAGCAGCTCTATCAGGCAGTGCATCACTAGTGCTTTTCTTCCTCTCTCAGGGATGTGGGAACCTGTTTCCTTTAACAGCCCCAGTGAAATAAGTCAAGTTACTTGAAATGACAATACCAAAGGTTTTTGCCGAAGTATTATTGTGTTGGTTTTAAAAACACACATTTCCATAAATATTTTAGTGACATTAAATACACAGATTTTTACTGTGGCACTGTTTGTATTTCCTTCTCCATTTCTTGGTGCTGTGTCCAGTAGCTCATTATCTATGGTGCTGCTGTTAATCATCTTGATGATCATGTTAAAGATGATTTCTTAGGACCTTAAGGCTGCTATACTTAATGCTGCTCTATAAAATACTGTCATTTAGACAAAAGATGATGCTCATACCAAAGCTGGTATGCTGCTCATTAAATAGATGTACTGTGAGTGCATATATTTAAGAGGACTGTGAAAATGTTAACTCCGCAATACAGTTATTTCCCTGACAATGCTGCTGGTTTTCAGGTGTTGCCCTTTGTAGATACAAGAACTAAATATATGGCTATTTGATGAAAAAGTAGTTTTCAATAAAACTATAGCTGCAAACAGTGTTCTGTGAGTATTTTTAAATGTAAACTTACTGGAAGCTGAAAATGTTTTTCTTGAGTGATTTAGGCTGAATGTAGGTATGAGGGATCCTGGAATCAGACAGTGTTAGGAATATGCTGTTGGAAATACAGGGATAATGTGCTGGAAGCAGCTGACTCTTGGTGTGTGGAGGAGGGTGTTGGAGGTGCAGGTCGTGCCTTTTCAGCTTTGCAGCAGCTCAGCCTTGAAGTGAAGGGAGAGATGTGGGTCCCTGGGGCAATGACAGGATCAGGCACAACCTGGCCATGTAGGAAATAAGGGATTTTGTGGTATTATTTCCTTAAAGTACTTCTTCACAATCCTGAGATCTGGTTGCTGTCAGGA
The DNA here is from genome assembly GCA_035221455.1 of Xenops minutus. Taxonomy (NCBI): domain Eukaryota; kingdom Metazoa; phylum Chordata; class Aves; order Passeriformes; family Furnariidae; genus Xenops; species Xenops minutus. Next base: position 7,542,356 of record JAWWEE010000051.1, on the reverse strand, counting down.
TCTCTGTGTCGGTGTTTTCCAGTGGTTCCACCCAGCTTGCTTACCTTGTCTGGACTCCATAGTAACAGGGTTATTAGAAGTGTTGTGTGTGTGGCCTGTGGCTAATAATGAAGTGGTTACAAGAACAGACTGGAAACGTATTTATCATAAATAGCTTTGTATCATAAAATCCTAAAATTGCCACCTGCTGTAGGAAAATGTGGGCTCCTTGCCTCTGAGTATATAGATGAGGGGGTGTCAAAACTAAGGAGAGGATAAAAGCAAAAAATAATTTTCTTGTAATATAAAAAGAAAAGTTTACATATTCTGGGTTTAAAAAAAAAAAGTTAAAATATTATAAGTGAGAAGATGGGGCAGGAGGAAGGCTGGGGTTTCAGTCACCAACCAGAGCTTGCACCTGAACACTCTGCCCCATGGTGGTGGGTGGGCTTTGCTGAGAGGTGAATCAGGTATTCCTTGCCCTTGGCTTTCCCTGGTGTCACTGTTTCACCCATGGCCCGGGTGAGTTGGTGTGCTTTTTTTTTGCCTTTTTCCCCCTTGGGCTAGAAATTTTCTCTTGACAGCTTTAGAAATGTGCTGAGAAAACACCAAACCAGCCAAAAAAAGCAGCTGTGGGCTGGACCACCACAGGTGCTGAGCAGCCCAAGGCACCGAGTTACAAGCCCAAGAAGAGACTATAAGAATATTAGATACAATGCAAACTGGTAATCAAAGGAAGATTTTTTTTCCCACAAAGTTGCCTGTGTAGAGGATGTGTTTAATTCTGAGTAGTCAAAACAAATGCTGAGATACATTTTGTATTACAGCAGCTCTTAAGGTTTTGAATCATGCTTTTAGTGTATGTTATAACAAGAGAAAACTTCTTAGAATACTTTTTTCTAAGATGAAATGTTGAAATGTTTGTTCTGATTATGTGAGGTGGTGTTACCTCATTTAAAGGTGTCTTTTAATATTGTGGTGGTTTTGCACTTTTACATGAGTGACAAACTTCTCACATTGTTTCACCTGTATTGAAATACAAGACAAATCTTAAAAGCAGAAGGAAAAAAAAAAACAGCCCACAAACTGGGCCTGAAATGACACTGAGTACATGGGCTTAGTAATTTTCTTTAAAAAGGCCATTTTTTAATGTACAGTGTAACCCCTGGGCATCACCTGTAGCATACTGAGGACATGCACTGTACACACACCTTGTGGGACATTTATAGGAGATAATATTTCAATAAGCATGTAAAATATTGCCAAGTACTGCATCTTTCAGGAGCCAGGTGGTAGGTCTGGTTTTCCCCCATTCCCTCAGCTCTCCTCCACAGACTGTTTCATTTACCAGGAGCAATTTACATACACATAAGGAAGTTGGGGTCATTAACCAGAATTTGCATTGTTTTTTCCCCTTTCTTGTTATGCTAAAATATTGCTTTGAGAAATAACAATAATTAGGAGAAAAGTGGATGAAAATTAACATAATAATGGGAAGCAATAGAACAATGAGAAACTGGAGATTTAAAATCGTGCCCATGTGGACAGTCACTTCCAGACTTGTAGTGGGTGGGTGTCCTCAGGGAACAGCAAATACTCTTGTTTTCACCTGATGTATTTTGTGTGTGGCACTGTCTCTGTGTTTGGGGGAGGAACCAGAGGTGGATAACATAGAGAATGGTGGTGTTCAGTGTCCTTTTTCTTCTGGGTCATCCTCAGTCTCTGCTCCTTCACTGAAACGCTCTTGGGGTGTGTGATGTTCTTGCATTGCCCCATAAATAACTAAAGC
>JAWWEE010000051.1:7526256-7540488 GCA_035221455.1 Xenops minutus | reverse complement strand
TTGCCCCATAAATAACTACAGCACATAGTGCTGTTGGGGTGTTACCTTTATGGGCTTCTGTTCCTGGCTCCCTGCTTCCTCCACAACTAATAGTGTTAAAATTTGATATCTTCACCTTTAGGATAATTCTTTATCATAAACCAGGACCATAGCAGGTTGCCAGCCCTCTTTATTTGCCCTTCAGCAAACATTGGGCAATGTCCATAACAGGCTGTTGCTAAATGTTTATGTGTTGACTCCTTCAAAAGCCGCTCTGATAAAGGTGCTTAACTTCTTAGCTTTAATAATATAAGGACAATAATACAGTGTAAAGATCAAAAGAAATGTAGATAGGCAAGGGGTGAGAGTGTGATTTCACAGTGAACTAATTCAACAGTGAAATAATCAACCAGAAGACTGTTTTGAGACATTCTGAGATTAATCTGCATGTTCTGCTTGCTCTCTTACAGTCAACGAGTTCACAGTCATCAGGAAGAAATTCAAGTGCCCGTACTGCAGCTTTTCAGCCATGCACCAGTGCATCCTGAAGAGACACATGCGGTCCCACACGGGAGAAAGGCCCTATCCCTGCGAGATCTGCGGGAAGAAGTTCACCCGCCGGGAGCACATGAAGAGACACACCTTGGTAAGGGCAGTGCTGGGGGAATCAGCCCGTTTCTTGGGGTTAAAAAAGAGGAGCTTCACCTGGTTTAAGGAATTTTTTTTTTCCCCTCCTGGGGCTTAACTGAAGGCTTCTCCTGTATGTTTTTTTTCTCTGCCTTTCAAAAGTCTCATGGTTGGCTGCCTGTTCATCCAGAGCTAACCTTCTTCTGCTCTCCAAGCTTAGCCAGAGGGGTTTCCAAGGAGTAGATTGGATACTAGCAAAAAATTCTTCACCAAAAGGGTGGTCCAGCCCTGGCACAGGCTGCCCAGGGCAGTGGTGGAGTCACCTTTCCTGGAGGGATTTAACAGATGTGTAGATGTGCCTCTGGGGGACATGGTTTAGTGGTGGGCTTGGCAGTAAAACCATTGGACTTGATTATCTTGGAGGTCTTTCCCAGCCTTAGCAATCCTATAATTCTGTGACTCGATGCAAGAAGCTTTAAAATACATTGCTCAGTAAGAATCCAAGGCAAAGCTACTCTGGCCTGGCCATGCTTAGTTATCAAAAATACTGTTACACCTTATTAAGGAAGGGCTGCTCAGCTCCAGCTGCAGGGCTGGTGCTGGTGTCTGGCTTTTCACGGCTTCCTCAGAAACAAAATTTTAAGCCAAGCTTTGATTGCTTTTCTTCATAGGGTAGAATTAATTTGCCATCCTAAAGAGGGTTCTCTAAGCTTGGTGTAGGGGTGCTGCTGTGGAAGAGCAGATAGTTTCTGGCTGGTTGTTTCAGCAGCAGGTGCTGGCAGTGGGCACAGCTCACCAACAGTGATGTCCTGGAGCATCAGGATCATCAGGGGCCTGCATGACAATTTGCCACAAACCTCCCCCATCTCCATCCCATCCTTCCCTGCACGCCTGTCCCTTCAGATGAGTGCCCAGCCATCTGCTCAGGGCCCTGCCTGCTCCCCAAGATGTCCCTCCCCTGTTTCCTTGGGGCATTGGGGCTCTGGTGTTCCGGAGGCAGATCCAACAGTGAGCTCAGTCCTGCTGCAAGCACACAGGTTCTGGGATCAGTTGCTGCTTTTGCAGCAGGGAACACCTTGTCATGCCAGCTGGTTGCCTCCAGCGTTTTATTTCTGAGAACTTTCCCTTTTCAAGTTTTTCTTTCATGAATTTAAGATGTTGTCAGGACATTTCCCTCTCTTTCTTGAAATAATGGTATTTAGTCAGTTAGAATACAATCTTGCTAATGGCATTGTCCAATATTGAGGGTCAAATGCTGTTTCTGTGTGTAATACTAATTTGGCAGTAAGGGAAATAAGTTTAATTTCTGCTCTGCTGCATCTGGGAATATGGTTCTCTTTGAAGCTACTGACTGAACTGTCAGTGTTGGAAAAAAGGGAGAGAGGTGATCAGGTTTTTAACAGATACACAGCCTACTCTAGTGGAAGGTGTCCCTGCCCATGGCAGGGGGTTGGAATGAAATGAGCTTTAAGGTCCCCTCCAACCCAAACCAGTCTGTGGTTCTGTGATAATTACAAATTGGTTTAGTACCTGTTTTGTAATTCCTTTTTTATGGCTCGTTTAGCCCTTATTCTGCACCCCTGACCACCTTCTGTTCTCCTATTCAGCCTTTGATGCCTGAAAGTCATTCTTCTATGAGTTAAAAGTGAGTGATACCTATAGATCCAGCTGGATGACTCTGACCAGCCCTGTCCAACTGCTTTTGAAAAAAATAATGAAATCCAATGCCTTTGCTTGATGCAGTAGAAGGATGTCGTGGGGACTAGCTCGGAGCAGGGGAAGCTGCAGCCAGAGCACATCAGAGGCACTTGGAGGCTTTGAACACGGCTGGCACTGGGGTAACACAGAGCCTGAGCCAGTGTCCTGTGGCACCGAGGGCTGACGGGCTGCCATGGGTCAATTTGTCCTCTTCCCAAATAGCTTTAGCTCAGCTGAGTATTCCAGAGCACAGGGTTGTGGAGAATCAGGTTAGAGCTGTTGATCCCATGCTGAGGCAGGAGCACGGAACTGGCATCCAGGCAGCTGCTTTAAAATAAAAGGAAGGACTTTAACAGCAAAACTTTTCCCAGAGGCTGTTGTGAGCATGAAAAGAAATGAGTTAAAAAAGGATTAGGGACTGGTGGTATGTGCCCTGAGGCTCTGGTGGCTGATGGGCTGCTCAGGATGACTCCAGATCACTGGCCAGTGGATCCTTCCCTGCTTCTACATCACTTCCATAGTGTCTTCTGATTTGTTTTCTGATTGATTTCTGTTTTTCTGATTTGCTCAGGGCCAGCCACAGGGCATTGGTCAAGGCAAGTGCCTGGGCTGTCCCCATGTGGCATTGATATAAAAAAGAATAAAAGAAAAAATATATGTATGTATAATTTATATTGGGCAGCACTAAAGTAGTCAGGCAGGGGGACTAGAAGATTGTCCTAGGACTCTTCTAACCAAACTATTCCATAGTTTATTATTCCATAATATTCCATATTATATAGCTATATATAATTAATATGTATTTAAAATGTGTGTGTATATATATATCTATTGGAAATACCTGAAGAGGCTCCTTGTGGTGGAATTCAGGAGTTCTCCCTGCACTGGTTTCCTTTGGCAGAGGAGCAGGTGAGTGCTTTGACAATCTCCTTGCCTTCCACACAGAGCAAAAGTGGCCAAGGACAGATTTCACTTTTAATTAGGTGATTTGTGCTTCTCAGAGTAACTTTGGTCACTGGGTAGTGAAGTGTTTGACTGTTGAAGTGAGTTCTGGTTTCCTGCAGAGCATTTTCCCCACTTGCCCCATGTTCTGTGATAGCTCCATAAGCCTAGGATTCTTGGACATAAAGTGCAGCATGAGTTATGGAACAGAAACATTTGTGACAAACCAGAGTAATCAAAAATAAGGTCAGAAGTGCAGCCAGATGCATTTTTTTATATATATTATTTTTTTTGAGATACAGGATGCATTCCCAATTCTGCTGCTCTTTGGTTCTGGGCAGCAGTGGGATCAGCATGAAGATCACTTAATCACCATGACATCAGCACTGTTCTGGTTGGGATTGTTCTTCTCTGGCCTGCACAGAACAACTGCTTAGGGGTGGCTTTTTTCCCCTTATTAAAATTATCCTTATGGTGGTACAATGCAACTCTTGCAGAAAGAAAGAAAATGGAGAAAAAAATACAGAAGTGATAAAAGTTCCTCTCAGAACTACTTGATGATGAATGGGCGGACCCAAAATGATTTTCCCTTGTATGTCACCATTGCAGGGTTGAGTTAATCATGGTGGGTTTGAGTTCAAAGTGAAAACTGGTTGTGATCTCATGTTGGAGCCGTGGCTTTGCCTTTGCAGAGGACATGGGAGCGTGTCCTTCCCTGCAGCTCTCATTCCATCTCCGCTGGCATTAACCATTCTGATCATTCTCCTTTTCCAGGTCCACAGCAAAGATAAAAAATACGTCTGCAAGGTGTGCAACCGGGTGTTCATGTCGGCAGCCAGCGTGGGGATCAAGCACGGCTCGCGCCGCCACGGCGTCTGCGCCGACTGCTCCGGCCGCGGCATCGCCGGCCACCTGGACCACAACGGGGGAGAGGGGTCCCCAGACGAGTGTTACCCCGGGGAGGGGCAGTACATGGAAGACCCAGATGACATCAAGGTGGAAGGGGACGAGGAGATGGGCGACGACGACGACATCAAGTGGAAGGATGACGTGGGGATGTCACAGGATGATGTGATTTTAGATGATGACAAAGATGTCGACTCCCCGCAGGAGCAGGACAACTCTGGGGAGAACGACAAGGATTTTACCTGGATTTCTTAGGGATTATTTTTTGTTTGGTTTTTGTTTCACTCTGTTGTTTGTAGGGGGAGGGAGGGTGGGGAGGAAGGAGTATGTTGGAAAAACTTAAGTAGCCTTGTTGTCGTCCATGTGTGCAAAATAACTCTCGTGTTTTCTAAACAAGTCCCTCTCTGTTCCACTCAGACACTGTCTTAGCAGTGTTGCTTCCAGCGGCACGACTGACTTCGCCTTCCCTTTTCCCCCTTCTCCCCCAGTGACCGCCCACCCACAGTTGCCCCTCTGGCCAAGCCAGCCAGGATGCATGTGAGGGAGATGGAGTTTCTGCAGGTGTGAGGAGGCTGGGTGAAGCATGAGTCCTCCTGCCCTCCCCACCCTGAACTGAGTGCCGGGGAGGTTTTTGTGTCTGAAGCAGATTTGTTGGTTTGGTTGGGGGTTTTTTAACACCTTTTCTGTGCTAAAATCCCAGCAGCAGTGGAATTCCAAGCTAACGTTGTGAAAGCAGATGGATGGATGTGCTGGAGGGCTTCCCCCAATGATACAAGCCTTTTGCAAAGTTATTTAAAGAGTTTTTATTATTTTTTATGGAGCCAAATAGATAAAAAGGCAAGTCAGACTACAGCCTTATGAATACTTCTCTTAGATTCTTAGCTTCCAGAAAGAATCACCATCAAGGACAGATTGTGACCTTTCTTGGACCTACTGGCATCTTACCCACATCCTGTCTTCCAGCCTTGGTTATCCATGGGCTCCAAAAGGCGTGTTGGTGCCTCTGGAAGCACCTTTTGCTGTAGAGGACACAGGTAGTTCTGTACCTGTCATTCTCCACAAATATCTCCACTTTTCCCCCTTTGCTCAGCTGCCTTTTTCATAAATATATGCAAACTGTAGCAAAAACGAGGCATTCAGCCAAGTGCAGGATGAGCTGGGAAAGGCGAGAAGCCAAGGTGAGGAGATGGATGAAATCCTGCTGCTCCCATCCCATGGACTTTGGTGGGGCCAGGATTTCACCTGGGTACCTTGTTCTTCCTTGCCAATCCAAATATTGTTTATCACTGGTAGGCGTAACAAACACCTACTTAATTCATGACAGAAACCTTCAGCTTTAGCTATGCTGATTACATGTAAACTTTCAAATAAACCATTTTTTTCTTTAAGTAAGAACCAGGTTTCTTTCCCAGCATCTCCTCAGACTCTCTGGGGCTGCTCCAGGTATTTGGACTCTCCCTGTTCATATCGGCCACTGTTGCCTTCTTCCAGCTACACCTAAATAACAGCAACAACGTGTGTTGGAAGTCTCTTGTTCCTGAGACGCAGCTTGTTCTACCTTCACCTCTTTGCTTCTGGTGCTTTTTAAAATGAAAAACACAAAAAGAGTTGAAGACCTCACTCCTTCCTTGCCATCGAGCAGTTTTCTACGCTGTCTGTGACAGTGGTACCTTGAAACCTGCCATGAAAGACAACCCAGAAGCCAAATGACTCAAGGTGCTATTTTCCTCCCTGCGTTCCTGCAGGCCTAAGAAAAAGCATGGTTCCACCCAGCAAAGGAATTAAAAAGCATATTGTACAATAAACCCCTGTAAAGCAAATAATCTGAAAGGATTTAAGACACTCGGTGCCGGGATTTGGTAGAGTGCAGTGGGAGCTTCAGTCCTGGCCCTTGCAGGAGCTGGTTCTCTGTTCATACCCTGATTCCAGTTGCATCCTGAGTTTATGGCGTTCAGTCCTTTTCTCTGCTCCCCAGTTCCTTGCAGACATTCACCACATTCTCCCTGCATCCATCATCCCAGTTCACGCTGGCCATCATCCCCAGTGGGAGCCTCTGGCGACTCCCAGGCTCCTGCTCAGATGGTTTGGGGGTGCATCAGCAATGTGGGAACACGGGTCCTTCCCAAAATCCTGTGTGAGGCCACATCAGCATCACTGCTGCTGCTCCTTGGACTGGAGGACTTAGTGGGACTTGTTGCTTTAGCCAGTGAGCATGGGTAACCCTCTTTCTTAAATCTGGGAGGAGCGGAGTGGGTCATGCAGGAACATCTTTATAAACCTGTAAAAATCTCATTTTGCGTTTCAGCATCTTTTCCTTCTCCTCCCCTATTTAAAAAGCTGTAAAAACCCACCCAGTATGTCACGATTGGACCTTTATATACCTTTTCCCAGCAGTTTTGGGGGATCTCAGACTGAGGATGTTCCCTTATCCCACTTTTGGCCCCGCTGGAGTGCGGGCTCTGTATTTATTGTCATTTACCCTGTAAATATGGAGAGGGTGGGGGTGCCTGAGGTCCTGAACATGCAGCCTCACCTGTTACATGTAGACAAATACATACAGTACTTAAAGATTTATCTGTAGCTTTGCTTTTTATATGTAAAAATCTATTTAAGAAAGAATTTTAAAAGCTAAACAGTCCAAACCCCGTGGTTTGTGTGACATTCCGACCGCCCATCCCCTCTGATTCCAGTGTGTGCATCCACCTTCTGAGGAGGAGCAGGTGTGGGCTGAGTCCTCCTCTTCCTCCTGCCCTCGCCCTTGGGTGACTCAGTTTTGTGATTGGAGTTACGGGGTGCTGAGCTTTACTTCACAATTCCTTTGGAAATACTGTGTTATTTTCTTTCCTTGTTTTCATTAAGGGTGGGCAGAGAGCCGGGCAGCGCTCAGGAGTGTTTCCTAATTGTGCCACTTTGAGGCTCTTTGAGCTGAGGATGCAAAAAATAAAGCAAGAAAAGGAGAGAAAACCAGAAAATCTACATAAAAACTTGACTTTTCCCAGGTTACCATTATAACTGCCCGAGCTTCTGTCCTACTAACACCATGTACCAAATAAAACCCTTCTACCCCCTGATGTCTAGTGAAGTGCTTTGTTTTGATGGAGGTGTGCAGAGTTGGAAACGCAGGAATTAATCCTTAAACTTCCATGCACCGACTTGGGTTCAAAACCAGGAATTTGGGCATGCTTTTTTTATGCTGAAACTTTATAAACTTCATCAGTTGCTCCAGGTGATCGCATCTCTCCAGCTTCTCTCTGGGATCTCTCGGATCTACTGCCTATGCAAACTTCTGCTCTTGGAGATTTAAACAAAACCCCACTAATTCTGCCTGTTCTGCATCTCGTCTTTGTACTTCCCTTCAGGACTTTGTATACTTCACTGAGGTTCCCTTTTTTTAATTTTTTCTAAATATATATATATATGTGTGTATATATATACACTTAGTTCCAAAACAATAACTCCCTTAGAGGTAAAATATGGATACACTCGGCCTCCAGAACTTGTGACTCATTTTTTTAAAGCATTTATACATGTAAATGTTCCTCCTTGAATTCCTTGGTTGTCTTCATTTTTATTTAAAATATGAGTGCCAGGAGTACAGAGCATTTTGGCCATGGCATGGAACAGGGGCTGAAGGCATAGTCCTGCCTGTGCCCTCTGGAAAACATCCCGGGGATACATGGACTTGGATAATAATTGAAAGGATGGAGACAAATGAGGTCCTTGTGTCTGTCCATTTGGAATTTCCAAAAATATTATTTAATAATTGTTAATTCCCCAGCTTTGTGTATTTTAATGGCACCCCAAAGCCTCACAGCTGCAGAGTGGCTGTGGGGAGGCAGAGGGGGATGTCCCTAAGGAAGGTTTGCAAAGTGACTGTCCTTTCTCTTTCCCTTTATTTTTTTAAATTCAAAATCAGTTTTGGACAACAAAATGAATATTTTTTTTGTACAGAAGGAAACCCACTCCAGCATTACTTCCCCTTTTATTTCCTCTCCCCACTCCTGCCTTTAAATGCTCTGCTTTCCCAAAGCGAAGCCGTGTGGCTTTGGGGTGGGTGGGTGTGTTTGGGGACCGATGGCTCTGTCCCTGAGCACCCCTCTCGAGGCTCCCCCTTTTGCACATTGCCCTTGAGGAAAGAAACTCCATGAAAACAATGCAAAAACTGGAATTTTTTGCAATATTCTGAAAGATAATCTTAATTTTTGCTCATTCTGTGACACGTGTGACTCCTATGAAAGCCATAATTAATGGTTCCTTTGATTTTGTAGATCCTGAACTGTGTTTTGAATTTCAGCCTTTTTTTTTTAGTCCCCCTAGTCAGAGTGCTGTGTGTATGCTTTCATATATATTTATTTTTCAACGTGCTTTAAACCTGTCTACAAAAATAAAGCTGAACAAACACAAAAAGGATGATGTTTGAAGATTGTTGATTTTTTTTTTTTTTTTTTTTTGCTGGGAATATTCTATATTATACTGACTTTATATTAATTATTATAAACCTGTGTTTGTATTGAAGATGTGTTTAATATTTTGGGGAGGTTGAGGAGATTTTGTAACCAGAAGTCAGTGGGAGAACATGCTGTGTTGTACTGATTTTCTGTCGATGTAGTTCAGGTAAATCTGATTTGATTTTCTAGTTGCTGCCCGGTTCCGTGCCTGCCGGGGGCTGCCCCTCGGATAGAACCTTTGTGATGGGATTTAGCTTAGACATACCTGCAAAAATCAATCAGTTTCAATAAATTGGGAAATTGCTGCTACAATTTTGTCTGGGTTTTCTTTTTTTTTTTTTTTTAATACACAATTATTACTTTTCTCTTTGCCCTGTGTTTAAGGATGGGCTGACATGTGGGACCATGGACCCTGGCTCAGTGATGCTGCAGGGTCCTGCATCCTGCCTGTTCCTGGATGCTCCCATGGGGGTCCCCACTGCCCCAAACCTCCCTCCACCCCAGCAGGGAGCCCTGCTCACCCTCAGGCTGGGGCTGCTGCTCCCTCACCCTTCCCAGTCCCCATCTCTGTCCCAAACAGGCACCTGTGGTTCATTCCCCACCTCCCTGCTGCATGTTGGTGGCAATTCCCTCATTTTAGGGCTTTATTTGATGTGAAAACAATTCCCAGAGGGATGCACAGGGCGATGCCATCCCCAAGGGAGGGGGGATGCATGAGGGGGTGACAGCAGCGGGTCTGAGGGTGCCAAGGGGGCCCGGGGTGCCCACCCTGCCTGTCTCTAACAGTAACTAAAGAACAGGAACCATTTAAAAAAATCCTCCAAATATTTATTTTTTTTTTTCCTTCTGGATCCGACACATCACATCCCAGGAGGAGACAAGGTGGGGGCCAAAGCAGGGTGCAACCCCCTGCGATGGGGAGGACCCTGCAATGGGGGGTCCCTGATGAAAAGGGAACCTTCCCACAACCTTCCCTGTCCCCTCCCAGCACAGGGAGAGGGGTGGGGTGGCATGGCTTGGCTAAACCCAGTCTTGAGCTGCTGCCTGGGCTGGGGAGTGACAGGACAAGAAGGGAGAACGGGATTTGAGGGGACAAAAAAAGGGTTTTTTTGGGTAAAAAGGGGACTTAAAGTGAATTAAACCCCTTAAAACCCCCCCAGGGCTGGAGGCATCCCGCTGCCGCAGCGCCACGGCCCGCGCGCTCTCGTGCTGTGGGAGTAGTTAAAAATACGAATTTTCATATATTTTATTTAAAAAATAAAAACCACACGAAGGAGAAAAAAAAAAACAAAAACCAAAAAAACAAAGGAAAACGAAAGACCCCTCTTTGTGCAGTTTGGCTTAGTGCAAATGGGCGCATTCCTGCAGGCACTTCCCGGGGCATTGCCCCGGCAGCGGGAGCTGCTGCTCCCCAGAACAAGAGAGAGAAATGGCAATACAAAGAGTAAAAACCCCCTGGGGGGGTAGGGGGGGGGCAGGCACCCACCTCTGCCCTGGGCACTGGGGCTGCCCCCCGGGGGCGGGCAGGGGGCAGGGACAGACACCCCCTTTCCCGAGCCCCCTCCGGCCACAGGCACAGCTTTTTTTGGGGGGGTCCCCAAACCGGAGTGGGGACCCCCCTGCAGCCCCCGCCAGCAAGGAGCTGGGTTGGATTTAGCTTATTTTCAAAGGAAAAAAAGAAGGGGAGGGGGAGGTGGGGGTGACAAGCTCCGTGGCGGGGGGTGGGGGCTGTGTGTGTGCATAAAGCTTTTGGGGGGCCGTTCCCTGAGTCCGGGGGATGCGGCCGGGGCGGGGGGGGCGCGAAGGCACCTCGAGTGCAAAATGTGCAAGAAGGAGAGGGGGCCGTGGGGGCCCCGTCAGTCGAGGAAGCGCTGGCAGGCCTTCTTCCAGCGGCACGCCGTGCACCACATCTCCCGGTGCTCCATGCCGTACACCTTGCGGCACTTCTTGGCATCGCCCCGCGGCCGCCTGCGGGAAGAGGGGACGGGTCACGGAGAGGGGGGACACACAGGCAGGAGGGGACAGGGTGGGGCGTGTCGGCCATGGCTCACCTGGGGACAGCGGGTGGCTTGGGTGGCGGTGGGGTGGGTGAAGAAGGGGACACCGGTGGCCGCGGGGGGGTCCGGCAGCCCTGGAAGAGAGGACACAGCCGCTGTCAGACACAGAGGGGCTGTGGGGGCTGGAGGGTGATGGTGATGAGCCCCCCCGTCCATCCCTGTCCTCCTGTCCACCCCTGTCCCCCCTCTCTCACCTGGTATGCGTGATCGGTGTGGACGTGGCAGCGGCTGGGGGGGCCCGGGGGGCTGCAGGGGGAGGCCAGAGCCAGCTCAGGGATTGGCAGTGCCGGAGGCAGCAGCAGAGCCGGAGCCTCGGGGCCGGGAAAGGTGGGAGGCACTGAGGAAGTGGGTGAAACAGGAGTCAGGCTGGAGAGCCCATCCGTCAGCGCGTCCACGTCCACGTCCAGCTCCGTGTAGTAGAAATCCTCCTCGCCGTCGCTCTGCTCGAGGTCAGCTTTGCGCCTGCAGGGAGAGCAGGGTCTGGCTGCAACGCCCACAGGGCACCAGGGGACCTGGGGGTATCCCAGGGGACCCCCTGTGCTTACCCAAGGTGCACAGTTCGGATGTGCTTCTGCATCCCTGAGGAGCTGCTGAGGACTTTGCCACAGCTCTTCCACAAGCACTTGAACATCACCTTGGTGGAGTTCTGCAGGAGAGAGGTGTCAGGCTGGCAGTCCCGTCCCCATCATCATCCTCATCCCTATCTCCACTGTCATTCCCATTCCCAAGCTCATCTCCAGCCCCACTGTCATTGCCAGAATTAATCCCATTCCCAACACCATCCTCATTGCCATTCCCAATCTCATTCCCATCATCATGCACATCCCCAAACTCATCCAAACTGTCATCCCCATTCCAACCTCATCTTCTTCATTCCCACCTCTAACCTCATCCTCCTTGTCCCATCCTCTCAATCCCCATGCCCCCATCACCAGCCACATCCCCAATCTCATCCCAACTGTCATCCCCACCCCAACCTCATCCTCCTCTTGATCCCTGTCCTCACTATCCCAGTTCCCAACTTCATCTCCATCACCTGCCACATTCCCAACCTTATACTCATCCCACTCATCCTTCTCTTTGTCCCCGTCCCCACTATTCCCAATCTTCAACCCCAACCTCACCCCCACAATCATCCCCAGCTTCATCCCACCTTCCTCTTCCGTGGGATGGGCTCTCCAAAGATGAAGTGGGTGCCATCAGGCTCGTCAGGACCCTCATCTGGCAGCGGGGTGGGCAGGAAGGTGCTGGGGACGTGGCTGGAGAGGGGGGGTGAGGGGGTGGAGGGGGTGGAGCTGTCGCTGGGGGGGTCCCAGCTCCAGTCCCCGCTGGTGTTGCTGCTGCTGCTGCAGCTGGAGGACATGGCAGGAGCCTCCTTCCAGACTTCACCGCCGGGCTCTGGTGAGAAGGAGGAGGGGAAAGGTCAGGTCCTGCTATGGGACACATGTCCAGGGATGGGGGTACAGGAACAAGCTCCTACCTGGTGCATGAGTGGCTGGTGGGTGCCCGAGCACCAGCGGGCTGGCAGAGAGACTGGTGAGCACTGCAGCTGCCATCACCTCGTCGATGCCCGCCTTGCCGGAGAGCTTCCTGCCAGTGAGAGCAGGGCGGGGCTGAGTCAGGATGGATGGGGCTCCCTGGGACCCTCCATCCCTCTCCATCCCCTCCACAAGGTGCCAGGATGGGGGGACACAGTGATCTGCTTGTCTGGGGGGAATGTGGGTGGCACAAGGTCACAGTGGTCACACCATGCTGGGAGTATCACCACGTGCAAAGTGGGTGCCCTGCACCCTGCAGCAACACAAAATGCTGCTGATCCCTGCAGGGATCATCCCAGCAGGTGACTGGGACTCTCCCTGGCGTGGCACAGGCAGAAGTGCAACCAGCCAGCCAAAACACTGCTGCCTCCCACCCTGGGGGAAAACCCTCTATGCCCATGGGCAGCACCATGCTGGAGGGCACTGGCACCTGCATCCTGCCCAGAGATGTGGGAATGGCTTGGCTTGGGCCAAACAGCTCCTTGAGGCGGGAAACAAAAAACCACAAAAAATTTAAATTAAACAAAAAAGCGAGAGGTCAGGAGCACCAGAAACCATTCTGCAAATGGATAACCCAGTGCAGGAGGGAGATGATGCTCCCAGCCTTGGCACCACAGCCACTCTAGGGCTGGCACACGGCACCGTGGGAGCCCCAGGAGCTGTCCCAGCGGGATGGTCAGTCAATGCTGGACACCCCGGCGTGGCAGAAGCGACCAAAGTTCTCCTGTGGCCAGTGGAGATCCCATCACCCTTGGCCAGGCTGGTGCTGGCGGGAGGGTGGTGGCCATGGCCATGTTGGTGTCCCTACCTGTGGCAGGGCACGGGGATGCACTGCATGGCCGAGTGCAGCGCCAGGCACCGCTCCAGCCCCGCGTCCAGCACCCGCAGCATGGCCTCCTGGCGCGGCACAGACTCGCCCAGCCAGCCCTCGGAGCCCAGCGGAGCCTGCGGGACACACAGCGGTGGGCACACAGGGATCCCCGAGCAGTGGATCCTGCAGGGATCGCCCGCCCCGGGGGTCGGGGAGGAGGTGGGATTGGGGGGCTGGATCAGTGCCTCAATTGGGAGGGCTGTGCCAGCCACTCGGTGGGTTCCCCTGGGGTGGATCCCAGGTGGATCCCACCGGGATGTGGTGGCATCCAGCCAGGATTGCCCTGGCACTCTCCAGACGGTCCTGCGAGGCTGCTCCCAGTGCCAACACCCGCTGGCCGAGCATCAGCAGGCACTGGATCCCTCCCTGGGCAGATCCACGGGACCATCAGCAGGGATCCAGCAGGGATGCACCAGGGATCCAGCAGGGATCCCCACGGAGCCAGGAGATGACCTGACACTCTTCTGCAAGGCAGCAGCACCCCCATCCCCCAGCCCAGCACAGACCCCTCCCACGGAGCCACATCCCGAGTTTATCCCGCTCTGAGCCGCTCGCCCAGGACCCAGCAGGAATTCCCAGAGCTGGGAGCACTCCTGTCCCTGCCAGGACAGCCCCAGACACCGGGACCGGCCTGAGCTGCGGCACCGACGGGATCCTGCTCCGAGGGGATCCTGCTCCAAGAGGATCCCGCTCCAAGGGGATCCTGCTCCAAGGGGATCCCGCTCCAAAGGGATCCTGCTCCGAGGGGATCCTGCTCCAAGGGGATCCCACTCCAAGGGGATCCCGCTCCAAGGGGATCCCGCTCCCATCGGATCCCGCTCCCATCAGATCCCGCTCTGGGGAGATCCCTGGCGATCCCACACCCAGCAGATCCCGCTCCCAGTGGATCCCACACCCAGAGGATCCCGCTCCGAGGGGATCCTGCTCCCAGATCCCGCTCCCAGCAGATCCCGCACCCCGATCCTGCTCCCACCAGATCCCACTCCCAGATCATCCCGCTCCCATCGGATCCCGCTCCGGGGAGATCCCCGGTGATCCCCTACCCATCAGATCCCGCACACAGCAGATCACACGCCCATCAGATCCCGTTCGCATCGGATCCCACTCCCATCGGATCCCTCTCCCATCGGATCCCTCTCCCATCGGCTCCCACTCCCCTCGGATCC
>JAWWEE010000051.1:7478391-7526156 GCA_035221455.1 Xenops minutus | reverse complement strand
CCACGCCCACCCCGCCGCGGCCATGTTCGCGCGCCACGCCCCTCCCGCCGCGCGGGACCCCAAAAACACCCCCAAACACACCCCCCAAAAGCACACAGGCACACCCAGAGACACGCCCCACCACGCGCAGCACCGCAGACCCTGCGGCACACCCGCACAGCTCCCCCGCGGCGCCCCGCCCGCCGCCCCTTGGGGCGCCCGCGAGGTCAACGCCCGCTTTCCCGCCAAAGCCGCGCCGCGGGTCCCCAAAAAGTTGCAGAAGAACCCTCGACACCCCCCCCGCGAAAGGACACGATTTTTGGTGGGGCGGAGTGGAATTCAGGGCGTCCCCCCAAAAAAAGAAACCAAAAAAAAGCCGCAAAAACCACAAAAAAAACAACGCGGCGCCGCAAAAACTCCCGACAGCTCCTCCAGGCTTACCGGCGTTAAAATTCGGGGGATTCCCCCGCAAAGGTTATGCCCCGCCCCCGAAAAATTATAGGACTGCCGATGAGTTAGAGGGGCTCCCCAAAAGTTGCAGGGATACTCCCCATAAAGTGATACTCCCTAAAACTTATAGGGGTCCCCTCCCCCAAAGCTCCCTCCAAAGTTTTAGACCCACTGGAAGTTGGCCATAGGGCTCCCCCAAAAGTTATAGAGTTCTTCTGCTTGGAAGGGGGTGTGGTCTGGATTTTTGGGGTGGCGGGGCGGTTCCCAGGAGGAGAGGGGTCCCCAATCCCACACGGGCTGGATCAGTCCTGCCCACCACGAGCAACAGCTGCCAAAACCCACCCAGAATGGCAGGGCTGGGTGTGGCGTGCCCAGGGTTCTTGGGGCTCTGGAGTGCGTGGGGTTTGACGGGTGCGTGGGGTGTCCTGGGTTTGTGGGGTGCCCGGGGTGTGTGGGTTGTGTGGTGTACAGGGGGTGCAGGGGCTACTGGGGTGTAGGGGGTGCATGGGGTGTATGGGGTGTCCCGGGTACGTGGGGTACTTGGGGTGCAGGGGCTGTTGGCGTGCTTGGGCTGCCCTGGGTATATGGGGGGCATGGGGCACCTGTAGTGCAGGGGGTACGTGGGGTGCATGGACTGCCCTGGGTGCACTGAGTTCCGGGGTACATGGGGTGCTCTGGGTGCGTGGGGTGCATGGGGTATCCTGAATACGTGGGGTACCTGGGGTGCAGGGAGTATTGGGGTGCCCTGGGTATGTGGGGTGCGTGGGGTACCTGTAGTGTACTGGGTATTGGGGCTCCGGGGCGCTTGGGGAGCCCGAGCATGTTGCCCACCCACTCTCTTCCTCACCTGCCCCGAAAGCCCCGGGGCCGGGAGGGCCGGGGGCCGGCGAGGGGCCACCAGGTCCTGCTGCTGCGGGATTGACCAACCCGCAGCCTGGAGGCCGGGACAGAGTCCGAGTGTCTGTCCCGGTCAGTGTCCCCCGCCTGTCCCCCGCCCCGTCTCTCCTGCCCGTGCCCCGACAGCCCTGCCAGCCTGGCCGACACGGCTCATTCCTGCGGCTCGGGGACCGCGGGGGTGCTGGGGCGGCATCCCGGGGATCCCCTGCCCGGGAAGGCGATGTTCTCAGCTTGTTCCCTGGGGTGCTTTGGCTACCCCTTGTTCCCTGCTCTGCTGGGAGACGGGGATGGCTGGAGGTGCCGCTTCCAGCCTGCGCCATGTCCAGGTGCTTTCCTAAATGAGAAATAAAGCAGAAAACCGGGAAAGCCCCCACATGCCCGGCCAAGAGCCCGGGTGTCACCCCGGGAAGGCCACCCGCGGGGTCCCCCTGCATGGAAGGGGGGACCGGCCGGGTGAAGGGCAGCGTCCCCCGGGCACTGGAACACCCGCGGGGCCCCAATCCTGCCCGGGGAGCACGGCAGGAGGAGCGCAGGCGGAGCATCTCTTATCCCCATCCTGTCCCATCCCTGGAGCGGGGGATCTGGCCCCATAACCCCCGTTAGCGCGGCCCTGGAGGAGCCCGGGGGAGGCTCCACGGCCGCCCCTGCTCTGGTTTAATGGTTAACAGCGGCCGAAGCGCTGAGCTGGCGGCTCCGGCAGCTCCGGTCGGGGTTGTGCAACCCCACGAGCATCGCCCGCCCTTGCGCAGGGCCCCAGTGCCACCAGCCCGACCCCCGGCCCGGGCGGGGGGGCTCGGCAGGGAGCCATCCCAAAATAGAACCATAAAGTCATAGAGCCTCCCGAGCTGGAAGGGACACGCAAGGATCGTTGAGTCCAACTCCTGGCCCTGCACGGGACACCCCCAGGAATCACCTTCCCGGTAATGGCATCCCTGGGAGACGCCCCCGCTGCACCTGGATGTCCTTACCAAGGGCGGGTTGGCCCCGGGCTGGGCTGTGATGACTCTCGCCCAGGTGGTCCTGCGGAGGGAGCCGGGGCCGTGCCCACTGTGCCCATCTCCCCTGGCTGCCTGCTGGGCGTGCAGAGCTGTCGGGGTACGGGGCCACTCGACAGCGAGCTGCGGGGATGCGGGGCTGGGCAGGGTGCGGAGCAGGTCTGGGTGCAGAGCCGGGGGCTGCCGTACAGCCACAGAGCCCGCCGGGCTGCGGGACACACGGGCTGTGGGTACTTAGGGCACAGAGCCTCGCAGAGAGCCCAGTACAGCCCCGTGTAGTGTCACACCGTGCAGTGTCACACCGTGCAGTAACACACCGTGCAGTGCCACACCGTGCAGTGTCACACCGTGCGGTGCCACACCGTGCAGTGTCACACCGTGCAGTGTCACACCGTGCAGCGACACACCGTGCAGTGACACACTGTGCAGTGTCACACCGTGCAGTGACACACCGTGCAGTAACACACCGTGCAGTGTCACACCGTGCAGTAGTGTCACACCGTGCAGTGTCACACCGTGCAGTAGTGTCACACCGTGCAGTGACACACCGTGCAGTGTCACACCGTGCACTGTCACACCGTGCAGTGTCACACCGTGCACTGTCACACCGTGCAGCGCGCATCGCATCCTGCAGCACCATACAACACCCTACAACACCCTACAGCGTGTAGGGCTATACGGCAGCCCCGTTCAGCACCGTTCTCCTGCTCGCTCCCTCTTGTGGGAGCAACACCGTTCAGCACCGTCCCTCGCAGCGTGACTTAGAGCCTCGGACAGGTCTGTCCCCGGAGCCGACAAGGGGTCCTGTCAGCCTTTTCTTCTCCCCTCGCTCCGATCCCAACCTTCCCGACCAGACCCCGAGGCTCAAAGTGACGTTTGGGGGTGGATTCTTCATTCACTACGCAGACTTCGAGCCTCCAGGGTTCCAGGCACGTTTTCCACCATCCTGAGGACTGTTATCCTGAGTTGTTCTGTTATTTGAGTGAGTCTGGCTCTCCCCAGTCCCACAGGAATCATGGGCAAGCAGGCTGCCCTGCACAATGGGCTGCTTCTGCTGATGCTGGGGCAGGTTAGGAAGATGCACTGGCCACCTCAGCTGTGCCAGAGCAGGAGCTTTCCCTCCCTGGTGCCATGCCATGCCTGCCCTTCCCCAGGGCACAGTGATACCCCCATCCCAGCCCCTCGGGCAGCCCAGGGCCCATTTCACCCCAGGGAGAAGCCACAGGGAGGTGATGCCCCTATGCGGGGCAGTGCAGCCCCAACCAGCCCCCAGTGGGTTCAGGTGGCGCAGGAGGGACCCAGCCCTGTGGGGTGGGATGACGGAGAAGGGGAGCAGGGGAAGGATGCGGCTGGGGCAGTGTGGGGGGAGAGCCCACACACCGTTGCTGGGCTGGCAGCAGGAAAAGCGTGGCAGCACCGGCACCAGCCGTGTTGTATCGGTGCCCTGATCTCGCAGGGGGATGGGAGCAGCTCTCGAGCAGGCGGCTGTGGTTTGGCGTCGAGTGTGGGGCTGACGAAGCCTCAGGTGCCTCCGGCTCTGCCGCCTGCAGCGGGGCTTGCTGAGCGCTGCGTTTTCAGTTTTAATCTCTTCACCTGCCGCGGCGTGGGGGCAAAGCTGCGGGGGGAAGGCGTGTGGCTTCCTGCTGCACAGCATGGCACAGCATGGCACAGCATGGCACGGCAGGGCACAGAGGCTGCAGGTCCCAGCCGGCTCCAGCAATCACCAGCCCACTGGGCCAACTGGGCCCCTACACCCAGGGGAGGCAGTGGTGGGGCTGCGGCCACAATCCTTGCATCACCTGGGGGACACTGGGCATCCCTTGGGGCAGGGATGCCCAGTTCCCAGTGGGGAGAAGAGCAGGACAGTTTAAACCCTGAGATCCAAGGGTCCAGGTGCATGCCCAGCTCTCACAAGCGCTTTTGGCACATTGAGGCTGCAGGACCCACGGTAGTGAGGGGGAGGTGAGCAGGCAGCAAGTGCTATGCAAATACGCCCTGGTTCCTAGTCCCCAACCCCGTGCAAAGTCTCTTTTCTGGCACAGGCCATCCCATTTTGGAGGCTCTTGGTGGTTACATGTCCCCATTTTGGAGGTACCAAACCACCCATGCAGGGCGGGTGCAACCACAGTCACACTTTCCCAGCACCAGCATCACTGCACAGCTGCAGCTGCAGCACCAGCCCCCAGAACCAGGGATTTAAATCCAGTTTAGGAGAGTTAACACCCTCTCAACCTTTTAATGGTATCTGAGTATTGGTTGCCCACCCTTACATGGGTCTGAAAGGGTGGGAGTGGGTGATGGAGGGTAGAACAGAGCCCACAGTCCACGCTGCTCTCACACACAAGGTGGGATTTCTGGGTTGCCCTGTGCAGGGTCAGGAGTTGGACTCAATGATCCCTTGTAGTCCTTTCCAATTCAGGATATTCTATGATTCCATAAAGGCACAGGGCTGACTCAATCTCCCCATAACAAGAGACATTCCATGATGGAAGCAAAGTCACTCAGGGTGAACTGGGGGCTGGAGAGGGCCCTGCTCTCCCCCAGGCAGTGCAAGCAGGACAGAGACCCTCACTCATGGCATAAACCCCCTGATGAGGGTCCAATCCTGCAGCACAGAGACCCAGGGCTGGCTACAGTCCTGCCTCCCCCTGCCTCAAAACATGCCCAGTCCCCACCCTGTTCCCATCTTGGTGGCAGTGCCAGCCCTGTCCCACTGGGGTCCCACACGGCAACCAGCACCCTCAAACTGCCCATCTTGGGGCATCCCACCATCAACCTGCTGGCACCAGCTGGGATGGGATGGGACAAGGACACTTACAGAAAAGTAATAGAAATATATACAGAAAGAATGTGCAGGGATGCAGCCACCCAGGTGGGCATGGGGCTGCAGGTGTCTGTCCCTGACACTGACTATGTCCAGCCAGGGTGGGCCCCCCTGTGGCACTGACTCTGCTCCCAGGGGGCTATAGGTTGGTTATGTACACCTCCAGCCCGTTGGCTGTCGTCCGGGTGGAGGCTCTCCGGGGCTCCCCTGCCCAAATGTCCCCAACACTCTCGTACAGGTTCTCAGGGACACAGTTCTTCCCCAGCTTGTCCCGTTTCGCTGCCTTCTTCCAGTTAATGTCCACAGCCTCATAGTCAGGGTCTGGGCCACAGCCCTGAGCAGTCCAGGCTCTGTCATTGATGGATTCGTAACAGGGGTCGGAGGGTCTTTGGGCTGATGTGGTGCAGCACCCAGCACTCTCCTGCTGGCGAGGGGGTGGCCACGCAGAACCCGCCTCCCTTGTGGCCCTCGGGGTTGATGCAGGGACCTGGGATTTCTTCTTGGTGGCTTTGCACACTGTCGAGTACATCTCTTCCAGCTGCAAAAGGAACTTTTCTTGGATGGGGGTTTGGGGGCAATCCCTGCCCACTGCAGGATATCCCTGTGCTGCCCCCCCAGATTCTCACAGCCCCCTCCAAGAGGATCCTGGCAGTGCATTAACCATTGGGGATCCCACTTTTTGCACAGCCCAGGGAGCCTTTTGTGGCGCCCAGAGAGCAGGACTGTGGACATCTCCTGCCCCTTGAGGTTTTGGCTTCCTTCTGCTCCGGTGGAAATGCAGTAGCCTAACTTATACCCTGCTCCAAACACAGGCACTTACAGGGAGGCAGGGAATTACATGACCCACTATGTACCCCACCCCAAATGCCCCCCCAGAGTCATACCTTGGCCTGGGGCGCATTGCCTGTGCCATCCCAGCATTGCTGTGCTCCAGAAGGTCCTGCCATGGCCCCATCCTGCACCTCCACAGGCACCGTCTTCTTCACCTTATGGACACAGGCGTAATCTGCTGCCCCATGCCTGACCCGTGGGGGGGACACCTGGGTGCCAGCAGGTTTGAGGGACACTGGGGCATCCTCCCCACCCACTGCCAGGCACTCATAGACAATGTCTGCTGCTGGTTTCCGCAGTGGGGTGAAGAGCAGGTTGGAGTAGGTCTGGTCGGGGGCTGGGGTGGCAGCCGGGGGCTCAGGGACAGGGATCCGGGGCAGCTCACGGTGCAAGAGGCCAGAGCTGGGCAGGGACTCAGCTCCAGGGGCTGTGGCACAGGGGAGATCCAGGCTGGCTGGGCGCTGGGCTGCGGGAGAGGAGAGGAGGTGAGTGGACACAGGGGGTGCACACAGCAGGCACCAACCCCTGTGCCATAACCACGGCAAGTGTGTGCTTGCCACAATGCACTCCCTGGGCAGTGGGGGGACCACAGGCACTTGCCAGAGCCCCCCGGTCCCGTTGGCTCCCCCAGCTCCATGGCCACTCACCGTCACCTCTGGCCTTCACCCGGTACAGCTCATGCAGCTTCGTGTCCGACTTGCTGAGCGAGCGCAGCTTTGTCTGTCGGAGCAGGGACTGCAGGAGGGGAACACGCACCCTCAGGTTCATGTCTGGGGGTCCCAGAGCTCCCCCCTCGGCTGATCCTGCCCCCCAGTATGTGCTTACCTCATCCACCAGTTTCACCCCATCTGGAGCGACCTTCTTCCTGCCCTTGCTGTGGGAAGAAGTGGAGCTGAGCTTGAGGTGGGGGGGCCAAACCAGGGGTGAGGAGCAGCTGCCCCAGATCCCCAGCATGGCACCCACATCTCCCTGCTCCTTCCCCAGCCCTACACCAGGGTCTGTGCTGGCTGGGGAGGTCTCATTTGCATCCTGCTCTCCACTGAGCTGTGCCAGGCACCACCCTTGGCATTGCCCCTGGCATCACCCATCCTGCTCACAGCTCAGCCCATTCTGGGTTTCTCCTGTGAGGTTTTTGGGTGCAGGGGGTCTCCCTGGGCACTGCAAGGCACAGGGATACAGGGCACTGGGGCACAGCTGGGGTGAGCAGAGCAGCAGATCCCAGCGGTCCCAGCTCAGGATGGGCACACATGGGACCTCTATGTGTAGCCACCAAATGCCACCAAGGGGCCCCCCGCCCCATCCCAGTGCCAAGAGGGAAAGCAGAGGGGCTGCAGGCAGCACATACCGTCTGCAGGCAGCACACAGGGCACCCAGGTAGACGAGGCCACCGAGCAGGGCCAGGGCAGTGCCAGTCTGCAGGAGTGGGGTCCCCACTGACCCCTCACCACTGGCTGCAGCCATGGGGGAGCTGCTCCCAACACCACTGTAGGGCCGAGCTCTGAGGAGAGAGAACATGGGCTGGGGTGCAGCTGTGCACTGCCGGGCTCACCACAGCCTGAAATGGTGCTCCATGACTTGAGGAGCCCCTACAGCACAGCCTCCCAGGAAAGGGTCTCTCTGGGTGCTGTGGAGGGGGCCATGCACTGAGTGTTTCATTTTCTGGCCAGCCATTGCCCTCCCCAGGGTCACTGTGATGCTTCCAGTGCCCCTTTCAGTTTGGACACCCAGCAACAAGTGCTCTGCCACCTCCTGGGAAAACTTCAGATTTTGGTTCCTTGTGAAAAAACCAACCCAACAAACCCAACGAGATTCAAGCTCCCAAGCTGCCACTGAGATGCTGAAAATAAGATGGTCAGGGGCCCCCAAAACCCTCTGGAGACAGTCTAAAAATGACAGGGTGCTTTCTGGGGACGCCGGGACACCACCCTGGGCTGCGGGATGGAGGTGACACTACTCCCAAGTATAGGGGAGGCCAGACAGGACAGGCAGATGACTCAGTTTCCCAGAAATGGGGAGAGCTTCAGCCTTGCAGCCATCTCTCCCTCCTCATACCCCAGAACACTGTCTGCAGCCACTCTCTGCTGTGACATGGGAGCAGAAAAAGCCCAACCTTTCCACCACTTTCCTCTGCCTAAAGCCATGCCTTGCCCAAATCCAGCCCTTGTCCCTGCACCCAGGGGAGAAAAGTGCTCCCCTGCAACCCGCAGCAGTGGCAGAGCCAGAGCAAGTGGTGCAGAGGCACGAAGGTGCTGGAAAGCCCAATTCAAAGCGCAGATGCTCCCCAGCCTGTCAGGATCATTCCCAGAGGCTCTTGGTGACTCCCATGCCACCATCCCCATCCCTGCTCAGCCACCAGCGCGCTGCAAACCCAAAGCAAAAGCTGACACCATGTCACCTGCACCAGTGTTGACGGCAGCTGCGGCTCCCAGCTCTGCTCAGCTCAGCTCTGTGCACCCTGCTCCCCAAAAAAGGCTGGCCTGTGACCAGCGCCGAAAGGAGGCGGAGGCAGCTCCCAGGCTGAGAGTAAAGCACGGCTCCAAGAAGCCACGGTAGCCGATCCAGATGGGGCCAGCAAGGTCCCTGAAGGCAGAGCTGAGCAGGGCAGCCTCCACCAGCAGGGCTGGGGACCCAGAGATCCTGCAGGGCACGCTGAGCACCTCTTACTCACCCTCTTACCTATCACCATCCGGATGACAAAGACCAGATGGGCTGTGGTGAGGAGCCACCCTTCCTCATGTGAATCTCAGAAGCTCCAGCAGCCCCACAGTGAGTGGGGCAGTGTGTGCCCATTGGGGGACTGACCTCGCTCCCCTCTCCCCTGCCCTCCATGTCACACAGCAGCATCTTTGGCACATCTTTACCCAAATAACTGGAAGGTCTCTGCCCACTCACAGCACCCTTTTATCTGGGAGCACCCTTTTATCTAAGAACTTCCCATGCTTTTGGAGACTGCCCTGACTGAAGCCTGAACCCTGGAGAGCAATTAGTTCAAGGTAGAAAGTGAGACAGGGAGGTTTTAGGGACTAACCAGGCTGGACAGACTGGCTTAGATCAGAGCTGGGAAGGGAAGGCTGTTCCCTCTCCAACAATGTTTTAATTAGACAACACAGCTTTTCTGTCTGAGCATACATTAATTACACGGATTACCTGCAACAGGGCCGTCGTGTTGGACAGAGCCTGGAGCTCCTCGCTGGACTCGTTCAGCTCATTAGAGTGATGGGATCACAGGCTGCAGGAGTGGCCGTGCTCAGGGAAGAGCTGAGCAGGTTCAGGGGCTCAGCAGACAAAGTTCTAACGAGGCACGACAGTCAGGAACTGGTGTGATGTCGGAATCGAGGTGGGAGCTTTCAGCATGCTGAGGCAGGCACACATGGGGCAGCTTATCCCACAGCAGGGGGATTTTCCATCCCTGAATTTTTGAGATTGAAGAAGGGAGAGGCTTCCTGAGTGGAAAGGAATACAGAGAAACTCTTCTTATCTGCTTGGCCGTGCAGGTGGGTGGTTGCTCTGGGATTTCTGGCCAGTGAAACTGCCCAGTGCAGGCTCCACGGTGTGTTCAGGCTCAGCAGTCGCTGGGAAAAGCCACTTAGGACAACGCGTTGGGTCTCCCAAAACTACAGATTTGCAAGCAAAACTCGGTGCCTGACTGAAGCCGCTCAGGTAGGACTGAGCAGGTTTGCAAGGCAAAGTCTCAACCAGACCTTTTGAAACCTACACCTGAATTTCCTGCCGATAGAGTTATCAATCTCCCAGTCCTGGGGCTGTTCCCCAGGGCAGGAGACTCAGCAGAGGAGGTTTCACAACGTGCTGGCTCCGCAAGCTGAGGTGGCTTTGAAGATGAGGGTGGCCACGGCTGTTGCGTATGTGCAATGCACACCCACGGCCCAGGAGGGGCAGCTCTCCCCTCCCTGACACCCGAGGTAAAGGGCAGATGGTTTGTTACTCCAGGATGTGGGAGTTTTTTGTGACTCCTACAAAAAGTGTGAGATCCTCAGCCAGGTTTCATGAAAACAAGGTTAAATGCACTGCAAAACTAAGTGCTGCTGCTGATGATGATTCTGCCCGACCTCTGATTCATCTCCCCAGATAAAACCACACAGTTTTCAGTGCAGGGTGATGAGCACAAAGTCTGTGAAGCTACTCAAAGCCTGTTTTTGCAAGAAACCAGGGGGAACGTTTTGAGCTGATTTCAATCAGTGACTGCCCACATGGCTGCAGCAAACTCCTCTTGGGTACCCTGGGGAGTTGTGCTGCAAAAAGATGTCCAAGAAGCAGAAGTAGATGGGTTTTTTTTCTTTTCAATTATGAAAAATGAAAGCTCAGTCACAACACTAAATCTGCCCTAGACCATGCATGGGGTGCAATTAGTGAACTTTAAGACTATTTCAAACACCAAGCAGGCACGAGATCTCACGTTTCAGCATGTTTCTTTCTTCTTGCCCTTCCCTGGTCACTGGACATTCACTCAGAGAAATGCTCTTCTAAGAACCTGCTGGAGAGTTTTTCTGCAGAGCTTACCACAGCAGGATACCAGCAGAGAGCTCAGAGCTGCCATTATGGGAAACCAGATTCCAAACTACAGAACACATGTGTTAAGGAGATACATGCCTTCTGGAGAACGACCTGACTACCACAGTGGTTTTCTTGCCACACCTGCAGTACAAAACCTCAGGTTTATGGAGGACAGTGTTTCAGCGGCCACGCTCTCAAGACTCCTCACTCACAGCCAGCTCAACACAAGCAGAACTCCAGTCCCCTTCCCCACAAGTGGAATTTTTCCTTATTGAAAAACACACAACACCCCACATCTCTGAACTCAATTAATCCCTAAAGCAGCTGGCTGCCACTTACTCTTCCCTTTCAAGCCTATCTGCAGAGCATAAAGCACAGAGTGGCATAAAGCTTCCAGCCCAACTTGCAAGGCTGAACCCAGCTGATGCTTCCCCAGAGCAGAGCAGGAATCCTGCCTGTCCAGTCTAGCCAGCTGCAACAGCACCTCCAACAACGCTGTGACTTCTATATATATAGGGGGGTCTTAGAGTACCACTCCCCATTCAGCTGCAGATTCCCCAGGCAGGAAAGCCAACACCACTTACTTTGCAGGAACTCAGAAGACAGTGAAGCACAGGGATCCAGTCATGCTCTCCTCTTTGCCAGCCAGCCTGGAGAATTTAATGTCTTTTATCCTGCTGAGCTAATCCCAATTAGGGGTTCCTGCACATTTCAAACATCCTGAGCTCTCCCACTGCGAGCTCCGTGAGGAGCAGCGGGCTGTGAGCAGGCACGGAGCACACAGCACAGCTTCCTGGCCTCGGAGGTGGTGGCTGCACCCCAGGGTAGGCTGGGTCTGTGCTCACAGGCTCCAGGCACACACCAGCACCCTCTGCCGTGCTCCACTCCCACCAGGCTGGTTTGGGTGCTCAGGGGAATATAAGAATGGGGCGCCCCAGATCATCACCACCTTGCAAATGAGCAATACCTCACAAGGAGAGAGGGGAAAATAAACACCAACTTTATTCATCAGGGACCTGGACTGTGTTGGGTGGGAGGGAGCAGCCGCTGGAATAGGAGTCCAACAAGACAGGCTGTGGAAATCCCAAGGAAGGGTCACAATACCACTCAGCTGAGACACAGGGCCAATACACCCAGTTCCTAAAGAGATGATGTTAAATAGTCTCAGAGCACAAAAAAAAACCCCAAAAATTTCTCTGCCCAGCTCAGCTCCCCAGTCATGGGCCACTTCAGTGAGCACCCATGCTAAGCTGGGCACATTAATCCTTGTCACCACTCAACACTCAAGTGTGGGAAACAAACAGTCATTTGTGAGGGAAGGGCTCTGATCAGCCATTGTTAAACCCTAGAGCTGAGCCCCCGTGTGTGGAGAACACAAATTCAGAACAATGAGGACAGTAGGGCCAATTCCATTAGGAACCAATGGATGTTGCAGCGCCCAAACCCACCCACGCCAGTTGCACATCCACACGGTTCACAGCACGATCCAGGTGTTCTTCAGGAGCACAGACTCGCTCCCACAGGTTTCCTCAAGATGTTCACCTTGTTTGGTTCTGCTGTCTCGCCGTGCTTTCTGAGGTGTGTCTGCAGCAATGTGAAATTCCCCATGACTTGAACAGCTCTGATCATATCTTCCTCAGCTTCAGATTTTCTGGTTAGTTTGGCAGCCTGGCCCTGCAAGCAGGCACAGCCCTGCCCAGGCCGACAGCTTTACAGGTTTCTTAGGAACAGATAAAAAAGGGGGTACTAAAGGGGCAAACCTTTTCAATAGAAAAGTGACTCACAGAATAAAAGGAAATCAGTTTCTTAAACTAAGAAAAAACTGTGTCCTTAAGATACTGGCATGAATTGCAATTTTTTTTTTTTAAAAAAAGGCCTTTACAATACACAAATCCCACCAGAAACAGTCTGATGAAACCAACATCTCCTCTGGGGCAAGGATTGGCTGCCATCAACACAGAATGTAACCAAGGGGAAAGAACACCCTTCCTGTTCAAAGACTCTCCAAGCTGCAGGGAAGGGCACTTGGTCTGCCTGGCCTGTTTCCAGCCCAGTCTCAAGCTCTCCCACTACAGGGCTGCATGTTGGGGACATACAGATCCTGCTCTTTGTGCTCATTCAGGGCCCAGTCCAACTTGGATCTGGGTCCTGAAGTTTTTTAGTAAGAGGACCTGCGTTCAGTGAGCCACCTGAGACAGAAAACCCAAATAATGGTGGCAGAATCACATGGCTCCCTGTGGAATTGTTCCTAGCTAGGTTTGGGAATTCCATTACACCGCTGGCTTATTCCCCCAGTGTTGGCACCCTACTTGTGGAACCACACAGCCTTCCATGCCAAGCCACTGAATTAGGCTACGGCATGTCCTGGGATACTCTTACAGTCCAACTGCTGAAATCTGATGCTTGAGGCTGCTAGTTCCCACCTCTGAGCTGCCAGTTTTCTGTCTACTCCTTACACTAAGGCTACAAAGAACTGCTCCCTCAAAAAACAGAGCTCTCAGATAAATCCCCCAGTAAAAACAAGAAGACAGAGAGCAGCTGAAGCACTTTGCCTTTGATGTTTTCACCCAGCACAAGTCTTTTCTGCTTTGCCTGTGCTGGGGACTCTTGTCTGCACCTGTGCTCATCAGGGGGCTGCAGACAGAAGCCACAGTTGATGGCAGGATGTGGGGCTGTCCAAGCCCCCCTCAGGTGGTTTGCAGCCAACAGTGTTATCACCTGAGCAGCCACAGACTCTGGATGGAGGTGCTGCTGCAGGGAAAACAAAGGAAAGATGTGTGCAAGAGAGCAGAAAATCATACTTCTTGTAGCCAGTCCTCATCCAAGGCCCAGTTCAGTGAATGCTTTTGGGGCTGGACGGATGTGTACCCTCCCCCCTCCCAGTAAGCTCAGAAGCATCCAGAAACTGCTGCTTTTCCACCCAGTTTTAGGCTGGGTAGCCTGAGGCCCAGAGGAGCAGGACACCTGACCCAGGCTCTGAGGCCAGGAGCACTAGAAGGACAATCCCTGCAGTCCAATGCCTTCCTCAGCACCTAGAACTCAGTCATCTTCTTATGGGTGTCTGCTTTCTTCTGCTCCCGCTGCAGCCTGGCTTCCTGGGCCTGCAGCTGCCCCAGCTGCTTGTGAGCATTTGCCAGCTTCTCCTCCAGCTGAGCTGCAGCAATGCTGTGCCTGAAAGCAAAAAGTACAGTGGC
Source organism: Xenops minutus (assembly GCA_035221455.1). Lineage (NCBI taxonomy): Eukaryota > Metazoa > Chordata > Aves > Passeriformes > Furnariidae > Xenops > Xenops minutus. The sequence continues at coordinate 7,512,474 of JAWWEE010000051.1, read as the reverse complement.
AATGTCATCCTTCATGGTAAGATCAAAGGCTTGTCCTCATCCCAGGGGGGTTTGCCCTTTCCTGTAGGATTAGCACAAGGGACCTGCTGAAAGCCAGGAAGAACCTGATGTTTAGTACAATTTGGGCTACAAAATGTCCTCCTGGTATGCTCAACAGCAACACTGCAACAGTGGGCATGAAAAAGAAAGGACTCCAACACCTTTCGTTAGAGAGCTCTTTTTCCCACAGCCCAAATTCGAGCCATAGGACCCCAGGCACATCTGGCAGTGTCCACGATGGTCTGAAGCACACACTGAACTCCACTTCCCCCTAGGTCTCATCCACCTACGTTTCACTTGCTCCTCCCACACTCCACTTCAAGCCCAGACCTTCCCAGAAGCACCAAGATCTCATTCCCAAAGAGAACATTTTCCTACCGTCCGATGTTGCGTGCCAGGGCCTGCTGGATTCCTCTGATATCCCTCTGCGTCTGTTCAATCTTCTCTGTGGTCTGGAAGAGGTGGACACTCAGGGCTTTCTTGGTGCTCTTGCTGGCGTGGTAGATCTCCTTGCTGTTCCTCTGGGGCAGTGCCATCCCTCCAGCCTTGTCCCCAGCGCTCTTCCCTCGCAGCTTCTCATTCAAAAAGTCAAACACGTTCCGGGAAGGTTTCCGACCACCCGACTGTCCAGAGCTGCCTCCCTTTGCTCGGCATTTCCTTGATTTGCCTGGGTCCAGCTTGCCCTGCTTCTTCTTCTGAAGCACCTCAGCACACTGGTCCAGGGACTTGCCTCGAGGAAGCACCACAGCCTGCACTGGCTCCACTCTGCCCTCAGAATTCTTCCCTAACCCTGAGGAGAGACACCAAGTGATTACAGCAAGTGAGGACATCCCCTCTCTGTGTCACCTCCCACCACAGGCTCACGTAGAACAAGCAAACAGGCTGCTGAGGTACCCAAAGCTGTAACTGTCCAAGCAAGGGGAACAGCAAAGGCCAAGCCAGGAGCCTTCTACAGCAGGAGATTTGATTCCAAGCCTGGGGCCATCAGTCAGGCTGGTTTCTGCGAAACCAGGTTCAGCCTCACATTCTCAGCTTCTCCAGTCAGGTTCTACTTCAAACTGGTTTGCTTCCTCTGGGAGAACCGGAGACACACAGGCAGCAGGGCCGCCCTCCCAGAGCCCCCAAGGCTCATGCAATTTGGGTGGGGAGCAGCGAGTTCAGCAGGCTTTGAAGTCTGTGTCCAGAGCCAGGAGAAGCGTTAACACAGACATCAGAAGCAGATCAGCTCCCTTCCACCTACAGCCTCTCAACACTCACACAGCCTTTCTCACGGCTTTGATCATGAATCTGACTGTGGTTCCAAGCGCCTCCCATGCTTGCCACTACCATACAGGGGTTGGTGCCCCACATGCCTGCACTTCCATGAAATAAGTCATCCCTCTTCCCTCTAACACCGTTATGGTCTATCACATCGCTTGAGCCTCAGCCAACAGGGCCTTCAGCACAGAAAAGTTCTGGCTTCATCCAAAATCTGGGGCTTTTTCCTTAACAGCCCCAGGAACTCCCCCTCCCCTTACCTTTTCCAAACTCATAGCCCATCTGAACAAGCAGTTTGGAGCCAATGCCACGAGTATGGGCTTCCCAGCCACCGAAAGAGGAGCTGCACGCAGGAGTCCATTCCCCATTCTCTGGAACTCCTGAGTCTATCACTGTGGCACAGAAGAGAAGAATCAGTGAAACACAGGAACAGAGCTGCTCTGCAAAACCTTCATGCACAAAACCCCCTCACAGGGCAGGACAAGTCACTTCTCCCACCCTAAAATCATTTGGCCGGTCCTCCAGCCTTACTTAGTTCCTACTGAGTTGTCACCTTCCCTGAACACTGCACAGGGAGTGACTGAAGTGAGAGAACTCACTTGATTTAATGCACATACCACTTCCCAGATTCAGGCACAGTCATCCAGTTTTATGCTTCCTTTCCTTCCTTCTACAATGGTGACACAGACTGACATACACATCAGAGTAAAATTTGTCACAGTGGCATGTAATACTTATCCTGTGCCTCCAGCTCCTGTCTCTGGTATGAGGCTCCTCTAGGCCACAATATTAATTCTGTATTAGGAGCTAGTAACCTCTGTTAGGATAAATTTTGAGTTCTAGGACACAACTTTGTCTCTGTGACACAGCTGCGGCACCAGCACATGGACAGTGCTGCTTGTGTAACCTCCAAGAAGGCACTTGGAAGGAACCAAAATTCAGTTACTGAGATCTTGCACTCCTGGGTCACAGAACTGCATGGAGATCCCATGGATATGGGAATCTCCTGAATCACTTATTAGCTCAACTCAGGCAGTCATATAAGAAACAGGCTCTGAGCTTGGAACTCTAAAATATCACACCCTCTTCTTCCACATGTGGGAAGTTCCCATGGAAACCTCCAGCCTTCATTAGCGGAGTGATTTGCATAGAACAAAGATTTCAATTTACAGTTGTAGTGTAACAGTTACTTATTGTTTTCGATCTTTCAGGAACAAATAAAGAGATTAACTGCTCTTTCATGAGAGGTGAGACACTGAGAGCTCCAGGACAGCCATCCAGTCCCAGAGAAAGGCAGATCAAGGGCAGAAGAAGCTTTTGCTCATGCCCTCCCCTCTCTCTTACCTTTGGCATAACCAGAATCATCAACACTGTCCTCATCAGACTCGTCAGACTCAGCAGCATCTTCACTTCTCAGCGGGGGAATGACACTGTCCCCTTCCACCACAGCCTCCTTGAGCAGCAGGGAGTCAAACTTCACTGTGTAGTAGCCACTGTCCACATCTGCACAAGGAACAGCAAGGACAGGAGTTACAGTCAGTCCCCAGCACACAGCGGCTCCACCAGATTCAGCTCCAGCAGAACGACATGGGAGCAAGGAAAGGCCCAAGGAACATGTTTTTAAAAATTCTGGGCTTAATTTGTGCTTTTTATTTTTGTCTGGGAAGGAGAAGCACCCACTGCAATGAAAAGCCATTTCCACAATGCCTGTGTTGATACCTAAAGGTTTATTTCTCTAAGTGAAGAGAGATGGGCTGTTGAGAAATGGAATTAAAGAGAAGTTACACTTAACCATTTTTGAATTACTAATAGTTAAAGGAAAGATGGAAAGAGGGAATGAACCCTCCCTTTTCCCAGGACATGGGGAAGCCTGCAACAGCAGCTGCTGGGCAGGGCCAACTGCTCTGGTTTTTGTTTAAACAAGAGCAGATTATTGCAATTCTCACCTAATATGCATGCAAATTCCTATAGTACCTGCCTCTTCCATTTCAGAACTGTTAATGACCTTGTACTAATTTCCTTTCCACGTTCCTGCTCTTCATGTCTCCTGTTTCCCAAACAATTCCCTCCCGACGCCTGACAAAATTCAGACGATTTCCTCAGCTGTGCCAGGATTTTGAGCTGAGCTGCAGCCATATAGTTAACATTTCCTATCATTAACCACGAGTTTTATAGGGAACCATCAGCCTCCACCTTCCCCCAGAGCCCTGGGACAGCCCCCTCACCAGTGATTTTGGCCGTGTACCATATCCCGTCGCTGTGCTTTGCCAGGCAGGCTGAGCCCACCCCCAGCGAGCTCAGGTCGGGTTCCTGGAAAGGCTGGAGCTCCTCCACAGACACCACCTGGCCATGGGAAAACCTGCAGGGAAGGAGGAACAGGAGTTTTTAAATAAAACCCCCTTCCTAAAGGAAATGTCAGGGGTGGTGAACCTTCCCTGGTAATTAGGAAGATTTGTCCAGGTGCTGCTGCAATTACACAGGTTGTTCATGTTGCACCTTAAATATGTTATTTATGCCACGTGAACAAAGAATGTATCCCACCCTGGAGAATTAAACTTCTTTGCCAGTGACACACCCGGTAAAAAAGTTCATGTCCTTGGAGATAAAGAGGATCAGACACAGGCAGGGCTCCAGCCCAGCCACCTTCACTGTCCCCTCAGGCTGCTCCAAGCCCTCCCTGGTGAAGATCCCCAAAAACGGAGCCTCTACAACCTCCCTGGGCAAATGGAACACGTGTACTATCCAGGCTAGCTCTAGTGTTTTTACTTTAAAACACTTAATTGGTTATTAATTTATCCAATTATGCAATATCTCTGCAGCTTTCCCATGGGACTTTCAATTTCATCTCTGCGTTAGCTGAAGGAAACAGCCACAACTGATGCCACTGCTCACCAAAGCACGTTTTACAAACATAAAAGGCACAATTTCACTGGGTGAAAGAGCCACACAGGGCCCTGCAAGAGGAGGTTTATCCCTCCCAACTCCCCCTCTTTACCGACAGTTCTCCTGAAATCTGCACTTGTCATCCAGGAAGAACGGGCACGGCTTCAGGGACTTGTGGGTTGGGTACAGGTACAGCACCCTGACCCCTGCACTGCCATCCTCCAGCTCCTCTGTCCCCACAATCATGGCATTGTGGTACTCCAGGGTCCCCCAGGAACTGTAGTAGGGGGCTTTAACCTTCATCCCACTCAGCTCCTCCTCCTCCTCTCTCTCTGACTCCTCCTCTTCACTGCATTTGGATTCGTTTTTATCTCCACTTTCTCCCCCTCTCTGCGATGAGATCTCGCTGTTATTCCCTGGAGGCTCCTCGTCTGTCCCAAGCCCAGCAATGGCTTCCTTAAAAGCAGCATATTCCTCGTCCTGGGCACAGCTCTCCGTGTGGGAATCCTGCCCTGGGCGACCTGCTGGGGAGGAGGAGGAGGCATCTGTATCCAAAGTGGCCAGGAGTTTGCTCTTCTTCACGGCCACCAGGCTGGACTCGGTCAGTTCTATCAGCTGCTTCAGATCCTCCTGCAGCTGCACCAGGTCCGAGTGCTGCGACGGGTCCTGGCCGGCCCCCAGCGCCAGCTCCACCTGCTCCAGCTGGGCGTTGTAGGTCTGGATCGCCGCTTCCAGGCTCTCTTCATCCATCATCGCCACCGCGAAGGCGCTTTTACCCGCGGCCTTTCCGGGAACTCACAACACATTCAGCGTTCACTCCGGAGCTTTCCGGGTAACAACTCCGCAGAAGAGACCATCCATCCCGCCGTCCCGCTCCTGCCCTCGCAATTCACCAGGGCGATGGCCCTGCTGGAAACGGGCGGCGGGAGAACCCACGGAGAGAGGCGAGGCCGGGCCTGGCCCTGCCCTGACCCCGCCACGGCGCCGCTCCTCCCGTGCAGCCCTGGCACTCCCCTGTAGCACCGCCGGGACCGCCACAGGCCCCACTCCGCCCTCAGCCAGACGGGGCCCCGCCAGCGGCCGCCATGACACCCTCCACTTCCGCCCTTGGCGCCCCCACTTCCGGCTGCGCTCGCCAACGCGTCACCTCTCTCAGCGCCGCGGCGGCGCAGCTGGGCATCATGGGAGTTGTAGTCCGCTACGCCGCACCGTCCAGCCGCGGTGGCCGCGCCAGGACTACATTTTCCAGAGCCCCGCGCGCGGGACGCCGGCGGCCGGCGGAGCGGGGCGGCCGTGAGGGGAGGTGGCTCCTGCAGCTCCTCCGGCAGCGGCTCCTCCGGCACCGGGTGAGCGGCCTGGGGCGCTGGGCTCTGTCCGCCTGCCCGCCGCGCTCGGGGGGGCGGCAGCGACAGCGACAGCGACCGGGGCACGGCTGCGCTTGGGGCCGACCTACCGGGCCGGGACCTGGCGCTGGGCCGTGAGTGGGAAATGGCGATGTGGGCCCGTGTGTCCCTTCAGCCGTGTGAGGCTGTGGCAGGGAAGGAGGAGAGGGATCTCCGGGATGTGGAGGGATGTCACGGGGCAGCGGGCCGGGGGTTCCCCCCGCGGGGACGGCCGGAGCTCCCCCTCGCACAGCTGGAGGCGAAGGGTCCCGATCCCCCATAGACACCTGTGGGGGTGAAACCCGCACGCTCTGGGATGCCCTGCCCTCCCTTACCATGAGCCCCCTGACTCCTGCTCTGGAGCGCTTCTGTTTCCCTCTAGGTGAAGGTGTTTGACTTCAAAGTGATCATTTAACCACACACTTGCTCAGAGGCAGCTGCTTCTCAGAGTCTCTGCCTCGAGGTTCCCTTTATCTGTGTTTGAACAGAGGAGCTGTTGCAATGGCATGTGAGTCAGCAGGAGCACTTGATGCCAGTGCTTCCTGCAAAGCTTCTCTGCCTTGTGTGTGCAAATCCAGCAAGAAAAAAGACAAAAGGATGGGCTTCTGCAGGTGCTGATGTCACTCTGGTTCTTAGTCATGTTTTTTTTGGTGGGCAACTCACATGTCTGGTCCTCATGGTCTGTGAGATGACCAAATACTGTTTGGTGGATGCCACAACCTAAGGTTGTTGCTGGACAAGGCTGGAATTAAGATAAGAACGGGGTTTATGTGCCTTTAGGATACTCTGCACTCAGTTCAGCCAGTAAAGACCCCAAGATGTTTTTATAGGGGTTGTGAACAAGGAGGGGAGGCTGGCCTGTACATTCTTGCTCAAAATACCTACTCTGTGTATTTGTATAAAGTTCACTTCATTTTCTGTGGGTCTTACATTTACTGCAAGGCGTGTTCAAGCTCTTCCTCAGCTCCCCTTTAAGTAAAGTTGTCAGACAGAGAGTGACTTTGCAGCAGGTGCAGGCACAGAGGTTCAGTTCTTTGGGAGATAATCCTTCACTTGTGTACATTTGAAAATTCGACCTTCAGCTATTTTCATGGTCTCTCTTGAATCTGTGATTTTTCCCGTGTTTGCCTCCATGGGAGAGTTACTGATAAAAGGGTAACATCATTTATTTGTCCAGGGTTGGGGAAAACTTGTGTTGTGGAATGAGAGGCTTTTGGGAATGACCTCTTTTTTAATGATTTCCTGGCATTTGTTGCAGGAGCAGGATGTACACGCTGCTGTCAGGGCTCTATAAGTACATGTTCCAGAGGGATGAGTACTGTGTCCTGATCCTGGGTTTGGACAATGCTGGTAAAACTGTAAGTGCTGTTTATCACTTTGTGGAGGGCACACACATTTCTAAATATCCTCCAGAGATAAATCTTCCATCACAGGTCAATCTTTCTTCAGCTGTATCATGAGTTAGTGCTGTCACATGAAACAATCAAGTTTTCCCCATTACTTTAATTTAGCACAAGCTTTCAGGGATGTAGCTGAGGCTTTCATAATCTCATAATCACCTGTGATCCCTTCTTTCCATGCTAAAATAGGGAGCAAAAAGAGGATGGTTTGTCCAAAATTAGGTAAGGCAGTATCTGTTCTAGCAGGATTTTGCAGAAATGGAAAGGAAGGTCTGGGCTAGGATTGCCCCAGCAAGTAAAATATGTGACAATAAAAACTTTGTCTTATTCCTTTTCAGACCTTCCTTGAGCAAACTAAAACTCGATTTAACAAGAACTACAAAGGGATGAGTTTGTCCAAAATCACAACCACTGTAGGCTTAAACAGTAAGTAAATTTGTTTGGAATTCTTTCAGCTTTCCTGCACAGACAACAGCTGGTTCTTGTTTGAGAGACTTAAGAATGGACAAGGGCAGAATAGTTCCTGGAAACAGAGATCGTATCTCCCAGCTGCCCAGGAGGAAAACACCCTGAGGCATTAAAACCTCAAGTATCCTGTTTCAGTGCCGTGCTCAAGCTAAATTTCACTAAAGTTCATTCCTTGGCCCTATCCTGGTATTTGCATGGCATGACCCAATTTTTGTGGTCACTGCAGTTGCAAGTAACCACTTCCTGTGATTCGTTCCCCTGCAAACCTGTGCTGCCCCAGATTCCTGAGTGGAGTGTGCAGGTGTTTGTGCTTTGCAACACCTTTGGTTTTCACTGGATTGTCTTCTCTTCTTTCCCCCTAGTTGGTACTATTGATGTTGGCAAAACTCGGCTGATGTTCTGGGATCTTGGCGGGCAGGAGGAACTGCAGTCGCTTTGGGACAAGGTTAGAGATGTGGGTTTATTTTATCTTAATTTATTTTGTTTACACAACTTGCCCAGAGCAGCTGTGGCTGCCCCATCACTGGAAATGTTCAAGGCCAAGTTGGATGGGGCTTGAAGCAAACTGATCTAATGGAAGGTGTCCCTGCCCATGGCAGGGTGTTGGAATTGGATGATCTTTAAGAACCCTTCCAACCCAAACCATTCCATGTTTACTTTTAGAAGTGATTTTGCTCTGTGTTGAGCAGACCTGCAAACACAACATTCTCTGTGCCTCCATTCTCTCCAGACAGCTGGCTCTAACTGATTGATTTCTTCCATATGTACCAAAATTTTACCAAATTACAATAAAATCAAGGAGAGGAGCAAATGGTCGCAGTGGATCGACAGCAATATCTGTGTTCTCCTTTCAGTACTATGCTGAATCCCACGGGGTGATCTATGTTATTGACTCCACGGATGAGGAGAGGCTCTCAGAGTCTAAAAGAGCTTTTGGTGAGTACAATGTGAAGAAAATAGAGCCAAAAGGTTGTATCCAATGAAACTGTAATGCAAGAAAGAGCCTCTTGCTTCATCCCTCTGTCCAGATAGTCTGTGCCATGCATTTGTACAGCTTCCAGAACTGGCTAAATCTCTGGTTTTATTTCTGTGCTTTGTAGAGAAGATGATTACCAGCGAAGCTCTGGAAGGGGTTCCCATTCTGGTGTTGGCCAACAAGCAGGATGTAGAGGTAAGATTCTTGCAGATTTTCATAAATGAGCAAATAAGCCTTGGGAAGGTGAGCTCTACATTCAGGTTAAATTTGATTTACATTCCTGGGCTGATCCTGTGGCATTTTCCCACCACAGCAGATAACTGCCTTGAATTTAGTTGAGCTTTTTTCCCAGTGGTATAAATGAGCACATAGTTGTGAACTCTTTATGTAAACAGAACAACCTGCATAGCCATGTTGGGTCTTTCTTGTACCATGACTGGGTATATTGATACTGTTTTTTCCTGTTTATTCAGAAAATAAAAAACGTTTAGCACTTTGTTTAGGCTGCTCTTTTAAAACCCAGGAACAGCACAACAAATGTATGTGAAACAGTATCATCCTTTTCCCATAACTAGATAAGGATCTGTTCAAAAAACATTTGTTTGTCCTAAGGCATTCCATCAATGTCAGCAGTAAATGGCAAGGAAAGCTCTTTTCTGGTAATACAATTTAAATTCCTTCCAGCATATCCAGAACTGCAAAGGTCTTGGTTTGGATTTGCCAGACTCGTGGGTGGTACAGTGTTTAGGTGATGCAGCCAGGGCCATCATCATCTCCCTAGGCTTGGAAATAAAGGAAGGGAGTGCCTAAAGTGGTCATGGTGTTTTCCATATGTTTCTCCTGCTTTCCCCTGCGTTGTACTTGGAATTCTAGGACTGCAGCTCCAGTGACTCATCTCTAGAGGGAGCCAGAGGCTTCCAGTAGGATTTGGAGCACCAGCCCTGGCAGCTGGGCTCAGTGTCTGTCCCAAAGTATGCAAAGACTTCTCACCTTCTTCCTTTGGACTTTACAGTTGTCCGACTGATTGCACTTGTGTGAAATAATTGAGACTTCCATAGAAATCACTTTGGCTTTACAGGAGGGTTTGGTTACACTTCACGTGTACCACACGACAGATTGGGTTTTGGATGATCATAAGATTATTTAAGAGATTATCTAGTCATAGAAGTAGTTGGGGGTGTTTTTTAAGTTTAAAGGGTTTTTTTACATACCTCAGAGTAAGATAACAAAAGCTCTGACTCAATGCCTGAAATTACCTGGAGTGTAACAATTCTGTGAACAGGCACCAGTGCCCCAGGGTTCATTGTGTCCTCTCAGCACTGCCAAGCACAAGTGGTATTTGGTCGTATCAGGGGATGAAATACAGTCATAGACTGCAAAACACCAATTCTAAGATTGTGACAATACTGAATGAGATATTATTTTGTACCAGGAGAATGCTCTATATCCAGCAGGGGCTGCATCATTTTATAATTAATTAAAAGACTGAGTCAAATGTGTGTTATGGAAGAAGTTTGTTTTGGTTTTTAAAGGAACTGTTACTTTGTAGGGGAGTTAAATGTCTACTGTATGATAACTGCCGTGGACTGCCTTTCAACTCAGAATGGCGCCTTTGGAAATATGTCTTACTGCAGAAAAAACTGCAAAGTAAGAATTGGTATTTGCTGTTTGATGTGATTGCAGCTGTTTAAAGGTTTATACAAGTCTATATTTCTGAGCTGTGCAATGAACTGTTACAGCTGAGGGTAGAATGGCTTGTTATGGAATACTGTTAAAAGTACTGGAAAACCTGAGCTGGAAAAAAAATAGCATCTGAAAATAACCAGGTGTTGCATGATGCCTTTGGAAGGAAGTTTTGCCATCCTAACCTAAAGATAAATTCTGGAAATCTAATTTGAAATCTCCAGAATGTTGAAAAGCCTCCTTATGTCTTTGGAAAATGCAAGGAGTCATGGTGAGTAGCAGAATACTCATTTCTTCATAGTTGTTAAAAAACAGGACTTCTGCATGAGAGCCATTCCAATTTCCAACTGAAGACACACCAGAGCTTTCCTGTAAAGTTAGTTTTAATTTAAATAAGCTTGTTTAATTTGAGACTCTACTATGACTTGTTTAAATCTAAACAAGCTTAAGTTATATTTTAAAATAAGTTTGTAAAAAAGGTAGCCCAGAACCAGTCAGGTTGATCAGACTTTTTATGGAATAGTTTCACTAGGTGATTCATCTTCCTGTAGTTTCTCTTTTAGTTCTATTCTGGTGATTGATTACTTTTGAGATCACTGAAGAGCCTGTACTTGAGGTTTTATCCTGCAAGGTTTTATTCTGACGGGAGACCAAACAGCAGCATTGTCTTTGCTGCATTGGATCTGGTGAATTGATAGAGACTCTACAATGTAATATTTTTGACTAAAACTTGCTGCTTGGTAGAGTTTGGGTGAACCGTTGTTGAGTCTTAATTTGGGTAATGCTGTTCTGAACCCAATTCACGAAAGGACTTTGTTTTAGTCCTAGCTACATTATGCCTTGAAGGGCCTTAATGAGAAGGTGTTTTGCAGTGCTATTTTGGGGAAATTGAAATGAAAATACAGTTTGTCATGTGTTGTGTGAGGTTCCTCTGAACTGGCAGATGGATACCATGGCTCGTGAAAGGTCACTGTGAGTTGTGTTATTGTAGTGGGCACTGTTTGTGTGATCACAGGTCTGGTTTCCGTTTGCCTTTGGGTTTTGTGGTTTCAGCTGAGAAACAAAACATCTGTAAACAAACATTTTGTGGTGTGGCTGGGGAGGTCTGTCTGGCAAGGCAAGGGGAACTTGGAAGCCACAGCTGACATTTTCCCCTGAGCATGAGAAGCTCAGGTGCCCCTTGCTGGATAATCTGATGGATAATCTGCCTCATCCTCTGATGTAAGGTGAGATTCCAGTTCATTGGCTTCCCCTCGAACACTAAAGCAAGACTTCTCCACACTCATGGTTTGGTGTTATCCCTCTGGTGTGCTGCTCTACTTCATCCTGAGGGGAAAAAGTTATTCCCAAGAACAGGAGTGGTGTTGTGATGCAGTGGCACCCTGCTGTAACAATGTGAAAGGGGCAAAATCTCCAAAGCAAAACTCTGATGCAAGTTTCCATGGAGAGCCATGGCTGGACAGCTCCGTGGAACACAGGGCAGGACATGGTTATAGCAGAGGGCTGGAAAGGGAGGTGATGACAATGGATTATACTGGGAGGAAAAAATGGCTGTAATTTTAGGTTGCACTGGGAAAAGTGGATTCTCAAAGGGCTCAAGAATGGGTGAGGTGAAGGATGTGGGTTCTCTGTGCTGCAGAGTATGTGCAGGTGTGCTGGTCTACTGACTGGTTTGGGGGAGTTCATTGCCTGATTGCTTTGCCCATGCAAGTAGAAATCAAGGACAGCATAGCTGTGCTCTCCTACCTTGAATATTTACAGATTTATTTTAAAAATATTTAAATGTATATCATAGTTCAGAAAAGGGGAAGTTGTTATAAAATGATATTAAACTGTGGGACGCTTAAAGTATATTTCAAGAAACATTTGCTCAGTTTCAGCTGCCTCGAGGTTTAACCTTCCTGCTGTCAGGTCTCATTGACTGAAAAGAAAGAAAAGAATTAAAACATAGCTCAAACTACTGACACACAGCTCTTCCTCTTTCTCATCGGTTGAGTGATTGACTTGTCCAGACTCTGGCTTAAACCAGGAGGTATTTGGACCTCCTGGGCAGTGAACATCATACCAGACTAAAGGACATCTTTTACAAACCCATAAAGAATGGTTGGTTGCTATCTCTTGCCCATCTTCTAGATCTACTGGTATGAATTCCAACTCCCAAATCCAGTCTGACTCCCTCTAAAGTTAGTATTTGGGGGGTTTTTAATTAACTATTTGCCCTGTGGCTGATAGCTCATCCATATGAACTGCAGGTTTCTCACTTGGCAGAAATCCTGAACTAAATTGTTAGGGATTTGGTGCAGTGATTTCAGTAACATTTCTGGATACAGTTTCCAGGCCATTCATTGAAAGGCCCAGTTTAAAATGCAGGTTGAGGTCGTAAGAAAGTACAGTCGTTGAAAGTTGCACAACTAATGGAGTCGAGGGCACTGGGTGAATTGGGTGTTGTTAAACTCCTCTCAAGACATTTCTTAAGAACCCTTCTTATTTATAAGCAATGAAACCTGCTTACTTGTTGTATGGTTATCTCCACCAAAGTTTCCTGTATTTTATTTCTCCAGAATCAGTGTTTTGCAAAATGAATGGCTGGTATCATTAATTTCCATATTTCTGTTCTCTCAGAGTTTACATCCACTTGGCTGATCCTCAGGACTCACAAGGGTCCGATTTGACAGTTGTGTAAACACTTGTCCAGGACACGTATTTGGGTCTCACTGGTGGTTCAAAACACATATTTGAGCCTCATCGAAGTCCAAAATGTTTTTGCAGAGAGAGGAGGAAAGGTGGGGTCGTGGCCAGCTGAAGTCCTTAAATGGCTTATCCAGGGTTTCTGAGGAAAAAGTGAGCACTGAGATCAGGAAGGATCTGACGGCTGGTGATTTCTCCTTTAGCTGTTTCCTGTGCTCAGGGAGATGCAAGTCCAGACTTCAGCAGGGCAGGTTTGCTTTTGTTGTTTGTAGCTCTAAGAATAAGATTTTTGTGGTAACGTTGTGATTTATATCAGGAACGTAATGCACTGGTTTATCAGGGAGTTTATGATTTGTGTTGTAAAGCCACTTCCCAGCAGCTTCGTGGCAGCCTCACAAAAGTGCAAGACCTGTTGAAAGTCAAGGGCACAGTGACATCAGGCAGGAGAAAATGTGCTGCATTCCATGCTGCTGGAATTTCTCTGGAAGCAAACAGACACATGCAGGGTGGTCATGCCTGTAATGGCAAGGAATGTGTTAAGAACTTTAAAAATTCCACATCCAAGCCATTTTGTGAGAGTGCCCAGGCTGCTGGCAAAGAGCCAGCTGGGCTTGTGGCAGGTACAGCCTTTCAAAAGCTTTTGTAAATAGTAAAGCTCTTGTAGTGTCTTGGTAGACAGAAACTGTGTGTAATGATGGGGCGGGCTGGAAGGATTATCCTGAGGAGGTGGAGGTTCGTATTTTCAGGACTCTATTTGCTTAGAAGTGCACAAATTAAGGATCAGGGAGGTGTGGCAGTGTGTGTGTGCTGACTGCAAACAGCATTCTCTTTGGTGAAAAAAAGAACATGTTAACTTCTTTGGAATGTAAAGAGGTGAATTTGCTGTGTTGGTGGGTGAGGAGATTTAACCTCACAGTGTTGCCATCCTGACTGAAGCAAGGCTGCAGATGTGGTAGGATTAATTGTGGAAGAAGATCACCATCTCTTGCAGCACAGAAAACAAGCTCTTCTTTGGTTCCCTTTGCAGACTTGTCTGTCAATACCTGACATCAAGACAGCATTTAGTGACTGCATTAACAAAATTGGGAAGAGAGACTGCCTGACTCAAGCCTGCTCAGCCCTTACTGGGTGAGTATGAGAATGGGTGGAATTTTAGTTGACTGAGCAACTGTGGGGTGTCACACACAGAGCAGCATTATAGGATTTACTAACCCCTGAAAGGGAGCTGGGCTTCCTCAAAGCGCTGACCTGTTTGTGAACCTTGGATGTGCACCAGGTCAGTATCTTCATCTGTGAAACCTGAAGGAAACGTACTGCTGGCTGAGAGCAACAGGTCTTGGAGGCATAGTTGTTGTCCTGTATCATCCCTTCTCCACACACAATTATCCTTGCAGATGCTGACTTGTTGCAGCTCCTGGCTTTTAGGTTAGAAATCAGTTGAAAATGCAGCTGTCGATGCCACTGTCAGAGAAATGGGTGGTGCTTTGCTGCTACTGCTGTAATTGTGCTTCTGCTTTCGTATTCTTTGGCATGCAGATGAGCTTTGTGATGTAGATAATGTAACAGTCTTCAAGAGTGTTCTTACATGGAATTTAAGCCTGTGGTTTAAAATTTGATGACTAAAACAGATGAAAATCTGGGCAAGCACAGCTGCATGTCCTGACCTTGACCAACCCGCTACATTCTTGGTATCTCAGCATCACTACTGCACTTGAGTCTTGCAATACTTTGGTTACACTTTCAGTTCTATGAGTGGAAAGTGCTATTTGTCCTAAGTCAAAAGTTCTGGTCTAGATGGAGGAAACAATCCTGGCTGAATTACTGCCTGTGCTGAATCCAGAGCTTTGAGACTTCTTTTTTAAATCTAGCAAGAGGTCTGTGTTATCATACGAGCTACTGCAAAGGATAAGAAAAACCTCTTAAACCATGAAAAAAGTCTGTTGTCTGCATTGCTATGAATCATATGCCATTAAGCAGATGAGTGACCACAAGAACAATGGTTAAGCACTGCCTAAGAAGTGTTAGATAATAACCTTATGAAAAAAAACCTTTTCAAACACTTCTAGTTTTGGTCTGTGTGGAATTCCCTTTCAAAATGTCAATCTGAGCATGCATTAAAATAATAAATAACTTACAGAAGTCCTGGCTGGGGGGCTGTGCAGACTAGCGAGGTGGTGAATTGCTTGATAGCCCCAACACAGATGGGATCAGGATTGCAAGATCTGCTGCAACCAGTTTGAGGTTTGTGGCAAAATAACCTCAAACCAGCTGTCAGGTGTGCTTGATAATTGTTCATCCCAAGATTTCCACAGAGTTGGTGACTAAATTGGATGTAGACATGTACAGACAGCAGAAAAATAAAGGATGGTGTTTATATGCTGAGTTAGAAGAAATCAGATCCCTATTGTTTGTGGGAGAAGTAACATAGTAATGCCAATAAATAACTGCAGGGCCCAGCTCTTCCCTTCCTCCTGTAAGGGCTCAGGGCTTTCCTGAACCACGTTTGCTTGTTGTTGATTTATTTTAAAACCTTGTCTGCTTATCTTTTTTCCTTAGCAAAGGGGTGAACGAAGGGATTGAGTGGATGGTGAAGTGCGTGGTGAGGAATATCCACCGCCCCCCAAGAAAGAAGGACATCACGTAAGGAATTCCAAGGCAGCCAAGGAATGGACAGTCTTTTTCCACACAGTTTTGTGTTCCCTTTAAAGAAAGTGATCCACTGGATTCCTATTATGCCTGATTCTTTCCTAAGTTTGGAGACAAATATCTCTTTCTGCATCTAAAAAAACATGACCCAAGGATTCCAACTGGGTGGGGGGTGGGAATCTCTTACAATAAGTGTTAAGTCTTTGACCTAAGAGCATCCTATGTAGCAACCTACACACATTGTTGCAGATGCAAAGGACTTAGTTTTCTACTGTTTTACTTTGTGATTCCTGATTTGTTAGTCTAACAGGCTGGAGGCCAGCGACATGAAGGAACTCCTGAAGGAACTGTAGATGAATGTGGGAGGGGAGGAACAGCCTGGGGAATGGCTGTCCCTCCTAACTGAGAAGATCCCTTGCTGCTTCAGCCCCACGGTGACTGCAGGGTGTTACTGGCCCTGTTATGCTGCTGTTTTTGTGGTGGGGAGAGACAGTGTTGATTAGAACTTGATTTTCAGTCGGCATGGTGACTTGTAACTTTGGCCTCTGGTGAGTGCAGACATGGAAGCCAGCAACTGCACAATGGTCACAGGATTGTGGAATCGCTGAAGTTGGAAAAGACCTCAGAGACCATCAAATCCAACTGCACAGTTGTATGCTGGTTAAAATAGGTATTCCTACCAGGGACGTGGACTCCAGAAGCACTGCCCTGCTCTGACTGCCAATCTCTCTGTGTATTCTCTTTAATCCTAAGACTAATTTGGATCTTCTGTAACTGGAATGAATCAAGGCCCTCTCTGTGATCTTTCTTGGCCAAAAGCAGAACCTGTAGGCAGGGAGAAATCAGTATGCAATAAAGCTTCCTACTTCTTTGAACTTCTTTGGCTGAAACAAGTAATGTTTTGGAATAACAGTTCTTAGCCTTCTGGCTTTTTGAAATGTAAGAAAGAACAGAAAGGCAGCACTCAAAGTCAAACAGTGCTCAGTTCTTACGTCACCTCAGCTGAATCTGCTGATATATCACTACCATTTCCCTGAATATGTCATTTTACATGAATTTGATGGTGGTTTGGCAGTGGGTATTGCTCCTCGCCTGTTTCAGTTACTCTTGGTGTTGTTTGCTCATTTAATGAAGGGGTCATTAATCAAGCTGTACTTGAGCACGTCAGCAGTATTTGTTTAAAGTCTGTGAGTTGGAGTGTGTCAAAGAACTTTGTGCTGAATTTTCTGCATGCAATTCATTGCAGATTTTTGTTGGAGGCGGATATTCATTCACTCACATTGGATCAGAGCACGAGGGCAGCTGGACTGTGTCATTAAGCACATGAAGTCAGTGGAAATAGTTGCAAAGTGGAAAGCAGAATCTTGCTTTTCCTTAAGTAAGAGAAGTAAGGCTCCTTCAGACCTCCTGACCCAGTCAGGTTTCTTGGTGTGCTCTGTGAATGTGGAGGATCCCTCGAGATCACTCGCCTGCTGTAGGAAGTGGCACTTTCTCTGGGTGCTGCATGTGATGTAGGGCTGAGATTTTCAAGAGTACAAAAGTTTTGGAGACCCAGTGGCCAGTGGTTGTCAGGAAAATCTCTCTCACTGGGCTGTGTTGAAAAGCTGACTGTTTTTAAGGTGATTTTGTAGCCCTGGCTGTTTTGGTTGGCAGGGTTGGTATTGACAATTAAGATTTAGAACAGTAACTAGTGAACAAAAGTACCTTGCTGAGAGACAAAACACTTTAGTCAAGTAGCTTGAAATATCTCTTGTGGGATACCAGGGGTTTTCCAAGCTTTCCACATATTCTTTTCAGATCTCTTGATCTCCCTCTTCCCTGGGAGAGCAGGAAGGAAAAATGATTTCTAGACACAGACTGCTTTGTGGCCCATAACAGCAGGGGGGTCTTAAAGCAAGTATTTTTACCTTGGGATTCCAAGGTCTCAGGCATGGGTGAGCCTTTCTCCCAGAGACATGCCTGAGCTGTGGTAGGTACATATGAGCACGCTGTGATGGCCACAACAAACCAGGCACGGTTTCTCTGAAACAGAGAGTGAAAAGTGCACTGTAATTCAGAGTGAGCTTCCAGAGCAGTATCCCAGCAGCTACCAGACAGGACACTTTTTATATTTTGATCAGAAATTTAATAATTTATCACATGTTTTCATGCTTACAGGAAGCACAGACTCATTTAAAATGCTTTTGCATTGCAAATGACCCTCCTGCCAGACCTCAACCAAAGCAAGGGCATTTCTGAGTAGTTCAAATGAAATCAGGTTTTCAGATTTTTGATACATTTGTGTTGGACCTATTTTGCCTGTGCCAGCTCACAGCAGTGTATTTCTCTGAAATGCTGCTTTGTCCTCCCAAGGTGAACAGATTCATTATCTATCTGCATTTAGCAATCCCTGTTACCATGCTACACATGAGATCAAGGTAAATGTCTAATAACCTCAGCAGAGATTCCACTTGCCTTATTTGAACATTGGCAGATGATTACATTTTTCTCACCCATCTGGAATTTCCTATGCAAAGATTTATTATCTTGTAGCAACAGGAGGCAAGAGCTAAAAAACCACTTCTAAGGCTTTTAGAATCTCTATGAAATACAGTGCTGTCTGTGCTGGCAATCCCATCTTCATTTGGAACTCTGTAAAGACACAGAGTAACTGAGAAACAGCATTTTGGCTGGTACACCTAATCCTATCCCGTCCTCACATGAGAGAGCAGTGACTTGCAGTCTGGCACTTTGTGTCTCAGGCGTGCTGATGTCAGAGCTTATCCCACTTCCCAGGACATCCCGTCCCACAGAACCAGGGGAAAAATACCAGGATAAATCAGACACAGCTTCATGTTAAGTCCAGCATTTTAGTCCATGCTGTGGCCTGTAGCATCTGGTGAAGGTGAAGCAAGCAGAGGCTGTTTGGGATCTGTGCCCACAACCATCCTTTTCTGCTGAACTGAAATCAGCTCATCGTAACAAAGTGGACCTAGTATCCAGTGCTGTATGGTGGTTTTATTCCTAATTGATCTATTTTTAGTCTTTGTTAAGATCCTACTTCTGTACTGCTGACACATCCAGCATGTCCATCTGTTTAGGGAAAGGCTCTGCTGTTACACATACAGATCACAATCTCTAGTGAGTCTCCTCCATGATGATGTTTTAGCTGTGCATGAGACTGTTGGGTTAGTCAAGGTTTCCAGAAGTGCTCATGATTACCTGACTCTGAGCTACCAGTGCAGGTTTGGAAAATCAAGAAAGACAGGCTGAACTGACCCCGCACTGCAGTTGGGATCTAGGCCAGGTGGCCTCTCAAAATTCCCTTCTGGCACAGTTTTCTGTTCAAACTGGTCTCAAATCTCTCTCTGGGGAGATAAGAGGCAATGGTGAGGTGGGAAGAGCCATTGCTTTCTACTGAGCTCTTATCAGGACCAATGATATCAGAGAAACTACAGCAGGTGCTTTTTCACAATGGAATTTTACACCCATTGGAAATCCCACGCAAAACATTCCTAGTGGATAACACAGTTATTGTTTTCTGGACCTTGGGTATTTCCCACAGCATTGCCATTGGGTTTTGTTTCTTGTGCTTTTGTAATCCCTTAGGGTTGTTTTTCTGCTCCTCTGGTAAAAGCAGCTTCCATGGGGGCTTTCCATTTGTTTCTTTACACTCACTTTGTTTTTTTTTATTTCCAAACCACCTGCAAGAGGCTTTAGTCAGAGCTGTCAGTAGTGACTGCTCTTGTACAACTTCATCTACACAACTCACATCTGATCACAAGCCTTCACTCCTGACACCCATTACCTCAGAAGGAAGTGATGCTTAAAATTCCTGGTGAAGCAACAAATTGGTACTAAAAAGAATCAGACCTCATGGAAAATTACAAAGCTCTGACACAGAAAGCATGGACAGCACAATATGCAACATGATCAGGGAAAAAATTACCCAAAGTTTTTCCATGAACCAGGTGCTCATTAAGTGGAAACAAGGAGAGGAGGAGTGTTGGCAGTTGACTGCACAATGCCAGAATTCTGCCTGACGTTTATTCTCAAACACATAAAATCACTTTCTGGAGGCAGGGATCTCTTTGTTCCATCTCGGTTGCACTCCTTCCTTAAGGCTGCTTATGTCAAATAAGTTTCAAAATTTCTATGTTGTTATCAGTGTCCTCTTGAATACCACATTCCTCACATGCTTTTTTGAGGGTGTCCTTGCACAGCCTCGCCTTTCCCACATGCTAGGCGTAGTTTTGAAGGTGAGGCAGTAGGTAGGAACCCACAGGATTCTTTCCTTGAGACAAAATCCTTGCTGGACTAACACTGCCAACTCATGAGTAGTAACTTCTGTTTGTGCTTGGGCCATCTTGTCTAGGGAGTGCTTTTGCCAAGAAGGTTTGGACCTGATGATCCTTGAGGTCCCTTCCAGCTCAAGATTCTGTGATTCTCCATCATTTGAAGTATACATCCTTCAGCTGAATGCATTTCATGCTAAACATTTGAAGTAACTAATCCAAGCCTCTGATCCAGTGCAGCCTTAAACCATGTGTATTCAGTACATATCGGAAGAACTGCTCTGAGGGTAAACTAAATTCACTGTGAAATTAAGTGTATCCTTAAGTGCTTTGCTGAAACAGAAACCTCTAGAGTTGTTTCTGTTGTGTTCCAGTTCAGTTCATAGCCAGAAACAACTTTGCCAGTTCTCAGAAGTCAAAGAACCTGATACTGTCTCACTGGAGTTTTCCTTCATATTTTTTTTTTCTTTTTTGAGTCACACTCCCACAAATAATTAAAGGGTTCCATAAAGCAATCATAAGGAGGAATAAAGAATTTTTTGTTCCCAGAAGCTGGTATTACAAACGACACCTCCTGTAACAGTAACAGGCAAAGGAATGCAGGAGCATTTCATAGAATCAAAATATCCTGAGTTGGAAAGAACCCACAAAGATCATTGAGTCCTACTCCATGCTGAGCTTTTACTGGGTTTTGTGACCAAAGCCCTTCAGATGGGCTCTTCTGCCAGGGCAGCAAGAGGACCCTTGGGATATGGGGGGCTGTCCTGCCCTGTTGAAAGATTTTGCTCCTCTGACACAAACAAGGCTTACTTTTACATGAAATATTTGCAGTTACATGTGATACCCCCAATATCTACCATCATGCTGTGACAGGGCACCTTTGCCCTGGACAGGACAGGAGTGGGGGTGAAGGCAGCTGTGGCCTCCTGCAGAAGGACAACAACTGAACCAAAACCAACTGATCTCACACAGCAAGCATTAAGCTCTCACAAGTCTGTACTCACATGCTCAGCATGGTGGAAATTTTGACAACTCACCTTCACGCCATGAGAATAGGCAGGATCATGGGATAGCTCACACCCCAGGCTGTGAAAGGCTAGTAACTATGTCATGAATATATCTGGTATATCAAAGGGGATCTCTGTAAACAAGAGGTGCTGAGTCACAGGTGAGGTGGTTCCTCCATGACGTGACAGCACACATGAAACTTGAGTGAAAGAAGAACTTGGGTTTGATCTTGTCAGAGCTAATCTGTCCTTTCAGAGTCATGGAGTGGGGAATGTACACTCCTATTCTTATCCCCCAAGTTTCCCAGCTAAAGAGTTCTAGTCTTAACTTACAGGAAGACCAAGAGAAATTCAATAAATCACCTACCAAGCTCCAGCATCACGGAAGGAAGGAGAGAGAGATGGAAATAAAAGACAGCAGCAGGGAATCTGTGTGGTCTGACTGAGGCTGAAAAAACACATTGGAGTAAGTCCCTTAAGCCAATCTGGATTCTCCAAACCTTTATCTGGTCCCTTATTCTTCCAAATCAAAAACACCCTGACATACATCCTCACTGAGCTTGTGTCCTCACAGCAATAGCTGGGAAGTTGTAATTCCCTCTGCTTCTGCAGGAAAATTATCAAGTCTCTCAGCTCCCCTCCCATGGTATAGCTAAGTCACCACATTGCTGGAGCTCCACTATGATCAGAGCACATGGGAGAGCCCCAGACTAAGCACAGCCTGTGCCCTGGGTGCTCAGTGCTCTTCCTGGGTGAGCAATGATGAAAACCACAATGGGCACTTCAGTTCTCCCCACAACCCCGTGGCACTGCGAGGTGTGGAATCCCCAATACTGCTTAGTCACTTGGACACAGCAGATTTTCTGACCTCTCTCCCTAAAGACCGTAATTGGAAAAGGCCTTTGTTTTCAAGAGCAAGGAAACAGTTGCTTGGGGAAGTGTCCTGTTGACCCAGACAGTAACTCATCAAGGGCTCGTGGTTCTAAGCAGTGAGGGTGTGGTGTATGGATATTGTAGCTGTGGCCATGGCTGTGTAAGCCAGGAAACTCCTGTAAATTAAAGGACATCAGGAGGTTTACTAATATATTCTGATTTTATTCAAACTAAAAGAAGACAGTGCTCAGACCTGATCATTGAAGTCTGACTACCTTAGGAGCCTAGGAGCCAGGTCAGGGGAGCCAAACAATGTCTGATCAAATAGAATCACAGAATATCCTGAGCTGGGAAGGACATACAAGGATCATCAAGTGCAACTCCTGGCCCTACACAAGACACCCTAAGAATGCCACCACATCCCTGAGAGCATTATCCAAATGCCTCTTGAACTCTGTCAGCCTTGGTGCCATGACTATTTCCCTGGGGAGCCTGTTCCAGTG
This sequence comes from Xenops minutus, assembly GCA_035221455.1. Taxonomy (NCBI): domain Eukaryota; kingdom Metazoa; phylum Chordata; class Aves; order Passeriformes; family Furnariidae; genus Xenops; species Xenops minutus. The sequence goes on along the minus strand of JAWWEE010000051.1, from coordinate 7,490,395 downwards.
CCTGACCACCCTCTGGAGGAAGAACCTTTTCACAGCTCCAGCCTTTCCCTTGGATCCTGTCACTGGTGACCAGAGAACAGAGACTGGTGCTGCCTCTCTGCTGAGAATGTGTATCTAAATAGAAGAAATATAATTGTTTGCTATCCCTTGTAAATGACGTTTTAAGCCTCTCAGGATAAAAACAAGCTGTCCTGTGAAGGACAACTGGGCTCCCAACACTTACTTGGAAGCAAACACTAGGAATAAGTGAAAACTACAATATGGTACTCTGTAAGTGCCACAAGAAACCAGATCCAAGGTTTTGTTAATAAAGACAATTTCATGTTAGTATTTTTTTAGCTGCCTTTTAAATTGTTGACTCAGTGCTACAGCAATGTCTGAACAAGTCTGCTGAGTACTAAATATTCCCAAATAATCGAATCTACTCAGGGAGATGGTGATGAAAGGTACCATTGTCTGTTCTCACCTTACTCAGCAGCAGACAGCAGTAATTTGCTTTTTTTGGAACGTGATTACTCCAAAGACCTCCCAGCACCTCCGAAACGTGGAACCTGGAAAGATCATTCCATTTCATAGAAGGTCATAGAAGACCATCTAGTTCCAACTCCCTGCCATTTTACAAGGGAGAAGGAAGGGTCCTTTGGGGACCAACACAGGCAGTGAGGGGAGGGGTGGGGAGTGACACCCCAGCCTGTGCTGCACGCCAAGGTTAGACATGTCCCTGAAGTGAGGACCCTTTGGTGACACTTTACAGCCATCAGGCTGCCTAGTTGTGTTTGAGCTTCTTTAATAGGGGTACTGTTGACAAACCAAACTGTTTCCTTTTCATTCATCTTTTTCATTAAAAGGATTTATCAGCCAGATTCTGGGTTTGGTTAACCTGAGGCAAAAGTTCTGGTTTCATGAAAAGAAACATGAGGAGAAATGCTCAGGAGGCAAAGTTCCACTCAGCTCTGGCTGAATACAGACCCATGGCATGAGCCATGCTCAGCGCAAGAGCACCTGGTCCATCTCCTCACCTGGCCAAAGTGACACCGATGCTGGTCCATCCTCACTGCTTCGTTCCCCCTGTGTCCACCTGGCCCAATCTGGGACAAGTCACCTGCTATGTCTCCTCTTGCTTGCTCTTTGAGACTTCCAACTCTCTGGATGCTCCTGGAACACAGAAGAGAACAGAAATTATGAACTGAGGAGGGGAAGAAATGAGGGCAGGGATTGAGGTGAGACGCTGTGGGAGAAGAGCACCTCCTGACATCCATATTTGGTCCCATTATTTGGTCACTGCAGAAACATCAGTGAGGGACAAGTCTCAGCAGGGACAGCCTGGGCACAAAACACAGGGGATTACAGCCAAAAGGGAAAATGCTACAGTCAGAAGGAAAACAGAAGTGTGCTCCAAAATAAGATGAAGTTGGCACCTCTGGAATAGTGATGGGTGAATTCAGACAAGTTTGGTGTGTGTTAGCACTCCCAAATCCTCTCCCACAGTGTCAGGAGGGCTCAGCCCACAGTCACTGCTGAGTGACACAGGAGGGTGGGGACAAGGATGAAAACATGGGCAAATCTGCAGGCAGGAGAGTGAATTTACCCATCTTGTGACAAGGTAGCACCCCCAGGGACAAGAGGGCTGCAGGCTGTTTCAACAGGCTGGATTATGTGTTTGTATCAGTTTCATCCCCTCTGCATCCCTCTGCACACCTCAGAAAATTCCCCCCTTTGGTTTCCCCCCGCAATCCTGGCTCTCTGCACTTGTGAGGTCCAGGTGTGAGTGAGCTACATGTGACCTCACCAGAAAAACTCCCACTGACTCCTTCCACTCCCGTTAGTCATTCATTTAAACCCGTTCCAAGCCCTCAGAGCTGGACTCACACTTGTGCTCTCCTGGCATGAAGAGGGGCATGTCCCAGCAGGTCCTGCGAGGAGCAGGTCGGGAGCACGTCAGCTCCTGCCACTGGCACTCCAGGATTTGAGGCATCACTGCCAACCTGAGTCACTGCCACACCTGGCTGTGGAAAGAGGTGCCCCAGGAGCCCATGGCACTGACCTAACCCACCTCAGCACTTTAAACCAGCTTGTCCTTTTGTGGGGTTTGATCCTGTTTTAAGCATTTAACAGCAGAGGGAAGCCTGCTGTGGAAGAACAGCATGGGCTTTTTTGTGGAGTGCTTGTAAGCATTTGGAAAATCATCTTCTGCGTACTAAATATCTGAGTCATCCCTGGAAAGTGCTGCATCCACTTTTAGATGTTACCATGTGCAGTCCTCAGCCATGGCTTATGAGGAGAGTCATTTACACCATCAGGGGAAAAGCTGCTGACTCTTCCTTTTCTTTCTCTGGGCTTTGGAAACTTCAGTGGAAACCAAAAGGGGTTTTCATCCTCTTAATTTCAATTAGGTGAAAAGGTGAACTACCTCGTGATCAGCCCGAGGGTGGTTTGGGAGCACGTGCTGTGGTCTGGGTGTCAGGTGGTGGGAGTGGAGGCGGGGAGAGCTGTGGCAAGCACCATGCAGTGCTCCTCCTGGCTTTTCCAGCAAAGCCTGTTTCCTGGAAGCCGAGCAAGACTCACGTGTCAGGGTGTTTGGCCGCTGTTATAAAGTTCTATATTTACCAGTTCCTCTGCAGTCACCCCGTCTGTGAGAAACTCCCCTGTGCAGAAATTCCAACTAACTCGGCAATAAGGGAAACTGCCTCTGGCAGGGGGACACCTGGGGAGAGGCTCCAAACCCCCTCAGCAGAGCACAATAACAACACGTGGCTGCTCAGGAGATGCTGTTGCAGGACAAGTCACTCTGGTGGCACCAAGCCAGGGAGCTCATGGTGGTCAGGGCAACATCCCCCTGCCCAGCCCCTCGGTGCTGGGGGAAGCCTGGCAGTGCAGAGCTCTGCCCAAGCTGGGCCATCCCCACTTAATCACGCTCTCCTGCTCTGGCAAGCTGAGGTCTGTGGTCCCCACTGCCAGCTGGCACAGCACATGGGTGTCAGACACTCATCACCCCCACCAGGATGGGTCAGACATGGTTGACCCACACTTCATGCTGGGAGGGCTTTGGGGCTCAGTAAAGCATCACATCTTGGGAGGATGGGAAGGAGCTGGCAGCTCTCCTCCCCCTTTCACATCTACACAGGGTGTTTAACCTCTCGGAGTCTCAGTGGTGAGACATAAACTCTGGTAAACCTCTGGGTGAGAGCAAGCCTGTCAAAGCATCTGCTGCATCTGCTCTATCTGAAGGGACAAAGGGACTGTACAGAAAGGGGTCCAGGTGGGACAGAGCAATCACAATGTTCAGTAAACCCTCCAAAATAACAGAAAAGACTCCAAACTTCCCTCCTCTACACCAACATTCAGCAGAAAAAAGCGTTTCCTGGGCTCCTCTCCATGGCTGCTCTGCTTCCAGGTCTGCCAGCTCCTGATCAGACTGCCCACAGAGCCCCCAGCCATGAGACATTGCCAGAACAACCACAGCTGATCTGGGAGCCCAGGGACCAGCACTGGTTCCTTGGGACTCCCTGTGTACCTGCTGGAAGCCTCCAGCCCACACCCCAGGTTTTGCCTTGCTGGTGAGAGGGGCAGCAAGCCCCAAGGACCACATGGACTCAGCCACCAGGCCCCACAGGGACTTCCACTTCAGCACTGAGGTCTTTTGTCACAAAAAATACACAGAAAAGGCACCTCTTTCTCTTCAAAAGTCACCAAACTAAACCAGCATCTAAGATAGCAATTGTCAGCTTCTTGCCAATGATATTCCCGTTTTCCCTCCCAACTCCCATGGTAAACACATATTTGAAGAAGTGACCATGATGAGGATGAAGAACAGGAGGTGATTCCTGCACTAAAAAACATCTCCATTCTTGGTCTGCTTCAGACTAAGGAGACTGAATCCTTCGTGCTGAGTCAGGACTAACTGCAATGCAGCAGGATGGGAATCCCTCAAGGACCTGCAGCCAGTGCCAGAGGTTCCGGCTGCTCCAGCCTTCAATCCATCACCCCTGGGTGTCCTGCCTTGCACTCTGACTTGGAACAAACTGCTGCAGCTCTGCTTCAAGTCTCACAGTGCTCTGATGGAAACCCTCCTCATCTGCTGCCCCAGCTGCTCTTGGACTGTGCCAGCACCACTTCTCTCCTGCCAAGGGACTTGGAGGACACTTGGGGACTGAGCTGCACCCCACTGGGATAAAGTAGCTTGGAAGGGCAGAGATAGATGTAGTGATATAGCTGAGTATCAGGAAAGGGAGTTCTCGTCCCCTGTGAAGCTCCTTGGAAGGATTTCAAAGCCAGGTTTGAGGAAGCCTTGAGGTGTTTGCCAAGACTGAGGGGATGGCCAAGATCAGCCCTGGTTCAACACAGAGGTGCAAGTGGAGAGTCCCCTCCAGTGCTTTTCAGCCATTTGCTTCTCTATATGCTTGGTGAACTCACCCAGGGCAGTGTCAGGATCACTGAGCTGCTTCATCGCCAGAACCCAAAGCTGGCATGAGACAGTTGCAAATCTGGGATCCCCAGTTCAAGCCTGGGATCCCCAGTTCAAGCCTGCTATGCTGGAAACTGTGAGCAGAAATCCAAAGACTCCAGAACTCTGGAGCAGCAAAAAGTCAAGCACTGCACCCCAGAATCCTCCCCAGTCATCCAGATTGCTATGGATAAACTTGTTACTGCAGCAGGAAGAGCCCAGGATGTGTCTGTGGGCAGCAAGGGGAGGATAAAATGCCCTCCTGGACTTGGTTGTCAGCTTCTTCCCCAACTTCCTCCCATGGGGAAGTGTGGGGGCGCTTCCACATAGCACACACTTCAGAGAACTTTAAACAGCTCCAAGCTTGGGGGCAATATTCCTCTTTTGAACCACAAACTATTCCTGGAAACTGTTTAGAGCTATAAAAAAGAGCTATAAAAAGTCAAACTCATTCAAGGCTGATGTTGCTCTGCGTCATCATTGCTACAGGCTGGAAAATGCCCGAGTGGGTCACTCTTGTTGACTTCCCTAAGCAACATCTGCTTATAAAACCCTTCTGTAAGTTCAGCACAAGTTCCCCAAGCCTGGTGCTTGGCTGACTAAGCAACTCTTCACTTGGTGCAGTGCCCAGTCAAGTCTGGGGACAGACCTGGGGCTCAGGGGTGACATGTTTGGGTTGATCCAATAGACATGAGCTTCACCCTGGCTGTAAATTCCAATGCAGACAGGCTGCATTCCACGGGCATACAGCATCACCATGGCTCATGGGGGCTGGAGTTGGTGGGCTGTGGGGTGGCTGGTGTTGTGTGATCACTGAGTTACAGAATAGTTTGGGCTGGAAGGGACCTTAAGTCCATCTTGTTCCAACCCCATGCCATGAACAGTGGTGCCAGCATGGGAAGAATTATGTGCAAAAAGCAGGCAAGGGTAAGCAGAGTCAGGTATGACAGCCTGGGACTCCTAACATCACCTCCAAATGAGACTAGGAAAGGACTCTGGTGACAGAGAATTGTATAATAAAATAACTTCTTTGGTTTCTTTCTTTAGAAAACATCTTTCACACATGGTATAAAAATAGGTAGTTAAGAAATACTTTTCAAGCCAGGTGTACCAGTGACTGTGGGGCATCTTCCCCCATCCTGTGCCTCAGCAGCAAACAAAAGCACAACAAACAAACACAAGTGAATCCTCTGTGGGAAATACTGTTGCATATCTAACCCCTCGCAACAAAACCAAATTTACACAGTTAAAACAAAGCCAGACTATTTTCTGTAAAGGGGACTGGGTTCTTTGCAGAAATAATGACCCTGGGTGCAGGTTTTTCTTCTGATAAAATATTGACCCTTGTTGAAGGCTGGAAAATCAGTGGTCAACACCTGGAGGGCTCCCAGGAGCTGCACTGGTATAGGGAAACTGCTGCTTGAACATCCCACCCCCTCCAATCCCACCCCATCAGCAGTGACACAGCTGCAATAGCACGGTGTCACTCCGACCCATTGCTCATCTCTCACGCTGCTTTCAAGCTTGGAAAGATAATAAATTAACAAAGCCACAGAAAGAAAAAACCAAAACAAAAAGCACCCAAAAAGTCCAGTTCATGCTCTCAGGGCAGCAGGAAGCGCTTGCGGACCTTCTCTTCGATGGAGTGGAGCTTGACAATGCGCAGTGCGTCCAGCAGCTCCTTGGTGACCTCATAGTGCTCCTCTTTCTTGTGAATGAGGAAAGTCCGGAATTTCTCCTGGATGGCCGCCCTGGTCCATGGTTGCTGCTTCTTTGGTGAGCGCTCCAGGATCTGCTGCAGGCGCTTCAGCTTCTTGACGGGCATGTTTTGGTACACCACAAAGTCTATCATGGCTTGTTCACAGTCGTCGTCCTCTACAGCTGGTGGGGGAAAACAGCCCGAGGTCAGAGGGAAGTGAGTGTGGGACACAGGAGAGCAGGATACAGCCCTGCCAAGCCTCTCCGTGGGACATCTGCCCAGGGAGGTGGTGAATGCCCCATCCCTGCAAGTGTTCAAGGCCAGGTTGGATGGGGCTTGGAGCAATGTGGTCTAGTGGAAGGCTGAACTTCCCACCAGTGACCCGTGATATAAAGGGCAGCTGGAAAATAATGTGTAAATGTTCCTGTAAACCTGAAGAGAGTAAATATACCTATTCCATGCTCCTCCCTCTCAGGGAGCAGAGGAGGTGGGAAAGTTCAGAAAAATCTGAAGTAATTGCAATAAGTATTTACATTTTATTTTTCCTGGAAGTTTCTGTTTTCCCATGGAGATTTGTACATCTTGTGACAGGACAAGCCCTAAGTACAGCCCCAGTCTGGACACTGGGACAGATCCAGCTCCAGCTGGTGGAAGCTGCTGGAGTGCATCCAGCATAAGGAATGAAAACAGAAAGAATTTTCAAGAGACCAAGGCCAAAGGATTACTCAGTCAGGGAGAGAGATTAGGCCAGTTTCATTAGGCCATTGCAAACTGAGAACGGTTTCACTGGTTATACTGGGGTGGGTTGGGCTCCACTGCTCAGACTCTGCCTCTCCAGCAGGCTTAGGCTGATGATGAACAGACCCCTGTGTGCCTCCTGAGCAGAATCATGATGAACTAGAGTTAAAAATACCCTTCAGCTCCCATTGCTGGGGCCTCCCCTCCACTATAAATAGCTGCAAGGGGCTGTTGCCTGACGCACGTGCTGCTGACGCTGCTCCCTCCTCACCACCCCGGGGACTCTGTCCTGCTGATGACAGAGCTTTCCATCACTCTGCAGTGGGATCATGCTCCCGGCATGGTGTGAGTCAGCCCTCGTAAGGAGAAATGCCTGGGTTGGTGGTGCCAGGATGGAAAGGCAAGAGCTGCTGCAGCCAACAGCCTCCTCGCTGGTCACCCCTGGAGTCAGCGCTTTGCTCTGCCCTGCATCTGTTCTTTTGCCAAGAACAAAGAACAAGACCAGATGATCCTTGAGGTCTCCTCCAAGCCAGGGTTCTGGGATTCTCTATCTGTGCCCACTGGCTGCTCCTGCCTGAACTTCCACCTCCCCTGAGGCTCATCACTACATCACGGTGACACAGTTCATACCGTGTCTCTACTTTTTCAGCTGACAGATCAAAATCCACCCTACACAGCTCTGATGAACCTTAGACTCTGCTCCATTCAACCTGCACGAGACCAGGCTATGCTGCAATAAAAGATTCCAGAAAATAGGTTGAAGCCCAGGAAAAGGGAGTGCAGGACCCATGCCAGGAGCCAGGCTGGGCGCCTCAGCCCTTTGCACCGCAGCTGTTTGCGTGACCATCAGAAATCTCTTATCAGCTACAGCTGAAAGGCTGCCAAAACTGTCCTCCTGCCCCAACATTCCCAACTGTTCCTGGCCAGACCCAGCAGGATTTCACTGGCAGCTCTTTGTTCTCAGTGAGTGGTGGCCATTGCTTAAGCCCAGCAACCCATCCTTGCACTATGGGACTGACACTAGAGGGGGAGGAAAGCAGACAGACTATATTCTATCTATGGTTATTATTAATTACAGATCACTCCACACTTTCACAAGCCATTTCACCTTGTTTTGCATGTAAGTAGGAGAAAGTCACCATAAATTTCCCTCTTCCCCTGGTACCCCTGTGCCCACAGAGCCATGGCTCACCTGGTCCCTGAGTGGTGTTGCCTCTCCCCAGTCTGCAGGAGGTGCAGAGGGTGTCGTGGTACCGGTTGCCCTGGACATTGGTCACCTTCCCCTGCTGCTCACAGTCCTGGTGTGGCTGGCATGGATTGGTGCTGGAGTTGGAGGAGAAGAAGCCAGGGGGACATTCGTGGCACTTGGTGTCCTCAAAGGGGGTACCTGTGCAGGGAAAGGCAAGGGGACCATCAGGTGACAAGCTGGGAGGAGAGGCAGGGGGTGATGCCAGACAACACTGGAGTGTGAGGGTTATGTTTTGGAAATGGTCACTGCCTGCAGCTCCCCTGGGAACTGCATGTCCTTGTGTAGGGCAAACAGCAATGCTTTACCCAGCCTTCTTCCCAAGGCCGTGCTGGTAAATTGTCACCAGCCTGCAGACACAAGAGGACATCTCATCTGCTATGAAAAGGGCCATCTCCCAAGTAGGAGCCACAGCCAGGCCAGTGTGTGAGCTGCTAAACTAGCCCTTTGGTTCCCAGCAGAGCCAGAAGCTCCCAGCCAAGTGAAAGTAAAAGTTCCTGAGGACCTACCCTGGCTCCGGGCCAGCCCTGCCGTGGTGTCACAGGGACAGTGCCACGCGGCCAGGATTGCACCAGGCACCTTGCACTTTCCCTGGGAGAGTGGGAAGGGCCCTGGCACAGCAGATTTCACACCCCTTTCACCTCCTCTTCACAGATGTAGTTACCAACATAGCAGCACTGCAACTTGTTGTGCTCTGCTTTAGGCTGTTGCTTTGGCTTTCCCGGGATAAGTCTTACCTTTCAGGTCCCTCCCAACCCAAACCATTCTATGATTCTAACTCCCAGCCAGCCTAGCTATAATCCCAACACTTGAGCCAATATTTGTAAATGGGAAACAGAAACCAGTGTCCTCCAGAGGGATCAAAGCCCCCATCCAACCTGAACACCAGCGAGCTCTGCCCTCAGCCCCCAATCCACATCGTCCCCATCCAGACACCAGCACTGGCAGCCCCAGGGTCCTTGCTGAGGGTTCAAGTGACTGGGCTGGAGTGCAATCCTCCCCACATACGAAGCCATTTTCAAAAAATAAATAGCAATAACAAAAAAATAGCTTCTCCTCAAATGCTCAGCTTGCACACACAGCTCCTCAGTCCTACAGCCAACCCTTCAGAACAATGTCATGCTTGATCTCAAAGGACTTCCCTGTGTTGCTTGGAATTTCACTGCGTTACTGCCTTTTGTCATGTCCTATAGAAAGTTAAACCCCAAACCTCAACCTTCAGCATCAGCTGAAGACAGCAAGTATTTCTCCTCTGGCCAGTGAGCCTGGAGCTCTTCCTTCAAAAGCCTCCACACTTCAAAAGCATCAACACTTCAAAGCTAGAAGCAAGATACTGCTGGGTTTGCTGATGCTGCCCATGCTGGTTTGTTGTGGTTTCCAGGCAGACCCTGGTTCTTGGTGATTCAGGGGGGAGGGGGGAGAAGGGGAAAGAGGGAAACCCACTCATAGGCAACTTGTATTTTCAGAAAGTTTGCAGACATACACGAAGAGCAACTAAAAGATCAGAGAAATCTGTACTGGGAAAACAACAGGAAAATAAACACCCTAAAATCTCTTGGGAGTTACATCACACAAGGAGATGGAGTCTCAGACCCAGGAATTGAAACAAGGCTGATTTTATGGCTTTGGAACCTGGCCACATATCACACTGCAAGTTTTCAACACAAATTGCTCAAAAAAAGCCCACAAAATCCAGCCTTGCAGCTACACATGTCCAACAGCCCTACCCCTGCATCAACAGCCACCTTTTTCAGTCCATATAATCAGCATTCCCAGCTCCTGGGCTACCTGATGCAAGAAGAAGGGAGCTGACAGAGGAGCAGAAGCCACTTGGACCTTCCCACCTGTCCAGAGCCACACAGGGCCAGCAACTGCTCTGGGGGTGGGCAAGTCGCAGCCTGGCTTTGCCTGTCGCAGCAGGTGAGGGAGGTAACTGGGATTGGCACATCCCATCTAAGTGTGGTGATGGGGATTTCACAGGTGTTCAGACTGAAAGCTGGGGGAAAACCCAACAGAATTCCTCCTTGGAACAAAGATAGGAGCAGCTTCACGTGCCAGCAAAGATGGCACTGTGATAGTGAACTAAAAGGGAGTAGGTCAGGCTATTGGCAAGCCTTGGCTGCTGTATTTTTCTCCTTGATTTTTAGCTCCAGCGGGGATTCCAGGATGTGACAAGAGCCTTGTGACTGTGCACGCTGCTGCCTGTCTGGGTACTTACCAGGTTTCTCCACACCAGAGCCCGGCGGACACTCGGAGTGCCTGATGCAGAACTCCATGTTCGAGTAGTATCCCTCCTGGCACTGGCAGACACGGTTGTGTGTGGCGTTGCACTGCTGCACCTCCACCTGCTTCTCCCCGCAGATGACATTACAGTACCGGCACTTCTCCAGGTAGTTCCAGTACTGCGTGTAGTGCAAATCCGGGCAGCGCCTGCACACCGTGGGGCTGTCCCTGCTGCAGTGCTGTGCCACGAAGGTGCCTGGTGGGCACTGCTGGCAGGTGAGCCTCTCGCCCGTCCCGGCGTCCTTCCATTGGTACGTGGGCTGGGAGCTGCAGCCGAGCTCAGCCAGGAACAGGAGGAGAGGGGGAAGCATCCACTACAGCAAAGACAGCGCAAAGAGCCCTGAGCTCGTCCTCTGGCAGAGGCGGGGGCAGTAAACCCGGCTGCTGCTGTTATAAAACTTGTTATTGATGTAGGTACAGGAAATTACCCACCGTCCCTCCCTCTGCCATCCCCAGCCCCAGGGGTAAAGCACCAGTGGAACCAGGGAGGAGCTGCTGCCCCCTGTGCCTCCCCATTGCCCTCCCCTGCCATCCCAGGGGTGACAGAGCACCCTTCCCAAATCCATTTGTGTTGCTTCCATAACCCCATTTCCCTCTTTCAGAACTGAAAGCAGATCTAGTACATTCTCCTATTTCACCCCAGTCCATTCCCACCCTTTTGGGGTAAGAGAGACTTTTGCAGATCAAGAAATAGATGGGAAGCTTTCCTAACTGGCAAATACACAGCATGCTCCATAGGAACGCAATGGCTTTTTTGGAAACCCAGATGCTCAGGGACAGTATTGGAGAACCCCAGACCTTGTTTATCCTTCCTTTCCTTTCCAAAGCACGTGCCCTACCTGGCAAGCAGACGGTACTTTACCTTGGATGGATGCCTCAAACTCAGCATGTGGCAGGATGGCATCACAGCGAGAGCTTCTGAGCGCCTGGACCAGAAACCTGAGGAGAGAGAGGAGGTTTCTCAGGGGCTGGTGCTGACTGGGCTGGAGCTCCTCTCGGCGGCAGCGTAGCCAATCCAGGCGGCCAGCATTAAAGCAGAGCATTAAAGTGGCCAGCATTAAAGGGAGACAGGGAAGGGCAGAATGGGAAGGGCTGTTGGGAAAGACTAGGTTTCCTCGCCTGCTTTCCTCCGAGGCAGCCCTGGGTCCGAGGGAGATGCCGGCTCTCCCCGGCCCGGGCACAGAGCAGAGCCTTATAGCGGCTGCGGGCGGGAGGCTCTGAGCGCACACCCACGCCAGACACGCGTAATCGCCCGCGGGGAGGAAATCACCCCCAGCCCACCTCGGGGGAGAGGGAGCAGGAGCGGGTGAAGCAGCAGCCAAGGTCTCCCCTTCCTCCCATCCCCATCCCCATCCCCATCCCCATCCCCATCCCACCGGCCGGGCCCGGCTCCGCTCCGCTCCCCGCACCTTCGCACCGCGCCGCTCCCCGCGGCCGGCAGCGCCTTTATAGCCCCGGCCCCTGGGGAAGACCCCTCTTGGGCAAGGCACGGCGGCATCACAGCTGCATCCCGGACCCCAACCTCTCCCGGACCCCGAACCCCAGACCCCACCCGAACCCCAAAACCGTTCTGGACCCCCAAACCCGCCGGGAC
>JAWWEE010000051.1:7402448-7475126 GCA_035221455.1 Xenops minutus | reverse complement strand
GGATGGGTGTGTGATCCATTGGGGATGGGTGTGTGATCCATTGGGGATGGCTGTGATCCATTGGGGATGGGTGTGTGATCCATTGGGAATGGGTGTGATCCATTGGGAATGTGTGTGTGTGATCCATTGGGGATGGGTGTGATCCATTGGGGATGGGTGTGTGATCCATTGGGAATGGGTGTGATCCATTGGGGATGGGTGTGATCCATTGGGAATGGGTGGGTGTGATCCATTGGGGATGGGTGGGTGTGATCCATTGGGGATGGGTGTGATCCATTGGGGATGGGTGTGATCCATTGGGGATGGGTGGGATCCATTGGGAATGGGTGTGTGATCCATTGGGGATGGGTGTGTGATCCATTGGGGAAGGGTGTGATCCACTGGGGACGTGTGTGGATTTCCTTGGCATGAGGAGGGAAAAGCGTTCTTTTCTTACCTCTCATCCTTTCAAAAGGAAAGTTCCTGAAAATACCAGGAGATCAAAAGCACTTACTTCTAAGGAGCAGATGCCATTCACTATCACTGCACACACAATAATTCGAGACAGTATTTCCTCCACAATTTTTATTTTAAATTACAAAGGATGTTGCATACATTGATGAATTTGTATCTGAATAGAAGTGCTAGGGATCAAGGGTGACAGAGTAAACAAAGTCAATAGTTTAATTGTGCCTCTTTTCAAAAAAAATAAAACTGCACAACTATTAACCAACATTAAACATTGCAACTCTTAACAGATCATGCTTTGAACAAGGTAAATTTATTTTCTAACAGAGACAAGACTTTTAGTAAGTTTTTCTGAGCTCCAGTTGGAAGTTGATTATAGAATATCAAGGACAGCGTTACAATCATGACCCCAAGCATAGGTGGAACAGGATGCCATGTTTTGTTTAAAATACCTCTTACTTTTTTTTTGCATCTGCATGTATCATCAGCCTTAAGAGTTCACCCAACCACAAATACTGAGCAGTAAGTTTTTCTTGGGGGATACATGATTCCAATCAGAATGTATGAGTATCCATCATTATAAGAAAGATTAATAAAATTAAGTTTTACTACTAGACTGTGTTCCCTAATCAGAAGATTTTGATAGGGCGGAATGTGCTTTTGCCAATACCGAATCCAATCCAGTAGTTTTCCTTACAGGAGCTAGTTAAGTCATCCAAATTTGACTTACTGAAACAATCAACTACAAAATACTTTTAAATCCAGAAAAACTCTGAATAATGATGTTATCTAAAAGTTTGGAGTTTTATTTCTTTTGGGGTGATGGGGAAGAAAACCTGTGGCTTAAAACACCTCTGGCTCTACAGCTCACTAGAGAGACAATAGATGCAGAGTCAGTATTTGCTCCTGTGGAAGTTCATGAATGTCTAAGAGGCTGAGGATTATAATTCAGAATGCACACACACAACTTCTAGAAGCACTGGGGGGAAAAACATGGCATATTGTGAAATGTAAATTGTAGAAAGGTAGACATTTTTTGTATGCTGCAAAGAAGATACAACCTACAAAGTGCCATCTTTCATTAATGACATTTAAGAATCCCAAATTACACTGGGAGATATTCAAGAGTGGTGTTTTCTCAACATACTAATGCCCTTAATACAGTTACCAGAAGGATCAGTCACTGAGTAACTGTTTGAAATGTACTTCACACGATCCCTGGGGTAAACAAAATAAACCTCAACTGTGTGCAAGGCTGCGTCAATAAGCCAAGACCACATCTAGCAGCACACTTCACTAGGTGATTCCAACTGAAGCCTTCAACTTAAAAAGGAATTAAATCATGATTAGATGCACTCTTGAAACTCAGGTCTCAAGGCCAAATACAGATCCTGACATTCACGGTCCATAAATGGGTTGTGCCTCAACAGAATTTCAGGAAGACAAGCAAGCACATTTGAGGAACAGAATTGCATTTGCTATTTCTGCTGAAGGCAACTTGTACACAACCCTTGGAAATCCTCCTGATAAAGCCTTTTAGAGCTTTAAAAAAATAGCTATGTTTAAATGGTTTATGGAAAAGAAAAGCACATCCAGTCATTATAGTTTGTGAATAAGCTATCTGTTTTATTAATGAAGGCAAATATCAGATAAATACTGGGGGAATCTTTTAAAAATAAAATTAAAACTGACACCACTCTATTTCAGAAGTGTCTGGTTGCTTTTAAGTTACTTAAAAGTCTTTTCATCCATTTTAGGTTGTGGTTTTTGTTTGCTTTTTTTAAAAAAAAAAACAACCAAACTTTTCCCTGGCCCTCTTAGTATGGAAAAAAGTCAATCTATAAAGAATTAGAAACTGAACACAGCTGAGCCTGATTCTCACATCAGCTTTACGGCAATGCAACTTTATTAAATCACAATGATTTCAACTGGTATGATAAGAAAATCCAGCCCACCCACACGTAAACATAGCTTTTAGTAGTAAGTCTCTCTCATCCAAAAAAGAAAACTACTCACCAAGTATCAGTAAATGTGTTCAATAAACCAGAAAAGGAAGCGTTAGCAAAAGGGGTTTCGGGCTAAAAAACACCCTTCATGAGCACCCCCACATTTTGCAAGGCCATTCAAAAACTGGTCTTCCATATAAATAGAAAAGGACTAGTGAGAGAAACTGAAATCAGACCTATCTGCACTCTCTTCAGTTCTGATTCCATTTCAGAAAGTTTGACAAGTTCAGAGGGAATGAAAAACATTTAGTTCTAGATGTACAAGTAAGGCACAATATAAAGCCACATCATCATCTGTCATGAAGGAAGTGGGGAAGGACGAGAGTCATACATGGTACAGAAGAACAAGCAGCCCATCGATTCCAAGTGTGGCACCTACGTTCAGACTGACGAGATCTCGACAAGAGCAGTTATGACAGCATGCTTTTAATATGGAAACAAATCCTAGAGAATCCAGTGTATCAGAAAAAGGAAGAGCTTTTCTTTGTATTAAATCAAAAAATATATCATTGTTTTTGGATATAGGATTAAAAGTGAATATTCACAATGCCTACACTCAAAAACAAACAAAAAAACCCAGGACTTCATTAAGATCCACATACCATGTATGAACACTGAAAATCTTTAGAAAATGGTCTTCTCTAAAGATCACCCAAAAACGCATGCCACAATTGCCAAAAAACAGAACATGTACATTTGTTGGTTTTTATACCCTTATAAGATTTTTGTTTGTGATAAGTATACACTAAATGTATATATTTTAATGACACTAGAGGAAGCAGATTGTTACTGGCATTAAAGTACAACCATTTCTAGACGGTTTAAATGCCACAGAGTCCCCTGGTTAAAATGTAAAGCTGCACAGCTTGCCTATGTCACCTTTATGATAAAGTTAAACCAGCAAAAGGTCTTATCTTTACTCTACATTTTACTGCCAGGTTTTATTTATCTCAAGTATCGCTGCAGCATTCTGACCAGCCCAGAGTTAGCAGCAAGTGGCAGGAATCATATAAAACGCAGTTTCTTTTTTTTTTTCCTCTTTTCTTTTTTTAAACAAAGTGCTTTTCTAAGATATACATACATATAAATAGTTACAAAATAAAGTGTCAACATTAAAAAGCTCAACTATTTCAAAGCTTTAACTTAAAATAATACATAGGAAACACTGAAATGCGAGGGTATGGAAACTAAAGATTCAAAGTCTACTTTGAAATGCGAGACCAAAAATCATCGTCTGGTTTTCAGACAAAAACAAAAAGCTATAAAGTTGTGTTTGCCCAGTATTTCTGAGCAGTAAAAAGGGCTTTTTAATACCATGTCAGTTTAATTTGTTACGGAAGTTTTTACTTGATTGCAAACTGCTCTCTGTTAATGTTTAGAAATGCTGCCTTGTCTGCAGGGTTTGGATGGAGCACAAGGAGCTCTGGGATCTGAGCAGTCCATCGGAAAGGGACAACAGTGTGTCAGCCCCGGTACAGACCCGGCCTGAACTTCAGGAGACATTCTCTGTCGGGGTTTTATGGGCCATCTGCAGCTCCAGAACAACTGCAACAACTACAATAGGAATACACCAGACCCACTGTGTAAAGCAGCAGCCAACTCTCACCTCACCCAAACAACAACAACACAAACACCTCAAAGGAAAACACCCACATTCCACTCAGATTTTGCAAGTCTTAAGTGGATTTACAAAGTTTTGCTTAAGTTACCCTGGGTATTTGTTCAGTCTCTTGTAGGAAAGACTTTCTGTACAGCTCAGTAGTGGTATTTTGGCCTCCTCCTCCCTTTTGAGTCTTCCAAAATATTTAGGCATGAAGTAAGCTGTGTGCACACGAGTGTGGCAGGGCCACCACCTCCATCAGCCACTCTTACTGCACTGTTACCGATTCAGGCGTTTTTTTAATAGTACAAGCTTGGATATAAAAATAATCTACTTATAAACAAAAAGGAATCACAGTACAAACTTAGACAAACTAGAAATGAAGTGGAGAAATTCCCCAAAGGGAGTGGGGAGAAAGCCTTCATGGACTTTTGCATTTTTTTTCAGCAGCTACATTTGAAAATATTTGGTATTTCTATTTTCAGTAAACAGTGTTTTGTCATTTTTAAATAGGGAGAGAAAGAACAGGGAGGAAAAGGTGGGGGGAGGTCCATGAAACCAGAGAATGATCTTGCCTTGAGATAAAGGACTTTCTCATCAAAGGCTAAAGCTTTTAATCTGTACGTTAACACTGACTACAAAGCCGACTCTTATTAGCAGAAGAGCAAATAAGAACTGTGTGTTAATATTCCTCAATCATAGAAACTACTGAATTAACAAGAATAAGTCACATATAAGTCTGAAGAAGCTAGTTTTGAAATACCTGTACAAAAATATAAAAGTCTATAAATTTTTTTTCGTTTTGTTTGAAGCCTGTGTTGATCCTTGGAAACATCACATGCATAATAATACATCAACTGGAAAAGTGGCAACTAAGGAATTAGATATTTGTAGCTCTTTTTCTTTTTACATATATACAAGTTACAATAAAAATAATTTTATTTTGGTTGTTTGGTGGAAGTATACTACAACAAGCTAAATACTTTTTTTTTAAATTCTCAAAGTTGAAAACTATTTTACCAATAGCTTACTAAAATCCAAATATATTAAAATCTCCTACAGTAAGTGCAGAGAAAAAAGATTTAAAGACTCCAAGACGGCCACCAACTTATCTACCATGGAAGCGAACTACAAGAACAGCAAAATAATATTGTTATGTATGAATGCTCCTTCTGTAGATAATTGGACCCAAACAAAAAAATTCACAGTTCAGTAAGATCCCTAACCCTGACCTTTAATTTTTTTTCTTTTTTTTCTTTTGTTTTTACATTCAGTACAGTATCATATAAGCTGTGCAAAACTTTACTTAGACTGGCAGTTCGCCATATCAGTTGCATTTGTCTTTGGTACAAAAATAAACAATCGCATTAATGTGCAAGTATTTGTTTTCTTCCGGCCAAAGTACCGAAATTGAGTTTTCTAGAGCCATCTTTTATACAATACATAGACTCTGTGGCATATATCTACATTTTCAACATATTCCTATATACATTCAAAAATTTTAAGAGCTGGAACAAATACATTAGAACCTAAAATCTTACCATCTATACAGCTCGGTTTTGCCCCTCAGGGTTTTCTTCATACAAAACTTTACCAGCTTATACTGATAGCTCTCCCCCCAAAATACAAGGCACAAAGAATATACTTTTTTTCTCTTGCTTGCACAGACATTTAAATACTATATTAAGCTCAGAAAATTAAAGTCTTATATGGCACACTAGCTCTAATGCCATGTGTGCTATGTACAAGTTAATGGTTGCAAAGAAAGCTTATTGGTTTTTAATAACAAGAAAGGAAAATCCAATCATTTAAAAAAAAAGGAACAAAAAACTCCCTAAATTGACAGCTTTACCAAAAAAAACACTTCCTCTTATTTTACTTGGACCATAAGCCTGTCACAATGTCTGGCACATGCTAAAAAATTTCACTAGCAAAACCATGTTTTTGCTTTTAAAACAAAAGTGATATATTCTGGTCCTACATCATTTGAAACTCTCATTTCTGTATTGAAGCTTAAAGCAGCTTTGAAACTATCTGGTTTATGGTCCAAAAATGCTATGAAGCATTTTGTATCACGCTTTGATTTGTTCTACTACATTGTTATTTCCAAAGAATGGAACCTAATGGTGAATGTTTACAGAATGCTAAGCTGACATGCAGACCAGAATAGGATTTACAACAAAGAACTCAACAGCACAGGTGGAATCTGACCCGTGAACAGCTCAAGTCATGTCCTAAACTTTTGACATTGGTATTCGCAGCCCTACGAGGCCTCCGGTGGGGTCTCCCTCTGCTGTCTTCTCCAAGACTTGATTCACGAATTCTGATGTCTGTCCAGCTACAGGAAGTCCTAAAGGCGAGGGTAAGAGAACATGCTGTCAGGTTACTGCTCATGGCACAGATTTGTACCATACTTTAAGTGACACAAAGCCAGTGAACGCTTTGGTCAGTGATCAGCCAAAGGCACAGACAACTGAAAATAGGAAAGGGTTCTTTCTTGTCTCTGTTTCAGAAATTGTTAGCACTCTGACTAAGTGAGCCCAGAGGTGGCCATCAAGTTGATTAGAAGGATGAAGCAGCTCTGCTATGAGGAAAAGCTGAGAGAATTGGGTTGTTGAGCCCAGAAAAGAGAAGGCTTTGGGGGGACCGAATTGTGGCCTTCCATTACCTGAAGGGAGACTATAAGGAAAATTGAGGACTATTTACAAGGGCCTGTAGTGACAGGACAACAGGGAATGGCTTCAAACTTCAAAGAGAGTACGTTTAGGTTAGATACAAGGAAGAAATTCTTCCCTGTGAGGGTGTTGAGGCTCTGGCAAAGGTTGTCCAGAAAACCTGTGGCTCCCCCATCCCTGCAATTGCTCAAGGCCAGGTTGGAGAGGGCTTGGAGCAACCTGGGCTAGTGAAAGGTGTCCCTGACCACTGCAGGGGGGTAGATCAAGATGATCTTTAAGGCTTCTTCCAACCCAAACTATCCTGCAATTCTATTTCTCTTCACATACAGGCAAGTAATGAAGTTTTACGGCTTACCAAGAGTGTCTTTAATAAGCATGTTCAACTTCTGTTCCATGTTGACTCCTCTGTCATCTTTAGGTACCTGCACCCGATTAACTATTTCTTGTTTAATAGAATTGATGACAAACAGTAAGTTATCTGCAAAGAAATAAACCTGGGTTAGATTTACAGCACATTTCCCCTGGAGCAAAAGAAATTCAGAGTTATCCACACATAGCTATCTGTGTCAAAGGTGTCACATCACACTTACTGTAAAATTAAAATGTAATAGTTCACAGCAAATATTACAAATATTTTTTAAATATACATGTATTTACATGATTTACATCTATAAAGTAGCTTAGCATAGCAGGAAACCAAATTTACACACACTTTATGGAATGGACTGGTTTTGTACCAGCAGAATTGTTGGATTTGTATCAACTCTGTTTTCTCTATGACCCAGGTAACATCACAGTGCAAAACACAGACTTGTCTGAACAAAAGAAAAATTAAGATGTGAAGAGTTGTATTTACCATATTCCGTGTTGAGACCCCAGAGTTTTACTTTATTGGCTTCATACTGGGCTTTCTTTTTTAGTCTACAAGCCCTATAGTAAGAAGAGGGGAAGAATTAGAACACTTCCAAAAATTCCAGACTACTAAGAGCATCTGTTGGTTTGCCACAGTAACTTATTAACAAATACTCCCAGAGCTGTCATGTACAAAATCATCTATCTACTTGCTCCCCCTCACTGAAAACACTCTGCTACCTGCATTTGACACTTGTGGATTTTATCACTGTATCAGCCATTTGCCCTGGAGCTAAGGAAGCCAACTTCCAGAGGAAATACATCCTTATCTATGGAACAGGCAAACTACAGCTCCAAAGTGCCAGCTGCCCTGGTTTTTGATGAACTGGTAATTAGCCCACTGTAGGAGCTGCCACATGAAGCAGGATTTCTTCAGGCAAAAATCACTTAGACATTAATCATGCGATTGTAGCAATCCCAAATTTTCACATCCCTGCAGCTTCAGTTAATGCATACCTGGAAGCCAACTTGTTCTTTTCTTTCCTTGACCTGGGTCTGGCAGTTAAGGGAAGTTCACTGACTGGTGTCAGGTCACTGATCACCTTATTGAGCTTCCTCAGTTCGTTACCAATCTGTAGGAGTTTTCTGGGGTTGGGAGTCAGGTCTTCTACATCAGTCCTCCGTGACTTCTTTGCTGCGTATTTTCCTGTTTTAGATAATCAGAAAAATGCATTGGGAAGTGATACAATATGTACACAAATCTGTGAGAAAATTCTTAAATACGTAATTCTTTTGGGTGCAGTTGAAGTTCCTTTGTTCATTACAAGAGAATGGGCCGGAATCACGTGATCCCTGTGGCCTTTCACAATAGAAAGAGCATTTCCAGACAAACTGCTTTGAACAATTCATATTCTATTCAGATCAGGTAAGAGCAAATACTGCTGTTCAGGCTACTGGATGTAACAGACAATACACACACAACTGTGCTGAGAAATGTATGTCACAAGTTCAAATCCTGTTGTTGTTTTGCTCCAGCTGTAAACTTGTTAACTCGTGTGTTCAGCTAATATATCCTCTTGCACACTCAATTAAATTTCTAAATAATCTTATTGCTAAAATTCTGTATTAAGAGTGCTGAGGCCTGAAATGATCTTGAGCAATGCTGAGCATCAATGATCCACATGAAGGCCAGTTAACCCCTTTCATATGTATTTGAAGCTATTTAAGTCCTGGTTTTCCTGAGGAAATACATCTATTCAAGACAAAATCTTTATTCCTTAAGACTCTCTGCCATTGCTGTGTATCTTTTCTAGATTTCTATTAAAAATGCTGGTTGCTAGATAGACTCGAATGAAAATGATAATAAAATTAACAAAACCTGCTCCAGAAATATTTGAAAGGTGGTATTTTAGCATGATTTATCTGAGGTAGTTGCTCATTGACCTTGGTGTGTATCTGTATATAAAACAAAAAAACACCTGTTTATATTCCTAGCTTTTGGACGTTAAACAGTGTTTATCTGACCAATCCCTTGCACAAACACCTGACTGAAAGGTCACTTGCTCCAGGGGTCTGGTGGGATTGAGCCCTCACGGCATGTTTGGTTATTTGTTGTTTAATAACAAGTACAGAACTTTAGAATCACAGAATGGCTTGCGTTGGAAAGGACCTTAAAGTTCATCTCATTCCAGTCCCTGCCATGGGCAGGGACACCTTCCACTATGTCAGGTTGCTCAGAGCTCCATCATGAGAAGGAGCACTGACCGGGACTTCAGGTACTGATACTTCACTACAAGACAAATAAGCATTTAAAAACTAAGAAGATTCAAAGAAAAAAATTATTCCTTCCCTGAATAAATCTACAATTAACAATAACAAAAAAATCTTTTGGTTTAAGAGGTCAATTGCCATGTTAAAGATAGTAATTTTCAACTATAAGGGAATATTAACCTTACAACCAGGGAAGCTGGTTTCATTTTCTCCTTCAAAGACAAAAATTAAACAGAACAGCCTCAAAGAGGCCCTGTGACAAGAAAACAAAAATACCCCTAAGAGTGGTTTGTTGGGGTGATGTTAATCATGTTTGTGGTGCAGTAATTGCTCACTGGGAATAAATCACAGTTATTAGAGCAATTGGTTTAAGTTTCTAAGAGGGCATTTTAAGGAAATAACTTATTCCCAGAGAAGTAACTGCTTCACTGTGCTGCATTCACATAGAGGGGAGAAATAGGTAGGGAGGAGAAAAAAGAGACAGTTGTGCGTTACTGCTTGTCCTCAGTTCATATCACAGTTACCCTGAACTCGGCATCCCTTCCAGCTTCCTGCAAACACAGGCAGGACTGAAACCAACAGCTACAAGAAGCAAATATCAGTCAAACCACCCATCCAATGTTTACAGTATCTCACTGAGAAAACTTTGAACTCTTGGGGTTTCCACTGAGATCCCTTGGAAGTTACAATTCTCAATTCATCCACCCTCTGCTGGAAGAAACCACACTGAAAGTCCCTACTGTGTGTTCACTGTGCCTTCCTTGGACACTGCAGAACCCTGCTAAATGAGCAACAGACTTACAGTGTTTAAACAACTGACTTTCAGGGCCAAAACATCACTTTCTTAGCACTTGCAAGTATGGGAATTTGGCTCCTGAAGGTGTCCGAACGAAAGACAGTCACTTATGACTAGGACTCTTTTCTTACCATGATGGAGACCATTCTTCTGATACATGTTGCTGGGCAAGGTGTCCCGACTCCACTCGGATGGCCTCAGCATCCTCTCTTGCTGGGACGGCGTCAGTTGCTCACTGTACTCCCAGAAGTATCTTCGCTTGCCTCTTTTCCGAGAGGATATTGCAGTCATTTCTTTTAAATCCTCCACTGAATCATTTTCATACCCTAAAAGGATGCATTGGGTTGTTTATATACTGGTGACAGCACCTATTTGTAGCCCTTCAGCACTGGACTGAGTATTCAAGTAAAGAGCAAAAGCACAGACAAGGCCTATTTTACATTACCTAACAGACTTGGTTTTCAGCATCAGCTACCTCTGGGTGCTTGCCTTAAATTCAGGGATAGACACTAAGCCACTGATGGTGCCTCATAAGTTGAAAAGAGACAAAATATTTATGTACTGAAAGCCCCTTTATGTTCTCTGACTCCCTAAGATCTTGTCCCTCGCAATCTCACAGACAGCAGCTGTTGGACAGGATTCTTCCATCTTTACAACTTTCTCCATGAGTTTGCAGGAACATAATTCTAACTCACCTCCACATTTTATGAAACACATGGAAAGAGAAGCAGATAATAAAGATGGATTAGAGAAAGACAAAAACCAAAATTATTCCATTACAGCATACTCTGAGTTGGAAAGGACCCACTAGGCTCATCGAGTCCAACTCCTGCTCTTCCTTGAGTTTGAACAGCTTTGGGGAATAAAGCAAATCACTGACCCCTATCAGACTGGAAGAAGCAGGCTCTGTTACCAAGACACTGACCAAAAGACCATCTAAACTGAAGGGATCTGGGCACAGGTGGTTCAATCTCTTCCTCTCTTCTTTAGGGGGATGAAGTGAAATGATCCTCTGTACCATATTTTAGAAGTGAATTATGATGCACTTGATATGATGAACTGTTCATGAAGGACATGGAAACTGTAATGCAGTTCCACATTGCAGAAATATTTTACCATGACTATGTAAACACAAACCACAGGTTTTAAAACCCCAGATATGCTTTAGAAAACAAAGATAACCTACACTAAGGTTAAAAAATTCCAAGCAACTGCATTGCCTTTTGTACTAAAACGCTACACAGTAGTTTACATGCACTTAAAACCAGAAGCATTTCAAAGCATTACATACTCCAATGGAGCTTAAGGAAAAACCACTGCATGGACTTCTCAGCAAGCCTTGACCCCATATGCTTCAGCTCTGCTTCATCTTCTAACAGCAGCACAAAGAACACTTTCTTCTTTTTAAAACAGTCCGTTCAATTAGTCTGTTTGCACTTGAAAAACCAGTTGAAAGAAGAAAAACAAACTTTTCTTGATTTGGTCTGACTCTCACCTCATAACGCAAAGTATGAATAAAAGTTTGGTGTGCAGATGGATGAAATTCATTCTCAAGTGCTGTTTCTAATCATTTCATCAACTCGTTTACTTTGATTCTCTAGTTTATTAAAAGACAGGATTTTAAAGGCAAATCAAACAATGAAATATGCTTTATAATTTTATAAACATTTTTGTTGCATAGTCAGTTATTGACAATTTACATTTAATATAGTCTCAGATACCATAAATATTTGTAACTGTACTTCCATTTTACCCAAATGCTGTTTGACATAAGTATCAAAATACTACCAAAACCCCCCCTTACTTTTCTCTTGAAAAGAACATGTCAAGCTATGTAAGTCATTATATAGAAATATGTGGATTTAGCCCATCTTCAGGATAACACAAAATTAATGCAACCAATGAAAACAAGTATCTGTAAGACCTGATGTGTATAAATGTACAACAAGGTTAAAATCAAGACTTCCTGTTTGCTTATTTAAACTGTAATTAAGTTAGCAACTTAAATTACATTGACTTAATACATCCTGCCCTGCAACTCGCACATTGACCTGCTATCATTTTAAAGTTACATAAAATAATCCATTGCACAGTGTCCTAAATTGGGCTGCAACACAGAAACTTATTTAGATTCTCTGTGCTGTATTTATTCCTCTTCCTTGATTTCTCCTCTTAGCAAAGCTTATATACCAGGGGAGGCTTCTTTGAAATCTGAAAGGTTCTTGTATTGAGATTTCAAGCCCTTCACAAGCCCCTCCTAAAAATCTTTCTTCACATCCCTCACTGTGCCTTTAGGTTTCAGTTTGCCAGGGTTAAATGAAGTAAAACAGAGAACAGTACAGAACTCAGTTCCTCATTTTACCAGATTAAAAGCAAAAATAGCCCTATCAAAACAAAACCAGAAAACCCCTCCTCTTAATCACTTAGTCACAGTGCCTTCTGTCAAATCATTTAGGAGTGTTTCCCTCAGCTGATGGTCCAGGTGCTCAAAGATGATGCAATACAGTTTCTTAAAACAATCTCTGTGTCTCCACAAGCTCTTCTCCCTTTCAGCTATTTCTTCTCCAGTGCTACTGACAACTGAATAAGCTGCTGCATTTCCCATTTCTGTAATCTCTTGACTATTTGGTGGGAGAAGCAGTCGTTTACAAATATTTCCGTTAAATGAGATAGCTGAAACATATGAAGTAATGGCAACCCCCTCCATTTAAATGCAGAAAGCAGAGGGGATTCACCTCAGAAGAGAGGAAGAGGTTTTAAAATGCTAATAAAAATGTGTTATGTGCGTGTTAAAGTAATATAAAGGGCATAATGTTTACCAAATTTAATGCCAACTCAGGAAATCTAATTGGAAAATAAATTCATCTGAGAATTCATGATGACAAACACTGACAAACTTGAGAGAAGCTGTTAAAAACAAAACATTTCAGCTGCTTTCCCCCCGCCCCAAATTTGCATATTCCCAAACATCTGAAAACTTTAATTCTTTACTACAAAGGATTTATAAAATGTGATTATTATTCTTGTGGCAATGAAATTAATCCTGGGTTACAATCCGGTCTCTTTCCCTTCTGATCTTATTTTTATACAATGTTACCCCTTTGTTACCTTCTAGGTGAAGGTTAGTTCTTATTTCTGCTGTTAGGGCTCCATTTCTACATGCAGAACAGAGAAATTCAGTGTCCTTTGAACACCCACTAAGGGCTACTGCTGAAAACCACCAAGGGACAGTTCTATTAGTTTCAGTGCCAGGTATTCTTTGGATTCTGTGGAAAACTGTACCTACAGCAGCAGGACTTACGTAATTATGAAATCGTTTCACAATAAGAGATAAAACTCTGGATAAATTCACAGTGCAACAAGAAGCGCAAGAAAGCTCTGCAAACCTTATCATCAAGCCACAAACCCCCCCAAGATAACTCTTACTGCAGCTGCTCTAACATGAAGCTACAGCTGGGCTTTCTGTATTCCCTATTATTATTTTTGTTGCATGACCACAGTCGAAGTAGTTTTGCACCAAACGGGGCAATAGAGACCTTGCAGAGTTTGAATTAATTGCATTTTGCAAAGCACTTAGGAAATCTGACAGGAAAGTTCACAACTTAAGTTACAGATGAGCAACACTGATCTATCAGGAGTTCAAAAGCATTCTTTCTCACTTGGCAGACAAATCCATTCACCTCCACGTTAACAAAGCCCAACATTGCTGGTACCTGGTTCTGAGAAAGTATCGCTGATGTCATCGTCTTTATCGTCCTCGTAATCTTCCTCCTCATCATCATTTTCGGACAGCTCATGCTCACTGCCAAATCCTTCATCATGGTCCTCATCTTCAATGTCATCCTCATCATCCTCATCTTCCTCAGGGTCTCCTTTGGCTGACTGTTCACCCAAACTGTCTGTTACGAAAAGAGAATAGTTGTGCTCTTCCTTCTTCTGTGAAGAACCTGACACTGAGGTGCTGGCAGAAAGGCTGCTCTCCCCCACAATAAGCCCTGGGGTCTCCTGGGGTGGGCTGAGGAGCAGTTCTTGAGTCTCTTTAAAAGGCAAAACAGGAGGTGTGCTGTGGCCATGTGGAGATTCGAGTCCTTTTCTTTCCTGCCTCTTTGCTACAGCACCACAGTAGCAGGTGTTTTCTTTCACCGCATCAGCATGTGCCTGGCTCAGCACCGGTCTGCTCTGTGGTAAAGGATTGATCTTTACTTTTGCCTTTTTAACGTAGTCTTTACATTCAACATGAATGTTCACCTTTTCGTTACTGTACACGTTGGTCTTCACCATGATCTGTGTACTGGCAGCAGGCTGGGTCGCAGGTTTGCTCACCTTCTGAGCACAGTCCGACAGCGGCGCCTCGGCCTGAACGTTCTTGGAGGAACAGACCGGGGCTGCTGCTCTGGTTGCAATTTTTTTGCCAGGTAACAATGAATTCAAAGGGTTTTGTTTTACGCTAAAGAGCAAATCAGGGTAATAGAGTGGATCCGACACAGGCTGGGAGTCCTCACTGTTAAGCTGAGCCAGTGTTGGTGTTTTGCTTATCACTTCTTCATCTTGGTACGGGCTTGAAAAGTCATCAAGGCCCAGGTAATCCACCTCTTTTGTTCCCCAGATGTCACAGCTGGTTAATTTAGTGTACTTAGTTAAGTCTTCACAGTAGGTATCCCACTGCTCCCACTTGGAGGTGAAAGCAGCTTCTTTGTCCAGGATGTCCGTAAAAGACTCCAAGTTCTCAAGGTCTTTGCAGTCCTCCATGGAAAGCAAGTTGTCCCTGGAGCTTTGCTGATAGTCCATTTCTCTATCCTGTGCATAATAAGACAAATTAAAAATTAACAAAAAGAAAAAAATTCAATAATCTTTTTTCTCTACTTCATCTAATATGGAGAACTCCATTCCAGTGAAGTGTGAGAGAGTGAGAACATATGAAGATTCTTCAACTCTCAACTAAAAGCTCCTGTTGAGTGTCAGAATGAAGTCCAGCTTCTGTGCTTCAGCATCAGATTCTTCTGAAAATACTGCTTTTCCCACAACACTGGACTCTTTTTCTGCTATTGCAAATTCATCTGGTCATCAGGAACTAAACCAGTACCAATATCCATATATTTAAAATATGAAAGTCATCACAGCCAAGCTAAATCTCTATTAATCTAGCTCAATCTCTCCTGTGTGTTTAACAAAATATGATAAAGTTCCTGGAAAAACCTCATTCGAACATGACCAATTAATGACTACGACTGACCTTTCTGCTTTGATGCAAGGGTTAAAAAAAAGAGAATACTCATATAAGTAACTTATGACTCAACTTTTACTTTGCTTCCCCTGCCTTCACAGGGGGTGAAGTAGCTACTTGGGTGAAGTAGCACACAATAGGAGAAATTCTTCTCTGTGAGGGTGGTGAGGCCCTGGCACAGGTTGCCCAGAAAAGCTGTGGCTGCCCCATTCCTGGAAGTGTTCAAGGACAGGTTAGATAGGGCTTGGAAGAAAGTAGTCCAGTGGAAGGTGTCCCTGCCCATGGCAGGGGGTGGAACAAGATGATCTTTAAGGGCCCTTCCAACCCAAACTATCCTATGATTCTATATAGCTGTTCTTGCAGAAAAGGCTATAGGAAAGAGTCTCAAGCACCACCACAGACCATCAGCACACCTCTATTTGAGATTCTATTTGAGCCTCTCCCAATGGCCAGTTTGACCAACTGCCTACTGAGGAAATATCACATTTGCTGGACAAGCAGTTGGACTCTTCCCTAATCAGTACCCAGCAATAATGAATAATCTTTCAGCATTCTTGAACAAATACCCCTCTATTACTAGAGGAACCAGGGTAGTCAGGCAGAGGACATTCTGTACACACAGAAATGTGACCTACCAGTTCATACATGAAGTCTGGATCTGAACTGCTCGCCAGGAGATCTGTGCTCATCAGAGTCTGCTCTGAAAACACATGGCTCCGAAAGGCATCCCCAAAAGGAGGGTCCATTCCACTCACACTGGGCTACAACACAATTGACAGACATGTGAAACCTGCTATAAAAAGGCTCGTTATAATTTTCAACAAAACAGAAAGAGTATCACCATTTCCTCCAAGTCTCTGAACTCGTGCTCTACTTGCATCTGGAAGGTTTTTACCTACACAGATAAGCATGTCATTTCCCAGAGCCAGAGAATGCTTGAAGAGCAGCTAACAACACACAGCTCCTCAAAGGATACAATTCTATTCACCACAGAGCTGCAAGAGCATTGCTCATTCACTCTTTGCTGTGAGTTTGAAAGTCTCAAAAGTTTACCAATTTTGGGATACACTGGCATTTGGAGAAGACAAGGGCACCTACTGGCAAGATCTGTGTGAATCAGCAGGCACCACATGCTGGCAGGGTCTTCCCCCTAATACAAATCATTTGTACTAATGCAGTGCTGACTGTTTAGAACCATTAGAACACATGAAACTTCCATATGAAATTGCAGCAAAAGCAACATTTATGACAACTAAATCAAGAGTGTTACTTCTCTCTCAAGAACGAAGTGGAATTTGTAGAAAAAAGTATTATTCAGGATGATTGGGCGTACAGGGAATAGGCAGCAAGGCCTTCTGCTACATTTAATTCCAGACCTCTATTTCTCTTCTAGACACTCTCGCCCTGAGGGTTGGGAAGGGAGAAACACTGTGCTGCTGAAAGTCATTCAGTGTGCTGATGTGTGAATCACTGCAGTAAGAAAAGGCTGTTCTGCTCTCCAGGCATCAGCCCTCATCAAGAGACAACCTGGCTGAATCCAGAACAAACACAGTACCAAGAGCAGCACCACAGCTTCCACCACAGACACTACTGGGACTCTAAAAAACATACACCATTTAATCTCTTCTAAATTCTCCCTCCTACTGCCAGTCAAATTTGCTCTTCAATTTTCTCCCTTTTTTAATATCAAAGTAAAATCCTTCACAGAAGCAAATAAAATCTTAACAGACTTACCTGAGGCATTTCCAAGCCCAGATTCCCCAAATCCAATTCCAAACTTCTTGTTTTATTCACTTGTAGATTTCTTTCCAGCTTTAATTCAGTCTCAGGGAGTTTATACTATCCATGCAATGAAATTTTTCCTTAGGATAACTTCAGTTCACCCTGATGGAGCTCTTCTATTTGTAGACTTCTGTGCAGAATAAATACAGCAAACCCCCAAGGAAGTGAGTAATCCTTCACCAAAAAAGGTGAAAGGTTAAAAACCAGCCAAAGTGAAGTAAAAGCGAGAATT
Source organism: Xenops minutus (assembly GCA_035221455.1). NCBI lineage: Eukaryota > Metazoa > Chordata > Aves > Passeriformes > Furnariidae > Xenops > Xenops minutus. The sequence continues at coordinate 7,457,742 of JAWWEE010000051.1, read as the reverse complement.
TCCCCATAGAAGTGTTTTTCCCTCATGCTGGAATGTATACGGATTTTATTCCCCTGCCATCTTTCACTGAATGAAAAGCCACTGATGCTGCAGAACACAGCTGCTGCAAAAACCTTTCTGGCAGAGTTACATTTTATTGCCTTTTTTTCCTCACTGCTGAGACCACGAGCTCTATAGACACCTGAAGAGAAAACCCTGCCAAATTGGGAATAACAACTAGCACACTGCTGGGTACCCAAGAGAGAAATAATCTTTATGACTAATATAACGGAGCCAATAAATTCTAAAAATGTCTCAGGCAAATGTCCCAAAATATGAATTTCAGAATAGGCAGAAATACTGTTTCAGCAATACCTCCTCCTTTTCTTTGGGTATGAATCCAGCCAGCATCAGATAAGATTATATCAATCACTCACATAGCAACATCTAGTGGTAGAGGATCACAGCAAGCATCTCACCATCCAACAGCAGAGAGGGAGAGACAGACTTCCCCAACAGAATTAATTACAAATTGTGCCAAATTCACAGCTGTCTAATAAAATATTTTTTCTCTTAAGTAAGGCACATATTGCAATTGGACCAATTTATCTGCTAGTAGTTTTACCAGTTTAGTAGTTTCTATAGACCTGCTCTGCTTCAGATATTTGCCTAAAGACTGTTCTGAGCCTCATATCCTGCTTAATCCTGCACTTTTAACAGTGTAAGGAAAACCCTCATTCAGCATTGCTCCTAAGTCAGACTTTGGTGCAATCTGCTCAGGCTTTCCCTTGTTTTGGAAAAAAAATTAGTAAACTATAATATTCTCCCACAGCAGAACTATGCTCAGAACCCTCCTCCCAGCAACACATGATTGCATCCCCATGATTATTCCCACTTTCAGATAGTATGCCAGCTATTTTGTTATGTTCGGCATATGGACCATCAGACTGTGGTAAAAAACAGACACTACAAAGAAGTCTTTACTTATCAAAACATGCTTACCAAAAAGCAGCTGGAATATAAAGAACAGCTACATGTCCAGTTACACACAGGTCCTCAGTGAACCCACACTCCCACTGCCTGAGCCATTCCTCATGGGGCCCTGTGGGGAACGAGAGCCAGTTCCTCCTGAGAAAAGTTTCTTTCTGCTCTGAATCTTCAAGGGAACTCTTTACTTAAGTGGCATTTAAAGCAACGTTTGTGTCCCAGGGCAACGTGCCTTAGCAATCCCCATCTCCCTTCACTCAGCAAAGATCACACCACAGCAGGACTGGTCCTGCTGACAGTGGTAACGTGGCAGGGATGACTGAGCCACTTCTCAGCCTCACCTGATGTAGGAGAAAGGGCCTGTTCTTTAAAACAAATAAATTATGTTCTAAGACACAGAGAAGTGAGAAGGAGATAATCTTCAACATCAATCTACACCTGAGCACTTCCTTTCCACACAGAGACTGACGCCTTTTTCAGCAGAACATCAGATTAACTCTTGGACATCACCACCACCTGTGTTCACATGGAGACTGTCAGAGTTCAACCACTGCACGATATAAAGGTGAAAGAAAGGAAACATTTGCGACTTCTTCACTGGTCATTCTTTGTCATGTTTTTGTTAGAACACCAATCTCAAGCCATTCCACACACAAATAGCAAAGGGGGATGAAACTTCATCCCTACTACCACTGATTTCTATAACTGACCCATGCTTCCAGGTATCAGCTTTGGGATCATTTATAAATCCTCAAACAAACATCAAACGTTCAAAATACTTTTACCATCTCAAACACTGGAGTGATAAACTTACTGCACCATTTAAGAATGACAGTGCATGTCCTCCCAAGTCAAAGCAGTGTATCAGCTAATCTGATTATTCCCATAATTCTCTTTATATTTAATTCTTCTTATTTTATAGTATTAATATTTAAATGGGACTTGAATCCCAGTAGGACCTATTCAATTATACAACAATGAAGTATTTTTCTTGGTAGGTCTACAGAGAGGGTAAATACAGTGAGGGCATAAAAAGAAAGACACTGCCTCAGGGAGCTGCACAAGCCAGGCACACTTCATGCTCCCAGCAAAACAGCCCTCCTTCCTAGGAAGCCCTACTTCCTACTTCTTTCAAATTTCATCTTTACAAATTTCCCAGAATGATCAAGATCTTCATTAAAAGACTCCTGGTGCTCACACTTAACCATCAGGATTTTTTCATGAACTGGTAAATAAAGATGTATAGCAGAAGTCAACGACACATATGGAAGCACAGATGTAGAACTGGAACTTGCTGTTAGGGAAAGTAATTTGTAGACTGCAGTTAAAGTCCTGTTTTTACAGAATTTATCATTCCTGGCACTTTCAGCCTAAGACTGAGCTAGAAAAGAATAGTCCAGCTGTTGTGTTATCTATAATGAATGCAGCCTTGAATGAACTAAAAGAGCTGTGGCAGAGCTCAAGAACAGCAGTGTTAAGAATTACTGAAGATAAATATAGCAGAAATGTCTACTTTAGGACAATTTCCATGAATGCCTTACATCAGCCCTCCCCAAAGCAGAGATACAGAGGTGAGACTCTGCAGGCAGGACTGAACCCCAGGTAGAATACACAGCCCGAGGCAGCAGCAGGGTGCTGGCTCCTCTGGCTGCAGCCTGCAGGGAAATCAGATTAAGGTGATTAAGGAGCCAGTCAGGAGCTGGTTGTGTGTCTCTTGAGTCACATCAGTGTGGAGCTGTGCTCCTGCTCCTGGGCAGAAGGCTCCTTCCTTCACTGGAGTGTGAGGAAGGGCAAGACATATCCGAGGGGAGCCTACAAGACACATGGAGAGGGACTATTCACAAGGGAGTGACAGGACAAGAGAGAATAGCCTCACACTGGCAGTGGATTTAGATTAGGTACTGGGAAGCAATTCTCCCTTGTGAGGGTGGTGAGGCCCTGGCACAGACTGCCCAGAGAAGCTGTGGCTGCCCCACCCCTGGGAGTGTTTAAGACCAGGCTGGAGAGGGCTTGGAGCAACCTCGGCTAGAGGAAGGTGTCCCTGCCCATGGCAGGGAGTGGAATGAGATGATCTTTAACGTTCCTTCCAACCCAAACCATTCTGGGATTCTGTGATCTCAGGAACAGCTGTGTTTGTCTACGATTTAAGAACCTGGAGTACCGATGGAGGCATGCAAGTATACATTGGTTAAAATCCCATCAGTCACCAATAACTAATTAACCTAATGGCAAATCCTAATTAAAAATAATCCTCTGTATTTAATATTTGCTTTGTGAAGAATGGTAGTCCCAAGATGCCTGGGAAGACTGAACCTCACACAATGGGACAGGAGGTGTGTTCCCTGGGATTACTGATGCAGCAGCACATTTATCCTGGCAGACAGTGTGACCTAAACTCCAAACATGCAACAATAAGGAGACACTCAGCAGTTCCCATGCAAATGCCACTTTCCTAGGCCAGTAAAACACCCTTCTGCCACAATATAGCACCTCCAAAGGTGCCCCTAAAAGTGAAAATCCCAAACTACAGCTTTTGTCTTGGCACCTCTGAAAGTCTTCCTCAGCCACCTGCATGAATCATTTGTGCTGTAGCTAAAGTTGCTATTTCTGTCCCAGTTCAGATGCGTATTTTGTGCCATTGGAAAGGCACATGGAGCGTGGCTGCGCTGGTTTGTTGGCTGCACAGTGCTCATTATCCCAGCAGTTAAATGCCTGCTGGAAGTGCATTACACGAACAATTACTTTCATGATGGCGACTGCATCACACAGCACAGCTTGTCAAAGTCACAGTTTTGATGCAGATGTGAAAAATAGCTCATGAGAGCCTGTCAATACCAAACTTACAAACTCAGGCTGAAACATTCCAAATGCCCAACTCTGAATTGCAGAGAATGCACAAGAGCTATGCCATGTGTCTGAAAAGAACCATTATGTACAATGCAGTGTTTGCTGTATCTGGACATTTTATGAAGCACTAGAGTTAGGGATGCAAGAAGTTTTCCTATGCTACTCTTAAAACTATTTTTCCTTCCAGAGTTTGTGCCAATTTGTTTTCTATTACAGAACACCCTCTGCTCAGTGAAGTCTTCAAGTTCAGAATGTACAGGCTGCCCAGGGAGTTGGTGGATTCCCCACCACTGGAAGTGTTCAAGGAATGATTGGACACGGCACTCAGTGCTCTGGTCTAGTTGACAAGATAGTGATAGATCAAAAGGCTGGACTTGATCTCAGAGGTCTTTTCCAACCTAATGATTCTGTGATTCTGTATGTTCACTAGTTTTGTTTCTGAGTAATGTTTTGGGTTTTTTTCCTTTCTACATGATTTTTCAATTATTAGCCAGACTTAGAAAAATTCTTTTACTCTTCTCCCCCACCACAAAGACACTATGTTTCATTTTTATTATTTCATAGCAATGAGCAAAGACACTCCTGTAAAAGGTATTCCTGTGTTTCCATCCACCCACTCACCAAAGCAGCCAAGCCCCACTACCTTCTCAGGGATGGATTTGTACTAAAATGCCAGCACAAGCACCTAAAACATTATGCCCTTTGCCTTTTCTATCCTGGACAGCAAACAACATCTACTTAAGACACCCAGACCCTGATTTTGATGGAGCACTGCCATTTAAAAGAACTAAACACATGCAGACTGTTTCACTTCTGCTAAGGCTCTTCCCTTCAGGAGAGGGAAACTGCTACTTCACTGTCTTTGTTCCCTTTGCTCCGCTGACCATCCCTTCCCCCTCCAATACTATTTTTCTAATCCTACTTGCCCCAAACAGACAGACTTCAAGACCTGGAAGTGATACCACTAAACAGAAGCTCTGGTCTCCACTCAGATATGCAACACCTCACATAGCAGAGATGATAAGCCACCAGAACACAGCACTTGCATAGCCCCTGTGCCAGTGCCAGTACCCAGGCTGGGGATGCTCCACAGCTGTGTCAGCAAACAGGCAGATCCCCATAACTGACAGAATCACAGAATGGTTTGGGTTGGAAGGGCCCTTAAAGATCATCTTGTTTCACACCCCTGCAATGGGCAGGGACACCTTCCACTACACCAGGTTGCTCCAAGCCCTGTCCAACCTGGCCTTGAACACTTCCAGGGATGGGGCAGCCACAGCTTCTCTGGGCAACCTGTGCCAGTGTCTCACAGGAAAAATTCCTTTCTAATATCCAATCTAAACCTAACATAAACACCCTCCCAGCAGGTAAAGAGGTTACTATTTAGTGATGCCAAGTGACCTGCAAAGGTAGACATCTTGAGACCTCTCCTCTCTGACAGGTCAGGAACAGCAGCATCATTAAATTCAGTTCCTTATTAAAACAAAGTGGTGAGCAGATAACCCACAGACAAGGACAAGCTCCCACAGGGTGGTTTCTCCATCTCCAGGACATCCACCTGTCCTGCCTGAGTCACTGACATCAGGGATCCAGACTCCCAGTCCTGCTGCAGTGCAATCCTCACTGCACCAGAAAACAGCACCAAACACAGACCAATTCCAAATCAATCCCATTCTCACTGGCAGATTCCCTGGTGGGACACTGGAGTGTTTCAGAACTTGTCTGGGGGGGTTCAGCCAGTGAAGGAAAGTGATTGTAAATCTCTTCAGGAAGATGATCCCTCTGCTGAAGAGCAAGAGAAGGAATTTCTGGATGATGTGAAGGAATTTTTGGACAAAGGGACAGAACTTACCCTCAGCAAGTTTGCTCCTCAATACAAGGAAGACAATGAGCTACTGGAGAGAGTGCAACAGAGGCTACAAGGATGATTTGGCGTCTGGAGCACCTCTGTTACGAGGACACTGTGGGAGCTGGGCTTGTTTAGTCTGGAGAAGACTGGGAGAGGATCTCATTAATGCATATAAATACCCCAAAGGTGGGTGCCAGAGGATGGTGCCAGACTCTTGCCTGGTGTCCAGTGACAGGACAGGAGCAATGGCCATAAACTAAAACACAAGAAGTGTCACCTCAACATGAGGAAGAACTTTCCACGGAGGGTGTCAAAAGGAGGATGTGGAGTCTCCCTCTCTGGAGACATTCCCAAGCCCCTGGACATGTTCCTATGTCACCTGCTCCAGGTGACCCTGCCTTGGTCTGGATGTTCTCCAGGTCTCTTCTAACCCCAACCATTCTGTGATCTGTGAGTCTCTTGAAGGCACTGAGATATTCTTAGCATTGTCTCTCTGGCCTGTCTCACTAACAATGGAGCATTTCCAGGTAGGAACAGTCCCCAGACTAAAACACCACCAGGAAAAAGCACAGTTAGAAATGCATTTTAGTTGAGGGGGAAAAGCATGTCACATTTGTCCCAGCCAATCCCACAGAACTTTTTAAATCTTTTCTTTAGTCTTGCTGGGTCTGGCAGCACTATTGCAGCCCATAGCAGGTAATTTCCACCAGCAAAAGCAACCAAAACCATTGTGTCCCTGCCTTGAAGATGCTCAGAGCTCATGGCTGTGCTGCGGTTTCCCTCCAGTGGCACGAGCAGTCAGCTGCAGCTTTCCTGGGAGAAACATTCAGAGCAGACCAGGCACTGAAGTATCTGCCAAGAAATGCCATTTTACTGCTCACTGTTCCCAGCCTCACCTGTCCTCTGCTTGTCCTGGCCAAGAGAACACACCAAGAATTAAAAATGGGTATTGAAAAGGAGTCACAGGGACTTACTTGGGAGCAGCTGTAGAGCTTTGTCCATGCAGAAAATCCAGATCACCCCAAAACGGCAAAACATCAGCCTGGTCTGCTGCCCCTGGGAGTATTTCTGATTTATTCTAAGAAGTCTTCAACAATACAGGAGTTGTTATACTTGTTAAAAGAAGCAAAGGAGAACTAAGGATGATGAAAAGCACTCAGCATAACTTGTGAAGGTTCAACCCCTTGACCAACAAATAAAATTAAGCACATTTCAGTTACGGAGTTGCTTTGGTTTTGGGAAACAAGGTTGGCTACCCAGTTTCTGGCAAAAATTCAGTCCAGCAAAAAGTAGTTTTTCCATCATTAAACACAACATACACTCCAAAAGCTCAGAGTCCTTTCGAGGACAGAGTTTAAAATGCTGCCTCCATGACACCATCACTCCAAATCTTTTTGTTTTACAAAACACATCTGTATGTACATATATCTTTCCCATTAACATTTCAAACAACCAGATCTTTCTTTGCATTATTTATTGTTTTCAGAATCGAAACCACTACCAGTGGTGCACTGAATAGAAGGCAAAATTCTTTCACAGATCTAAACATGACGGAATATATAGCAGCCCAAAATTATCCCAGTTCCTACCTAAATCTGTGCTAATTTAATTTTAAGATTTGAAGTGACACCAGTTTTGAATTCTATTACCAGGAGAAACAAAAACCTTTGCTAAAATGCAGCTTACTTTTCAATTTTATCAATTATTAACAATAAAATGTTATTAGCATAAGACTTTCCATTGATACGAAAAGCACTTACATGGCATAACCTTTCCACTTGTTCCTACCAGGAATATTGGGACCCAATATCTTTATATGCGGTCATTTTTTTAAAACTCTTTTTTTAATCAATCCAAGCCCAAATAAAACAAAAGGGTTTTACTTACAGTCTCATTTACAAGAGTTATGTTAGATTTTAAATTGATACAATTTTTCAGGTTAACCACTTATACCCACTACTCACAGAGAGTGGAAGTATCAAGGAATTTTTTTTTTTTTTTACCTGTCTAACATGAAGTTTTAGATTGATTAGATCTTTTTTCTTCTTGGAAAACAAACATCAGACAACACAGGCACATGGGAACACCACTGAGCAGAGAGTAAAGAGTCCTTAGAAGCACACTCCAAAATATCCCAGCACGATGGAAGATGGAATCAGGCTTTGGGGTGCAAGGCAGATGAGAGGGAGCTTCTGCTCCCCATCCACCACTGGAACTTGTCTGTAAAAAATGATCCTTTCAGTATCTTTTGCTATTGGAGACAGTGGCTGCTGCCAAACACCAAACAGTGAAGGTGGATCACCTCTTCCAGGAACACCAGTGTGGTAAGGATGGGTGGCTTGGCCTCCTTAGCCAACTCAGTTCCACTGTAATAGCATTCCTGGGGTTTTTCCAGGATCTGGTACTACCTGAAGGGAGCGTAAATGACAGACACCCCCAGGATATAAAATTTCAGCCTAAGAATGGCCACAGAATTCAAAGGCTAAAATAAGTAAAAGGTAACCTTCTTAAGTTAACCTTTTTAGTTCTAACAGAGGACAATGTTCTGTTTTGTTTCCTGCAGGGACATCTTTCAGACTCGATTCCCTTTGTAGGAAAACTGTATGTGTTGGTGCACAGCTCATAACCCAGAGGAAAGGATCAAAGGGATTTACATGAACCTGTTCCTGCTCAGTGTGAGAGCCACAGCACAGCCACCACCTTCTGCTGGCACAGGGGGCTTCTTGTCCTTCCTGTGGGTGGGATTATGACCAGAAGAAAACTTGGATTAATCGCTGCATCTTCACGTCACTGTGGCACTCGGGGCACTTCATCACTACCTGCAGAAACCAATGAACAACACACATGGATCATGTATTTGTTATGGAGGAAATGCCATAAATGAAGGGAATTTTTATGTAGACAGATAATGACAGAGTAAGGTTGGTTTTAAACCAAGAGAGGGCAGGGTTAGATTGTATTTTAGAGAGAAATTCTTCCCCGTGAGGGTGGTGAGCGGCTGGCATGGGTTGCTCAGAGAAGCTGTGGCTGTCCCATCCCTGTAAAGTGTTCAAGGCAGGTTGGATGAGGCTTGGAGAATCCTGGTGTCGTGGAAGGTGTCCCTGCCCATGGCAGGGAGTTAGAATGAGGTGAGCTTTAAGGTCCCGTCCAAGCCAAGCCATTCTGTGATTCTGTAACATTAAATTTCTCTACCACATTTTGTCCAACATGAACAAGCCACACTAGTCGGGGGTCAGTCACCCAGATATCGTATTTCTGTGTTACTGTGCAGGTATTTCATTGCTAGTAATAAGAAGAGGAAAAAGCCTTTCAGCAAAGTGGCACCAAACTTTACAGCAGTTCGTGTCAGGTTAATTACAGCTATGACACATCTGGACAACTGAAATACAGGAACGAGGAAATGCAGAGCTGCAAGAGCTGCTGTGAAGTACAGCTGTACTTTATTGAGTAAAGTCCCACCAAGTGGCTCATGAGTTCCCTGAAGTCCTGCTTCCTCGTGCACAGATGGGAAGGACCTGTCTCCTGGGCATACCTGCACATGGGTGGCACACATGGTGATGACCAAGGCTTTTGTACGGGAACCAAGTATATTTATTTCTTCATAACACCCCCCACCTTTCTCATTAGCAGGAGGAGACAGGAGGGCACATGAGGCACCATTTCTACACTCAGGTTTCTCTTTGCTTCCTCACTAATCTTCAGTTTTACAGTCACTTGACCTGCACATGAATCCAAACTGCTCTTTTCATAGCTTGCAAATTACTGGTAAAACTAAAATGCTCTGCTCACTTCAAAGGGGAGACAGTAAAAAAATATTGTAAAATACTATTCTTTGGGAGAAGACTACCACCTCAGGAGACTAAAATGATGGTCACCTACACCAGTGGCACTGCACAGGCTTCCCTGCAGTGTGGAAATTCATCATTAGAATCATAGAATGGTTTGAGTTGAAAGGGACCTTAAAGCTCATCTCATTCCAAGCCCCTGCCATGGGCAGGGACACCTTCCACTATCCCAGGTTGCTCCAAGCCCCATCCAACCTGGCTTGGAACACTTCCAGGGATGGGGCAGCCACAGCTTCTGTGGGCAACCTGTGCCAGGGCCTGCCCACCCTCATAGAAAAGGATTTCTTCCTAATGCCCAATCTAACCCTGCCCTCTGTCAGTGTGAAGGCATTGCAAGAAAGGGTATAGACTGCAAGGTAGACTCTGGCAGTAAGATTTTGATTCTAGAAACATGAATTGAAATAAATGGAGTGGGAGAGGAACTCACTTTACCTCCCAGCATGGTGATTTGCCAAGGACAATTTTAAGTGTAAAATACAACTGTGAAATCTGATATTATTTGCCCATACTACAAATAGTCCAAATGAGAATAACACGGTCTCTCTGAAAGAACTGCATGAGTTAGTGAGGCACTTAAACACTGGAAAGCAGCAGCAGAGCCCTGGAGAGAAGGCTACACCCTAAAGTAGCGTGTTCTGGCTCAGTCTCTGAAAGGTTTCCCCAGGATGCTGAATCACCCAACACACTCCAGCACTAATCCTCCTAATAGTTCTCCAGCTGCAGGGAATTCTGACTGCTCCCAAACTATTCACTGCCTCTCCCCAACGCGATTTCACTAAAATAACAAATTGGAAAAGATCACGATTTGTAAACCCCATTTTGTGAATGAGACTGTTACTCACTTCCTTGGGGGACAATATGCACCAAGGGATTTTTAAGCTGAAAAAACGGTGAGTAAGTTGTTAGCAAAGAAAAAGGGAGTTTTACATGCAGCCCAGTCAGAGGTGACAAAGCCTGGTGCCATCTGATGAGAGCTCAGAGATCAGACATGGTTGCTCATTTCCTGCTGGTAAAGGTACCTCTATCCCAAACACATCCTTGCCACAGATGGAGCCGATTGCCTGTTTGACTTCCCAAGGTATAAGTGGGAATGAGGATGGATGTGTTAGAAGATGGCTCCTCTGGGATTGGTTTCAGAGAAACACAGAATAATCTTCCTGTTTGCAATGCTGTGCTCTGCTCAGGAGGCTGTGCTTCCTTCTCAGCTCCATGACCAGCAGAGAACAGTTCTGCCTCAGCACCAGGAGAACCATCTCCGCTTCAGTCCAAGCAATATCCTAATCTACAACATAATAGGGGAGGTTTAGATATTAGAAAGAATTTCTCCATGGAGAGGGCTGGAAAGCAGTGGAACAGCCTGCCCAGGGAAGTGGTGGGGTCACCATCCCTGGTAGTGTTCAAAACACGTGTGGATGCAGCACCTCAGGCCATGGTTTAACAGTGAACACAGTGGTGGTGCTGGGTTGATGGCTGGACTTCATCTTAAAGGTCTCTTCCAACAGTAATGATTCTATGACTCTATATTTGATTTGACAAATTTCATCCACCAAAGGACACTTGAATCACATTACAAGCCACTTAACACTCCTGTGCACCGACAACATTCATCACTACAAAGGTGTGTCATAAGTAAGATTATTTCAGCTAAGTGGCAAATATAAAAATCACTAATAATAAATGAAGAATGCTTAATTTCCTCAAACATGGTTTTGTATCGGATATCTGAATTGAAGAGAAGGAATACTTCCAGTTGGAAGGAACCTACAGTGATCCTCTAGTCCAACTACCTGACCACTTCAGGGCCCAATAGAAGTTAAAGCCTAAAGGACATTGGGGAAACAACCACTTCTCTAGGAAGCCTCTTCCAGTGTTTGACCTCCCTCTTGGTAAAGAACATTTCCTAATATCCATTCTGAATCTCCCAGATAGAGCTTTGAACCATTCCCATGCATCCTGACACTAGATCCCAGGGAGAAGAGCTCAGCACCTCCCTCTCCATGTCCCCTCCTCAGGAAACTGCAGACATCCATGAGCTCAACCCTTGGTCTTCTTTCTCCAAACTAGACAAGCTGAGGCCTCAGCCACCCCTCCCAGGAGGTGCCTTCCAGCCCTTTCCCACCTTGGCTGCCTCCTCTGGATGCCCTCAAGTACCCGAGTTTGAAACACAATCCAATCCAGTAGGTCAGACCACTGTAACCTCTGGTCTAAGAGAAATCAGTGAGATAAAGGAGTCATTAAAAAAAATTGTGCTGAGCAAGTTGTCATTTATCTATGAGCTGTCAAAACACACATTCACTTGAGGATAAAGAAGAAATTCAGACCTGAAAATAACCAATTCCAAGATGAAAACCACAGAAGAGGGTGGTACAATTGCTCAATATACAATAATTCTAATTCTGTGGATTCTTAAACTGATGAAACAACAATTACAAGTTCAGTCTTACTGGCAAAAGGAGTGAACTTTTCCCCAGACATTTATAAGGTCAAACTTTGTGGGCTGAGATAACCTAATGGCACTGTGGGACATTAAAATGCTTGTCTAACAAAACAAAAAAAATTCCCCAGGGAGCTCATTCTGTCGTTAATCATTTCAAGCCTCAAGCAGTGGTGAATATAAACACACATTAGTAAAATTCTTGTCATGACTTTGTTGGGGCCCTTTCTGCAGCAGAAGATTCTGCCTGACAGATGTTCATCCCCATTACACTTTGGCATAAATGGAAAAATTAAATATTCAGCAGCAAGGCCTATTCAAAGCCTATCAGACTGCCCACTGTAGCAAACATGAGATGCCTTTCTTTGGCTTTCTTTTACTTTCTTGCATATATTCCTTATAATCAAATACTTCTGTATTTTAACATTTTTGAAGAAATATGACAGAGCAGACTGAGAATGAAATTTAGTTGAACAGCTATTGTGAAGTCCCTCTAGGAGATGTGTCTGAGACAACAATCTGGACATTATGGAATGAGTCCAGAGGAAGCTACTGAGTTGATCATAGGGCTAGAGCACCTCTGCTATGGAGACAGGCTGAGAGAGCTGGGGCTGTTCAGCCTTGAGAAGGCCCCAGGGAAACCTGAGAGCCCCTTCCAGTGCCTACAGGGGTTCCAAGAGAGCTGGAGAGGACTTAGGACAAGGGGGAATGGCTTCAGACTGACAGAGGGCAGGCCCAGATTGGATATTAGGAAGAAACTCTCCCTTGTGAAGATGGTGAGGTGCTGGCCCAGAGATCTGTGACTGCCCCATCCCTGGGATTGTTCAAAGCCAGACTGGACAGGGCTTGGAGCAACCTGATCCAGTGGAAGGTGTCCCTGCCCATGGCAGGGAGTTGGAACAAGATGAGTGTTAAGGTCCCTTCCAGCCCCAACCACTCTGTGATTCTCTGCTTATTCTATATTCCTCTTGGACTAAGTCTGACTTGGCCGTTCACTTTATTTGGATGTTAGCACACTGTTTTCTATGCTTAGCTGACATAATTGTGTGTCTCTTTCCTGAGAAAAAGGCCTGTCTCTGGAACTTGGAATAACTGATTATTTTGTACGTGTTTACAGATAACAGGCTGAAGAAGTTTCTTTTCCTTCCATACGGTTTTTGTATGCTCCCAAGCTCCATTATCAGCAGCCTTATTCATCACCTCTGAATGTTTAGAAACCCCTCAGCTCTTGTAACAGACTGCCTGGCTGCCAAGTCAAATGTTGGGTAAGATGCTCCCAAACACACTGCTCTGTGGGACCAGATACATCCTCTTACCTAAGGAATCTCAACCACCAACTTACTTAGCTGGGAAAACCAACCGACAGGATGACACAGGAGATATTTGAGCAAGAATTTAGAATCACAGATTCATAGAATCATTTGGTTGGGAAAGACCCTTTAAGATCATCAAGTCCAGTGGTTGATCTAGCCCTGCCAGGGCCACCATTAAACCACGTATGTCTTGAATCCCCCAGGCATAGTGAGTCAACCACTTCCCGGGGAAGTCTGTTCCTAATTTGCCTCATCTCATGACAGTGCTGTACAGCAGGATTTTGATGGGGAAAATTATTAAAATAATTTGGAAAAAAAATTAAATAAAGGCTAACATATTTAAAAACAACAGTTTTTTCAAGTTGACTCCACAGCTTGTTGCCTTTGTAGTTTTAGATAGGAAAACATGTGGAGGCAGCTCAGAAATATGCAAAGGTGTAAAACCCCCAGCTTAAAGTGGAGGTCTGCCTCCAATCACATTGCAAAACATGGAAAATAATGAAACGAGTGGTAGATCTTCTACCGGGATTTGAGGGTTCTTTCTGGAAACAAAGGAATTCTGTTTCCAGGCTTGTTCACATGGTTCTCAAGAAAAGCATAAAATTACCCAGCAGTTTCAGGAAAAAACAAACCAATAAGCAAGAGAACCTTTAAGAACTTCTCCCAGCATGTTTTGCAGCAAGTGAAGTCACATAATGGACATTTAAAAGGCGCATCGTCCTCAGATTTGCAGTTAGAGCAGTGGAATCTTCCTAGAACAGAGGGGAGAGTAGGGAGAGGAGGAGAGAAAGAGGGAGGAAATGACTAAATTCCAGTAATCACCTGTGAAATTCTTATGCATGCAGTGCAGTCCAGAAAACAATGACCTTAACAGCACAATACCTGGCCCTGCTACGTCATTTCTTTTCACGCGACCGTGACCTCACTCACTGTCAAAGTGCTTCAGATCCCATTTAGAAACTCAGATTACATCCTTCCTTTACAAGGAAGTTGTAGAGAAGAATTCAGTAAATTCTCAGGAAACTATTGCACCATTGTGATAAAGACAATGAAGCACTTTGAGAGCACATGGAAGCTGCAGAAAGTACAAATTCTACCCAGCAAACCACACTGACCACATTACACCTGAGCAAATACAGGCAGCAGTCATTTCACAGACCATCAGTGTAATTCTCATTTCTGTAACTTTATTCCCAAGCACTAAAGAATGACATCCCAAATCTCAGCTATACCCACCACACTCTGGTTCCAGCTCTAGGGGAAATATGGGCACAACTCCAGAGTCCGTGGGTGCTCTCACGTTACTGGTTCCTTTGGATACTTCAGTCTTTGGCGACTCAAGTTCACTTTTCTGGCTAAAGCAGAAAGAGGAAATCTTACTTTGAATTTTCTCTGGCATCTCACTCTTGGAAGTGGAAGCATCTGGGGAAAAAAAGGCAAAACTAGCACATAAACCTGTATCATGCAGAATACAACACACAGACTCTGCAAAACACAAACAGCAGTAAATTCAACTAAGTTGCCACTGTGTAAGAAGAGAAACAAATTTGAATAACTACTTTCTTGCCATACTACTGGGTATCAGAAGTTTCTGATACTAACACAATCAATATTACTGAAAGAGACTCTTTCTGTGAAAATGCTTCGTAGACACAGTGGATCCACTTCTGCTCCCACCCCATTTAGATGCAAAAATTCTGCCTTCATTCTTAATACACTTCAGAGTTTAAAGATGGCAGAACTATAACTAATTTCTTCCTTGTTTCCTTGCATTCCCCATCTCACATTATCTTTTATCTTAGAGCTGTTTGGATGAGAGTTTTTTAACCCAATTTGGACACAACCAATGCATTTGATCCTCCTTTACATGCCTTGGGCAGGGAGGCTCCAGCCCAGGAGGGGGACTTTTCACAGGGGCATGGAGTAATAGGACAGGGGGAAATGGCCTTAAACTAATGGAAGGCAGATTTAGACTAGAGATTAGGAATAAATTCTGCCCTATGAGGGTGGGGAGGCCCTGGCTCAGGCTGCCCAGAGAAGCTGTGGGTGCCCCATCCCTGCAAGTGTCCACGGCCAGGCTGGACAGGGCTTGGAGCAACCTGGTCTAGTGGAAGGTGTCCCTGCCCATGGCAGGAAGTTGGAATGAGATGAGTGTTAAGGTCCCTTCCAACCCAAACCATTCTGTGACTCTGTGATTCTGCAACTGTTGAGCACTACCCATCATAATAATAAATAAGATTCTAAACCTCAGACAGCTGTTCATTCCCCACCTTGTACGTGGCTGTTTCCTTTGGTGCGCCGGCTCTCCAGGCTCAGAGGTTTCCCTTCACTTTGCCCCAGCTGCTGCTGTTGCTTCTGGCCCTCACCACAGACCATTCCAGTCAAATCCTTACACATCTCTTTGAACTGTTCTTTGTGGTGAGGACGCACAAACATGTAAAACCCTGGCCAAAAGAAAATATAGTCAAATGCATATGAAAATCAATGCCCAATCATGGAAGACTCCTTTCTTAGGAGGGCAGAAATTCTTTGGAAGCTGAACAGTAACAGCCATGTTCCTCAGAGTATCTTCCACTTAGTGCAACACAATGTTTTCATGATTTTTATAGTTACGGGGTTTTCCTTGCCAGAAGGCAGATGAGTATTTATTATGGAGAATAATCTCAACTTATCTTGAAATTTTTCCATTCTCTACAGCTCAGCATAAATACCTGACCCAGCCCCACAACTGATCCAAGGAAATCAGGAATATGTACAGTATCCGGAAAGACTCTCAGAAAGGAAATTTCTTGTTGCTGTTTGGTTGACAAGGATGCACAACACAGAATTTCTGTACAACTGAATTATGACTTATTGTCAAGCACAGACAATTCTACCTCAAAGCCCTCTGCAGTCAAAACAGTAACCACACTGACTGCGAGTGCTCAAGGGGAGGTTATGACTCAGTGCCACATAATTAATTTCCCTCCCACTCTTTACTGTGACAAGACTAATCCAACTAGTTAACGCACCAGAAAAAAAGATATTTTTTGACAATTTGCAGACTACAATATCTACTTAAGGTCAATATAATACTTATTGTTATCTCCTAAGACAACAAGCAAAACGCCATCAGCATTTCCCAGCATACACCAAATGCATAATTTCCTGCAGAGTTCACCCCAGAGACATGGGAGAAGATGGAACTGTGGTGTCACATCACAGAAGACATCACCATTGAGGCAATAAGGACCAGCATATAATCCCCCTTCTTCTTTTTCTTTAAACAATAAAGTTCAATTTCAAATTTTGAAAAACTGCAGCTCCCTAAATCCTTTCCTTTCATGGGTTTAATGATTGAAAATAAAGCAAACCACTTCTGAGAAAATAAATTATGACACAGTTCCATAACTACTTCCAGGTAAAGCTTTGTAGAAGAATAGTGAATCAAAAATGTGATTGCTTACCCCAACCTGGAAGTCATTTAAGAGCTTAACACCAGTATAGCAATCGCTGGACATGAGAACAAAGAATAGTCAGCACTGTCCTTTCTAAAGGGGAATCACTTGTGGTAATTGAGGAGAAAAAATGGTCATGAAAGCATCTGACTGAAGTTAGCTGGGCTGAAGGTTAGGACTGGAATTACTGAGGTGTTGTCTAATGTTTTTAATGGACGATTTCTAGCTCAACAGACAGAAACAACATTTTATAACCTTGATGTTTTTTGCTCTCTGAATGACACTCATTGAACAAATCTTTCCTGCTGCTCCATTTATCTGGATTGTTAAACCAAAAGATGAGATCTTACACAAGATCACAGCACCCACATCTTCTTTTCAACTACATAAAAGTGATTAAAAAAAAAAATCCCTTACTTTGTAGGAGATGAAAGTCCTGTGGCTTCTCTGTGGTGAGGGCTGCAATCACTGATATCATGGCATCATAATTATCTGTCTTCTTGTAAGCCAGCAACGCCTCATAGAACTGGCTGTACGTGCTTTTGTCCAAAGCCCTTTGCACATCACTGAGATAGGCAGTCCTGAGGGCCTGGTGATGGTCTTGCCTGGAGCCTGGAGCCTTTTCAGCCTCTTTCCTTGGAGCTCCACTGGCATTCTGCCCTGAGAGACAAAGAACATGTGAGCAGAGCTTGAGGAGGAACAGAGACAAACAGGTCACTCCATCAGATCGACTTCTCCTTTCATTTACAGGGGGCTCCTGCACTACTTCAAAGTAGTAAAGCTAACCCCACCTGCCCAGGCACACACCTCTCTCCCTCCAGCATGGCCTTGGCAGAACCAGACCTGCCCCTGGAAATGCCAATGGAGCAAAATAATTCCAGGGATCACTTTTAGCAGCCTCTGGAGTTCTTTGACCTTTTCAGATGTGTCAGAAGGTCACTAAGGAATGAACAAAAGGTGGCACAGAAGACTGTGCATGTAGGTCAGCAATAAATGAGGTTTTGTGCTCCAAAAAGAGACGGGTCAACCAAGTCTGCTGGCCTGACACATGGGCAATTTTAAAGTACAGATTTCTCACTCCTTAACAATAAAAGGAGAAAGGGTGGGGCAGGTTGTTTCCCAACAGGAAAACGTAATGTAAAAAGGACTACCTAACTTGAAAAAAACACTCAAGAGAGCACAAGAGCAATGTAGGAGGACAGCAGAAGGTGGGAGCAGCTTGGAACATCCTGCTATTCTCTGAATGGACTTTGTTACAAATGTCAACCTTTAATTTCTGATATGCTTTAGAGGAAAACGTTCTGGTTTGCATATTACAGGCATGCAAATATGCATGAAGGGTATGATAAGAAACTAATTTAAATAACCTGTCACATCTTTTGGCATTTAGATCTTCAAGAGTTCTTTTGTGGAGGATAAAGATATTTAAGTTTCAAACCATGGGCTTCGTTCTGCTTCCCAAAAAGGGACAAGCCTGTGTATGAATTTTATAATCAATACCTTTTATTGCACATCCTAGAACTTTCTAACACTTCCACAGGAGCATTTCCTACTTAAGGAGTAAGCAATAGAAATAACATATCCACTTAATGCTAGTATTTTGTCAGTTACTTTTAGTGGAAACAAGTTTCTGTGAAACCACTCCAATGGCTTCAGAATGAAACAATCACCAAATATTCTGTTTTATTCAAATATTCTTAAAATACAAAACAAAAGGGAAAACAAATCGAAAGAACAACATGGCTTCATACATGAAAAGCTTTTAAAGCCTTCCAGGAAACTGGCTTTTTTTTGTGGGTTTGTTTTGTTTTTTGTTTTGTTTTGTTTTTTTTTTAAAGAAAGGATTACCTTTCAACTATTCTTTACCCTCTAAAGAAAGACTTCTAAGCTGTCCAATGATCCAACTCATTTCCTTGTGAGAAATACAAAAAATTCCCAGCTGTTCTCAGGAAAACCCATAATTAAATGACAATAACTGAGCCTTTGAGTTCAAAGATAAATACTGGACAGAGTGAGATTAGAAGGATGCACACAGAGATTACGTTTGCTACTCCCTGTTTCTGCAGAAAAAACACACTGTCCACAGGAGGAGTGAACACATTATACTCAGAACAAGTTTCTTCTTCCTACCTGCATTCATACTGCCATAATCTAAAGTTACACCCCTTAACTGGCTCTTTGATGGGCCCTGGACAAACAGGAAGCCCAGCAGACCTGTGCTCAACTCGTCCTTTTCCCAGCTCAATCTCTTGTGCAAGTCTGGCAGCACCAGATGGTTTCTTTCATATACACCCTGATTTAATTTATTGACTTTTGTGTTTTGTTTCATACAATCCCAACTGAAAATTCTGAATTACCATCACACCTACCTACAGAGAGTGAGCCACTGTGCTGGGTGAGCACAAAGAACATTGGCTCCAGTCAGTGGTGAAATAAATCATAACAGGTACTGCCTTGGGACTGTGTTTTTATTAAACATGAAGAGTACCTGCATTATTCAGTCCTGTTGCCAAGTGGAATCCTCCCTGGTTCAGATGGAGCCCAGGGTTCAGCTGAGCACACGAGGCCTTGGAGAGTGCACTTTTCTGCTGACTCTGTTTTTGTTCTGCTAAATAAAACCAGTTCATTAACAGCGGATTTAGGGAAGAATGAACATAGAAAGGTACATTTCAAAGTATATCATCCTATGCTGAAAACACTTCAACAACCCAGAGAAGCTGTGGCTGCCCCATCCCTGGAAGTGTTCAAGGCCAGGTTGGACAGGGCTTGGAGCAACCTGGGCTAGTGGAAGGTGTCCCTGCCCAAGGAAGCGGGTTGGCACTGGATGAACCTTAAGGTCCCTTTCAACCCAAACCATTTTGGGATTCCACACAGAGATATTTCTCTGATGAGGAGCCAACACCACAGGTTTTTTTAGAACTTTATTGCTCCAGGGTTTCAAAGATTTCACAAGCTCTGTGAGGACATGATAACCTTTTCTTCATAATTCTGGTGGCACTTTGTGGGCAGCAAAGAGGACATACACAAGCTTTTGAAATCTCCACACTAGATTCATGATTTAAATAGATGAGTAAAATCACCTTTTGAAACAGACTGGCATCATTACTAACTCTGTAGTAACTAATGCTTGGGAGAAGGCAAGAGGATCACGGAGAGCAGAGACTTGGCTCAGTATTGGTTAAATTAAATTGCCTTCCATCCTTGCATTTCTGTATCAGACACATCTTGCTCTACGACTGGGTAATGTCCTTCAAACAATACAAGAGAAAGGAGCTCGTCACCTGCTTTCTTGGCCAGGACCTCCCTCTCCTCGTGCAGGAGGCTGTGCTCAGGTTTGTAGCCACAGCCCGCCCCAGTCAGGTTGCAGCACGCTTCATCAAACTGCTTTTTATGTTGAGGTCGAACAAACTGGTAAAATTCTTTCATGAGATAGAGGAAAAAGAGCGGGGGGGAAAGGGGGAAAAAAATCAATCCACAAATGCCACAGAAACTTACAACAGCAGGACTTCCAGGTTTAGGCAAAAAGAAGATAAAAAGGTGCAGCCAAATTAAAGTCTAAATGTCCTTATCTAATATTTATACAAAAAGGACTTATAAGCTACACAAAAGTCAGCTATCATGCACACATTGAGCAGTATTATTATCAGCAGGTAAAAACTGTCATTTTTTCACTGCAAATATGAAGTAATTCAATCAGTGAAACAGGACATGAGGTGCCTCATGAATCATGAGATCCAAGCATCTGCAAAGCTGATACTTTCAATTACCGATAAACTGTTAATTTTACACCTCATGTTATTATTTACCAGAGAGTGTTTGCCAACCAGAAGCCTAAACATCAAATCAACTTCAGCTTTCAGGTGCCTGACACTCTTGAAAACTAGACTCAGACCTTTATTTGATTAGCAAATATTTTCTTTTTTATACAGATCATCAACAAATTGGGAAACCAACTGTCTTTACTCTTAGTACTGAGTACTCATAGTGATCTTCCCATTTCTTAACTTTAGGCTTTACCTCAAAAAATTTACAAGATGCATAACTAAGCTTTTGTTGTTTTAGTAGATGAAAAAACTCAAGAGAAAAACCTGCCCATTTGTTCACAAATTGAGAGAGAAATGAAAAGTCACACAGAAAACACTGCTAAATGAGAGGAAATGTTGAAGAGAGTTCAGTTGCTGTCAGTGCAGTTCTTAAAAGCCAGGAAAACATCAGCTAAACCAGTAACTATCCATGTTTGCCCAGATTCGTTGCTTTACACTTACTGTTACTTAAATAGAAAATTTCTCTAGATATTCTGTCTACTTATTTACTGCTTTATCACTGAATCCTTATGAATACATCTGTCCAACTCACACAACCACACTCTCTGTCTCCTGCGTCCCAGGGAATAAGCTACACTACTTTTAGACAAAGTTTAAAATAACACAAACTTCCATGGAATGTGAATTTCTTCAAGTCAAGATGCAAGCTAACACTGGTAATTAGACTGAGATTTTCTGTGTGAGCTGGGGAGATAAGGTGATGAATGTTCAGGATGATCATCCTGAGTGAGCTGTACTTCAAATCTCAAATACCACCAAAACACCAAAGTCTCTCTAACAGACAAAAGTCACATCATATAAATACACCAGGAACATACAAAATACACTAAATGTACCTCGTAGCAAGACATGCTTTTTTTCATCCTCTATGAAGAGGGAGCTCATTTGGGATAACATGGCATGGAAGTCATCTGTCTTCTTGTACTGCTGCAGAGCCTTGGAGAAGAGCTCATAGTTCTCTTGGCTCAGGGTCTCCTTCACTGTGGCGATGTACGTCATGGCTCGGGCCTTCTTTGGCTCTTGCAGCTCAGCTTTCCTAGGGGGCTGCTGGGAAGGCAGGAAGGAACTTTAGCACAGCATGACTTGAGGAGTTACTTTCACATAAATTCAGGTAGAAACAATATATTTAAAATTGCAACAGCACGTTGAACACGGAATGGTATCATGGAATCATAGAATCGTTAAGGTTGGAAAAGACCTCTAAGATCATCAAGTCCAGTGTTCCCCCAGCACCACCACCATGTTCACCACAAAACCATGACTGCTTTCACCTAACAGGTTGCAGTTATGGTAGTCACCCCTGCAGCCATGTATTATTCACCTTCTCTGATGACAAAATGATTCTTTCATGGAAATACTCCTAGAGAAGGCAGCCAGTATCACAATTGCACAATTCTATTCTTAGGAGAAGGGCTAATAAAATGATATTTACTCCAAGCCTGGGGGCTGAGCTGACTCATTGTGACATCAGACAGCCCCAAATTGCAAACGCAGCCTTCTGCATGAACCTGTTCTGTTCCTTCTTCTCTTCTCCTCGATATTGTTGGTTTCAGGATCAGTTTCGTTTGCCAGGTGACTGGTACACTGACAGACAGGCAACATCCAGTTAGGACAGCACCTTGGACAACTACTGGCACACAATCACCCAGGGAATTTTCCTGAATTTATAGTGATTCTTAAGCAATTAGCTACATAATGAAGTAACTAAGTTTGGAGACTGGGCAAAGCCATAATTCACAACTGCAAAGTTAACACACAATGATGATCCACCAGGTAGGGTTTGGATGTGAACCCTTACCCAGAATTGGTCAGTTAAACCATCTGAGGCTCTACCAGCAATTGGACCAGCTGATCATTGTAGTTTCCTCCCACATGAACTATTCCATTCTAGTCAAAAAGAATGAAACCAGCCACCACACCTGGTCACTGGGAAAAGCTGTTCACAAAGCAGTCAATGTCAGAATACTAGCTGTACTTGGACCTCTGCCTGATTTGTTGTGATCTCTGGATTTGGGAAAGATCATGACAGAAATAGATTTCAGATGTGCACTGATAAATATTTGCAGTTTGGAGAAAAAACACGCTTGTTCTGGCATCAGTCATCTGTCTGCCTAGAAATTTCCAATTCAAATTAAAGCAATCAACAGATCAAAGGGATGGCACAGACACAGGGAAACACATACTGTATTGCTGACTAGCTTTATTTTCTTCCTTCCTCCTTTCTGCTCGTCTGTTAACTTCTTCTCATACTGGAGGGAAAGTGTGGACAGACGATGTGCCTGTGAGGATGAAAAGAAAATAAGAAATGTAAAAGAATGCTTTTCAAAGTTATTGTCCATTTAATTTAGATATTTCTAGCAGTAAAGCTCATTAACCCAGTTTGAGACAACGTTCAAGAAAGTGAAACAAGTCAAATTATTGCAACAAAGCCTGGGCACACACTGATTTCCAGAAGGTAGTAATTTACTGAACAACTTAAAAAAGGAGACCAAACCAGAGGAAATTAAAGGCAAAGTTGGTCTTGAGGGTGCAAGTTCCTGATCAAGCAAAGCTGGTACAGCAGATTGTACCAGGGCAGTCTAGGAGGTTACACACACCTGTGTGTAACCAATGGCTCAGACACCCCTTCATTTTCCTGCTTGGAAGTCCTTCCCTTGTGAAGAAAACCTGTATCAGGGTTTTGGGGTACTGAGAAAGGAAGCCTAAGCAGTGTTACAGAAAATATCAGGGCAGGTAGGATGAGACAGTAGCAGAAACATTTGTGGCTCAATAAGCTCTTCAGCATCTCCCATTCCCAATAACAAAGAATGGCTCTTAAGCATGAGGAGTGGAATTGCTTAAAGGCAGAGGGTCCAATATGAATCAGGCCAGTATGAACCACCTTAAACACAATCACTTAAGGAACAGAAGAAGCTGTGGGACAGCCCCATATTACCAGGTGGGAAAGCAGGAATGTGGAATGAGTTACACCTTTGTCCTCGCCTGATAAAAGAATTTGATGTGACTCTCAGTTCATTTATGTTCACTCATGAGAGGAACTGGTGAAACATAACAGTGCCCATAAATCCCACTGTGACGTCCAAATATAGCCATAGTTCAGATCACAATGCTTCGGAGTCAAGTTAAACTAACTACAACAAAACACCACCACTAAAATGAACAACACCTTTGGCCAACAATTTCAGACATGTCCATTTGTGGAGTTTGTTGCTATACCCAGAAATACAACCTTCAGTGCACCCCTAATACTGCAAGGACACCAAATTCCAGACAAACCTGACCATGATTTAAGTGCACATTTAAACATATTTTATTTAAGCATCATGAAAGGGAAGGAAGAATTGGAATACAAGCAGCAAGTCAAATATTTAGGATACCTGCAATAAGTCAGAAAAATTATCAAAACCATCTTTTACTCCTGTGTTACGTAAAGGCACCATTTTGAATAGCATGATCCAGCAGAAATAAGGCTTTCAAGATAAGTTTCCATGAGGCATATCTGATAAGGAAATCTGATTATGGGGAACTGACAAGTCATTATTTAAATGGATTGAGACTGTTTCTTGTATTTTGATTTTTTGAGATGACAAAGACTTTTCTTTTTTCACCCCAAGCAAATGATTCCAGGATGACAGCAGTCAAATTTCCATTATTTAGGGGACAAGGATATAGTATAACCCTGATAAAAGAAAAAATGGTAACACAGATACTAAGCTGGATGGTGAAGAAATATGGGAAACCACACCAACCCCATCCTCAGTCCAAACCCAGCGCTGAGTAAATCAGCTCAGTGCTGGACTCAGAGTGAAAGCTGGCTCCCTCAGAGGCCCAGCATGTCTCAGGACTACACTCACCAGATGGCTGGGGCCAGGTCACCAATTTAGGAACAGCACAGGATGACCCCAGATTCTGCACAAGCCTCGGAGGAGCCGTAATGCCAAATACAGAAAGCGGACACGAGCTGACTGACTGCCAAACCATCAGGTCTATCAGCTTATCTGACTCATGAAACGCTGAGCTCTGCCAAAAGCACTGCAGCTGTGTTGGGAAGACACTGTAGCTCAGTTACCAACTCCATGGAAATGTGCCAGGCTTTCCAAAGAATAAGTTTTGGTGTCTATGCCATGGCAGCCCATGGGTGGTGGAGTCCACTTCCCACTTGGTTGCACACAAGTTAAATATTTACTACCCTTTGTACGTTTTCTCTCTTCTGTACATGTCTCCACGTCCCTTGGGCCTTCTCAGATATTCCCCAGATACTTCTACACCTCCACATTTTCCTGTAGGCATTCTTCCCCTAAGCAAACTACTTGGGTATGCTGCAATAGGCATTCCTGGAGTCCATGTACTAGTCTGCAATCCAGCAGGAAAATATTCTTCGGATGGCAGCCAGGTAAGGGAGCCACCCCTCCAAGGACTGCAAACAGGGATTTTGGGAAAGCAGGAACACAGCCTAATCACTGATGCTTTAAAAATACCAATCCAGGATGAAAGAAAATGAACAGCACAGAAGCAGCTTTGTCAATCTTAATATGATAGTAGATTTTTGATTCAGATAAAAGATTCCACAAGTCTGCAAAAGTCATTCTCTGAGGCAAATCAATTATTTTAATTTCAAAATGCAGTTTCTAATTCATAAGCCCTCTCACACTCTTTTTTTAATTCAGTATCTGGTCTCCCACAAAGAGCTGACACAGATTCCATGCAGGACAAACTGTGTATTTAACAACCTCTCCTCTGAGAGCTCTTTCCTTCCCAGAGAGCGTGGTTAACTTTCAGGAATCCACCTGGGCAGCAGCCTTGCAGCACAATACAAGCAAGGCATGAACGTGGCAAGGAAACCCTTTGATTAATTTAATTACAACAACTTGCAGTTACCAGTGTTGATCACAGTGAGTTTTTCTTGACAGAGGGTTGAGCTGGAACTCTTAATGCTAAACTCATTTAGCTTTAGGGACTACGATATATAAACAAGTATATTGCCACTACCTTTTCCTCTCCTGGCAAGTCAGTCTCCTCCTCTGCATCTTCACTGCTCTTCTCACTGCGCTCCAAGGCATCCAAGAGTCCAACACATTGTCTTCTGGGCGAGACAAACTCTTGTTCATATTCCACACACAGGCTGGATGTTCCCTCTCCATTTACTGGCAACAACAGCATTACACAGATGACAAATTAACATTCCACATTCTCTTGCATTTTCTTTGACTGAGTGATACCTCCCAGTCTTACAAAGCAATCCACAGAGAAGTGTTGGTGGATTAAATAATTTCCCACATCTTCCAAGATGTGGGAATTGTTCGTAAGAAGACTGCTTTGATAAATCGCTTCCAAAATTGCTCCAGTGTTTGTTACATCAACCTGGTAAGATTGTTTTTAAACTTTTCCTTAAGTGATGGTCGTATTTAACCTCAAAATGACTTAAGATCAATGGGAAAAAGTCTTACAGCAGCACTTATCTAATTACTTTAGCTTTTTGCACTTCTCCAAAACTGAGTTTCTGGTTTGAAGAGATTTTGGTATGAAATATGAGTTATTATTTTTAAATAGAACAAGTTTTTTAAAGCCTACAATTCTTACAGTATCAGTACCTTTAAGACACTGTCACCAGGTCCAAAGAATACATATTCTCATGAATCAGGATCCAGGTATATCTGGTTTTAAATATAAGGATTTCAAGCTGCAAGTAATGTTAAATTAGAATCAGTTTGATACTTCTATAAGGCATTCTCTTAAAAATGTATTTCCACTACTCTGTGACATTACTTCAACAGCCAGCTATTAAGAAAAGTTACTGTTTTTAGAAGGATGTGAGTATATTGTGATATAAATTGAAAAGTCAGTACAAAACCCCTCTGAACAGAACTATGATGACAGGTGAGTTCGATGTTACAGCTGATGCAATGTAACTGAAAATTTCTAACAAAACAGGCAATGCAGCTTCTTCCCTTCACCTACAGTCCCACATTTCAGCCCATCCTTTGAGATGGATCTACTAGTCAAGTGGGTGGAAGGTAAAGTGGTTCAGAAAAGCTCATCTGCTCACTCTGCAGTTACACTAGAGATGGACTCAAATCAAAGAAAGGAGCAAAATTGCAGTTAGAAACTGGGATCGGGGGGGGGTGGGGGAGGAGAGACAGACAAAGTAATCCCTTTCAATGACAACCAGCAGTCAACACTGGCTTAGATTTAATGTGAAATCACCCTCAGACTCCCTCATAATGGGTTTTGAACCACAGCTTTAAACATAACTTCGTTGTTCTGTTCCAATCCAGGAAGCAATCTGGAGTGCTGAAACGAGATGCTGACATGAGAAATGCTTTCTTCTGCAGCATTAGCTAACCACAAAATTTAAAACACTGTTTTGTTCCAATGTCCTTTTTATGTTTTCTGAGCCAGATTACTGAGTAAAAGTAATTTATACAATGGGATGGAAGAAGAACAGATGGAAATCAGTGTTAGACATGATAGATCTCCACTTCTTTTTTTCGAAACTACCTGTGATATTTCACCAAACACCTCCTTGTTCTGTGGGACACTTTCTCAGGCTCCATCTGCCTCTTTGCTTTGTAGTTGCAACTAGTTTCCTCCATTTTCTAATGCTTAACTATGTCCCTTCTGATCAGAGGTTTACACCAGTCTTTGAGCTCTCCTTGCTTTCTCTCCCATTTCAGCTTCTACTCTCTTGATCCTTCTTTTTTGGTTCAGCTCTGTGCTGGTTTAAAAGTAAAATGGCAGGAGAAATTAACCCAGCTCAAGAGAGATTACAAATCAGAGTTACAATTTGCTAAAAGGATTGTAATAAATACAGTGATACAGAGAAAAATTGGGTTTAACCCACAAAACCAGATGCATAACTCAGCATGCTGGGTTATGAACAGAACGGTGTTCCTTAGCCCCTGTGCTGAGCACCACGTGGTCCCCTGGGTGCAAAGCAAAAGGAAAAGAAACCTGTTGGTGAGGATGATGGTCACGGTCTTGTTGAGAGTGGCAATCCCAGTCCCATTGAGGTTCTGGTCCTCCTCTGGAGTGGTACCCAAAGTCCCAAAACCCAAAGATTATACATGCTCAGGTTCAGGTGGGAATGTCAAGTACCTCCTCTCACAGAGTGAGGAGTTTCACAATGGACGATTTAACTCTGAGTCATGGGATGTTTTTGGAATCTTTGATGGCCTAGGTCATTGCAGCTGCCTATTGTGACAGTCCCTAATGGCCCATGACCAGACATGGCCCCTCAGGCTGGGTGTGAAGGTGCTGATGCCTCCCTAGAGGGGAGTTATCACAGCTGAGTCACTGATGTGACAATAGAAACATTCCTGTGCCTCACAGGGTTCTTTAACACCCAGCTTGTAGCCTGAGGTGTCTGGTGTGCCCCCGAAAGCTGCAGCAAATGATCCACTATTAACAGTCCATCAGAAATGACACAGAGGGTGTAGAATACAGTTTTGGTTACAGCCCACATAGTGATAACCTGATCCTGGCCCCTGTAACTAGGACAAATTCAAAACAAAAAAGTATATCTGTGAGGACCCAAACCTACCTTTCCTTTTCCTCTTCAAACTGGGGACGTGATCATCCAAGTTTTTGGCTTTTTTCACGGAGGGGATCTGCTCAGAGGAAGTAGATGGTGGCGAATTTCTGTCACTCGGGGAACCAGCATGGCCAGGAGGGCACTGGGGCAGGGGTGGGGGCATCTGCAAGCAGTTTGCAAAGTGTTACAATAGGCAAAAGCTACTTTTCCACTCCACTCCCTTTGCAACCAAAAATCTCATCAACAACCCAAAGACACCTCCTTTTCCTCATACAACCCTTGAGAGCATGACTGTTACACACTCTGGATTTATGGGCTTTTGAAAAAAGAATCAAACAGCTTGGAAGTGACACAGATGAAGTGCAGTAAGCAGGCTCAGCACTAAGTGAGCCTGGAACCAGAGAAAGGATTATGACCTTCTAAGGAGCCACCACTTCCAAAGGCTATCTCTGCAACAACAGCTTCTTCTGGCAAAGCACATCAGATTGTGATTCGCATTTACCACGAAATTCTCACCAGTGCTCAGAAAAGATCAAGTCATGCAGTATCAACCATCTGTAACTTACTACTTTGAAAAATCTGTATTTGGCTAAAGCATCTTCCAGGAACTCATCCAAGTCTGGATGTGAAATTTTAAGTGTTTATTTTAATCTTAACTTCCATTTTGGGAACAAAGAATTCCTCATTGTTGCTTGCTATAACTTTCTCCAGTCAATTAGGACGTCATTTTACAATATTACTTTTTAATCAAGGAACTATTATAGACAACATTAGCTTCTTAATGCTAAGAGAGAAGCTACATTAGTAAAGATGACCCAGTGATGAACTGCAATAATAACTGGTGGTTTGGCTTACTCTTTATATCAGTCAGCTTCAATTTAAATTTAAGGGTATGACTGACTCTTCCATCCTCCCTCTCTGAGGTATTGCATACCACCAAATAAAAGCCATGTTTATTTAGGAGGAACTGGAAGAGGAAGTTATTTTTATGATCTAACCTAGTGAGTTGCCCAGCATAACAACAACATCCTGTCCCGGCTCACTCTGGGAGAAAGATGAGGCATATCTTCTTTCCTGTAAATCTTCCAATGCTTAGAAGTGACAAGTGACTCTGTGTAAGTCTGGTGAGAAGTGACAAGTTGGACTTAGTGATCTTTATGTGTCCCTTCCAATTTGACATCATCTGTGATTCTCTCACATTTCTCTCACGGCTATGCATTCCCAGTTTTCAACATTACTCAGGAAATCCATTGTATGTTCTGTGTAGTTTTTTTAAAGACACTTACAATTTTCTGAGCAACACGGAAGAAGAGAGAGACACTTCTGATTGCGTGCCCAAAGTTGTCATAAACATTCACATAAGGACGGACCCACGAAGGCAGTTTGCCTCTTACATCAGCAGCTGAGAACCTGCGTAGCATTGGAAAACAAGAGAATTATGTGCCAGGTTGGGCTAGATTAATTGAACAAACTCTAGATCAGTGTTCAAAGGGACAAGGGAGGAGCAGCAAGACAACAAAAGTTTGAAACAGTGCAGTAAATATAACGGGGTGATGTCCTCACTCAGGAGAAAAGGGCTTTGTTGATACTACATGCCAGGGAATCAGCCAATTCCTACCTTTTGTCCATAAAGATCTGTAACTGGGCAACATGAACAGTAGTACTGAACACAGACTGTCCCCAGTCAAGCCCCAGTACTGATGGCTATCAATTAAACTCTTGTTGCCTATAATATACCTATTATATTAACATTTTATGAATGTATAATAATGCAGTGTAATATTAATATAGTATTTTAATATAGATGGTATTGTTTCTGTAATATAACCTGTCCTCATTTCCATCCTCCTCTTCTGAAAACACTGCAGTGCTGGTGATTGCCTTCTCAAATGAAAGATGGAGAAAAAGATGCAAAAAAGATGCAAAACCATAAGTTATTATCACATAATTTCCAGAGGTATTGCAACCATGATTTCAACAAATTGGTTCATTTTCCATTAAAACCATCAATCTCCTTCTGCAGCTCCAGGACTGTATAATTGGGGAGCAGAAGATAACAATCTAGTTACTTTCTTAAAGTAATGCCATATTTATATAAATTGCTATATAAAATAATTTAATTATTATGAACTGTAGCTTTCTCCAAACAGCAGCAGCAGCACATTTATATACAAAATACCAATATCCATGTTGGGATATAAAATTGTTGAGGCCCCATCCCTGGAAGTGTTCAAGGCCAGCTTGGACAGGGCAGCCTGGTCTAGTGGAAGGTGTCGCTGCCCACGGCAGCAGGTTGGAAAAAGATGAGCTTCAAGATCCCTTCCAGCCCAATCCATTCTGGGATTCTATGATGTTTGTGTCCTAGAGCCAAGGCTTACCTGTGGTCACACAGGAAGATGGCACCGTAGTCCTGGCGGTGCCTGATGACCCGGCCGATGGCCTGGTTGACAGCCCGGGACGCTTGCTGACTGTACCACTCCTGGCCAGACAGATACTGCAAGAGGTGTGAGGAACAATTAGAATTATTTACCAGGTAAGATGTATTCTCTATGCTGTGCAGTCACTATTTTTTTTCTAAAGAAATAAAGAAGTATCAAACAAGATGCACTGACAAATCTTGAAGCAATGAGGAAAACCAAATACTCAAACATCACACCTGATTTACAGAGCACAGAAAATTCCAGCAGGACCATCCAACTTGAGGGACACTGACAGCCTTGGCAGCACAGAACTCACCATATTATTTAACACTTGCTAACTATCCTGCAGAACAATAAACTAAATTATAACGCCATTCATTCTCATGCCTGAAGCAACAGAAAAAGAAACCCAAACCAAACCACAAAACCCCACCACACACTACCACACCCTCACAGCAGTAATCCCCAAACCAGTCAGCACAGGCAATTCTTTCTGCCCACTCCTTCTCTGGACAAAACAAATCCCTCATAAAGTGAGATGGAGAACACGCTTACGAAGATTTTTACTTAAAACTTTAATGACACCCTTTTTTTGAGCCTATATTTATCTGAAACTATGCCACTGGAGACAGAATTAGAAACCTGTAACACTATTAAAAAACCCAAGATGACTGCATTTGGGACAAACTTCCAAGGCTGTCTGACTTCTTGACACCCATGGTTCCATGAGGTTGGGAGAAAAACAAAACCCAAACCCCACAGGGACAAGAGGGAAAAACAGTAACATGAACCTACAAACAGCCAACAGTGAAAAGCTGCCCAGTCTTACTTGTGCACCTGCACCACTTCTCCTCATTTCATCCAGAAACTGCATCTTCAGAATTACTCTGGGATCCATACGAGGGGGAAATGGAAGCCCAGTAATAATGACTCCTCGTCCATTCATGTCTGCGAAGTCCAAGCCTTCACTGGCCTGAAGAGACAGAATTTTCCATTATTAACAGGGTTTGAAGTGACATTTCAGAACAATTCAGCAGTTGCTGGCCTTTCTTCTTAATTCAATTAATTCCCTGGCCACGTGTAGTTTATGAATACATTATGAATAGCTTCAACTATATTTTTTGCTTCTATTACCAAGACTTTAAGCTTGGCTTTTTCCTCCAGCAGACCCTGACAAAGCATAGCTCAGGCAACACTGTTAATGCCTGTCTTATTCCCACATAAGTGGAACAGCTGTACTGTCAGTCACCACCTCTGCTTAAATCTTCTATACCCTGAGTTGTTGACAAGACATGATAAGAACACAGCAAACCTTCTCTGAAGGTAAAAACTAAGAGAATCATTTCAAAGCAATAAGAGAAAGGTACCAGAAATCTGCTCTGAATTCACCAGACTATGCCATGTAATGCTGTTGACATCCCATTAAGTGTCACTCATGTCCCCTGTACATGCTCATTGTGCTGGCAAATCACTTTGTGAAGTGAACAGAATCAGAGAATTGAACAGACAGAGCAATAATTAGAGAAAAAAAAAGTTAGTTTGTTTTGCAGCTAAGTCAATTCCCCAATTTCAGCTATGAGACTGGAGAGAGCTGTGTCTTTTCTTCACTGATCCAACAGCCTCTTTGAAGACTGAGAACCCAAGGTCCAAAACAAGTTGGATCTTCTCTTGGTACACAGTAAGCAGCAGCAAAAAGGCTCTAAGAGTAATTTCTGATTTTGCAAATATTTCCACTGATAAACATAAGTCAACTTATCAGCACTGGAAAATGTAAAGGAAAGGCCACCAAATGTGTCCAGATAACATGAAGATAAATAATTTTAGTGTTTTAAAGCTAAGCAACACTTTTGGTTTTCAGCTGTGTTGTTTTAACATGTTTGATTACAGTTGTTCTCATCTAATATGTTAGGTTTTTGGTGAGCAGCCAACATGAAATATAAGTATGATGCTCATGCACTT
The DNA here is from genome assembly GCA_035221455.1 of Xenops minutus. NCBI lineage: Eukaryota > Metazoa > Chordata > Aves > Passeriformes > Furnariidae > Xenops > Xenops minutus. The sequence continues at coordinate 7,425,317 of JAWWEE010000051.1, read as the reverse complement.
TAAAGAAATCAAAGATGAGTCCCTTTAATAGGAACAGGGATGAGGCAGAGGTAAACATGACCTGATTTTGAAAAAGCTTCAGGGCACTTGGTTTTATCCCCACATATAATTACAGTCAAATTACAGAAACTTATTGAATTCCAGAATGATTTTTTTTTCTGTCAACTATATAATCTGATCTCAGATGAAAAAAATTCCCAGTTACATTACCTTCCCTCGACACACTGCCAAAAATGCAGCTCCATTGGACTTAGGACAGACAACTTTATCATAGTAGGCATCAATCACCTGAAATATAAAGAAGTTTAAGTAAGAACAGGAATGGTATATATAACCATTACTATACTAACTAAATTTGACCTGTACAATAAGATCTCAAATGTTATTAATCTGGCTTAGTATAATTGTGTTTACTTTCAACTAATTGCAAATGTGAGCAGCCATTTTCTTAGCACAACCTTTAGACCACTGTGAAATCCAGAACACACCTGGGTAAGCACAAAAGATTAATGTCAGATATTTCAGATAAGAAGGTAAAACATGGACTGTCCTGTGTTTCTTCAGATCCTTAAGTAAAATAGGCAAACCAGGAAAGCCATTAACATATATTATTTACTCTGAGAAGAAAGCAGAAGGGCTATAAATAAACAGGATGACATTGCATCCTGAAATTCTTCAACACTGAAAGCATGATCAGCTGGGAGGAAAAGTCCTGCAGAACATTAACAAATGCTGACTAGTGATGTGACAGCTTTCTACCAGCTCGATTACTCAGCACGTGTGTATTTTAGCTGCCGTTACATCACCAGATTTAAATGAAGACTTGTACCCTGCACAACCAGCCAAGAGAGGACAGGAAGGATGCACAGGAGAACTACACTTCAAAGAAGCATTCAGGGAGTTTTTATTTTATCCTAAAAACGTACCTTAGAGGAGATATTTAAGCATAAAAAGTGTCTGAAAACAATAAAGGTATATAATGCAAATAATCAACCTCTGAAAAGCTTCCTTTGTTCCTGGGTTCCACAAATATTGGCTTCACTTCTTCTATTCTTTTAGCAAAATTGTGTTCCTGTTAAACAGACAAGGAAGAGATCAGGAATGTGAAAGTGAGCACATACCAAAAGTGCCCACAAGAACAGAAATGCTCAGAAGTGGTCACTGCTTCCCCCCAGTCTGTTCCTCTCCTGCCAAACACAGGAAGAGGTGGAAGCAGAAATGTGCAATCCTAACAGTACTAACAGTGGTTCTTTGCTCTTGGTGTAACTCAGACATCAGGCAGATGGGAGAGTTCCAACACTCACCTCCCAGAGTTTCACAGAATGACATCTCTGCCCCTGCATTCACTTTCAAGGAGAATTTAAACCAGAACTGTTCTAGCAAGTCTCACCAAGAACAGTCAAGTTATGAGCATAGAATTAAAAAAAGTTCCAGTTCCAATGGTTGCAATTAAAAATAAAAGTGAAATGTTCATACTGAAATTTCTTTCCCCCAAGGGTTGAAACACTCAGACCAATTCTAATTTGGAGGTTTAATAAAAAGAAGTCTGGTGAAATGAAGTGTGAGATCAGATTAGATAGTATATTAAGATTCTTTTGGGTTTGGTTTCTACAGCACTGCACTTCAGTGTACGGTGATCAAAATAAAAGAAGCCTGACCTGGGCTTTTACTTTCCAGATTTTATAAGTTACATATTAACAAAGAATTTATCACGGAATCCCAGAAGGGCTTGAGTTGTGAGGAATCTTAAAGATCATCTAAGTTCCAACCCCCTGCTACGAGTACAGAAACTTCCACTAGAAGGTTTTTAATTACCATGGTTAAAGAGCATAACTACAAACTGTCTGATGTGTGTAACCAAACCACCTAATAAAGGGAGAGCAATAAACATACTCTCCAATATTCCAGGCTCTTATCCATGACAGAATATGATGGGAAGAAGACCAACATCCCATGTGGTACAACTCTCACAAGGTTACCTGCAACAAGACAGACAAGTGTGTAGCTGAGGACATTTTCACTCTGAGATGGGGAGCACAGACTGCAGAGGAAAATCTCTGTACTGTGTATTAGAAGTAGTTTCACTTTTTAAAATCATTTTAATAATCTTGTCAAGGTATAAACCTTAATATAGAAGCCTAACTAGCTCTCTAAAGTGTAGTATTAAAAGGATGAAAGATACTCTGAGCTACAACAAACCCTGCAGATGAAAGGGACACAACATCCCCTGCCATGATTTCCCTTGGGACACTAGGATCTAATTTTAGATCATTTTCTCCACTCCTTGTCCACTGCAGTCTACACATTCCAAGCAATGGATGAGGCACCATCATACTGCTTTTGAGTTCTCTAGACAAATCTAGTCCAGTAAACACTAGTCTACTAGTGCAAATCTGGTCAAGTCTAGTTAACACTTTACCAAAAAAAACACTCATCTGTGAAAGCATGTTCTTAATTCCACTTTATAGGCCAAGATGAATACCTCAGAGCACTCTCTCCCATTTCCTTCAAACATTTCTAGATTAGGCAGATTCATTTCAGTCATGTCAGCCTGCTTTATATTATTTTTATTATTTTCTATAATAACAATTATTTGATGTTATTATATTTGTAAAACATTACCAAAACAATAAGTGCTGACTTCAGGCAGGTTTGAGACAGTACCTTTAGAATATCACAAGAAATTGCACTGACTTCTTGTGATTCTTAATTGCTCTGCAAATGATGCTTGATTGCATCATCTCTGGCCATTGATTTTCTAGTTTGTGCCACATCCTGGTGTGTTTAGGAACCATGTCTTTGAACCAAACACAAACTCCTGACAACAAAAAGGAATTCCTGACTTGGAAATATAAAGCCAGGGGCTCAAACTCATTTTTGTGTGCTATTACAGCAGCCAGCTGCCTGAGCAAACAGAAGCACACAAAACCAGACAGGATTCAGGTCTACGCTGTGACCATTTACCTTTCTCTTATTGTGTCTTCTTTAGTATTGCTCTTTCTAGATTTCCAAAGATTGTGGGCATCAACTCATTTCTGAAATGCACACACTTCACTTACCAATTGTTTTTCCCAGAGAAGATAAATAATCCTCTGAAAACCTACAAAGAAGAAAAATCAAGTAACTGCAGTTCCTTTTCTGTGTTTTTCACACACCGACTACATTTGATAATCATCTAAAATACCATATCCAGATTCCCAATTGCTCTCCTTCATGTGGCAGGCACCCATACCAAGAACAAAAATTAGTAATACCTTGACTACAGTTTATTAATATTATGAAATATTCTAAGTAGAGAAGATCTAAACTTCAATACTTTCAAAATGCACAAGTAGAAATGGGAAGCCATATGAGTTTTATGACTAACACTAAGAATATACAAGTGAGTTCTGTCAGAAAACTACAATGCTGCCAAGCCTGACTAATGTTAAAACTACTTAAAATAATCATTGATATATTAGGTGTGGTGTTGCCACAGGGCAAGACCTGGTGAGTTTGGTTGCTATGGTTATTATCTACTCATAGTAAACCCCTTTAGCTCTGACTGAAAAGCCCTGCACTCCAATGAGCCATTATCTATGTTCCTCCAGCTCTGGCTGAAAACTGACCTGTTCTCTCATGTCTTTATCTTCCTTCCTTTTCAATGCCCTGTAGTTCTGTGTACTGTTTTCCCAGAAAAGTTATATATGCAGGGAAAACCCCTAACATAAATATTTTTATAATACCTACAAATACCAGTATCTCCATACAGATGTTGTCAAAACACAGTGAAAGCTGTGAATTCCCTTCCTTCAAAAACACTCATGTTCTAAGCTTGGGGGGGTGTAATCCTCAACCCTCTTTCTTTGAAAGACAGTATCAACAAAAAAATAAACTGAAATGGCACTTTAAGCTTCTGAAAATGACAAATGCAGCCTGAGGTTTTTTCAGACTACAACTTCTCCGTAAAAATCCACTACAGTTGCCGAGTGCCCTTCCAGTTCTGTGGAATATTGGACCTTCTTTGTTGGTAGCAGTAGCACTGTCTGCTCTGAATAACACAGAGGCAAAATGATGGAAGACTAGAGAAAGGCAGGAAAAATGATGATGAAAAGCTTGACAAATATTTGGATATGTCTTCCTTAAGGCAGAAACACAGGGGTGAGAGGCTGGTCATGGTGACAAGCTATAAAAATATAAAAAGCGTTGTTGCAAAGGCCAGTCATGTTTCAAGTCAATTAAGCCTTCAGCTAAGAAATTTAGGATGGGGTTCCATGTCTGTGAGGGTGGACTGCTCTGTAAGGGACAGGGTTGTGGGTGGAGGTCCAAGCTGAGATTGGCCAGGGCCACTAAAGACTATCAGTGCCCCGACATCTGATCCATTCCAGCCCTCCAGTGCTAAATTTTGAATAGCAGCCCTTAAAGGGTGTTGTTATTCAGCACAGTGCTCATCCCAGAAAAGCACTAAAGAGATCCCCTACTTCACTAGCATCCTCCTGTAAGCAGAATCTAAAATGTTGGAACCCAAAATTTCAAAGCAAAATTCCCCATGGAAGTTCATTACCTTCTTTCATAGGTGGAGGTAAGCATAGTTCCATCAGGTCCCTTCGGAATGATCCCAACCCAGAGCTGGTGTTTATCGATAACATGAGGATTCTCCAGGCAAACAGGAAAAGGGCTAAAGAAACACAAAGGGAAGATCCCAGTCATACCCATTGTACGATTCCCTATAGGCTACCAGTTCCAGGACCACAGAATGGTTTGGGTTGGAAAGGACCTTAAAGCTCATCTCATTCCAAAGCCCTGCCATGGGCAGGGACACCTTCCACTACACAAGGTTGCTCCAAGCTTCATTCAACCTGGCCTTAAACACTTCCAGGGATGGAACAGTCACAGCTTCTCTGGGCAAACAGAATACTCAAAGACAAAACCTAAAGCCAGGAGAGCAGACTCTGCATTTTCAGGAATGGCACTGTCCCCACATCCAGGTACTTACATCTGCATTTCCATTGTAAATGATGAGAGGGGGGAGAGAGTCCCACTCGTGAGGATAATTGTCCTGACTCCCTGTCGAACAAGCTCGTGCATGCTGTACCCAGGGCTGAAACACCAATAGCTTAAAGTCTTTCCTGTATCAAATAAAGAGAAAACACTAAGAAGCAAGTCTAAGTGGAAAAATTAGCATATGGCACATTGCACCTGAACTTCTGAAAGTAAAATGGGCAGCATCTGAAGATAAAATTCCAAATGTATGCTATGTTCTGCTTTGGTTCTTCCTGGATTTAATTATTATACATTAAAAGGTCATTGCTCCCTCATAATATAATAAGAAAATATCTCCAACCCTGCACTTGCTTGAAAAGAGAATCCTTTCTCCATGACGAATTTCCAATGGCTATAAAACTTGCATCTAAACTTAATACAGTTAACTCCCAAACCTTTCAGGTTCTGCTCAAATCTACTGTGGGATGGGAATATACCGTGTGTGTGACACTGAAAAGCTGGCATACTATAAGTTATCAACAGAAAGAATATAAAGAGACATGGATAAATCACATCAATCATTTATATCATTGCTCAGTAGTTGTACCACTGTTGGGCTTGCTGAAAATTCTGCATCAGCTTCTCAAGAGACACAGGAACAAGGGAATGAAACACATCCATGTGAAGAACTAGAGCAGCCAAATTAAACATGAGTTTTTGTTTCTGATTTCATTTTGCATGATAAATAGAAAAAAATTAATACCTACATCCAAGTATCATGTGCGTCTTTTAAATCCACACACTTCACTCAAAGCCTGTATTTCAAAAAAAAGCTGACGTTTTCAGGAAATCCCCATTAATATCTGCCCAGTGAGTCACTTACTGCTTAGAATTACAAGAGAGTATCTATTCTGAACTAAAGTTTCACCCTTCCATCTCATTTGCACAAATCAAGAAGTAGAAACCTAGAAGAATCACATCTCAAAATTTAGCAAACTTTGTAACTCTGTAACTCACACTAAGATTTGATGCAGATTAGTTTGGAACTGTATGTGGACGGGCCAAAAAGTATCTACAGACGAGAGCAAACTCACTTATGTCAGGAGTCCAAGAAATTCCAGCAAAAAAGCAAACTGGGCTGATATGGGATGGCCTGGAAGGGGACACCAACCCCTCACATTCACCTCACCAGTGTTCAGCTGGAAACAAACCCCTCTAACCCAGCATGACGACTGCCAGGCACCAGTTATCCAGCTCCTGTGGAACCTGGGATAGCAGTACATTTTTAGCCTGGTGTGCTGCAATTACGTCTTAAAGTTTAACAATACTAAATCCATTTTAAAGGTCCCGTTCACCAGAAGGAAGAGTTGGGAGTTAGACAAAGCAGATCCCTGAAGCAGCTCTTTCCATTCCTGGCACAAGAACAGCTAAATCCAAGCAGAAAAGGATTGCTAATAGTTTGCAACATGGTGATATAGAGCAAACCACGAGTAAGAGCATTTTATTTTAATGTAAACCTGCAACAGTTCAGTATTGGTGACATAAAGCAGCATCTGTGCACAGATGGCTTGGGCAGCAATCTCATCAGCCATCCCAAACTATGCCCCATCTCCTCACCAACTGCAGTTTGTAGAGAAGGATACGGATACTTAGAGTGGATAATTTCCACAAAATCATTGGAAAACAGCTATTCTTAAATGCTTAAATTATTTCTATGCCATTACCTATATCACTACAGGAAACCAGAGGCTTGATCAGTCACGTCTGGCCTCTGCTAGGCTCACACATGGCACAAGTCTCAACATACTCAGGTGTGTTGTACAGGTACTTGCAAATACTGTTTTTATTTGAAAAGCAAATATATTAGAATGCATCTACTAAGTCACAGAATTGTCTGACTGCTTTGTATTTTTGCCTACAAATCCTCCAAATTATGCAACAAACCTAAAGTGTCTGTAGCAGCCTTTTCCTGCACAGATCTTTAATGAAATCTACTTAGAATTATTCCTGTAACTTTAAACTACAATTGAGCAATATCTCAGGAAACCAGCATTTGCAGATTATCAAACAGCACTCACTTTGTGGAAACATATGTAAAAGGGGACATTATGTGTAAAACCACTAAATTCATGGAAATCTATTCTTTGAAAAATGTTACTCCTGTCCTTAAGAAAAAAAAAAGAACTTCTGTGAAACCCATACTTAAATTCTCAAGAGCACTTAACTGAGTAATTAAGTAGATAGTTACGAGGCAAAGTATTTACAAAGATCCTTGGAGAGCATTTTATTATGAAGGCTTAAGTAAAAGGATCTATATTTGTTTTCTCTAATCAGAAAGTGGTTTGTTTTCCATCTAATTATTAAAAAATATTTAAAAATCAGGTAGAATGAATGTTGAAGTCCAACAAAGCCAAGCTTGGTGCAGCTTTCTAGGAGGCTTAGGATAATATTTTGATTCAGAAGCCAAGTTTCTTTTCTTCTAAATATATTGTTTTGAGGCATGGCTATTTGAGGTAATTCCAGATCCCAAGTTCTGCAGAGCATACGCAATAATGGTGGGGAGAGACAAGAAGAGGGAGAAATCTCAGCTGAACAAGGGCTGAAAAGTATAGTATAGTGGAGGCTGAAACTCTCAAGAACTGACAACACGTCCTAAGGAACTTAAGAAGTTGCTCAAAGTAGGTCATGCTAGAGCAGAGCCCCAGGGCACAGCATTCTATGGCTCAGAATTCACATGATGTGGCCAAGATCCCTGGCAAATCAAATGAACTTCCACTTCAGAGCTTCAGGACGAGCCAACCAATTGTAACACCTCCACAGTGTATGAGTCATTTCAACATGGAACTTTCATGGAATTTACTCTTTTTAATATCTTTGGCACACATTTTCAGCATCATAACTGTACATGAGCCTCCTTCTTATAAAAGGTAGTTACAGCCTTATTCAACCCTAATTTTGTGTTTAACACAACACAGCTATGCAGAGATATACAGCTGGTATGAGAACAGAACAAGTCATAAACCTCAGATTCAATCCTGAAGGAGGGTTTCCCATTCTTGGGCTGGTCTGAAGATTTTCTCTACACCAATACAAACAACCATTCCATAATGGAGACTATTTTCTTTCACTGGAATAATTGCCTTAGAAGAACTCCAGCAGTCCACAAAGCACCAATGGTACCAAGGATTTTTATATTGAGATGGTTCATGTTACCTGACCTTTAGAAGTAACTACAAAAGACAAAAGCACCTCCCCAGCTTATCATACCCACGATGAAGTTGTCCTTGCTTTCTTCTATTTGACTAAGAAAGGAGCAGTAGAGGAGTTTTCAATCCAGCTTTTGCATGAACCTCCCCAAGCCCAGTCCTGTACCTTGTTTTTTTGAAGATGATGAATTCCAGACATCTGTCCTTTGCTTCTTTTTCTGGTTATTGTTATCCACATGAATATGTACCTGAAGGAAAATAACAAACATTTCTAGAGATCGTTACGGAAATTTAACTTGCAGTTCATCCCGCCAAAAAGCAAGCCCATGTTAAGAGTAATTAATGCAATTAGTGTCACTCTTTCAGTGTTACTAAGTTTCTATTACTTCCTATTTCCTGTTTTGCTCCCAGTCTTTCATAACTTTCTAACACAGACCAAAAAAGCTCATTCAGTCATTCTGAGTCAGATTATAAGAGCAATTTTTTATGAGCTGCTCTGAGCAGAAACAAAGAACCCAATTATTTGGGTATTTCCAAGAGCATAAAACATGCAGATTACAAATAAAATACTACTGTGGTGGAAAGACTTGCTTCATTTGGCAACAAAAATAGTATCATGTTCTGAACTTAATAGGATATCTAGAGAAAGATCTGTTCCTAAAATCATTATACCAGCACAGCCCACAAGTTTCGAACTCTAAATAAATTTTAATAGTTTTGGGGAAGGAGGTTCAATAGTTCTGTTGAACTTGCTTGGCAATTGGCTAAACTAAAGAGAACAGCTTATTGGAAGAACATGTCAATTCTTGCATAATATGCAGTATGAGAATTTTCAGAAATTCACATTTGCTGCACTTTCCTAATTTCATTTTAGTTCCTTTAAAAATTGCTGCGTAGCTCCCTTTTCTTCTCAGAATCTAAACTACAGTTCCTTTGGTGAGGGTTTTTTGAGGTTTTTGTTTTGTTTTGTTTTTCCTTCCTGTAATCAACATCATCATTTTTATATTATCCAGATCCTTCCCAATCCTGGATACACTAAGCACAGACATTAAATGCCAGTGAGGAAACACAGAACACACAAAGCATCCCATACCTTGTAATACTTAGATATTGCCTGACGTGGCAGGAAACCTGCTGTGCTGCCTTCTGGGGGATCAATGCTGAACACTGTCTGGAAAATGTAGATAAAGAGAATGACAGAGTCACTGAGGTTGGAAAAGACCTGCAAGACTGTGTTGTGTAGTGAAACCGGTGCCTGGTCACTGCCTGTCAACCAGACCAGAGCACCAAGTGCCATGTCCAGTCTTTCCTTGAACACCTCCAGGCTTGGGGACTCCACCACCTGCCAGGGCAGCCCCTTCCAACACCTGACCAACCCTCCTGGGAAAAAATTCCTCAGTTCTTCCTGATGTCCAACCTGAGCCTCTCCTGGCACAGCTTGAGGCCATTTCCTTTTGTCCTGTCCCTTGTTCCCCGAGAGCAGAGCCCGACCCTCACCTCGCTACACCCTCTTTTCAGGGAGCTGTAGAGAGCAAGAAGGTTCCCCCTGAGCCTCCTTTTCTCCAGGCTGAGCCCCCTCAGCTGCTCCTCCTTAAGACTCCAGACCCTTTCCCAGCTCCATTCCCTTCTCTGGGCACAATCCAGCCCCTCCATGTCCTCCTTGCCATGAGAGGGCCAGAACAGGACACAGCTGAGGTGAGACCCCACCATTGCCCAGCACAGAGGAACAGTCACCTCCCAGCCCTGCTGGCCACACCATTTCTGATATACTCTTTTTTATTTATTTTTGCTTCCAGTAAAATCCCAAATGTGTCTTTGCACTGAGAAGTATCTCCACAAAAGTTACTGCTGTGATAACCTTAAGTATATCTCCTTGCCCCTGATTTTAAATAAGGCAGAGAATCTTAAATAAATAAGGTTTTTACAGGCGATTCCTGCTAACCACATGGGTCTCATTTTTCCAAAAATGCAAACCAGTCTCTAAATTTATTCAAACTATGAAAATGATGGTATTATCTGGCTGTGCATAAACAAACACACTCACGAGATCAGTCACAACTGATCATAAATGAACTTTTTGAATTCCTTTAGTTCGAAACATCAGCTGTGATACCCAACCCTAATTAACACTCTTAGAAAAAAATCAAGTTTTAATCATATCTGATTGTCTAAATATTAAAGATTCTATCAACTGTTTTGCTTTTCCCCCTTTCCTGTATGTGGTGTCTCATGACTACGTATGATGCTCTTTCAAACATATGACATTCCAGTTCAACTTCAATGAAAACAGCTGTGGTTCTCAAATATTTATAACCTCTGTTCATTTTTCTAAACAAAATTTCCTCAGACATTTAAAAGGAACTATCCAAACTCATAATAATATCAGCTATTTGCAACAAGAAAGATGTTCTCCACCAGTGGAAAAAAGAAATAAAAATTACAATTTCTGGGAAATATTTACTTCTGAAAAATAGCCAAAGATATGGTGATTTTGGTAAGTGTTTTTCAAAAGCAAGGAAAAAAAATACTATTAATAAAAACAAGCTGGTGACAAATTCAGACTCAAAGACAAGGCTCTGAAAGCAGCAAGCACTGTGTTTAACCAACAGAAACTCTGTCCTAATCCTACTTTAAAATATCTCAGGATGGCAAACCAGCCCATGGCAGGTCATTTGCAGTAACTGTCCATGGGCACGTCCTCAGCAGCAGCAAAGGGACCTGAGCTTTTCTCTTCCAGATTCAAATCACTACCCAGAGCCTCAAGGAGCACACACAGACAATGATCCTCAGGCCTGTTCCACAGGTCACTGGGATCAGGAGACTCAGGTTCTGCTTCTGAATTTTCTCATGTCTCAGGTTTGAACCCTGAGAAATTAATTTAAATGAGGCATAACCTCACCTTCCCCTCAGAACAGTGACGACACCACCCAGTATAAACCATTTTGGTACCAGTGTGCACAAATGGCTATTACTGTATTGGAACACTCATAGAGGTTTTGTTTTACCACTGCTATAAAAATGAAATCCTGTGTATGCCACTGTAAACACACCCTCACAAACATCCATCCATTCAGAGTTCAGTATTGCAAACCTACCAGGACCATTCAAAACACAGCCAGGTAACTTGTCTTTATCATGCAGGTCTGCAAATTTTGACTATATTCCTTCATTTTTAGTTTTAAATGGGGTGTTATTCTCTGGTGCCCTTTTGGACATGTATGTTGGACAGGCCACTGCCCCACTGTACCTCCTAATTTTATGGGGCTCAGGATTTTCATAGTCAAAATTTTGGAAGTGCACAACAGGGAGAGGACTGAAAGCATGTGGGTACCCACAAGTGTCACATTCAATTCCTGTGGCACTGAAAAGACTTTTGTTTTAGAGAGCTCTTAAGTTAATAATTAAATTTTTAAAAAATACAGTTGAATTATCTTTTGTTTGCTTTCCTTCCATAACCTATCCTGTTATTTCATGAGAGGGTCTCGTATTCTCAAATACTGCCACTAGAAAGCAAAGAGCTCAATAACCCAGCTCCACCTGGTGGAGGCCAAACCCAGGAAAATTTAAATCCAGCACCTCCAAAAAGAGAGACCGGAACTGCAAAAGAACAACCTGTGTAAAATCAAACCAGATCACCCCACCATGCAGCAGCTTTCTCCTCAAAAACTACAGACTTGCACCACTGCACAAGTGTACATACCATCAGGAGTAAAATGGAGCCAATGCCTCTCCACAATTTTTAAACCAACTCTTCTATCCTTCGGATGTTTATAGAAGACACATTAATTATTTACCTGGATAATATCTGAGAGCTTATGCAATCCAGATGTATTGATAAATATCCCAGTACCTGGAGAAACACACAATTACTCTTATAACTATGCATCCTCTGGTATGTGTCCACATCTTATCTGAGTAGCTTAACACTCTGAATAGAAAGACTTAAAAATATAATCTGAGACAAATAAATTATTTCAAGTTTTTCATCATTATTCAAGATTCAGAGAGAAACATAAAACTGGCATTGCATGTCTCTGACACACTGGGAAATTGTCACTGAGAAAATCACATAAACTTCTTAAGGCTCCTCTAGATTAAAAACTGGAAATGAGCTAATCAAAACCAAGATAAGCACAATTAAACTCTTTGGTTACTTTTTCAAAAGCTCACACAACTTACATTAGTCTCATGGAAACAAAACCAGAAAACTGACTAGTCCATTATGCAGAGAGAAAATTAACTTTTGCTAAAAAAAACCCCTTTGCTAAAATATTTTGCTACAGCTATAAATAGCTCTTCCCAATCATCTCTAGTGTGCTTGAAACAGTGATTAGAGGAGCAGGTAAAGGAGTAGCATATGAAATACAGGGATGGTGGGGATTTGACAGCAGAAATGATCAACAGATGCACCTGTCAAGACAGAGTGCAAATGGCCTAAAAGGAGAAAAATGCTTCGGAAAGGGAAGGATACATGTGTTGTCCAAGGATGCAAAACTGTCAGCTTGCTCCAGTCTCTTCAATGCTTTTTCTGAAGTCTGCTAGTAAGAACTAAATCATTTTCTCAACACATGTAAATGTTGGAGAATTTTCTTTCCAGAAGGGCAAATTTAGAACAAGATGCTGACAGACATTAGAACAGAAGCTTGTTAAATCAAGGGAAAAACCCACATTATGTGATTCCCAGCATTTCTCTTTCTTAACTCCATGACCAGGGAAGAACTTGAGACACTAAAAGTTGCACCAGCAAAATGCCAAGAAACTTCACCCCACAATCCACCTGGTTTTGGAGAAAAATAGTGTCTGTGCAGAGACCCTCTATGAATGCACATGGATGCACACACATACACTTTGGGACACAGATTTTGACACAAAGTGGTTCTTAAAATTAGTTCAGTTACATGAAATAAACCATGTTTCCAAGCAGAGGACCCTGCCACAAGCCTTAATAAAAAGATACAGGTCCTTACAGTCAGATTTTAGCTTTTAAAAGCCTTATAATTTAATTCTAAACAAAGAAGTCCTTCTCCTCCTCTCCCTTAACAAGACAAACTTCCAATTACTTACACTAAAGAGAAAAGTCTGAGCGAAACAAATAACAAGTTTATACACTTACGGCTGGAAAGATACTGTAAAATCTGCTCCAGTGACTCCAAGAGGGAGGATTTGGTCTGGAATGTTATTTGGGCCTCTGCAAACAGATCAAAGATGTAGCTGCAATTTACAAAGAAAAAGCAGAAATGGGTAAACACTATAAAGAATCACATGGACACAATTACTGTTACTCTTTTATAGCAATATCACCATCAAGTAGCAAAACATGTTCCTGCCTCCATGAGAAAGAAAAATTTACAAGAATAAGTATTTGCTTATAAAGAGAGCAGATTATACTGACATGATAGAAAGCACACTGACCATCTCACTCCCATTTTCCATGATTTCTCTCCAACCTACAATACATACTAATTCAGAAGCAGATTTGCATACAATTTCCATGATTACTGTCACAATGTACAACAGGCATTAGTTTAGAAACAGACTTGCAGAACTCTTAAGGTACCTCAAACAGGTCACTGCAGCATTGGTACCTGTGCTTAAATCATGACATGAAATTGAAAGGAGCACAGTGAGGAACTTCTTCCAGCTCAGAACACCCAAGGCATACACACAGTAAGGGATTTTCCATTCTTGAAACACTGTAAAAACTAGTTCCTCCAGAAGTAATAATTACTGCAGACAGGGGGTTTAAGGAAACCCAAAGCACTGAATAAACACTATTCCCAGAAACAAGAATACTGCTGTAGCCCCAACAGCCGACCCAGCTCCACCTGGGTTTAGAACTTGCTGTACTTTTAACATGTAATCATATTAATGAGAAGAAATTTACCTTCCCTCTTTGGTGACTCCATTACCATTCAGTGGCAGTGCCACTGCATCAATAGCACTTTCTAGTTGAAGAAGAATTTCTGTAAGAAAAGCAAGAGTAAAAGTCAGGGTTCATAGAAACTCACTTGTGGGACATATCTAAGTCTCTTTTTCCAATGTACTTTATTAAAAAGGCTGTTACCAAAGAGAGCAGCCCAGCTGTTCTCTTCCATCTGTAAACAAATCAAAATGATCAAAACCAATTTCCTAGATACTATCTTTAAATATTCATATTCAACTTTAAGAACTTCCATGATCTCAATTCCTAGATGAAACTTAAGTCATCAGCTAGAGATTAAACTCTTCTTTGTAGACAGGGAAAGTTGTTCTTGGAAATGCTTTGTAAACATGAGACATTTCAAGCTCTTGCTGTTAATTTCAGGTAGGATCATGTCCTTCCAGCAGAATGATGCAACTAACGTAATTCCAGCCCACTGACAAGATCAGAAAACAAGAGAATTTCTAGTAAAGAAGGAAGCAACGCATTCATCTGCCAGATCTCTCTTCTTGAGAAAAAATTAACTAAACACTTAACAAAATTCTTGGAACAAGCCAGACAACTTAAGCTTCTATAAATGTCTGTTAGGAGCAAGCTCTATGGAAATGCTACGTGAGCTTGATTTATAGTTGCTGACCTTTTGAACCTGTTTTAATAACAGTTTTCAACACAAAATAAAAGCTTACTCTTGATCTTTGCTATATCTTCGAGTTCCATGTTCAGTCCTGTTGAGGAAAAGAAAGATTTCAAAGAGGTTGTTTCATGCCTATTTCATTCCCAGTTTTTTCATGTCTTTTCAGAAATTATGGCTGTGAAGGCTACAACTCTGTGTATGGAAAGACATCTTCTGTGTTCCCCTCATTGTTATTTTCCATGACCTCTCAAGTCACATTGGTCTGATCAAATCTTTCCGTGTCTGGCAAGGATTGTTAATTAACAATAATTTATCTATTAATGAGAGTGCAAATTTCCCAGAAGCCTTCCCTGAAAGTTATTTTCCAGTTCTTGGTAGTGGCACCCTATAATCCCAGTGAAGCAGCAATTTCTGGGTGCCAACACACCTGAATTGGCCAACTCCATGTTGAATTCAGCATTGATTTCATTCTGTTGAACTACTTTGGCTTGTTCTTCCAGGATGACACTTATCGCATCCATCGCCGAAGCCAAATCATAGGGAGTCAAGTCAAAAGAAGAGGACTCCTCACACAACTTCTCCTAAAATATAAGGAATGGAAGAATTATTCTGACTGCTCTGTGTGCTGTTTGTTCAGAAAATTTCAGAGATGTCAATGTCCAGATGACCAGATGAAAAAGAAAACAAAAAAAACATAATAAAATGTGTATTATTCCTCTGTAAAACTTGGGCTGAATTTATGGCAGAATAAATACTATTTAGAAAAAGGAAGGAAACACACTAACTTTCTATTAAAAGAGAAGTAATGGTTTAAGCACTCATAACTGGTAAATTGACAAAACTCTCTGACTTTGAAAATGAAATCACATACTGTTTTGCCAGAAATTTTCATTCACAAAAAGTATCATTTTCCCTGAGGAATGAAGATAAATAGTAAAGTCTAACCTACACAGAAATTTGACTGCAATAGCTATGAAGAAATAAGTTATAAAGAAAAAAAAAATGCCGAGCCAGCTGCATGCATAAACAATCTAATCAGAATCAATTTTATTTCAGGGTAATCACCAAGTTTCCACATATTAACCTGGAACAGGCAGTACCATCAGAGAACCATTGCAAAACGAGTAGTTGTTCTGGTTAATTTCTGTGTGCAGGCATCAATTAGTACTTTTTAAACACTACAAAGGGGACAAAAAGAATCCAAACCCCAACCAACTATGTCTGGATTTCCATCCATTTTTCAACAGAAAAAGAGATACTATGATGAAAGGAGCACATACTGGGTGCAACTATGCAACACTCTCTGGTGAAGCACAGCAGCCCCTCATGTGGCTGAAAGGACACCATGCAGTCAGACCAGAAACCACAGCTGTTCAGCAGAAGTCCCACTGGGAGGCTATTCATGTGGCAGAAAAAGGGACATATTACAAATGTTCCTTTGCATTTCATCATTTAGGCAGAGGGCTGCAGTTCTGAGCCAGCTAAAACAAGAACTCCTAACACTGCACTATTTTTTTTTCTTGTTTTCCTCTATGAGTGAAGACTTGGAAATAATACAAGAGTCATGTTTGCCATCTAGTGCACTTGGGGGAGCTGATGCAGCTGAGCTTCAAAAATGGACCTTCCATGATTTCTTAGACCCTGAAAGCGAATTCTCCAAGAAAATAAATTTGGAGATGTACCTTTCAGAAAAAAACTATTACCTTGTAAAAAATCAGCAGTGTCAAAGGACTGTTAATTAAATTACAAACCTTTAACTGTCACAGAAACAGGAAGTGTTGATGATAATAAATATCAACAACATACATCTGAGTACAGACTGTTTAACTGGGCACAGGTCTGAAAAATGGCAATAGATCAGAAGAACTTACCACATTGTGAGCTTCATCAAGTATTACCACAGTCCCCTTCAAGTCCAAGTTGTGAGCTTTCCGACTCTAGAGGCAAAAAAGAGAACAAGGGAATGGACTAAAAGGCCACTGAGAAATATGGATTTGACTGGCTGGGAAATGGGGTGATGAGATAGACTTGGGTTTTCATGTATTTTGAAGTTGGGTTGGTTCCTCCCTTTGAAAAAGCAGCAAGCAATGGCTGTGGCTACCCAATATAGAAACCACAGAATCGCTTTCTCTGGAAATGAAGGTGCTAAAATGCTAAAAGTTTACAGAGGTTACAACTTGTTATAAACAAAAAACCCCAGATGTACTATACTGGCATGCACAAGTTTAACAGAATTAATTTCAGTCACTATTTCTGGCAATAGGAGTGGGGTGTGAAGCAGGACATTTGTATTCACAAATTTATGCTGGTGTTTCCTTTGCAAGAAGTGGGTGCTGAAAACACCCCCACCAGTACCAAATCATGTAACTTCATTTCACAGTGCTTCTTAGCTTATGGTGCTTAAGACATTTTTCAAATTTAGTTTTTAATTTATTAAACATTTGGACTTCCTGCAGCAGTGGACTGTAATCTGGTCTTTGCTATAATTAATGAATTACTCCAAGTTGCATGAAGATGTCAGCACATTTCTTTCCTCAATAGAGTTTTCAAAGGTTTCATTTTCTATCCATGAAATGTGGACAACTTATCACAACAGTTTTGTAGACAAAGCCAGCAATAATTTCCAAGGGACTATGTCCAATCTCTCCTGAAGTTTCTGTATTCTGGAAATCATGCAGCCGCTGCAGAAACAAAAATGTCTCAGAATACGTATAAAAATACAGCACAGTGTGTGACTGAATATTTGTGTCCGGGAGATGAATATCCCCAACCAGAAGGGCAGCACATTCTACAAAGCTAATTCTATAGAATTATAAAAAGATCTCAAACAAAGAAAAAAAATTAACTGTGGGAAAGAATTTACTGAGAAAACCCCGAAATGGCACCTCTGTGGTTCTGAACTTGAACTGGGGTTTGATCAGTTTTGAAGCATCCACATAATGTATCCACTTGCTAGGCATCATTTTTCACAGCTTATCCACTATAAACTAATATAAGACAAACAGCAGCACAATTGTATTTAAAAAGCAAAGACATATGTTACCTTTGAGTCTAATAAATAGTTGTAAGGCATAAAAATAATGTCTGCTTGCTGCTTCAGGCTTCGAGAGAGATAATAAGGACAAGCTCTGTTTGAAAAAGAAAGTAATGCAAACTATAATACTTGCAGAAATATTATGAGTGCATTTAATATTCATGAACTATGATATACAAAAGTAATAATAACAGTGAGCAGAAAACTAGTTTTCATTAATTTGACAAGTCAGGGGGAGGAAGGTCAGAGGGGATCATTCACCTGTGCTTGTTTCCATTTTTAACCAAATCTTCGATATCCATGATGGATTCGATCAGTTCTTTCTCTGTACTCTTTTCTGTAAAACATGACATTAATACCACCAGCTTAGGTAAAGGTATCACACAAAGATTTGTTGTTACTCTGATCATCACACTCATCCATTAATATTTTAGTCTTGAAAGACATAACATAGAGCAAAGCATGCACACAGGTAGATTCTGCCAACCCTTCCAAACCTCTCCACCTGCCTAGCAAACCTCTCTCTCTCTCCAAAAAATGGGGCTTGGCTTCGAGGTGAAGCAAAGGTGAGCCAAACTCACCTTCCACATTGTTGTAGAAGTGACAAGCACGAGTCATCACCTTCATTCGGCACATGTGGATCTGTAAAATAAAGTCTGGTTTAGCCCAGAGTGGCACAGCTTGTCGAGCACTGAGGAGCAGGTTAAGGGGTGAAGAGATAGCAGTTTTCTCTAACACCCACTAGTGAATAAATGCTAATCACAGTTCTTCAGTTTTAAAATCTCACGTCCCTCTGTCCACACTACAAGTCAGGCTCGCTTTTTTTACAGGACAGAACACTCAGATGCCCTGAGAAAATTTTGCTATATTTTGCCATTAATACCCTTCAAAACAGTAATCCTTGATATTGCAAAAATAAGAGCTATATCAATAACTGAAGCACTATTTTTAAATTATTATCACTCTTCACAAACACTTAAAAGGCAGGTCAGAAAGTAAAGTATAAATATTAGCTGCCATGCTCTACACAGTGACATCTGTGATCCTGTGATCCTTCCATGGATGGAAAATGCCACCAGAGACTCAGAATTACATTTTGCACTCACAAAACCAGAAACTAAGAGTTCCTCGAAACCCACTTACAACTATTGTGTTTCCCTACACCTCCCAGCATTTGAACAATGTCAGAGTGAAGAATGACATACAAAGGACAAAAAAGCCTCCACGTTCTCCCTGCACATCCTCTCTAGGCTCTGATCTCACCTGCATGTGGTTGCTGTCCTGTCGCTTCACTTCAGGATTGATGCAAAGCTGCTCTCTGGATCCCAACACACATACCTTTGGCCTGTTCAAACAGGATGCACAAAACTGATGTCAAAAATAAGGCAAGAAAGCAAAACAGAGTTACAAATGCCTAGACTCGGTATATCAAAAGTGAAAGATTCAGGAGAAACAGATGAGCCCAACAAGGGTGAGAACCAGAACAAGTAAATCAGTGTCTCTGCAACTGCTGTGTATGTTATTTGATTTTCTGGCACTGCATTTCTGTGGCAGCAGTGGGTGTTAATAAGAAGCAGCAGCTCACAGGAGGTAACAGCAGCATCTTACACCATTCACCACAAAAGCTGGGTTGTCATGACAGTCCAGCCCTGTCAGCAGGGGCCTGTCATCCATTACAAGCTGGTTGTGATGTTCAGAGTGGGGCTGTGACAGAACTGATGCAATACAAACATTCACAATATTTATTTATTTTTGTTATTGCAAGGTTTTATTTTTACACGAGCTATATAAACAAATGGCTACTGCCTGTCCAAAGAGCTCAGCCACACATGGGCATGTCAACAGCTGAAAACTGTGACAGGCATTGGTATAACAAACCCACAAAGTTCTTCATGGATTTACATCAGTCTGGGGAATTCAATTTGGCTTCCCACTGCCTTGAAAAATGCCCCAGGAAAAACATAAAGAAAGGAAATTTAAAAAGGTAATTTCATAAGTAAATGTGCCAAGTAAAGAACCAAAAACAGACTAAATTCGGAAAATTCTATAATTGAAGGAGGTAAGAGAAGCTGTGAAGTTATTAAAATAAACCAGATCCAACAACAATGAAATCCAGGTTCTTTTCATACACAGTAAGGGAATGACATTCCGCTGGATATAGTTTTTTATATAGTCATCCACAGAAGTTCAAACAGTAACTACATCAGATGGGTTTCTGCAGCTTTTCTTTGAATAGGAACACTATCCTAAACCATACTTGCCTGTAGACTGTGTTCTTTAACTCGTTAATGACTTGTGTAAGTTGAGAGTGAGTTCTGGAGGCATAAATTATTTTTGGAATGTCAGTGTAATAAGCTGCCAAACAGAAGAGGGAAAAAGCAGAAAACCATTATGAGCATGGAAAGAAGGACTAGGGATATTCTTAGCCTCTCTTCCCAGCTGGCACTATGGTAACAGTTTGCCTTGTAGAGACAGCAGGAAATTTTGTCATCTAACAATTCACACACACAAAATGAGCTAAATGAGCTTCTAGTTCTCCAAGAAAAATTAAAATTACGTAATACAGTCTGAAAAACCTATAAAATGGTGAAACTGTGCTTCAGCTGCTCAACTGTAGCTCCATAACCTCTATAATTATATATTTATTATAAAAGACAGCTAAAGGCAGGTGTAGACTGACCCCCCTGAGTGCAAAGGGGTGGTACTCACTCGGGATGTCACCGTCTGTGGCAGCAGTGCCCCAGGAGGACATGGGTCTGTCAGGAAACAGTTCCAGCCCGTTCATACGCTGAGCGATTTTCCGGGCTGAGATGGTATCCTTGAAGTGCTCCCGCCATGCCAGGGTGGAACACAGCAGGCAGAGGGTCTTTCCTGTGCCTGTAGGGCTCTCCAAAATGCCATTTACCTTCTTTAATGATGGGAAATAAAATAAGACATTAAGGGAATAAATAAATGAGTAGTTGGGATGTTCAGCTAGAACAGGCCTTTGTGCAGTCCTCTGCAAAAGAGCAAACACCAGTTGGCAGCCCCTACCAAGGAACACATCCCCACACACAAGGTCATTATCAATGCACGACCTGTCAGGACCCTCTAATCAACTTAACAAGGCGCAATGAAAAACCCAGAGCCAGCCATCATCCTTTATTTAGAAGAATTCAATTCTCCACTCTTAGAGCAACTGGAGTGTGTCACATTTCAGCATAAAATACATGAAAATATTAGAAGTTCCTTCAAAAAACAACCCAGAAAGTGACTCCTAGATAAGAGTGCTGGTTTCCTTTGGAAATAGGATTATAACCTATGACACAGTTTAGGAAGAGAAATTTGTCAGCACTTAGAACATCTCATCCTCCTGGATGTTACAGTATTACAGACTGCAAAAAAAAAGGGCAGCTGAGCTCAAGGGTATGAAAGGAATATACAGAGATAATGGGCTTTATAGAGATAAAGGGTTCACAATACTTTGACTTTAAAGCAATGATGTGCCAAGCAGGCACCGTGACACAGATGAATGCTGAGCCAGATGGAAAGACAAAGCTTCCACTATAAGCTTGTTTGGTCTCTCAGAACAGGGACCACAAATATCAACCAATTCCAGGGGAAAAAAAAGATAACTACTGTGAAAAAAGGTATTCTTATCTGATGTTCATTCAGTAACATTATCCTATTATAGAGAAAATGAAAAATTACATAAATATTAACAAAGCAAAACCAAACATTTCCTATGAGGAAAGGCTGAGAGAATTGTGATTGTTCAGCCTGGAAAAGAGAAAGCTTCAGGGTGATCTAATTGTGCCACTCCAGTACCTGAAGGAATCCAACAAGAAAGAGACTATTGACAAGGGCCTGAAGTGGCAGGATAAGGGGGAACGGCTTCACATTGACAGAGGGCAGGGTTAGATGGGATATTGGGAAGAAATTCCTCCCTGTGAGAGTGATGAGACACTGGCACAGGTTGCCCAGAGAAGCTGTGGCTGCCCCATCCCTGGAAGTGTTCAGAACCAGGTTGGACAGGGTTGGAGCAACCTGGTCTAGTGGAAGGTGTCTCTGCCCATGACAGAGGGTTGGAATGAGATGAGTTTAAAGGTCCCTTCCAACTCCAATCATTCATAATTCTATGAAACCCCAGACAACCAAGGACAGACTGCATTAATACAAACACTAATTGCTCAGTTTTTCTTCCTATTCCCAATTCAGGCAGGAACATCCTATCTATATTTCTACTGACTGTCACCTGCTACCAAGGTTTTTAATAACCACAGAGTGAAATAAAAATACAAGTAAAAGGTCAGAGAAAATTTGAAAAAAGCAGCAAACAAACAACGTAAAGGAAACTTGAATTGTAACAACCTCTTCTTAGAGAAATCCTTTTGCACAGTTGGTACAGGAGCCAAATTGCTGCCAGGGAGGCAGCACTCACCCACCTTCTGCAGGCACTCCAACACCTTGGCCATGTAGGCTTCCTGGCACGGGTAGGGCTGGAAGGGGAAATCCACCGTGATGCCGTGCAGTGTGACCCTAGGCATGGTCCCATGAGGTGCCTGCAAGGAACACCAGGCTGTGACTGACGCTGCTGCCACGGTGCTATCACAGGGTGGTAGAACCACTGAGTGGGCTGGGCTGGAAGGGACCTTAAACACCATCTCCTTCCAAGCCCCTGCCATGGGCAGGGACACCTTCCACTAGCCCAGGTCGCTCCAAGCCCCGTCCAGCCTGGCCTTGGACACTCCCAGGGACGGGGCATTCACAGCTTCTCTGGGCAACCTGTGCCAGGGGCTCATTGCCCTCACAGGGAAGAATTTCCCCCTAGTATCCCCTCTAACCCTGTCCTCTGTCAGTGTGAAGCCATTCCCTTTTGTCCTGTCCCTCCAGGCCCTTGCAAACAGGCTCCCCCCTTCCCTGTCGGCCCCTGCAGACGCTGGAATGGCACAATCAGGTCACAGCCGGGCAGGAGGCTCAGCGGCACTCGGGGCCGGGGCCAGGGCTCCCACATTCCCAGCTCCCCCTGCCCGCTCCAGCCCATGTTCCCGCATTCCCATGTCCCCGTGTCCCCCCATTCCCATATTTTCATATTCCCCTACCCCCACATTCCCTTATCCCCCGCTTCCCTAAT
>JAWWEE010000051.1:7378940-7402422 GCA_035221455.1 Xenops minutus | reverse complement strand
CTCACATTACGCGCGCCACTTCCGCGGGGCGCTCTCGCGAGAGCCGCGCTGTTGCCCGGGTAACGGCGCGGGGAGGTGGCGGCCATGGCGGTCATGGCGGGCCCGAGGGGATCACGGGCCCCGGGACCGGTGCCGTCTCCTCTGATGGGCCCCGAGCAGGACCGGTCCAAGCCCGCTGGGCTTCGGGTCCTGCCGAACCTGAGGGGGGGTGAGCCCCGCTGCCCTGACAGGTGGCTCAGCCCGGGGGTCCCACAGCCGCCCCCCGCCGGGGCAGAGGCCGCGGCTCGTCCCCAAAGAGGCAGGAATGGGCTGGTCAGTCGCTGAAAGCTGCGTTTATCCAGCTCCCCAGCCCTGTCCGTGTCCCCCGTGCCAGGGGCCGCCCGGACTGGCGTTTCTCCCCTTTTAGTGCTCAGAAGGGTGTGATAATTGTATAATTGTGTCCAGGGCCCTGCGGCGCTTTGTGCGGGGCGTCTGCCGCCCCTGGGCGGTGCTGGGCGGGGGAGAGGGCAGAATACCGCGGGAGGCTTTGTGAAGCCCTCAGCGTTTGAGGTGGGAGGGGTTCTGTCGCTTTATGTCGAGCCTCGTAGCTGCTGCGTGAGGAACAGTAATGAATTCTGACGGGTCTCTTTTGTTAGGGGTGAGTGTGCCGCTCCTTTGTTCCCAGCTTTTCTTCAGCACGGTGCTCCCACCCTTCAGCGCCCTGTCAGTGTGTCCATGCACATCCAGGGACGGCTGGCTCGGCATTCCAGGTGCCCAGGCTGAGGGTTGGTTCCACACGTGCGTGCTGTGAACTGCCCTGCATTGCAGGATTAGTAAGTTTCTAAGACCCAGGTATTTAATAAATGCATAGACATGGTTTCCTTGCACCCCCAAATTTTGCACAAAACCATTGCACGAAACAGTTGCATGAGGGAGAAGGCAGGAATAAAATATTTTACACATTTGTCTGTGCTTTATTGCTGCATCTCACGCTGTCAGGTGGTCACTGTGTAGGTGTAGAACAGGATGTGGCTTCTTTTATTGTAACTTTATTCCTAGCCAGCTGCACAGTTCGTTTGTGTGAAGAAGTTCTGATGTTAAAAGGAACAGACCTTAAACTTTGTGTAAGATCAACACTGATCTGTTCCCAAACTGTGGTACCTCCTGTGTCTTTGTGCTGGGTTAGGGGAGCTCACGGGTGTTGCTGTTTTGGTTGCCAGCCTTTAAATTCCTTAAACTGAACTTCCCTGGATTATGAACTGTCTTTAATTGTAGGGAATGGGCTGGAGAGCATGGAATTATTTCTTTGGATCCTCATGGGGCTCTGCACAAAATGTAACAGCTGGTTTTGCCTGTGTTTTTGACTGAACTCTTCAACATGATACCGGTCAGGCAAGGTTAAACTGCAAAAGAAATTACTGCGTAAAGACTGTAAACTGAGAATGCTGAATAACTTCAGGGGAGAATAAAGGTTTAAAACTCCTCATAAATACATGGAATACCGTGTTGTCATTATTTCCTGTAAATACATCTTTCCTATGTGGAACAGCAGTATCACTTGTGTACCAAGAGGGATTATTTTCCTGTATTTAAGAGCTATTGGTTGCAGCAGTGTTACCTGCTGGGAGAGGAGAGCTGGAAGGCTCCCAGCTCGGAGCAGGAGTGTGAGTCAGCAGGTGCCCGTGTCCAGCAGCAAACATGAGTCAGCACCCGCCGGCTCCGCAACTCCTGGAGGCAGCTCCTCTGCACCAGTGACCTCACCTGACCAGCCTCTGTCCAGCCTGCAGCCAGGCCTGTCTCCAGCATTGCTGCACCAGGTTCTTCTAAAAACAGAGCGGGGAAAACAAGGGGGTTCTAAGTTTAAAGAGAAACATTTATTTCTTGTTGAGGTTGTGGAAGAATTGGGAGGGTTTAGTGGAGCTGCAGTGTCTATGCCAGGATACAGGCGTGATAAATAAAGGTGTTGTCTTACAGTGGATTGTCATCCTGGTGTTTGGCTCCCTGAGGTGGACCCTGAGTTCTTGTAAAGCAGGAGCTGGTAGAGCGAGGAGAGGTTTCCCAAATGTGTCAGCAGCACAGTGGGTTGTGTGACAGTCCAGCCTCTCCCTGCCAGCTCAGGCAGAAGGAACCAGCCCATCTCCACTGCCCATTCCTTAATGGGTGGTAAAGATCCTGGATGAACTATTTTTCATTTTCAAGGGAAAAAAAACCGTACAAAATATAAACTTTGGAAAAGATGATCCTTAACCTCTGTGGGGAAATGGCTGATCCACGTCACAGAGACCCAGCAAGGACACTCATCCTGTGAAGAAATGTAAAGTGAATAATGGTCATGGGTGCTCAGAGTGTGCCCAGGCAGGATCTCTCTTCCCAGATGAGATCCCAGGTGCTCCTGGATGAGCAGGAGTCTTAAGGAATGGGACAGAAGAGCTTCAGGGGCTGGCTGTGAAACGCCTGTGGTTGGCATGAAGGTTATTTTTCCCATCAGATAGGAGAGGATTAAGTTGCCAGTCATTGTCCTGAGATGTGATGGTTCCCATAACAACAGTCTAAAATTTTTGTTCATCCCCAAACTATGTCATTCCTTTGAATCCTGATAATCCAGAGCCTTTCTTTACTGTTGTGAAATAGCAACATAGCTTTCCACCCTGACCCTCCAAATTGTTTGTTCCCCATTTCTCACACAGTATATTCCAGTGGGACACGTGCCACAGCCTTCTGTAAGAAAGCCTTCTGTACCCTTTCCTCAATAACAGGAATAAAATGTATGCAGGATTGATGCCCAAAAGATCCAGAATGTTGCAAGAGGTAGCCAGACCCTCTTGGGACTGCTGGGTACATCAAAGCCAGAGCTCATCTTGAACAGAGCGGGGAAATTATTCCAGCAGTCAGGTGTCTGGGGTGGCTGCCTTCCTCTGATCATGGCAAAGGTGTTTTTGAAACACACACAAGACAACATGTAAAGTCCTAGAGATTCAATCCAAGGGGAAAGTAGAGGCAGTTGAGACTACAAAACAAGCCTTGAGCAGAACAGGGAGCAGTTAAAGGTCATAAAAAGTGCTCCTGTTGCAAACATGCATTTAAAATGTGTGGATAGTGTTAACTTTATTCTGAATTAGAGTTATTTTCTACAATTTTTATTTTTGTTTTTATATACAATGTGGAAAGAATAGGACACGTGGAGATTAGGGGGGAAAATTAGGAAAAATGAAAAATCTCTGTTTTTCAAACTGAATGTAGTGGGCACCGCCTGTGGCTTCTGGCCCCCACCAAGCCAGAGCACTGGCAGCTACTCCAACAACCTGTAGTTCCCTGCAGCAGCTGGAATTGTTTGGGAGTGTCTGCATTGCAGCATGCTGGGAAATGTGTGGGTTTGGGAGGGTTCCCTGCTCCCAAATGTGTGTGTGATGCTCTAAAAGCACAGAAGCGTTGGCCCCTAGCAACAGCCACAAATGGAAATTATACAAATTATTGAGATCAGACAGGAAATTATAAAAAAGAGGTTCTGCTGCCTTGTGTGGGGGAGAAACCCAGAGAATTCTCATTGAAATGAGAAGGCTCTGTCCTGCTCTTCCCCCTCTACTTTTACAGCAGTTTCCTCCCCAAACTGCAGCTTCTTTAGTGTCTCAGTGCTAGCGCAAAAAAACCCCCAAACCCATGCCTAAAAGCCTGTCTGGGATCCCTCCTCCCATTGCTGTTTGCCTAAAGCTGCTGCAAGGTTTGGGTTTTGGGTTTTATACCTTAGCCCAGCTAAGCCAGACCGTCCGTCCTGGCCCTGCAGGTGAGGCTGCCTTGGAATAGATGGTTTTATACATACATATCTATATATATATGTGTGTGTGTGTGTGTGTATATACATATACATACATATATATACATGTATATATATGTATATATATGTGTGTATATACATATATACATATATATACATGTATATATATATGTATATATGTATATATATATGTACATATATGTATATACATATATATAAATCAATGAATTTGCTTATCTCTGCTTTTAGCAAAGGGAAAAGCAGTTTAGCCCATGTCGAGCAGACAAGAAAGGGAGGAAGAAGAGGAAAAATCCTCTTTTCTCCATCGCCCAGCTGGGTGTGTCTCGCCCCCCCCTCCCCGCACCGTGGGGCTGTGTTCCTGGCAGCCAGGCTTGCCTGGGAGGGATCTGCCGTCAAAGCCACCCAGGAAAGGAGGCCCGATACGCTCATTAATATTCTGAACTAGTGACCCTTCTCTTTCTTTCCACGGCTCGCCTTGCTCTGGGCGCTGCAGCGGATGGCTGCAGCCCCCTGCAGCTGAGTCAGTGCTCCCTCCCCGCAGCATTGCAGCACCGCCGCAGCTCCTGCGCTCCCGCAGCTCCCGCTCCGCGCCCGCCGCACCATGGCCAGCACCGTCTCAGGTAGGGCAGGCGCCTCCGGGGGGGGGCTTGGCATCGAGGCACCCCCCAAAAAAACATCAGGTTTTCATTTTTTTTTTATTTTTTTTTTTTAGCCGTTGTGCTGAGGGTTTGCGTTGGGGTTCGGTGGGGTTATTTTTCACCGTCTCCGTGGGTTTCGGGGGAGTTCTGTGGTGAGGAGGCAGCTGGTATGGCAGCATTGTTCCCCTTCCTCCCCCATACACACACCCCTCTGATGCAAGATAGCAGGTGGGCTTTTTATTTTAATATGAATACACATGTGATAAACTTGCCAATTTAAAATATTGCTGCCGTGACATTGTGCCGTTAGAAGATGCTGCTACATGCCAATTAAATATTATTTTTGTAACGTGATACAGCTTTTCTTTTTTTTTTTTTCTTCCCTAAGAAAAAAATTTGCATGCTGTGTAGCTGGATGTGAAGAAATCAGAAACTACATTTTGGTTTGTGGAGATCATGTATTGCCTAAATGTGTAATGGAAAGGGAGACAGGGATAAGAGACAGTAATGCCCTAGAAAATCCCTCAATGCCAACCAGAAGGACCTGGATAGGTTTCTGTGTATTCTCAGGGCTTCCCAGCCCCGGATTTCTTCCACAGCTCAGATTTCTTGGTTAGAAGATGCTACAGGGGAGCGGTCCTCTGAATGGCGTTGGGTGAAAGATGCTGCAAGGGAAGCCCTTCCTCCCTCCTGCAGCAGTGCCGGCAGTCACAGCCCGGGAGCCTGGTCAGGTTTGGCTGCAGGATGGCAGCCTGCCCCGAGGATGCTGTGCTGCCTCGGTCCAGCTTCCCAAAGACCTGTCTCCCCTTTTCTCTGGGGGGGAGGGATTCTAAATGGGTGAAACTGGGAGTGTGGGTGAAGGAGAAAAGCCTGAAATGGTACAACGAACAGTGGATGTATCTAGAGGGTTTTTTTCTTTTAGAAAAACAAGTTTTCTCTTGAAATGGCTCTGGATTCTGCAGCCCATAAAGAGGGGCTTGGGCGGGGAGGCGAGATTCTGGAGGGCTGGGATGGAGGGCTGATCAGAAGCGACAGACAAAAAGGAAGAACAGGCAATGCTTTGTGCCCCCCAGGCAGGGAACCAGCCCAAGGGGAGACCAGGCAACACTTTTGCTTCTATCGCTGCCCTTTGCCTGGGTTTCCTGCTGTGCATTTTATATTCCTTTCTCCTTTTAAAAGACCAGTAGATGCAGAGGGGAGAAGGACTGAGACATGGTGGGGGGGGGTGTGGAGGGGAGTGTAAGGGCACAGCTCATCCTGAGTGGGCTTTGCATGCAATTAAAGTAAAGCAGCATTGTAAAAATGTGTCTCTATGATAGAAAACCCCCGGCTATTGTGTATATTGCTGTGAGTATCCGTGTCTCAATGAACGTCTGCAGCAGTGCACTCTTGGGAGGTGCCACCCATCTCCTGCCTTCCCTACAGAGCAGGATTGGACCTCGTTTGCAGAATGGGGGTGGAAGGGAAGGCTCAGACTTACCAGCCATCTAAACCAAGGTTGCACCGAACTTGAGATGGACGAGGTGGCGGATGAAACACGCGTAGGCAGAACATGCGTTTTCCAGTTGGTGCATTCTCACCCTCCCAACCCACCACATGCCCCTAGCATATTTCATCCTCCCAAAGATGGAGTTTTATGGCCAAAGGAGACATAGGATCGTGAAGAAACACGAACCCGGGCTTCCTTGTGGCTCAGATCGGGCAGAGAAACAATTTCAAGGAGTAAAAAGTCATGGGAGAGCAGCGCTGTGGCAGGAGGGAAGAGAATAGGGCGCTGTGTGCCAAGGGAGGGTCGGGGCTGAGCCTCGCCCAGCTGCCTTTGCAGGAGCAGCTCCCCATCTCCCCATCGCCTACAGCGCGTACAGCAGGAACGGAGAGTAGCCTGGAAAGGCAGGAGAAAAAGGACAAGCAAATCCTTAAATTAAGGAATGAGCTTTGTTTGCTTTCTTCATTATTTTCTTTATTCTCAGCAAAAGCCGATCCGTGCTGAAGGCAGAGCAGCTGCATCCTCTGCGGCTGATGCCCGGGGGCTTATCCCCCTTGGGAAGACTAAACCACCAAATCCTTGGGATGCAGAGGAACAGGGCTCGCTTCCCCCAGCCCGGCTGCTCTCTCCCCTTTCCTCCCTGCCACCTCAGGCGTTTTGCCCCGGCGCTGGAGGCAGTTTTTGGGTGCCGGGGCAGCGGGATGGGCGGCACATGCTCAGAGCCGGCTCAGCTGCGGTGCTGGTCCTGCTGCGGGGCAGGGGCAGAGCCCTCGCACCTCCTCCCGCAGCATCTGCACAGCGCTTTGTGCTTTTGTGCGCCGCACACCAGGGCTCTGCAGGGCTTATGGAACTCCCCACACCCTCCGTAGCGTCGGGGTTGAATAAAGAGACCTGAGATTATGAAATGATGCAGTGAGGTGACAGCCTCGCTGGCTTTCTCTGGCGTGTCTGAGAAGGTGGAGCCAAGAGGGAACACCAGGTTATCATTCCTGGTCTCATGACTGGGCATGATAAAATGGCCTTGGCAGATCCCGAGGCTTTCCCCTCCTGCACCGAAATGTGAGAGTTGTGTGACTTCACGTAGCTCTGGGTTATCCCCTTAATCCCTTTTCTGGATGGTGTTGGTGGACACCATATGGTGTTGCCCTGTCCTGACACTTCTACTGCCCATGCTGGAGAGTCAGAGTCCTTTCTGTCAAGCTCTCCATCTCTCTGTGTTCTCAGGAAATCACTATTTTCTTTTTCTTCGGGTGCTGATGGAGTCTATAGGGCCTTAGAAATGTATGGTACTTTTGGACTTAAGGTGTACAAGCCAAAAGAATGTAGTGTAGGCATATATATATATACACACACATATATATATGGGGTTTTTTGATTAGTGTATCCAAACGAGGGGATTGAGGGATCTCAATAATTGGGAAATACCTGTTCTTTCTGAAATATAAATCATATCTTATTTAATGGCACCATGTAGGCTCTGAGAGGATGCCTTAGATATCTCAGAAGAGCCTGTCAATGTTGGTTCAGATTTGGTGAAGGCACTGTTTTATCAGATGAACACATTTTCCTTCAGCAAAGGGAAAGATGGGATTTAGTGGTCTGATGTGGCAACCAGAAGGCTATGGATAAGCCTGTTGTGACAGCAGTGTGGGCAGCAGGGGAGATTGCAACTTCAGTGTTTATTAGGGGGAACAGGAATAATGATTCTTGATGGCAGTCCTTGGAGGGACCTGAAGCTCACTACAACTTCTATACCCCTAAATTAACTGGAAACAACATGCCTGGATAATGCCTCCCCATTGTCCTAGTGACATGGGCTTTACTCTTCCAGGTGGGAGCTTATGTTTAAAAAATAAAAGTCTCCTATCCAGAGGGGAGTTAAACTGATGGCCAAATCTTAGCTGTGATTTAGAAGTACAAAAGAGACAGAGAACAACAAAAGGCCATGTGTGTGTGCTGTGGCACTTTGGCACATCACAACTCATAAAGTGCTCCTCAGCATATTTCCAAAAAATCCTTTTGTTCTTTCAAGGTACCTCTGTAATGTTTAGTGCCTTAGTAGAGTCTCTCTTAGTAGAGACTAATGTGTTTACACAAATAATATCACTGTATAATGGGCAAGTACAATAATCCTCAGTGAATGTAAAGGAAAGCAGATCCAAAGAGGCTGTGGTCACACAGTATGTCTGTACCTGACCCATCATGGCCCTGGGCTCCTGTCTTTGACTGTCTCATGAACTGCTGTCTCATCAGGTCCCCAGGTCCTTTGTAACTCTTTGTCTCACCCAAACCTGACTGTCCAAATCTGTGTTTGCCCCAAATCCACAAACACTCTGGGTCACTCTGCTTCTGTTTGGTTTCTTTGCTTCATCAAGCAACCCAGGCCATGCTTCTCTCCTTGACAATCAGTCACCCCCCATCTCAGGCTCATCTGCACACCTTGGGCCCTTCTCTCTTGCTGAGCCCACAGAAGAGGAGATTTCCCTGGTTATTTTCCTGGGGCCAACCCACATGTTTCAGTGCTACATCTTGAGTGATTTGCTGATCCATTGGCTGTGCATAACACAGCCATTGATGTGACATTCATGAGCTGCCAATAAAACCTGCAGGGAAGGAGCCAGATGATTGGAAACCATTCCTGGGTAATAGTTTGGCAGATGTCTGCCATAAGGCAGAGTAACCCTCACATCTGCCTGTTCTCATGGATGATCCCACATGAGCCCATGGTAATTTCTGGGCCTGAACTCTCATGGTGAGCAGCTGAGATGGGGTAGGGTGTCAGTGTGTGGTGCAATTGCTGAGCTGACAGAAAAACCCCCAACCAAAAGCCCAAACCAAAAAGAAATGCTGCTGTTTCCTGGTTGTGTGAGATCTGCTGCTGACCTGTTTGTGGAAGCTGGGGACCAAGAAGATGGAAATGAGTTACATTGAAGTGAAGGTCTGGCCATTGTTTTTGTGATAGGATAGCAGGGGAGAATATCTAGAGGCTGCCATACTCTCAAGGCTTATCAAGGACTGTGGTTGCTTTTGTTGTGTGTGTGTCATTGCAGTCTTTGTGCTGAAGGTCTCAGTTCTCTGCTCTCTGGCTTCTCTACCTTCTATTTAAGTTTTGCCTGCATTCGTAATTTGCCTGTTCTCATTTTTTTTAAGGAGATAATAGTCTTTATGGGAGCAATTTTTACTTCTCCAAACCTATCTTCACAAACCAAATTATTTTCTTGTAATAACCTTCCTTTGACCTTGCTATCAGAACAGAGCACATCCAGTCTCATCCATTTAAATTGCCTGAATTCACATAAATTAGCTTTCTGTGCCTCTAGTTCATTATGAATGACGCCGTATCGGTGTTGTGCATAGATAGCCTCTCTCTGTTTTGCTTGATGTCATTAAATACCAAACCAAAACCTGGTTAGGAAGCAGAGAACAAAACTTTGTATTGAATAATAGGTGTTGAGCCCCACCCTCCAGGCACACCATGAGCAGGAAGATGGTTCCCATTGCTCATGCTCTGCACCATCCCCAGCCATTCCTCCATCTCCTGCACTGCAGCCACTCAGGGAGCAGCTGGATAATGTCTCCAGGGGTTGACTTGGAGAAAACCACTTTACTTAGATCGATGGTTTATATAGCACTCATGTAAAGCAGCAGGGATTTGGAAATGCAGGATGTTCCATGCAGCACTAGAGGGAGCACAGGAAAGGAGACACTAGAGACAGCTGGGAGCACGTTGGTGCCTTGGTGAAGGCTCAGGCCATCTCCTTTCTTCTCCTTGCAACAAGGAGAAAGTTATTTTTCCCAGGCATTATATACAGCTAGATGAAAAATTTTAATAAAGATTGATTGATGTCTGGGGTGTGTGATGGAATACACTAAAACAAGAATCAGCCTGTGCTGATTGTAGGACATAAACATTCAGAAGCATTGAGGAACTGACTGCATCTTTTTGGATTGTAGTTTAATCACTACCCAGGGCCCTCTGAAGCAAACAAAACATGGCTTTACCCCACTTTACAAGATGGGACCCTGATATATTTTCTGTAACTTCTACAGTTTATTAATTTGTTAGTTTACACAACTCAATCATTTGCTGTGTGTAACCCCAGTTCTGACAGCAGTGAAATGTTATGACTTAATGATGAAGATCATACCAGAGTGAATGGATTTGCTGCTGATCTTTATATTGCACTGTTTCTCTAAAAGGAGATGTAAAATATCAGTAATTCATACCTGAGTGAGCAGCCTGTTCTAACCCTCTACCCACCAGTGAGACAGAGCTCTTGCAGCACCTCTGAGACTGAAGTGATGCTTTGGGATAAAGTCTCTAAGGTCCTGAGTCAGATTAATTTATACAGAAAAGAAATATTTGCTCAGTGTAAGCTGAATTTATTTTTGCAAATTTAGCAGAAGTAAAAATGCTAATAGATCTTCAAATAAAAAGTTCAGCATTCCCTGTCTAATTGTTCCTAAAATATGCATCTTTATGCACTGGATACAGCCTTTGTGGGAAGGGATTTTTTGGCCATGTCATAATCTGGCTAGCCAGAAGTTTTGTCCTCGTTCAAGGATTTTGTCCACTGGCATAAATAAGTCCTCAGACCCTTATATGTACTGGCAAACGGGAGTGCAGATACTTCTGGAGCAAGTTTTAGTCCTGAGGTTCGAAATGCTGATCTTTTACCACTGAGGTATGTCCTTCCTGAAGCAGCTGTGACTGAGATAGCCTTGCTGCAGGAGATCTTGGGTTTGATCTTCACTGACACAGTTTCCTAAATAGCAACCCAGAGGTTATGGTTCTTGCTTTTATTTACTGAATCAGAGGATCTACCTCTCCTCACAGGATGCCTTAACTTAGCCTGTCTGTTTGTCACAGAACGTGTCATGAGGACTAAGGCATCACTGTGGATGCTTCTGTGTCCCATAGGTGTAGCTGCTGGCTCTGGAGCAGAGGTGTGGGGGGGTCCCAGGGGTCTATTTAGTTCTCAGAGGATGGATCAAGGGCTCCTCATGACAAGAAAGTCATTGAGGTGCTGGAGCATGTCCAGAGAAGGGCAACAGAGCTGGGGAAGGGTCTGAAGCACAAATTTTGTGAGGAGCAGCTGAGGAAGCTGGAGGGGCTCAGCCTGGAGAAAAGAAGGGGGGAACTTCTCACTCTCTACAGCTCCCTGAAAGGAGGGGGCAGTGAGGTAGGAGTCAGTCTTCTCTCCCAAATGACAAGTGACTGGACAAGGAGAAATGACCTCGAGTTGTGCCATGGGAGGTTTAGATTGGACATCAGGGAAAATTTTTTCACCAAAAGGGTTGTCAAGCTCTGGTGCAGAGTGTTCAGGGAAGTGCTGGAGTCACCATCCCTGGAGGGATTTAAAAGCCATGTAGGTGTGGCTCTTGGGGACATGGCTTAGTGGTGGGCTTGGCAGTGCTGGGGGAGCGGTTGGACCCGATGATCTTGGAGAGCTTTTCCAACCCAAACGATTCCGTGAACCTGTGACTCTATCATTTCTCCGGGAGCCTGTCCGTCCCCTGTTGGTGCCGGAGCCCCCGGCTGTGCCGGCGGTGCTGACCGGACAGCTCCCGGCGGGGTCCCGGGGATGCTGCGGGTTCTGAAGGGACAGCTCCGGCCGGGCGGTGCTGCTGCTCCGGCACCCCCGGGGTCCCGGGACCCCCGGACAAAGCCCGGCGTGGGGGCTTCGGCTTCTCGATCCGCTGCTCCCCCCGTTCCCCCCCATCGGCAGCTGGACGGGACCCCTCGGGATGTCCCCCAAGGGACATCCTGCAGCCCCGCTCGCCCGACCCCAGAGCCGCTAATTGCATCTGAGGGCTGGAATCGAGGTGCAGCCGCAGGGAGAAGGACACGGAGCATTCCCAGCTCTCATGGCAGCCCAGGGCCCTTTTGTCCTCTCCGTCCTCTTCATTTGAATTGGCAGGGAGGGTCGGTCAGTTCGCTCTGCAGCAGATCCCCACGGAGTGGAGGCAGCTGTGAAACCAGCACCACGAACCCCCTGAAAGGCAGGGAGTGCAGCGTGGAATCATCCGCACAGAGTGCCAGCACTGAAGCTCGAACAATGACATACAAAGCCCTCTGCTCTGTAACAAGTGCCGGCAGAGCATTAAATTGAATTAAATGAGTGGGTGAGGGGTGTGGCACATCTGCTTCGTGTGTTGGTTTCACCCAGGACCAGACGTAATGGTGGAGCAATGACCTCCTTGCCTGGTTTGTCTGTATTAAATGATAATGTCTAAATGATAATAAATTATAATGTCTCTCATTTATTCCCAGGGACTTTCCTGAGGGCTCTTGGCAGCACATTAGGAGATGCATTAGCTTACTGCTGCATGCCACAACTCCTGGCCCCTCGGAGGCTTTCCAGAGGTTTTTTTCCATTTAAAACAAAATCAGAGATGTCTGGCTGGCACTGTTGATGTAAACTATTCCTATTTGGTTTACATTTAACAGCAGGACTGGACAGAGTGTTTAAATCAGAATGTGGGGCAAGCTAAAAAATTGTTCAATAAAGATCTGAGCTTCAGAGATGGCTGGTTAGCAAAGGACGGTGTTAATTAGGATAAAGCTCTGTACCTAGGAGAAAAAATAAGAGCAAATATGAAGCAGGCATAAGTTTTCCCACTCAATTAGCTCTGGGAAGGCAAAGGAAACAATCCAAAAGATGTTCCTGAGGGCATGAGGTGCACAGGATGCTACTCTTCTCAAAATTGTTCTGCATCTAATGCTTCTTTATATCACAGTGTTCTGGGGGGTTTCCTGTCCTGGCCCAGGGCCGGGTCCTGCTCTGAAGGTGGCATTGACAGATGAGCTGCAGAGCTGCCTCTGGCTGGAGGTCAAAACAGGAGTTCAGTGCAGAAGGGACAAACCAAGGCCAGAAGTACCAGGACATGTGGGAAATCCAGAGGCAGAGCCAAGGCAGGACACCAGAATGCCTGTGCCAGTGGCAGAGGCAGGAGCAAGGGCAGACAAGTAGATTTGGGGCAGGTTTGGCAGGACATGCAGCTGTGAAAACTGTGTCCCCACATGCCTTGGTGTGCCCCGAGGAGCCAGGCCAGAGAAGAGGCTCAAAGCACCTGTGAGACAGCAGCACCCACTGCTGAGCCCCAGCTGTTGACCCGTGATGTAGGAGGGATGCTGTGAGGGCTACACTGATGTGACAGAGAACATGACAGCCCGAGAGAGCACCTTGCTGGTTTCAAATCCATCTATTCTGACGTTCTTTGTTGAGAGTATGCTAACAGTTCACTGTCCTAAATGTGCTAGACTCCAAAAATACAGGTGAGGATTGCCCCAGAAGCAGACCTGCTGCAATCTGTCATTAGGGCAGGAGCTTGTGCCCTTGTGATCACCAAGGACTCTGTGGTGCATCCTCCAGTCACAGATGAGTAAACTGGGGGACTCACAGCAGCAGAGATTGGATGGATTGTGTGTTTCCTGTCCTTTGCAGAATGTTGTGGGGACAGCATTTACTGTGATCAGTACCAAATACCAGACCAGTACCAACTCCTGCCTGTGTGGGCCAAGATAGTGGCAGGATCCATTTACATCCGCCCTGATCTGCTGCTACAGGGTGAGAGGTACCTCGTGAAGTTGGGGTACAGCTCTTTCCCTGGTAGCAGCCCCCCCTCGGCAGTTTCATCACTCAAATACCCATTTGTTCTCCATCCTGCTGACCTTCTCTTGCCTCTTCACCCTCATGTCAGAAATGGTGAATCGTGAAACATTCCCAACTTGCCAGGGCTTGAGCAATGTTTCCAGATGTCAATGGGCATAATTTTATCTCAGGGACTGGAAATTCCCCTTCCAGTGGAGAAAGGGTGTGGGCAGCTGTCCTGACATGGTTAACTACATGGGCTGGAGTGTCCCAGCTCCTTTGGAGGGAAAATCCTGCACAGAAACTTATACCTCTAGATGTGGTAAATTCCTACTATGTGTCTTCCCATGACATTTGCCACAGTAGCATCTCGTTTAGCCTGTTCTAGAACTCCTAGCTCTAGCCTGCTCCGTGGGGACCTTTTGGCAAGCTATGGCAGTCTGAAAAAGCCTCCATGGAGTCTGGTAGCTGCAAATGGGGTTCCTTGTATCTACTTGCTTCATTTCTTCATGAAAAAGAGGTACAATTGCCATTAGAATATCTTCTTACTGCTATTTCATATTTTTCAGCCTACAAGGAGAAAATGAAGGAGCTGTCTCTGCTCTCCCTCATCTGCTCCTGTTTCCACACCCAGCCCCACCCCAATACCATCTACCAGTATGGAGGTAGGTAACCTGCTCCCATGGGAGCTCCAGCAGGGTTTGGTGGGAGCTCACCAGAGTCTCTCTGCTTTGTGCTGGGGTGACGTATAAGACATTAACAGCAATGTGGCCTTTCTGTAGTTATGCTGTGACTTTAAATTAATTGCACTGACAGAGGGGAGGGATGACGGTGACCACTAACTGTGAAATTCTGGAGATAAAACAAAATCACCCAGGTCAGGACACACAGGACCCTGATTCCTGTGTGAGGAGCTTGATACTCTCAGGTGAACACTGTCCTGAGTGACAAGTCGACAGAATCACTGTTTTTTCCCCCCCACAAAGATATGGAGGTGAAGCAGCTGGATAAGAGGGCATCAGGCCAGAGCTTCGAAGTGATCCTGAAGTCCCCTTCAGATTTATCTCCTGAGAGCCCAATCCTTTCCTCCCCTCCCAAGAAGAAGGATCTGTCCCTGGAGGAGCTGCAGAGGAGGCTGGAGGCTGCAGAAGAGAGGAGGAAGGTAAGGAGATGTCCTGTAGATGCAGTGACTTTTCTGTGACAGGCACTAATTGCACCAAACCCTAAAACTGGCTTAGCAGAAGCAATCTACAACAACTGGGAAGAGTGTTCTGACACTTGTCATTATATTCCACTGTAAATTGTCAGGTGAGATATGGGTATCATGGACTGAGGTTCTGCAGCCTGGTTTAGACAGGGAATTGAACTCCATCACCATCACTGTGTAGATGTGGCACCTGAGGACATGGGTTAGTGGGTGAGCTTAGCAGTGCTGGGGGAACTGGTGGACTCAGTGACCTCAGAGGGCTTTTCAACCTGAATGATTCTATGATAGCAGGAAGAAGATGTCAAAACATCTTCTGAGCAAGAGTGTTATGGGATGGAGGGGTGTGACAGAGCGCTTTGAGCAGAGGAGATGGTCAGGAAGTCACTCTGGGGAGTTGGAGGCTGGAAGAGCCCCTCCAGTTGCCTTACACCTCTCCCTCGGCAGACCCAGGAGGCGCAGGTGCTGAAGCAGCTGGCGGAGAAGAGGGAACACGAGCGGGAGGTGCTGCACAAGGCACTGGAGGAGAACAACAACTTCAGCCGCCTGGCCGAGGAGAAGCTCAACTACAAGATGGAGCTGAGCAGGGAGATCCGTGAAGCACATCTCGCTGCCTTGAGGGAGCGGCTGCGCGAGAAGGCGAGTGTGACACCCCGGGAGAGGGCTGGGGGTGTGGGTGCTGATCCTCGGGGAGGGGCTGGGGTCTGGGCCCTCTGGGGACATCCCAGTGCAATGGGTATAGTGGAGTGGGTGATTTGTTGCTGGTGGAAAGCAGGCTGTAGAGCAGCTCCGCTCTGGAGCAGCACGAGGAGGGGGAATGTGTCCTTCAAGGTCAGTAGAGAACACAGGCTGGATAATCTTGATAACTGGAAGTCCCACCCCATGTCCATGGGCTGCATGGCCAAAGGGCTTTGCATGAGAGGGGATTCATGAGCACCTTTGCTGTGGGTTCTGTCACCTCCAGGCTCCCACAAATGATGCTTCGCTCCTTGCAGGTGTAACTTGCCATTCTCAGGACGTATTGGATGGGAAACTGGTCTCATTTTTTTTTTTTTTTTTAAGTCCGATGCAAATCCTGTGTGCAGGAGGAAAATAAAGAACACAAGAGCAGGGAGTGTTAGCTTGATGTCATCTCTTCCATCTTTGCAGGAGCTGCACGCAGCCGAAGTCCGCAGGAACAAGGAACAGCGGGAGGAGATCTCTGGATAAAGGGCTTTTCTACACATCTAGCACCTGATTCCTGTTAACAAACCAATCAGTCGACCAACCAACACATTTTATTTTGTTTGTCTAGATGCAGCATTCAGTTCTCCATCCCCCTTCCCTGGTGTTTGTCCCCCAGCTACACGCTTCTCTCTGCATCCCTAATCGTCAGTGCTTGTGGGGATTCACAGATCATAGGGACCTCTAAGCAGAATAGCAACTAGTTCACATGAAATAGAGAATCAATCAGTCAATCAGTCAATCAGCTTCTTTGGAGGGTTTTGTCCTTTTTTTAAAAAAAATATTTCTTAAACTGATGTACAAAATAACCAATTAAGGCATTAATAAATTCAACCAGCAGTGTCACGGAGAAACAGATTTCTTATCCAGGGCTTTTCCTCCTCTTGGTTTTTGCTCTGAATCAAATATCAGTTTCAGAACAATGTGAAGAAAGTGATTATTTCTGTGTGTGAAGTTAAATAGGGAGCAGCCCCTTGTTTGCCAGTGGTAGGAGAGAGGAAGGAGAGGGATGGATGGCTCAGGAATCACAGCATGCAGAACCCCATCTCTTACTGCACCCAGGACTAATCCAGTGACCCAAAGTCCTCTTCCATGGGTGATTCTTTGAGAGCAGGCTGATCCTTTGGGAGCAGGTGAGGCTCTCCACCCCAAGCTTGGTGCTGGGAGTCCCATCCTGGAGGGCACTGCCTGGTGCCCTGGTTGACCATGGGCTGAAGGAGCCGTCAGACTGAGCTGCCCTCTCTCCACCCGAGCAGGGACCGAGAGGTCTTGGACATTCAGCCCAGGAGAACCACAGATGGTGATTGCATCCCCAGCTCTGTGGGAGCCCTGGGAGGGGGTACTTGCTCTGCAGGCTCTCCAGAGCTCCCATAACACAGGATTTCACCCTGTTAGGAAAGCAAATCCAATAGAGATGGTGCATGGTTGTGAAATAGCCTTTTACTGAACAGTGTAATCATCCTTCCCTCTTTCCGGAGATGGGTGTGGCTCTTCTGGGCCAATACAGAGCAGACTGCTGAAGATCAAATCCTGGAGCTCCTTATTGATCTCCCCAAAAGTCCCAGCTGGACACAGGAGGGATCTCTCCACGGCCATGGCTTGACAGCAGGGGACTCTGCTCCTAAAAGGA
Source organism: Xenops minutus (assembly GCA_035221455.1). Taxonomy (NCBI): domain Eukaryota; kingdom Metazoa; phylum Chordata; class Aves; order Passeriformes; family Furnariidae; genus Xenops; species Xenops minutus. Next base: position 7,385,374 of record JAWWEE010000051.1, on the reverse strand, counting down.
AGGGCTACCTTACTCCCAAACCCCTCTGCCTGGGCTGGGGGAAGGACAGGGCTGTTAGAAAACTCCTGTGCTGCCAGTGAGAAAAAGAAAATGAGATTTAGGATGAAGAAGGAAACTGAGGGTTGAATTTCTTAACAGTAGCTAATGATCAGTTTATAGTAGCAGCTGTCTTAGATAAGCATCTGTGTAGAGTGCGGCATCACTGCCAGCATCACCTCATCCATATAGTGAAGAGAAATTTTAAAAAGTTTAAAAAAAATTTTAAAAGTAATTTAAATGAAATGTTTGTGTGTAAGAAATGGTTGAAACTGTCAAATGTCTGTGTCCCGCGTTGGTGGGATCTGAGAAGGTATCTGCGAGATATTAACCCTGTCCTACTCTCTGTGGTGCTGAGTGTTTGCTTGGTGTGTAATTCTGACCTGGAGCTTGTTGTAAATACTGTTTTTAGTACTATGATTATTATGATTATGATTATTATTATTATCAGAAATGTTGTACTCATGAGCAGGAGTTGAAAACAAGAGAAATGGCCATTTTCACTCTCTGTTTCAGGGCTCAGGAGGAGTCAGGAGGCTGGGCCAAGTAAAGGCAGGGTACTGGTGGTATGCTGGACCAGGGAGCAGCTGGAAAATGATGTAACTGGGAGCTGGAGGCAGCTGAGTCCTGCAGGCAGGGCGGTGAGAGCGGGGACGGCTGCTCCCCATGCTGGGAGGAGAAGGAAGGGCTGAGAGGTGAAAGAGAGGTGATGTTTCAATTCTAGTACCTATGATTTAGTGTTGACCCAAACCTCCCCATGTGGGGGTTCCAGGTGATTCCCTGCAGCCCCAAGGAAGCCAGAGGAGCTGTCAGGATTGGCATGCACTGGAGGAGACGTGGTCTGTGGCAGATTGTGCCAGTCATCCTCTCAAACAGCTCCTGAGTCTCTGGGCTCAGTTCCTGCCTAGATCTTCCCTCTCGGTCCCTTGTACTGCCTTGTGCCTCTCTCCTCCCCCTCACTGTAGCCCAGCTGGGTCTCAGGTGGGGACTTATTCTTGCAATACCTTTCCCTGGCAAAAGAAATCCCATGGGAAACACAGAACAGCCTGGCAGATGGTGCTTGTGCAGGTGTGAGCACGGGGAAACTAATTTCTTCCCTCTGTCTTGACAGTGAGGTGAGGGACAGTGGATGTGGGTGGAAAAAGTGTTACTGCAGGGTGAGCTCCTATATCAGAGGAGCAGAGACGTGCAGGGAGAGTTTTGCATTGGCAACATCAGGCAGCTGCTGCTGAGACATACTATGCCAAGGAAACAGCCTCATCAGTGGGGCTGGAGGCTTTAGGTGTCCCAGAGCCGTGTTTGCCTGGTGCAGATGGATGTAGTAGGGATGTTTGGGAGCTTGACACTTGTCCGGTGCCACTGGGCACTATCAGGGAAATGTGTGACTGCTTTGGCTGTGTGGTGTTGGCTGGGTGAGGGGTGTGCACCCACTGCTCCATCATGGCCAGGAGCCATGCCCGACCAGCAGTACGTGGCATGGGCCAGGATCATGGTTATTCCATGCCTTTCCATATCCTTTCATGCTAATGGCTGTGTGCAGCGGCATAGTTCATGCCTCTCAGTTGAGACTAATCAAGTACCCTCATTAACATCCTTATTGCCCCAGCCTCCCTCATTCCTGGGCTGTTCCCATGTACTGCAGTTGTGGACGTGGCATGCAACCCCCACCTGCCAGGGTCACCTTCCTTATGGTGGGGCTTAAGGTCTCCACTGATTCCTGTAGGTGTGTATGGATTGAGCTCTGTACTGACAGTTTTCAGCCCCATTTTTGCAGCAGCAAATGGACATGGGACTGTGCCTGGTAGGGAGAGCACCCTCAGGGCACACAGAGCATCCCTGCCTGGACCATGAGTGTGGCAGCTGGGTGAGGGAGGAGAGATGAGATGGTGACATCATTCTGTGCACATATACGCCTTCCAAAGAGCCCTCCTGGAGAAGGGCCTCTCATTCGGGCAAGACTGAGGACCTGAAGCAAAATGAGCTCCCAGCTGTTCACCAACAGCTGGGTGATGGGTGAAGCTGCAGAAGAGCTGGGAAAATTGGCCTTGTAGCCCAAATTACAGCTCTGCACCTGAGTTATCCCTCACAGCAAAGCTCGGCTCTGTCCCTAAATAGGCGCTTCCAAGGATGCTGGCCCTTCCGACTGCTTCTGGACTGAGCCTATTCCTTGTCTTATTATTTTTCAGTCATTAAAAATATCTTTCTCTAACCCAGATGTGGGGTTCCCTTTGAGTTGACCTTCCAGGGCCAGTGGGAGTTCACGATTGCATGCATCCTACCTCGGGGGTAGGTCGATATTGCTGCTCCCTTTCAAATGTAAACTTCAGCTTGCTTGCTTTAGCTTAGCCCGGTGTGGCTCCCTGGCCCTGGCTCTGCAATCCTGCCTCATGGGGTTCGTTATATCCCTCCCATGGCATTCCTGTCCTCCTCGCAGTGGCTGTGCACTCGGCTGTGCACACGCACACAGAAATGCATCCGTGGAAACAATATATGCACATACACTCTGATACCACTTGAAATGAGTCAGGGAATGGCTGTTTACGGTGCTAGAGATTTCTTACTCTCCATGCTAGGGACAAGATGACATAGTAAGACCAATAAACTCCACCTTTGTAGTCAGTTGTCTTTAAGTAAAGCAGAAGAGGGGCACTAGCCCAGGCCTAAATGTGGGCGCTCCATGGTCCCCAAGGGTACAGGGATGCAGCCTGGGCAGGGGGTGGGACCTGAGTGCAGGGGATCTCTGCCCTGGCATCCCCTGTGCCTCAGTTTCCCACACCCTGTGACAAGGGGACACGGATGCTCCCTGCTCACGGGGACCACTGGAGCGCCGACACCTCCACGTCTCTAAAGTGCTCTGAAATGGAAAGTACCAAAGTACCAGGTCGGGACAGGCAACTGTGCATCCCGGGAGGAACAGCCCAGCCTGTGGCTGCAGGCAGAGGGTTGGAAGATGACTGCATGGGCACAGGGCTGAGCCATAAGCCTGGGGGCTCAGCACCGTTGGGTGGGGAGCTGGCACAGTGTTATGGAAGGACTTTCCATCCCTAACAGAGCCTTGTCCGGTTCCCTTCGGTCTACCACGTGCATTTCATTGTCAACTTGAGGTTGTTGTTGTGCAAAAGAAGTGATTATGAAAAAAAAAAATAAAGGAAAAAAAAAGAAATAAAGTTGGTATGAAACTGTATGTGTCCGTCTCTCCCCATAAACGGGTTGGTTTAGTTCCAGGGCTTCTCTTTGTATTGTGAGAATGCTAATAAATTGCATTAAACAGAAAATTGACCTAAAGATTTAAATGTAATAGACTCTAAGCATCTGAATGCTCAATGAGTACTTTGCATCCAGGATAGAAGAGGCAGAAACTGAGAGTTTAGGGCAATTGTCAGAGGAAAAAAGTAATAAATGCTTGAATGAGGGTCCTGCTGATACCCCCTGTGGCTGGAAGTGAGGGTGTGCAGAGAGGAAGATCAAAAAAGATATAAGACAGGTACAAATACAATAAATGCAGTTCTGGAAAACACATGAGCTTCTTTATTAAAAAATCCAGTGCTTCTTTCATGAGCTTTTCCTAAGAAAGCATACAGCTTGGGCTGGACACAGCGGGAGGGAGCAGGACCATGGCTCCAAGGGAGAAGGGACCCCAACCCATGAGACCCTGCATGGCCAACACTCCAAAACCCAAATGCTCCAAAAGCTGCAACTGCAAACAGGGAAGTTTGTAATCCACAGGAGGGAGGCTGCCTAGCCACTTCCCCAGGTGCTGGGGAAAGTATCCCCCACTTGCCTTTTCTAGGGGGCTTTTGCCACCATGAGTGGTACCCAACATCACCACCCACTGCCTTCCCTGTCCTTGAAGGGATATCAAAATAGCAGCATCCTCATGGGCTGCCCCACATCTTATGATCCCATCAAAATAACCAGTGTGGGAGACTTCCCACAGATCTGAGCAGAACTCCATGTACAAGAAACTGAGGCAAGACAGAAGAGGTTAAATTTAATTCCCAGGGCGGTGTTCTGTAAAGAGCAGGAGGGACAGTGCTGGAGCCATCACGGTGGTAGCAGTGGCTGAGCAGCCTGTGCTTGATGCTCTTCCCATACATGCTCAGGACGCTGCTGCCCACACAAACAGGAATTCTATTTTTGCAGCATGACCTTCCTGGTTTTGGAGATAACGACCCGACTACAAAAACAGCACTGCTCACTTTTCCTCTGAGGTGTGCTACAGACAACTAACCCAGGCTCTTAAAAATTGTGGATGTAGGAAACTTTTGCATTTGTCTTGGGAAAGTAGACACAGTCCTTGGTGCCACACAATTCAATATATTTTAGAGAACAAGCATGGTCACCCTCTAAGTAGTTAATTCAAGTCACTTCCTTCATCCTCTTGTGATCCTGAAGGAAAAAACTGTGGAGAGATAGGATCAGCTGGGACAGAGGGGTGGGAGGAGCAGGAGGCATTATGAAGAGGCTCCCACCACCCTCCAGCCCTGCTCACTGTGCAGCCCTCCAGGGCCGAGTGCTGAAGACACGATACTGAAGTCTTGGATCAGACTGTGGCACCCACAAAATCATAGAATCAAGGAATGTTTGCAGTTGGAAGGGACCTGAAGGCTCATCTTGTTTCAATGCCCTATCATGGGCAAGGACATTTGCCACTATTCCAGGTTGCTCCAAGCCCTGTCCAAACTGGCCTCGAACACTGCCAGGGATGGGGCAGCCACAGGTTCTCTGGACAACCTGTGCCTGTGTCTCACCACCCTCACAGGGAGGAATTTCTTCCCAATATCCAATCTAACCCTGCCTTCTGTCAGTTCAAAACCATTCCCCCTTGCCCTGTCACTCTACGCCCATATCAAAAGTCCCTTCTGCAAAAATCAAAACCAGGTCAAGAAAGCAAAATATCTACATAACTCTTGGAAGGATCCCTTCAAAGTGCTTGAGCTGTGCCTGAGTGAAGGGAAGGGAATAGCAACCCTGCCAAGGTAAATCGAAAAGCTCACCTGGGCAACTAGAAAATAAGAGATTTTGCAGAAAAATTTGGTTTGAAAATTAACAGCTCATCCTTTCTCAGCAGCTGCACTGGCACCGTGGCTGGAGTGAGTGTGTTCACTGATAAAGAGGCAGAGCAGGGAGCAGATAACATGCCAGGAGGTGAAATAATCCCACGCTGGGTGCTAAGAGGAGCCCAGGGACCTTCCTGTGTCCTGGGGTCTGACAGCAAAAGCCGGGTTTTGCTTTTTAAGAGGCCACTAACTGCTGGGAAAACTGGAGTAGGGCAGCATTGCTGGGGGTTTACTGCCTTCTTACCATCTTTATAAGGCCTCTGCCCTGCCAGGAGCTGGTTGTATTTGGAAAAGGGATCTTTTATCTGCCCTGTCCAGCTCCAGTGTGATCCTGAGGATGCAGGTGCCAGACAAAACATCAGCAGCAGCAGCTGTAGAGATACAGACAGGCTTCCATAGAAAAGGGAGCCACCATTTCCAGTGGGTGATTTAACCTTGCTGGTTACTGCTGGTTGTCTTGGAGAAGGAAAAGAAATATAATTCTTTGTGAAATATCACTTTAATAGTATTAGTTTGGATAAACTGTTAAAAACATGAGGGAAATAGAGCTGGCAGCTGGTTATTGGGCATGGTTGGTTTGGATGGGGAGGACAGAAAAAGTAAAGGAAGAGCCTTGGAAAAGAAATGAGCCACCATAAATGTAGGGGAGGGACATGGGGCTGGGAGGGGGGGACACAGGAGATATGGGTGGCACACAGGAGGCATGAGGGACACAAAGAGAAGGCTTAGGGGACACAGATGAGGAATGGTGGGAGGACACTCAGGGCACACAACCTGATGGGGACATACAAGAGATATGGTGGGCATGCAGGGCTCAGGGGGCACAGGGGGCATGCAGAACATGGGAGGGGGACACGCAGGTGACATGGGGGGCACACAGGACCTTGAAGGGGGACACACAGGGCAGGGAACAGACAGGGGACACAGGGGGTATGCAGGGCACAGAGGACACGGGGGGCATGTGGGACCAGGGAAAAGGATACACAGGAGACAAGGGGTCATGCAGGGCCCCCAGGAGGGGGACACGCAGGGGACAAGGTGGGTACGGAGCAGGCACAGTGTGGGGGACACACAGGGGACATGCAGGATCCGGGAAAAGGAGAACCAAGGGACATGGCAGAGCAGGGAGTGGGGGACATGCAGGACCCCGGGGGCAGACAGGAGACACGGGGGGGACGCAGGGGACAGGGGGGACACACAGGGGACACAAGGGAGGGGACACAAGGGGGGGGACACATGGGGGTCAGGGGTCACACGGGGGACACACGGGAGGACATGGGGGACAGGAGACACACGGGAGACACACGAGGGGACAGGGGACATAGGGGGGACACACGA
>JAWWEE010000051.1:7316171-7377305 GCA_035221455.1 Xenops minutus | reverse complement strand
CTTGCCATTCCCCCCTCTCTCTGTACACCCCCAAGTAGCCCTAACCCTGAAGCCACACCTTTGTCCCTCCCTCTGTGCACCCCCTTGATTGCTGTCCACAGTGTACTCCCTTCATGCCACCCTCTCCCTGCTCTCTGCCTTCCTGATGCTGCACCCCAGAAATCTTTCCCTGCCCTCCCAGTTGTGCAATGCCTTTTTTTTTCCCCCCTTTTGTTTTTCATCCATCTCACCCCAAATCTTTCCCCCGACCCTTGACGCATTCTCATCACCCTTTGAGATGCACCAGGAGGGTGTTCTTGGGCACCCTGAGCCTTGTCAGAGCTGGGGTGCTCCCTAACACCCCTTGTCCCCCTCCACCATACCACTGCACCCTGCTGTTCATGTGGTTTTAGTCACTTTTCAGATTACTTGTGTTTTCAGGCCAGTTTTTCTCCATTCCACACTGGTTCCTCCCTGAAGGCATTTGAGAAGCACATGTGGAGTTCAGTCCCATGATGCTGGGCAGGATGTCCAGAGCATCCTGAAACCAGGTGCTGGTGCAGAGGCCACTGTGGGTGATGCTAATGCAGGGTGGGGCTTTACCCCAAAATGAAGGACAGGTATAGGGATAGAATGACAACAAAAATGGAGGTAGTTGAACTGAATACAGCTGAGCAGCTGTGCTGCTGAGAAAACTAAAACACTTATGTCAGTGTCTTCATGCTGGGCTGGCATGGAGGGGCCAGTCCACCTTGGGTAAATCCATGGGCTCCTTGTGGAGTCCCTGTGGATCAGGCAGGTGCTTCTGAAGGGTGTGAATCTGGTTGTGAAGTTACGTCAGACAGGTTGGGTCAGGACACTGCTCCTGCCATGGCCTGGAGAAGTGGTGGGAGCCAAGTGGTGTGTCTGCTGTGCTCTGTAATGCCACTTGAAGAATTTCATGAGGGTCTGAGCCAGACCTGGATAAGGTATACCCTTACCTGTCTCTGTGTGGGCTGCACCAGTGCTATAGGTGCTATAGGAGATGCTTCGTTATCACTGACTTCTCAATACCTGGGCATGGGCTGATGCCCAGCAGCAGGGCGAGAGAGGGGATTCTCTCCCTCTACTCTGCTCTGGTGAGACCCCTCCTGCAGTGCTGCATCCAGCTCTGGGGCCCCAAACATCAGAAGGATGGATTGAGTTCACAGGAGGCCATGGACATGCTCTGAGTGCTGGAGCATCTCTGCTATGGAGGCAGGCTGGGAAAGCTGGGAGTGTTTGGCCTGCAGAAGAGAAGGCTCTGGAGAGATCTTGGAGCACCTTCCAGTGCCTAAAGGAGCTCCAAGAGAGCTGGAGAGGGAATGCTCTCTTACATCTATTGCTGATTTATTAGAAATGCACACTTTTAAATAGTTTCCAGATGTCACTTTGTTTCTGCGGGCTTGACGTGCTTTTTTAATTTGATTTTATGTGTGTGACTTTGGAGGAGGGAAGTCCCTGTTTTTGCCATGGAGGAGACAGTGATGAGCTCCCCTGGCAGCATGACATCCTTCTGAGACAGTTTAAAATAAATTTGAAAAATGCACCTTCAAACTGAATGTCTTCATAGAGTTTTTGGTGGATGCTAGGACTGTTTCTTTGTTGGTATTTTTTTTGAACCCTTCTCCTTCACCCCAGTCCCACCCATGCCCATCACTCACCCAGCCTGCAGAGCATGTGTTGGGTTGAGCCTCCTCTCATCCCTCCTCCTGGGGTGGAGCACTTGGGGATTTGCTCATCCCCTTCTCAGGACCACGAGGTCCCTTGTCGCTCCCTCTCCCTTTGCTCCCACCCCACTGATGTTCCTTCCACGACCAAGTCCATCAGGGAGACCTTTTGACGCGGGGCTTCCTCTGGTTTCTCCACAGGCAGCTGCTGACCGAGGGCTCTCCTGCTCATGCTGTGATGGCGACACCAGACGTCAGTGTCCACATGGAGGAGGTGGTGGTGGTGACAACGCCCGATGGCGCCGTGGATGGCAGCGGCATGGAGGAGGTGAAGACGGTGCTGGTCACCACCAACCTGTCCCAGCACGGGTAAGAGACAGGGTTGTGCGCTCAAGGGATGTGCTGGAAGCCTTCCCAGCTGTGGCCGTAGTCAGCTGGGCTGGGATTTAATCCCCCACTGCTCCCTCCTGCATCAGAGCTCACTGTGGGCACCTCAGTGGTGCCTGAGGAGTCTCCAGTGCCTTGCTGACACCCCAGGACCATATCCAGGGCTGTGCAGCTCTGAACTTGCAGGGCAGGCTCCACTTTTTCTGTTAAAGCTGAGTTACCACTGGTGGTTTTGAGCTGGTGCTACAGAGAGTAAAAAGCAATACAGCTTATTTATTTATTTATTTTTATATGAAGAAAACCCAAAACCCCAGCCCGAAATATACTTTTCTGAGTGGATGTGGGATGTTGGAATGGACACAAATCTGGTTGGAACAGGACACCAGTAGCTAAATCAATGTTTTTCTGCTATTTATTTCCTGATTGCTTCACTGAGCTGCATACCTCCGAGAGATGAGTCTGGCTGCAGCACGGTGAGGGCAGTGCAGCTGGGCTCCCCTTCTCTGAAGGTGGTGGGGTTTGGGGCTATTTTTCAGCCAAGTTCTGCAGGAACCTCCACTGCCAGCAATAGGAGTGAGAGAGGTGGCCTTGAAACAGTGTGGCGCTGAATGGAGAGGCACTGCTCAAAAACACAGAGTGAACATGTCTGATTGCTCAAGTGCTGCTGCTTTGCCCAATTTCTGCCTTTTTTGTTGGAGTTTCAGATTTGTGGTTGCTGTTGGTTCAGATCCGGTCTGTTCAGTGTCAGGTTGGCCAGGGCCAGGGAGCCTGGCTTGGACCCTGAAGGCCCACGGGCAACAGGCTCTTTGCTTTATTTCTTTGTTTTTCATGGGATGGTACCCAGAGCTATTTTTGTGCTTTGCTCTTTCGTTGGGCAGAAAATCCAAGTTCACACCTGGAGCTGGCTCCAAGCAGGTTTGTCTGATCCAGAAGTCCCTGCACTTGAAATAAGTAGGTGGTGAGTGGCTGTTTATTGCTCTCCACAAGAAGGAGATGTTTGTCTCCTTTTCTCAAACACGTCTTTGTGTCAGTGCCCTGGGGCTTTGGGCAGGGCAGAAGGGGACAGTGTTTATGTTACAGTACATTCTCTTTGTGCTGCTCCAATCCAATGGGATAAAACCCATTAACAGATGAATTTATGGTAGAGAATGGGCAGGGACAGACAGAGGCAAAAGCTGTCAATGCCGGGATGGGCAGGATCTGCACAGCTCCTCCTCCATATCCTGAGTCTGTGAGTGCTTCCAAGAGCTTCTTCCATCCCCAGCAGAGTGGGTGATGGTGGGGAAGAAGAGCTTCACTCCTCTTGCTTTCTGTCCCACAGTGACTTCCTCGGCTCCCTTAGTGGAGAAGCAGCCAGATGTGAAATTTGGTATATGTCTGCTCTTGGATACATGATGTTCCTGCTTGTAAAGTGGCTCTGAGCCTCTGCAGATCCATGTGCAGCGCTGTGGTGTTGTCTGGGAACATGGATGATGGCAGAGGTTAGCTCAGTGGGTTTGATTTCCTTTTGCTCTTAGTTTCCCTCCTGTTTTAGTTTGGAAACCTGTTCTTACCCTCCCAGTGTCCCCTGGATGGTCAGGAGCAGGACAGCTCTACACAGCAGAGAGAGGAACACTTTCATTTAGTTGCAGCTATGAGCAGAGATACCTTGGCAGGTATGAAGAGATTCCCTGAGGGTTTCCCATGTAGCTCTCTGGAGAAGGGCTGCTGAGGATGCTTCTGGCTCTCCCATGCTTAGGTATGGTAGTGGGTCCATGGAGAGGATATGGATTGTGAGGTCATGGAGCAAAACCTGCCTGACTCCCCTTGCCAAGCAGGGCAGTGGGGCTGGTGGAGGGTGGCAGCACAAGCCTCCCACAGTGCTGCTGGCTCCCTCTCCCTTTTCCTCTGTTTTCCCTCTGTAGCCCCAGCTGGCATCAGGAGAGTGACTTCAGGCATGGGTTGAGATCCCTCGGTCTTGGCTTAGTCACCACTCACATAGGGAGCTTTCAACTTGCCTTGTGTGGCACTTAAGCCAAACTCAGCTTGGGGGCTAGTGCCTTTTTCTAGTGCTCCTTTGCGTATGGGTTTGCTATTAAGAAAAACCCCAATGCAACCAATTGTTAAGAGCTTAATTAGTTCATGTGTTTTTAAGGAAAAGGCAGAGGGAAATGGGAAAATAATAATGAGCAAGCAGCTTTTCTCTTTGGTCTGCAGTTAGAAGGGATCCTTGTTTGGTGTTCTGATGAGGTGCTTGTATTTCTGATCGGCTTCCCCAGCTCAGGGTTCTGGGGGAGACTTTTCTCTCTCAAGTTTCCAGACGAGGCAGAAGGGAGGAGAAAGGAGATGCCAGCCTGGTGTGTTATCCACACGTGCTTTTTTCTCTTCCTCCCATCTGGTTTATGGATCCTCCTGGGGAGGAAGATGAGAACCATCCTCCCTGGGCTTTGTCATGGCAACTGGTAAAGGCAGAACCAGCTTGGGGGGCTGCACTGCTGGGGCTTGGAAGGTTTGTGTTTTTTCCTGCATCTGCCTCAGTCTGTTCCTCTGGATTGGGATGGGAGAAGCAGTGTGGAGACACTCGCCCTTTTTTGTGGTTTTCTCTCCTCCCCAGTTATATCTTCATGGCAGACACAGACATTAGTTGCTTGAATTTTTCATACAAGCTTGGAGTTGGTTTGTTTTCCTCTGGAGGTTTAAGGCGTGGGCTGGGTTGTTCCTCCCCCTCCAGTTGTGCCTTTTGGTCATTTTTTGGAGTGGTGCAAATGTGATGTAGTCCTGGAGGAAACTCTGTTTCAGGTGCTGACTTTTGACTGGGGAGTTTCTTCTAGGTAAGTTGGTGGAGGTTCTTGATCTGGTGGCAGGTGGAGGCTGGTCAAGGTCAGGGCTGTGGGCTACTGGGCTGTGCACGCCAGGGGTGCTCACTGCCTCTGGCACCCTGCTGAAGTGGTACTGCTGGCTTTTCTCCAAGTGGACCTGGAGAAGTGTAAGAACCCAGCAGCAAACTGATGAAAAAAACCCCAGGTTACAGTTCTTCTGTTCTTCTCTTAGACTGCCACTTCTGTAATACCTGTGTGCAGATGCTGTAGCTCAGAGTTTATCTTTTAAAGTCCTTTCGTGTTACCCATCCCCTTCCCCTCTCAGGGCTCTGGGCGGTTGGTTGCTGGGAGCTGCAGAGGCAACATGAGGTCCATTCCCCCTCTGTCACAGCTGGATCTGCCTCCTGCTCTCTCCTCTCTGGAGCAGCATCTCGGAGTTACTCACCTGGTGAGGCCGAGCTGCCACCCACACCTTTCTTATCTCTGTGCTGTTCCCCACAGGTACCTGCCCTGCAGCTGCTGAGGGGAGGGATACTTTGAAGCTGCAGTTCCACCCTGGAGCTGTGTGTTAGGAGCCAGGATGGAAAAACCAGTTGCTCTTGAATTTCCTTGTCCCCATGGCACCTCGGGTGGGAAATGTGGTTGCCAGTGAGTCACTAGGACTGTCTTTTAATTCATCCATGGTCCCAAACTGGGGTGGATTTCACCTTTGTTTTCTATGTACAGTTTTCCTAGAAAGTTTATATGGGTGAACTATGTGAAAAGCTGATTGTGTTTCCCCTCCTGCTTCTGCAGGACAAATTTGATGCAGCAATTACTCATCTTCAATAACACTACCAAACATATGTCTTAAAAGGAGGGTAGATTTAGGAGGAATTTTAGAAAGAAATTCTGCCCTGTGAAGGTGATGAGGCACTGGCACAGGTTGCCCTGAGAAGCTGTGGATGCCCCATCCCTGGAAGTGTTGAAGCACATGTCAGATGAGGCTTGGAGCAACCTGGTCTAGTGGAAGGTGTCCCTGCCTCTGGCAGGGAGGTTGGAATGAGATGGTCTTTAAGATCTCTTCCAACCCAAACCATTTTGTGATTCTATGAAAACCCATTAGGAATGGTCCCTGCGGAGTGCTGGCTGTCATTCACAGGTCAGATCCATAAGGGTACCAGATGGGGTACCAGTTGAGGGGGTGAGGAGCATGTCCCAGATCACAGCCCTAAATGCTTGTTCCCTCAGAGTGTGCACCAAAGCTTGTTGAAGAGGCTTGAGGCTCTGTATGACACAGTGAGAGCTGGGATGAGAGAACAACGCGGGTGTGGGTGCTGTGCAGGACCCACTGTGTGACTCCATGGGCAAAGCACCAAGAGAAGGTGGAGATCTCCAACGTGGTGAGGATGGAAGCAGTTAAATAGACAGCTGTTGGTGAATATCATAGGTATATTGAGTTGTAAGAGGCTCAGAGATTGGATTGTGAGGGTCTGTAGCTCATATTGTGTCATCTCTGCTTACAGATCTACTGTTGGGGTTTGTCAAATTTCTTTATAGCGTCTCTGTGGCTCCTTGATGTTGTGCTCCTGGGAGCATCCTGCAAACCAGGGGATTCAGCCAATCCTTTGCCCAGACAGAAGCAGCATGTTTCACACATGTTTTTCCTGGGGAAAGCTTAGCAAAGCTGCCAGAAGCTGGCAGTGACTTCTGAGCAAGGGGCTGTGCTGACAGCATCCCTCCATGCCAGCTCTTCAGCATGGGCTGGGCCAGAGAAGGCTCCATGGGGCTGGGATTAAAGGGGAGGTGATACAGAGCCAGCCAGGCTGCTGACAGGGGCCTGCCTACTGTGGGCTCTTCATCTCCACATGGAAAATGGAGCTGAGCCTCCCAGACCCAGAGCCGACTTTTAGCTCTTGTGGGGAAATGTGGTCCAAGAGACTTCTGAGGCAGTATCTCCACAGGGCATTGGGGCTAGGGGTGGCAAAGCCACATGGCTTAAGAATGCCTCTAACTCTCTTTCCAGTGGTGACATAAACGAAGACACTCTGGAGACTGAAAATGCAGCTGCTGCAGCTGCTGCCGCTTTCACAGCCTCCACACACCTGAAGGAAGCAGTTCTAGGTAGGTCAGCTCCTTCCATAGCCCTTTGGTTGAGCTGTGCCAGCTCCACCACCCCAAATGTGGCACAACCCTGCTCTGGTGCTGGCTGAGAAAGTCCAGGCACTGTTGTGCAGAGCCACCAGGGATACCCTCAATGTTCTCCTGTTGGCCTTGAGGATGCTCTCCTGGGGGTACCAGGGATGCTCTCCTGGCATCCAGGGGAGCCCAGTGGGCAACAGGGGTTGGGTGATCAGAAGGGAGCTGGCAGTGCCTCGCTGAGCTGCTGCTGCCCTCTCCTGGTCCAGGATGAATCCCTGTGCCCGACCATCCCTGGCTTTTTCCCTTTCAGCTTGCCACAGGGATGTCAGTTTTGCAGCAAACTCACTGGCTTTGGTTACAAGTAAAAGTGAATTTAGGGGGCAAAGATTGTGACCAGCTGGGTTGGAGTTGACTTCAAACTCAAAAGCATGAGTGTCTCCAACTGAATGACATCATTCCTTTCTTTTTTATCAAGCATGGGACCATTGACTTCTCAGATTCCATGTGCTCAGCTGCAGCCAGGTTGGCATAAATCTGCCTGGGCTGTTTTGCCTAAAAGTTTGGGTGGTTGGATGTTGTAGTAGCAAAGTGCAAGTGAGAGTTTGGCCACAACCCCAATACACTCCATCATGCAAAATCTACCCTTTTTTCATTCCTGAGTTTCAAAACTACTTTTCACTGCATGTGTGCCTCAGGGAAGTGAATCAGAGCCTGTGGCTCATGTTTCTTTTTGATCTGTCCCTTCCTCTGATCCCTGTGAGAAGTGAAGATGGCTGAAGATGAGGACAGTTTGGAGGCAGAGATTGTCTACCCCATCACCTGCGGGGACAGCAAAGCCAACCTCATCTGGAGGAAGTTTGTGTGCCCCGGGATCAATGTGAAGTGTGTGCAGGTGAGACCACAGAGCTCAACACCGGGCTCGTGCCTTCCTGTGCTCGTGTTGTGGGCTCACCTGGCCTGTCCTGGTTGTGATGAGCTTTGGTAGCTGCTTTGCATCAGAATCATGCCACAGTGGGAAAGGAGGAAATTTTCCTGGTACTGTGGTATCTGATGTTTGTGTTGGCCAAGTTGAGCAGTATTAGCTGGAGAGACACTGCCTTAACTGAACATTGTATTGGAGAGTTTGAGAAGTTTGGACATGTCCAGTATCTGCTCAGTTGAAAAGTTGAGAAGTGGGGACCTATTGAAGAACTTCTACTGTGTCCTGGGTGGCTCATGGTTAAAATTTGCATGAATTCAGGAATATGTGGTGAGCAAGCCAATGCTGGCATTTTACACAGCCTAAACAATGCCCTGCTGAGGGAGAGTCTCCTTGGGCTCTGCTGCAAGAGTGCTCCCAAAGGATGGTCCTGACCCTTCCTAGGAGAGGTGGTCTTCCCATCCCCAAGACAGAGGACAGGTACTGCTTCTGCCACCTAAAATCCTTCCTCTGCACTGTAGCTCATGTCCTTGTTCAGAGTGGTGGTGTTGCTTCATGTTGGTCAGTGTGGGCATGGAAAAGAGGAGCCCTGGATTTGGGAAATCCTTTGAGATAGGCTATAATGCAGCTCTTTAGAGAGCTGCCTGGCTCACAGCTGGACTTGAGGAACTTGGAGATCTTTTCCAAACTTAATATTCTATAATTCTATGATTCTGCAGGTTGCTGTTAGGTCAGTGCATGTGTTCAGGCACAGCTGGGTGTGTAGGGCAGTAAAAGAAAGGGAAAGAGTTGGCACCCATTTCTGTAGAAATGGGTGTGTGCTGCGAGAGGCGCCAGAGGTTCCACTGATATCAGTGGTTGGTCTTGGGAGCAGGAGGTCAAAGACCAAATGGGCTTCTTTCCCCTCTGCTGTGGGGCATGACGTGTCCCTGGACCCAGATGTTACTGGTGCAGCCCAGCATTTGCTGAGTCCAGTTAGTGGGAACGTGAGCAGCTCCCTGCTGTTAATGATACTTTGCACAAGCTATGGGTGTTTTTCCCCAGCTGTCCTGCCTGGGCTGGGCACTTCCAAACTCACACACACCCCCAAGCCCTTGGCTTTGAGCAGCTGTTAACTAACCATCCGTGACAGGAATGTTTGGCTTTAATCTTTTCAACTCGGTCAGGTCAGCGTTGTCTGGGGTGTGGAAGTGTGTGTCAGCCATCTGGTTTGGTGCTGTTAAATGGCACGTGGAGGCTGCGGTGCAGCTGCACCCACTGCCAGGCACCAGGAAATGCCGCCCGGGTTTTGTGGCTGAACCCTTCCCACAGGCCACCCCTGGGCTATTTATGGCTTGTGGCACTGATGTTGCACGTCTGCCTTCTGCAGTTTGACGATCACCTAATTAGCCCCAAGGAATTTGTCCACCTGGCAGGCAAGTCCACCCTGAAGGATTGGAAGCGGGCGATCCGGATGAACGGGATCATGCTCCGGTGAGTCCCTTCCTTTGTGTATGTGGGCACTTCTTTCTGGGAGATAGTGGTGGGGTAGAACAGAGCCTTTGGCACAGTTGTTTTCCTGCTGAGGGAGCAAATGAGCCACTAAACATTTGTCTTAATGTTAGCCCTAAATGTGGTCAGCCCAATGGCTTCACTCTGTCCTTGTGCCCTAAGGAATAATTTGGGGCAAGAAATACTTCTCTAGTCTTTTTAGGACTTGAACCACACAGATCCCAGCTGGTGTATGGACACTGGAAATTTTAATGACCACTGGTGGTCAGGCCGTGCTGTCTGTGGGTTGTTCCCAGTGTGACCCACCAAATGGAATGTCGGGTTACCACTAATGCTCTGGTTGCAGCACATCTGCTTGACATCACTTGGCCAAAAAAAAAGATGCTTTATGTGAGCATTTATCTTGTCTAGTGTTAACTACAGTGATTCAATTCTTCTATAGTCTTCCTGAACACCAGTCTGAGACTGTGATTTAATTAAAATCTGCCTCTGCCTTTGGGCAGGATAAAAAAGCATCACCTCTTTCTCCAGGAATCGTCAGTGGCTTTGTGCTCTTTTCACAGGGTGACATTGCCTCTCCCTTATTCTTTGGCTTCAATGAAGGCGTCTCCTGGATTCCTCTTAAGCAGCTTTTGCTCCACGTAGATTTTGCATAATAGGCTTAGGCTTTGACAAGGCAGGGCTTTGAGGGGGAGAAAAAAAACTTCAGAAGGAATGTATGAAGGCAAGCCCAGCAGTCCATGGGAGCAAGTCTTGGGAAATTCAGGGGGTTGTTGGCCAGCAAGGCTTGGAATGCTTCAGAGACAACGTGCTTAGACTGGGAAGATCCTGTGTGCCAATGTTGCCACCCCCTTAGCTTGACATGAGAGACCTGATTTTAGTTTATAAATAGGGTTATGCCCTGTCTCTTTTTGAGGTGTAGAGTCAGAAAGGGAAGGAAGGAAGAGGCTCTCTGCAGTCTCACCCTGAACTGAGACTTGAGCTGACCCTTTTGCTGGGAAGCTGCAGCTTCTGAGGGGATGTCCTGGTGCGACCAGATAGGGGCTGTCTCTTCCCCTTCCTCCCACAACAAACAAGTTCATCAGTTCCAGTAAAGGCTCCTCTTGCCTCTGAGAAGTTTGGTGTGAAGGCGGCCAGAAGCTGCATCTCAGAGCTCTTGTCTCTTGCTGACGTGCCTGTCCTTGTGCTTACTCCCCATCTTTCAGGAAGATCATGGACTCAGGAGAGCTGGATTTCTACCAGCACACAAAGGTCTGTTCCAACACCTGCCGGAGTACCAAAATCGACCTGACTGGAGCCAGGGTGTCCCTGACCAGCCAGACATCGACAGAGTACATCCCTCTGACTCCTGCCTCTGCTGATGGTACGTCCAACCATTCCCCACACCCTGAGCAGGGGCTTTGAAGCATCAAAGCACACGAACTGTCCTGTGTGACCGCAGCTCCTGTCCTGATGGCTGGAGCTGCCCTTCAGCCTCCTGCCTTTCCCAAAACCAGGCAGCTGAAGCAGAGAAATTAATGTGTAGTTGTTGCTCGATGAAGTTTCCTTCTGCCCTCACTGCTGGTCAGGCTGTGTCCATAGGGATCAGTTCAGCTACTCCTGCTGCACAGGATGTCTGGGTAGGAGTCCCTTCTCCTCCCAGCTCTAATCTGACTTCTGGAATAATTTAGGGTTTTTATTTAAGGCTTGCTTATTGGGTTGGTCTGATGAAAGATTAGAGAGAACTGGGGGACGCAGCAGATTATTTTTTTATCTGCACTTGTGAATGTGGACCATAGAAGTGAGATTTAAATGATGTGGTTACATAGCTGTAGCCCTGAACTCCATGGCTTAAGTTGAAAGAGCGTAGATTTAGGTTGGCTGTTAGGAAGAAATACTTCCCTGTGAGGGTGGTGAGCACAGTTGTCCAGAGAAGCTGTGGCTGCTGCATCCCTGAAAGTGTTCAAGGCCAGGCTGGATGGGGCTTGGAGCAACCTGGTCTAGTGGAAGGTTTCCCTGCCCATGGCAGGGGGGTTGCAATAAGATGAGCTTTGAGGTCCCTTCCAACCCAAACCCTATTCTGATTTTATGAATTTGAGCTGTAATTATAGGCAGATATTTGATTGGAAAGCTTTTTAATTTTGAAGTACTTCTATATTTCTTAACAACTTTTGCTTCTGATCATTAAGAACAGCCGCCAAAATGCCCCACATCCCTCGCTCCTAGTGGTGCCCATGAGACAGGGTAGGCCCCTTGGCTTGACTCTCCAGAGTTCCCATGGCACCACGTCCTGGTGTTGTTGGTGGGGAAGGTGATGCCAATGCACAGCACAGCCTGCTCCAAACCCTCCTGTTAAACACGGACATCAGCTTACCAATGGGAGACACTTCCCATGCTGCTGGGCTGTGCTGGAATGACCAGAACCCCAGAGGCTGTGGAGTAAAGGAGCAGAGTGATTGGATTTAGTGGCAGCAGCTGAGCATTCCAAACACTCTGCACAGCTCCATGGGGCTCTGGCCAGATTCCCATCCAGCCTGCTCCTGCGCACGGCTTGAATGACGCCGGTTCCTTGGCTCTATGGTAACAAAACCGCTGAGATTTGGCAGAGCGGGAGGGAGGGAGTGGGGGAGCCCTCCTGCATCCCTGCACAGCTGGGGGGCTGCTCTCCCCTTCAAGGCTTTAGAAACCCTGCAGACAAACGGTGGCTGGGTATAAAGGGCTTCCAAAAAAAATCAGACTCTAAATCTGTTTGACTTTTGCCCTGAGCAGTACTGGTGTGTTTGCAGGGGAAAATGGGAGGGAAATGCTGCTCTCGAGCATGTGTTCTTGTGCTGCAAGGGTTTCAGGAGTAATCCCTGGGGATTGCACTCCAGTGTGGAAAAATAAGTACAGCTGGCACAGCAACCACTTGGGCGTCTCCCTCTGTTCAGTGTTGAGAGCTGGATTCAAACAAAAGTGATCCTGTGCAATAAAAAGGAGAAGTCACAGAAATGCAGCAAGGGAGTGCTTCCCTTGGAAACAGCCCATGAAAATACAGGGAGAAATCAGGACTTGGGAATTTTTTTTCTTTTCTTTTTTGCTATTGGTTGCAGTGAACGGATCCCCAGCTACAATAACCATAGAAACATGTGAGGATGCCAGTGATTGGAGCACCAGCATTGGAGGTATGGCTTGGGAATCCTGCTCAGCCCAGCTGGGTGGAGGAGATGAGGGGAAAGAGGGAAGTAGCAGGGACGAGGAGCTGGAAGGACCCTCTTGCCAGATCAGCCTTGCATGAACCTCCAGTGGGATTATTCCTTCACTGCTTATGGAGCAAAGCATTATATCCCACTGGTGTGCAGGCTGGCTGCAGTATCACCTTGGGATGAAGTTGTTTCTAAGCATTAAAATGTCAAAGCCATTACCAAATGTGGCTCTAGGAGGGAAAAAAACCCCAAAACTATCAGAGGGGCCATAAAATCCTCTGTTTCCTTGGTATGCTCTGAGCAATGGACTTTTCTGTAGCATCAGTGTCCTGTTTGTGTGGGACAGGGGCTGGAAGAGCATGTCCTTCTCTGGCTGCCTCTCCTTTGGGCCCATGCTCTGGGTGGGCTTTGCCCCAGCCCCCTGACCTCCAGCCCAGCAGGACTGCACCGCTGCAGGGGGTGTCCACAGGGAACCCACACTGGATCACCATTAAACCCCTGCAGAGGATTTTGAGGTTCTCCTTCCTTTCTCTTTCTCCAGATGACACCTTTGCTTTTTGGCAAAGTCTGAAGGACACAGGTCTTCTGGAAGAAGTGATCCACGAGTTCCACCAGGAGTTGGTAGAGACCATGAAGGGCTTGCAGCAGCGAGCACAAGATCCCCCACTGCAACTTGGGGGTAAGGACCTGGGCACAGGTGCTCAGTCATCTAAGGAAAGGGGCTTGTGGGGTTTTTTCTCCTTGGGGATATCTGGATGGCACTATAGGGGCAAAGCTCATAAAAAAAAAACATCCCATTTCTGGCTGCTCCCTGGGCAGGCTCTTGGCTGCATTCAGGGATGCTTCAGGTGACCTCAGTTCTCCAATTTGTTGTGCCAGGGGCTTCCTCTCTGCTGGCTTTGGGTCTGGACAAATGCTTGGCTTGAGTACTGAGGTGGAATTTAGGCCATCTGAATAATGATACATCAAGCAGCTACTGTGCCAGCAGATTTCTTATCACCCCTGCTAGGCAGGAGAGGACTGGTTACACACTGGGGACCTCTTGCCCTTTTTCATGGCTTCTGCCTTCTCCTCTTCCCCAGCCTCTTGCGTTACCCTCCCGCAGATTTTGGCTGTCTCAGCTGGATGTGTTTGCTGTCGTGTGGCTTTTTCCAAGCTGTAAGTAGCTTGCATGGGGAATTTTGCTTCCTCAAAGATCTGTGTCTTGTTTTTAAGATGCTGTTTTACTCAACAACGTAGTCCAGAACTTCGGTATGCTGGATCTGGTCAAGAAGGTGCTGGCCAGCCACAAGTGCCAGATGGATCGCTCGAGGGAGCAGTACGCACGGGATTTGGCAGGTATGCCCCCAGTCACATCAATGTGACACTGGTCATTGCTGCCAGCGCCTTTTCTATTGGGTTAAGAAAGTGGGGTTTATGTTAAAAGTCGGTGTTTGCTAAACCAGCTGTGGTGGGACAGGCTTTTCAGTCCCTGGGAAGCTTGTCCAGGATCCAGGCTGAGCAAACCTGTTCTCTCTCCAGCTCTGGAGCAGCAGTGTGACGAGCACCGCAAGCGAGCAAAGGAGCTGAAGCACAAATCACAGCATCTCAACAATGTCCTGATGACCCTCACTCCTGTCTCCGTCCCCACACCTCTGAAGCGTCCCAGGCTGACCAGGGCCACCTCTGGACCAGCTGCCATCACCTCCCAAGTCCTGTCCCAGCCAGCACAGCTCACCGTCACCCCCGGCGTGCCAGTCTCCCAGATTGCCAACCTCCCTCTCGGAAAAGTGGTCTCAGCCCTCCCGCCCTCGGTGCTGGGGAAGAGCCCGTCCCAGCCCCCCGCTGCCAGCTCCCCAGCCTCCCCACTGCTGGGGGGGTACACAGTGCTGGCCTCCGCCGGCTCCACCTTCCCTGGCACGGTGGAGATCCACCCGGACGCTTCCAACCTGACGGTGCTGAGCACGGCCGCGGTCCAGGACGGCAGCACAGTGGTGAAGGTGGTGAGCCCCTTCCAGCTCCTGACGCTGCCAGGACTCGGCACGACCATCCAGAATGTGACACAAATAGCTCCTGGTGGGAGCACGGTTGTGACTGTCCCGTCTGGTGCCGCCGAGGCCGCCGGGGACGAGCACGCTGCCGCCGCCATCGAGGTGACCGCAGTGGCCGACGAGGCAGAGCAGAAGTGAGAGGGAGGACTTGCCTGGAGGGACGCTGGTCGTGCCACTCTGGGGGGAACTGCCTCTTCTCTGGCTGCACTGTGGGACGAGGAGTGGTGTCACGAGGGGCACGGGCTTAACAAGACTCAGAGCGGCTCGTGTTGGGAGCAAGGAGGTTCAGGTCAGAGGAAAGGAGGGGGAGGAAGGATTCTTGGAGAGGGGAAAGGCAAAAGTGCTCTGCCCTGTTTGGAGGAGAGAAGAAAAAAAAGAGCTTATTTTTTTATAAAGCTTTCCTCCCCCTGTTCTCTTGGAATAATTATCCTGCTCTGGCTTGTCAACCCTGCCTCATGGACAGGCACAGCCAGAGCAGTGTCCATTGGAGGAGTGGGCAGGAGCAAAAGGAAGAGAAGTGAAGCTGCCAATGGGTTTGGCATGAGGGGAGCTTGCTGCACCCCGTCCCTGGGGGCTGGAGGGATGGAGAGGGGATGCCAAGAGTAGGGATTCTGTGGATATGTATGATCATCAACACCAGGAAGGGCTCTGTGGCAGTGTGGGTGCAGGCCCCAGGAGGTTGGGTTCTGTGTGTGACACTGGCTTTTTTGGGTGGCAGAAACAAGTGGGAGCTGTTGTGACAGTGGTCATGGTGGTTGCCCGGGTCTGCTGGGAGAAGGAGTGGGAGGAGAGAAACCCAGAGCGCCGGGAAGAGCTGTGACTTCTGAGGATTTAGGGTCCTTTTCTAGTTTTGTCCAAAAAAAAAAAATCCATTCTTCAGGATTTTTTTTTTAAGCCAACGGCGATTTTTAAGCAAAGCCCTGGTTGGGAAGCTCGTTCTGCACGGCAGAGCCGTACTGCTGAACGTGCAGAGCTGAGCTGAGCGGCCGCGCTCTGAGGAGCAAACATTTCCTCACTGGGGGGACCCTGGTGTCCCTTATCTCCAGCATCCCACTGGGAGTGGGGCACTGCTGTTTCCTCCCTGCTGGATTTGAGCAGCTGTTCTGTAACAGGGTGTTTGACCCCCCAGGACTCCTTCAGCCACCCTACTCGCTGTGATTCTCACCAGGTCCCATCTCAGGGCCCCCGGGTCCCCTGTGGCCACAGCGATGCTCACGCTGTCTCTGGCTGGAAGGAGTCGGGTGCTTGGAGTGTTGGGGTTTCTCCAAACTTAATCTGGCAACAGCAGCAGCGACAGGTCACTTTAATGAGTTAATAATAAATATTTTTTTGAAAGTTTGTGGCTGGTTTATTGTGTTTCTGCCTCTTGGTGCTAAGGGAGGACTAAGGCAGGACAGGAGCACGTTTTATTAAATAGAAATGTATGTGTCCTCTCTGCTCTCTCTGACTGTGGACGTGCAAGGAACCTGAAACGTGACTCCAAAGTCTGGCTGTCCATGGCACGGCTGGGACGGACTGGCTGCACCCCGTGCTGATAACCACCGGTCCCTAAGCTGTCTTTAGAAGAGTTCTGACACGTCATCAGGAGGAAAAGTGATCTATTCCTCCGAGGCATTAGATTTTCATTTCAGCTGACGCTGAGCCAGGCCACAGCTGAGGAGGAGTTCTGCCTTATCAGAGGTTTTTGCCTCCCAGCTGCCTGCTGTTAAGATATCGTAATCATAACTGTGTACTTGGGACAGCAGTAGCGTGTCAGACCGAGGAAATATAAAGGGTTGTGATCACCCTGAGCTGCCTTTTGCCTCTCCAGTGTGAACAGCAGTGTTGAGCCACACGTGGGGTGTGTTTCCAGCCCAAATCCCCCTTCTCCCATGCTGTGACGGTGAGTGAAGGTCCCTCTGCACCACAGGGACACCTTTCCCCAGCAGTGCTGGGGCTGGAAAACCATGGTGCCTTTGCCCAGCCCTGGAGGGCTGTGGGCTGAGCATCCTGCTCCAGCCATCTCTGCTTTGGACAAACTCATCCAGGTTATCCAGGGACTGTGGGAGAGGGGATGGCTGGAGGGACCTCCTGGCTCCCCTCCAAGGGTATTGGAGAGATGGCATCAGAGCATGGGGTGGGACAGGGTTTGTGACAGCTCTGCATTGGTGTGACAGTGCTGGGGACGTGGCAGTGGGCAGCAAGTGCCAGGGCAGAGCAGGCAGGAGACAGGAGCTCTTCCCTGGCTCAGTGCACCTTTACCTGCCCTTGAGACTATAGATCACCTCACTGGCAAAGCATTCCCAGCGTGGGCGTACTTTGCCCTGCTGAGCAGCGCTTCTTTGGGATGTAAACAGCTCCCCAAGCAATAAAAGCTCTGCAGGTATATTTGGGCTGGTGTATTCATCCCCTCACTTTGAGCAGCTCTCGGGTCAGCCAGTCAGGGAGGTGCTGGTGGGGCAGCCCTGTTTCCCAGAGAGAGACCAGCTGGGGTGTTGAGGGATGCCCTGGTGACGTGCTCCACTGCCGGGGTGGCTGTGTTGCTCCTGGGTGTGCCGCGGTGCTTCCCTGCTCTGCCGAGGGCAGCTGGGGGCTTGCAGAGTCAGCAGCCTGTGGTAGGATGAGGACTGAGAAGCAAAAGCAAAGAGGGGAAGTTGTCTGCGGCAAGTTGTAAGCAGAGGTTAATAAATTAGTGTCTGGATGAGTGGCCTTGGGCTGTTGTGGGATGCTGCTGTGGGGACTTGAGCAATATGCCCTGGCCACGGGACAGTCCCATGCGAGCGTGGCAGTAGCTCCTGGTCCTGCAGCCCTCGTTTCAGCAGGGGTGCTAAAACCTCGGCCGTGGGGAGCGTGTACACCTGTGGATCTGCTCTTCCCAGAGTGCTGAGATCTGGGGCTCTGCAGCAGGGACCCCCAAGTCCTGCCCTCTCCCCAGAGTGGCCTCCCAGGGCTGCAGTGGGTGTCGTGCCCTCCACAACTGGATCATCGCAGTGGATCCCAGTGTGCCAACCTGCTGTGTGAGCCTGGGGTCCCTGCAGCAGGGCTGGGGCTCTCAGCACCCACTCTGCCCGCCTGGTGGTGCTCAGCCCTGCTCCCCTTTCCTCCCGCGGGGAGCTCGGGGCTGCTCTGCTCACAGCCGGGAGGGCGTGGAGGACTCACATTCAGAGACAAATTACATAAGGGCTGCGGATGACTCATGCCAAGTCTCTGTTTTTTCCTGGATTGTGTGGTGATGGAGACTTGGCTGCTTGCGTTTTCTCCTCCAGGTATCCACGAAAGCAGCTTGCAATACTTGGGGAAAAAGAAGAGGCTCCCTCTTCCCAGGCATCCAGCCGGCAGTGTTGGGAGCAGAGCTGTGCCATGGTCCTGCTTGGACGGTGGGAGTGGGGGCTCTGAGAAACCCCCACTGACCATTCAGTCCTTGGGTCTCTCTGGTCTGGTTAGGGCTGTTACCAGGGCAGGAGATGCTCCGGCATCCTTGGGGGAAGGCTCTCGCAGCCTGTCCTCGGACAAGCCCCGTGTGTACAGCACACAAAGGGCAGCGTGTCTGGGGCTGCAGCCGAGGGCATCCCGGGGGCAGCGGCGATCGCTTCGCGGAGAATTCGCTTCGTGACTCTCGGCCGCGGCGCGGCAGGAATGGAAACCGAAACTCAGCGCTTTCGGCTGAGTGTTTGTTTGTCTAAAATCGGCAAATCCTGGGTTTCGTCTCTCCCCCGCCCTAACGCTGTGGATGCGGTGACGCAGCTTTGCCTCCTCCCTGCTCCGGCGGTGGAGGGACAGCAGAGCCCGCAGCTCCCCGCGCCTTCGCATGTGCTGAGCAGGGCAGGAAGCTTTATGTAATAGTGAGAAAATTGTTTGTTCCTGAAGCTGGAGGGGAAATATCCCACCTGTAAAACCAGAGTGAAGCCTCAGTGCCAAGGCTGCTCCACCTGGGTGAGCCGGGCACTGCCCGTCCTGGCTCGGGCACCTCGAAGGAGGTTGTTTCAGGTATTTTGTTTGTTTTTCACTGGAGCTGCCTGAGCTGTCGCAGAGACCTTTGCTGTGGTTTAGTCAGGGCTGCAGAGGGGAGGACGATTCCTGCCCACAGGCAATACCAAGTGGGTACGGGCTCCATCGCTGTGGAACATCCTGATACTAGGGCTGGGTCATGTGTGGCTCCGGGACTGCATCCTGTCAGCTGAGAGGACAAGGCTGGGAAGCCCTTTCCTGGGCAGGAACACTGAGCGTGGGGCTCCATGAGGGTCAGGTCCTGCTGTGGGGCTGAGCCACGCACTGTTCCCCACTGACAGAACACGGAGCAGAGCCCAGCAGCCATGGCCCAGCTTAGGTGGCTGTCCTGCCATGGGTCCAGCAGTGACCAGGGCACTGGTGCATGGACTGGGTGGGTTTGCTGCCCAGGAATGCCCAGTTCCCACAGCAGCCCACCTCTCCAGTGGGATCTGCTCAGAGCCCACAGGCCTGGGCTGCCCCACTGCTCTCCGTGGTGGGAAAGCCTCTTTCCCTCAGGGCTCCCCAGGGTGCTGCTGGATGGGAGCAGGGCATGGGCTCCCTCTGAGGCACCCAATGGCTGTAACCTCAAAGCTGGAAGGTCAAAAACATAGTTTCTCTTCCTCCTTCCATCTGTATTGGCAAACAGTGCCAGAAAACAGTCCCTGCCCCTCCTTCCTCCCTACTCTGCTGCTGGCGTGCCCCACGGGCTGAGTCTCACTGCATTTCCTCCTCCCAGTTGTTTTGAGGAAAAACTTTCCTTTCTGTTGCTGGGGCGGGCTTTGTGTTGAGGTGGCACCACCGGGCATGACGTGCCCATTGCTTGATGGAGGGGTTGAACAGCGCTGCTGTCAGCGGGGAGACTTTGCCTCTGGTGCCTGCTATCTTTACAGCCACCTGTAGCTGAAGGTGTGTTAGTTTTCCCTGGCTGTCTCCAGGGCTTGCAGCTGGCTTCTGGCATGAAGATAACTCCATTAGGTGGGAATGCTGGGGCCAGACCATAGCGCTGGGCCCAGCACAGCACCTGCTCCATAGCTTTCTGAAGCCTCATGTCCAAGCTGGTGCGACGATACTGCTGTGGTGAGTTCCTGGGACTGGAGGTGGGTTACAGGAATTTTGGGGGATTTTTGCTTGGGACCGTGTGTTTTGAGGGGATCTTGGGTTGCAGGGTTTGTCAGTTACGTGTGGGTACCACTTGCAAATTTGCAGCAGCACCAAACCTCACAAGGGGAGGATGCTGCTTTGTGCCGGGATGAGGTGCTGACCTGCTGTGGGGTGGGTTTGGTGAGGTGGGAAGGAGCAATGTTGGGGCACTGAGAAGCCTTCACACCTCGAGTGCTGGGGATTCCCCACTCCTCGGGTGCTGAGGAGCCCCACACGTGGGGGCTGAGCACCAGGCGATGGTGCCTGTGCAGTGGCATGTGCCCACAAACAGGATGCGGGCTCTTGCCCTCCGGCTGTGGGTGCTGCCCCATGAAGCCCGATGCAAATGAGACTCCGCTGCTGCCGGAGGAGGATTTGGCTTTGAGTTAGTTTTTGGCTGATGAGGCTGATCTCTGCGGCGTGCGCACCGCGCCGGGAGGGGAACCGAACGGAAAACGAAAGTGATGAACAGAAAGGAAGGCAGCGCTCTGTCCCCCCGCCCTCCGAGCTCTATTAAAGGGAGGCTGCCGGGGGGACCGCGCTGAGCGCCGGGGCTGCCGCTCAACATTCGCTTTTAACTCGAGGTGCCGCCGCTCCCTGCGCTGGACCGAGGCCGAGAGCGGGGAGACCCCGACCCTGTGTGGGTGAGCAGCGGCCCCGGGAGCAGCCCCTCCACGCTGGGAAGGGGAGCGGGTGGGGCAGGACAAGGGTGAGACCCGACCCCTGATGCGCCGGGATGGGCAGAGTGAGGCTGGACGGGGCGGGGAGGTTGGTACCCTCAGGAGCGCCCGTCCTGCTCGCTGCGGGATGCGGCTGCCGCTGTCCCGCCGGTGCCGGTGCCGGCTGCTGATGCCCTCGGTGCCTGTGCCCTCTCCCCACCGATGCCCCTTCCCCCGGTGCCCTCTGCCGGGTCCCCCCGCCCCGCTGCCGATCCCTCTTGTCCGGCGCCCGCTCCCCCCGCCCGGTGGCGGTCCCGATGCCGGCTCCCTGCGGTCCCAGTGCCGGCTCCCTGCAGTCCCGGTGCCGCTGCTGCTCTCCCCGGTGCCGGTGCCTGTTCCCCCCGCCCGGTGCCCGCCCGGTGCCGGTGCCGGCTGCTGCTCCCCGCGGTGCCGGCGGGCGGGGCGAGGCGGGGCTGCCGTGATGCAATTTCCGCGAAGTCCGGCCCCGGTTTGAATGCGGGGAGGCCCCAGAAACGAAACTGGCGGCGGCGGCGAGTCCCCGCGTCCCCCCGAGCCCCCCCAGCCCGGCGGCGGCGGAGGTGAGAGCGGCCGGGGCAGCTTCGGGCGCCGCGGAGCTCCGGGGATGGGAGGTCTGTGGGGCGCTCTGGGGGGGCAGCAGGACCGAGGGTACCCCCGGTAGCCCCGCAGCGAGCTGTGGGGTGCTGCGGGGCGTGCGGGATGCTGCGGGGCGTGCGGGGTGCGCATCCCGCTCAGCCCCCGCCTCGCCTCGCAGCATCCCTGCCCGGGCTGGAGCGCGTTCGAGAGGGCAGGGTCATGGCCAGGGTGCAGGTCTTGGGGGGCAAAGCCCTGGTTGGAGGGTGGGGAGAACCCCAGGGGTGCACAGTGCCGCCTCCGGTGAGCGAACCCCGACAGCTCCCCCGTCTGCGGCCGCCTCTGAGCTCCGAGGATGGGATCTGGGAGCTCCGGGCTCACTTCTTACAGTTGGGTAAAGCAAATGCAGCATCTCGGGGTGCAGGTGTCTGGGGGCTCTGCACAAACTGGAGGGTCCGTGCCTGCACACCCACTTGAGCAGCGGTGTCACAGCTGCCACCACAGCACCCAGGCGGGAGGGACCGTGCTGGCTCTTGGGTGGGATGTGGAGTGAACTATCTGTTTGAAAAAGGCTGGGAAAGGGGTGCCCCAGGAACTTTGGAGGCTGTTTTTGCACTGGAGGGAAATACCGGAGGGGTGCGGTTTCGGTGCAGGCAGGACGAGGTGTGCAGGCAATGGGATGGCAGCGGGCAGCATCCACCAGGATGCTCCTTTTCCACCGTAGCCAAACCTTCCCGGCCGGCCCGGCTGCACCAATCACTCGTGGGCTGCTGGGGATGCTGGGATGGTCTCGCACTGCTGCTCCGAATGCTTGTAGTTGGGGAAACACTCCCCAGGACCAGTGCTGAGCCGGGTCTGATAACTGGGATGCAGGGCTGCAGCCCCCCAAGGCACGCAGTCCCCTGTCCCCATCCCCACAGAGGGCTGTCCCAGCACTCTCATCCAGGTCGCTTGCTCTGATCGAGGGGCACTTGGCTTACTCCAGAGTAATGTTGCCTAATATCCTGTCAATAATTAACCGGGAGCTGATTCTGGGGTAGGGACGCCTTCCTTCTGGAGGGAAGGGATGGGTGCGGAGCGTCAGAACGCAGGGACACGGTGAGCATTTCTCTGCCAGGGAAATGTGATTATGTCTGGCCTCGGCGCTGCCCCGGGAGGCGCCTGCGGGGACGGTGCTCGATGCTCGGACACAGCATGGCCCGGCCCTGACCCAAAGCGTCTTCCTGAGTGCGGAGGAAATGCCATCAGCGATGCTGTGGTCTGTTTTGGTTTGGTTTGTGGCGAGGCTGGACTGGTGCTGGGCAGGAGATGCTGGGGCTGTGTCGGCGCCTGGGGAGGGTCTGTGTGTGCGGGAGAGAGACAGATACTCACCCTGGTGGGGCCATGTGGCTCCATAAACCAGCCTCTCAGTCTCCCAGGGTGACTTGTCACCCATCAACAGGATGTGAGTGGCTTTAAGCACCGGGCTGGGCTTTTCAGGACCAGTGTAAAGATGGTTGTTTTTCTTAAAATATACAAAAGTCAGCTTGTCAACCATGGTCTGTGGCTGGTTGGTAAATACTGTTCCCCATCAGCTCCTACCTTCCTTGGGGCATTTGGATTTTGCCGTGTTGACATCAGTTTTATTCCCGATGGGACAGCTGTCTTATGGCACACCTCCCCGACGAGCTTCCTTGTTCCCTGCATCTTCCCTCCACCTCAGCCTGGATTGCCAAAGTTCCCCTAGCTTTTTCCTTCCTTCCCCACCCCCCTCTTTTATTTTTTTGGTGTAAAACTGTAAAGACAAAAAGGCTTTAATTTGCAGGCAGTGATGGTGCTGCACAGAGACTTCGAGCGGGGTTTGCACTTCCCCTTCCTTTTCCCTCCCACCTCCAGACCAAGAGCATGTTCTGGCAGTTTGCTCAAAATCAAAGCTTTCTTAAAAAAATAAACAGCAAGGGAATTGACCCCTTTAAAGGTGGAATATTCCCTCTTAGTTCTTTACAGCTGGGGTGCCCTGCCCAGGCATGAGTTCCAGCTCAGCCTGGCTGTCCTACATGGTTTTTATGGGCAGTTCTTAAGCGTTTAACCCTATGGGTTGGTGTCGTCGGTGCTGTGGGACCGTGTCTCCCGTGGGCTCTGCCGCTGTGGACATGCTGGGACCAGGAAGCTCGGCTCCCTCTCCACGGGGCCGAGTGCCAGCGATCAGATTTCACCCTCTCCTGTGTGTGTGACCGAGGTATTTTGGAGTTTTCACCGATTACAGTGTTGCACAGATGTTGCACAACCCCCGAGCGCCTTTCCCAGGAGGGCTCCTCTTAAGGAGGAGTCTTCCAGAGGAAGGAAGGTGAAACTGCTGTCCGAGGGACACTGAAGTGTTCCCGAAGCTGCAGATGTTGGCCCTGATTCCACTGGGAACATGCTGCCCCCGCCAGCTTCAAAGGAGCTGAAAGGCTCTTGAAGGCTGACCGTGACCCGGGTGCCGCCCCAGACATTCCCAGTGGGGAATTCGGGAACTGCCTGGCCCCACTGGCCCCTCCCTGCCACCATCTGCCCCTGTGTCCCTCCTGCCCCGAGCCAAATTCCCGGGGCAGGCTGAGCCTGTGGCTGCAGGGCTCCCTGCCTCTTCCCTGGGGTCTCTTATCTTCATCTGATCACTGAATTCCCAGGGAAAGCCAAGTGGGAATGCTCCCTCTTGGCAAACAGTCTCCCCAGGCTGGCACAAGAGGGAGCAGGTACAGGGTTTTTCCCACCCACAGCCCAGCACGGGGTCCTGCAGAGCCACACTTGGAGCCAACTGTGAGTCCCCAAACCACTGCCTGGGTTCCCAGTGTCCGGGGGTTTTTTGGGTGCTCATGACCTGGAGCACTCTCCAGTCTGACTGGAGCAGCCTCCAAGCAGCTCCAGGGGTCTGCAGTCCCTGCCAGTGCTGTGCTGCCTTTCCTGTCTTTCAGGGGAACAGCAGAGCATCCCTTGATGTCCTTGGGCAGGAGACACAGTGTCTCGTGCCTTTATAGGTGCTTTCCTATATTTTTATTATTCCCCAAATTATTTAATTTCAGTGGAAAGCACTTTCTCTGCATCAATCAGCAATCAGGCAGCATCAGAAGCTCTGCTGTGGCTCCAACCTTTCTATTTTTGTGGTAGAATCAGAGGAAAGAAAGAGCTCCTGCTCCCTGGGCTGCAAAAACTGTTTTATTCCAATGGCCATGAGCTTGTTACAGCCAGAGGATGGGATATCCTGGCTCTCTGCTGGCCCCATTCTGGGTCAGGGCTGCTCTTCTTTCACTGCCAGCCTGCACTGAGTGCTGGAAGTAAAGGTTTGGAAGTGAAGGCGCAGAGATGAGTCGGGGTGATTTAGCTCTGGGTGGAGAGCTGATGCCTTGGCACAGTGACCCAAATCACGCCAGCACTGCCGTGGGAGTCCCCCACGGAATCCCACAGCTTTCCAAAACGGAAACCTCCAGCTCTGCCCAGTGCCAGGCTTGCTGCCAGGCCTTGAGAGATAAACTGGGCTGGTGTTTATCCACTGAGCACGTGTCTGACCTGATGCACACAGAGAAGGAGGATTAGGTGATTCCTTCCTGGCTCGGCCGTGACTGGGTGCTGTGACACTGGGATGGGAGGTGAGGAGGTCTTTAAGGGTGAGCTGGCTGGGTGGGTGATGCTCCAGCCACTTCCACCTTTGTGTTTGCTGCCTGGAGCTGCATCCAGAGCAGCAGCTTCAGCACCCCCTACCTGCCTCCCCCAGCACCCTGTTTATCCCAGAGGAGGGAAAAGGATTTTTAACTAAAAAAAAGTATGTTTCACTAGGTAAAGTATTTCTGCAGAAGCAATGCAAGGTTTTCCCCCCTGCTCCACTGTCCACCAGACTTCAGTATTGCTGGAGAGCTGGTGGCTGTGGGTCAGGAGCCCCAGGTGGATGCTCGGCACGAGGCTGGTGGCTTTGCTTGGCAGCACACCCTGCCCATGGTTGTGCCCCAGCATGTTTCCTTCCCCCTGACCACGTGGCCCAGCCACCAGACCCTGCAGCATCATTCCCAGGGATGTTCCTGGCCTCTGGTTACCCAGGAAACTGATGGCTGGTGGCCGGAGAGGGCAGTGAGCCGTGAGTTGCCTTCCTCACCACCAGGGCCGAGCTCTCCCAGCCCATTGTTTGCCGAGCTGTCACCTGGAGGGATGCCGGCAGGTCCCTGTTCCAGCATGCCCATCTCCTGGCCTTGGATGATGCATCCCAGGAGCAAAGGGGGTGGTTCCTTCGCTGTTTAATTCCAATTAATCGTTTGTGCCACAGGGGCAGATGGGCTGAGGGGCTGGAGTTGGGTTCGTCCCAGTCGGTGTGGGGCTGCCCAGGGCAGGGAGCAGGAAAAAGAAAGTTGGCAGGAGGGAACCAAGGCGGGGGAGGCACAGGCAGCGGGAAGAGGAAGTCGGATCTTATGGCCGTGGTCCAGGGGGAGCTCAGTGGCTGCTGTGGGGCCATGCTGGGCCCTCTGGGGCAGCCTCTGCTGCTTTGCCATGTTGGTGGTAAATGCTGATGGGTCTCTGGGCTGTGGCACGCTGGGGACCAGGCTGAGCCCTGCTGGGAGCCAACACCACTCAGCAGTGTGATCCCTGAGGGACATGGTCCTGGGCTGTTGGGAAGGGAGCTGGGTGAGCAGGTTGGGGCAGAGCTCAGGTGCTGGGGTGATGAGGGCAAGGGGGTCTGAGTGAGGTTCCTGGCTGTGCCAGTGCCCCTGTGTGTGCCCAGCCAGGGACCATCTGATATTTCCTGCTAAGTTCCTTGTTCCTTATTCCTTTATCAGGCTTCGTGAGCTCACACCAATGGCTGGCAGGTATGTTGTGAGCTAGGACGTGTCCACTCGCTCCATGGCACCTCCTCCCCCTGGCATCGCCTTGTAGGACCTTCCTGCCATTCATTGTGCCCCGCTCGAGCCACCACCAGCGATGCCGACGGCGAACGGCCCGGGGGTGCCGCTGGGCACCCTCCAGAAGCAGCTGGAGCTGCTCCTGGTCTGCTCCAAGTGCAGCGTGAAGGAGAACGAGATCACCTACCACCCGCGGGAGGTGGAGCACCGGTGCATGTACGAGATCCTGCTGGCGCGCTGCCGCGGCCAGCGGAGCTCAGCCTGGAGGAAGGTGTCCCGGCGGCCCGGCTTCCCCACCCCGGCACGCTACGCCGTCTGCCGGTACTACGTGATGGGGCTGGGCTGCAGCAGGCACAAGAACCAGTGCACCTTTGCCTGGAGCATGGAGGAGGCCATGGTCTGGAACTTTGAGAGGGAGCACCAGCTGGAGCGCCGCTGGCTGAAGGCGGCGGTGCTGCAGGCACAGCTGGGGGGTCGCCCCGCCACTGCCCCCCACCCCACGGCCAGCACCGCCAGCGAGATCACCAGCGAGTTCGGGGGGCACTTCCAGGAGATCTGCAGGCGCTGTTTTTTCGGCTGCCCCCAGCGCATCTCGGCGTGCGGCCGCGGGCGGTTCTGCGAGTCCCACCGCTCCGTGGACCCGCTCCTGGTGCACGTGGTGCTGGACAGCCGGAAGAAGCAGCAGTACACAGCCATCCGTCCCTGCCCCAAGTCCATCTCGACCCTCAGCTACTGCCGGTTCGTCTCCCGGGGCCAGCCCTGCAGGCACGGCCCGCAGCGCTGCCAGTACGCCCACAGTGACGTGGAGATGGCCGTCTGGCAGGCTGAGAAGGAGGACGGCTTGCTGCGCCCTGACCTGCTGGCGCCCGGGGGCAGCTGCAGCACCAACGGCGAGCCAGCGGCGCCCGCACCGGTGCACTTCTACTGCCAGCTCTGCCTGGTGACCTTCAGCTCGCAGGAGAGCTTCGAGAACCACTGCTCCTCCGTCGAGCACGTGCAGATGCTCTCGGCTGACAGCTCCGTGCAGTGGGTGCACCGCGCGCCGCCGCTTGGGCTGACCAAGTTCTCGCTGTGTAGCAGGTAAGGCGCCCACCAGGGAAAAGGGAAGGGGGCAGGAGGCAGCTGCCAGCTCCCTGAGGGCTCCCAAGCCACTGGGACACCTCTCTCCCAACAGAGCGGAGGTGTGTGAGATGGGGAATAGCTGCACCAAGGCGCATTCCAAAGAGGAGCTGCAGGAGTGGATCCAGAGGGTGAAGGTTGCTGTGAAGAAAAAGAAGCAAGCCCTGAAGGATGGGCTCTTGTCCTACCAGGACCGGCTCATTGCTGAGTATCGGAGGTGCTCCAACGAGGTGTTAATTGTGAGTGTGGGGCACAGGGTGGGAGTACACTGGTGCAGTGCCTTGCAGGCATCCTCAGGTGTGAGAGCATGGGAACTGAGCCCACCCCTCACCTTCCTAATGGGGATGCAGAAAGGGATGTGGCATCCCCCTTCCTTCACCCCTTTCGAGACATCAGCCTGATAGACTGCTCAGGGTACCCGAGCTGTGCTGTGGGTCCTCTTGCTTCCCAGGACTGCTGCATGGTGACACAGAGCAGGGGTGGGTGTGGGTGGAGTATGAGGATGTACTGTTGGTCCCCCTTGAGAGGATATAGTGCAAAGGCAAAGATGAAGATGACCCCGTGGAGGGCTCTGGGATGTCTCTGGGATGTTGCCTTCAGTTCCTCTCCTCTCATGCCTCCCACAGATGTCTGAGCAAGTTGTGGGTGTCCGAGTTGTGTGTGAGCAGCCTCTGCATGTGCAGCTGGAGGACAGGAGGATGAAATACCAGTGGAGGTTTAAGGTCCACACTCAGGTGAGCCCAGCTCTGGGCAGGACGAGGCTGCTGGTGGCAATCCTTGTCCTTTAGAGGGTTTTGTTTGGTTGGGGTTTCTTTAATTATTATTTCTGCAAGGGGCAGAAAGACAGAGCTTTGGGGATGTCCAAATGAGGACATGTGCTGGGTATTTGGGAGCAGCTCAGGTGGTGTCTGCACTGGGGCTGTGCACGGGGGTTGCAGCCACTGTGTCTCCCATCTTCTGGAGTGGGGCTGGGGTAGACCTGGCTCCTCTCAACACCTCCCATGTATCCTCGCAAATAACAACATTCAGCTGCTTTCCTGGACAGGATTTTGTGGGTGTTGGGAGCAGGAGCCCGTCCTCTCCAACGCAGGAGATCTCCTGTTTACAGCACACTGGTTCCACTGATACTAAATTGAAACCTGAGGTTGTCTGAAACCTTAAAATAATTGCTATGGGGTTGCATGAGGAATAAGCTATGGTGGGTCTGACGTGGCATTTCTCTAGGAAATGCTGCTGAAGCACCTCACCAGCTGCTGGGCTCTTCCCACGGGCTGCCCTCACTGTGTTCCTGTCTTCTCCTCAATGGCAGATGTCTCTGCAGCATGTGGCCCTGCTGAAGCGGGAACCTGGAGTCAACTTCTACTTCTCGGGGAATGGGCTTTCCCAGGGCCTCCAGTACATTCGGGGGGAGCACGTGGCCATCGTGTCCTCCTCGCCCCGCACCGCGCTGGTGGAGGTCAGCATGGAGTGCTGCACCCTGGGGGTCTTCGAGCAGTGGGTGGTCTTTGACTTTGGCAAACGCCCCGTCCTCATGCAGAAGATCAAGGTGATGGTGGGCAGGCGGGAGACCCCCCGGCACGTCCCCAACAGCAGGGAGAGCAGCCGACCTGTCGACTTTGAGCGATGGGACAGAGGCAACCGGATCATCGTTCCCAGCGTGCCAAGGACTGCCGAAGATGTGGTTCTGCTGGCAAAGTACAAACCTCCTGCTCTTGCGCTGGATTACCAAAGTGAGGGTGGTGCAGTGGTTCCCATCACCCGACTCAACTATCGGGAGAGGATGCACAGCTTTCTCTTCTGTGAGGAAGAAGCTGAGCAGGCTCTGATTGCCAAGTAAGTGCCAGGTGTGGATCTAGATGGTTCCTCCTTGCTGAGGACCATGAGCCCATTGGTGAACCTTGGGGCCATGCTGTTCCTGAGGTCTCTGTCCCTTGTGGGTTGGGTTCTGGTGTGCCTTCCCAAAAAAATGGAAACCTGGCAAGAAGGGTGGCTTGGTGGGTGGTGATAGGAGGGGAAGAACTGGGATTAGTGAGAAGCACAGTTTCTGTGTCTGTGTGGTTGGGGGGCTGGCAGACCCTCTCCGAGTGTGGGTGGCAATCCTCCCTTCTCTGGGGAGGGCTCATGAATCGATGGGTCTGTTCTGTGCTCTTCATTCGGGTGTTTCCTCCTTTCAGACTCAACCTGCGGGTCCTCATCTCCCTGACGCCCATGCTGCAGAGCCTCTCCGTGGGGATGAAGTTTGCCGTCTCTGGCGAGCTGTTTGCTGAAGTGCCTACCCCATACAACCTCTCGCCAGACACGGACGAGGGGTACCTGCTGAGCAGGTCTGTGCCCACTGCTTTCCTGGCACCTGACCCACCCATAGACAACCGGGTTTATGAAGTTACTGTGGAGCACAAAGCTACCACAGAGAAGACCATCTGGCTACAGATACCAAACAGATGCTGCTCGGAGCTGAACTTCAAAGCAAACACCTCCCACAAGGTGGAGATCCAGTTCCAAATTGACCAGCTGCTGTTCCGGCAGTGGCACCAGGCTGTGGACCGCCTGTTGGACGAGAAGCTGGTTCTGCCAGATGTTGCCAGTTGCACCATCCCCTACTCTCCTGGGTCACCACAGAATGGGAATAGAAAGCAGAAACAAGCCATCTCCTTCATCACGGGCCAGACGATCACCAGCCGGCAGGTCCCACCTCTGCTCATCTATGGGCCTTTTGGCACAGGGAAGACATTCACCTTGGCCATGGCCACCTTGGAGATCCTCAAGCAGCCCAACACACGGGTGCTGATCTGCACTCACACAAACAGGTTAGCAGGGAAGAGGCAACCAGGGCTTTGGGCATTCTAGTCCACTGCTCACCTTCAGGGATTGAGGGAGAGCCAGGTGTGTAAGCCAGAGCTGAGCTGCCCTTTTCTCAGTGTGCACTTCAATTGGTTGCTTAAAAAAATTAGTTTTTATTGAATACATCTTAAACTGCTCTAGCAGCTCTTGCTAGGAAGAAGCCAGGCATGAGTGGAAGTCTTTGTGGAAGTGGCAACATAGAATCATAGAATCTTAGAGTCATTTTGTTTGGAAGGGACTTTACAGTTCATCTTGTTCCAAACCCTGTACCATGGGCAAAGACGCCTTCCACTAGACCAGGTTTCTCCAAGCCTCACCCAACCTGGCCTTGAACACTTAACATATTCCTACCTCATTGTAAAATAGGAATGGGGATGGAGAGACAGTCCTCTCCAGGTCTTACTGTGTACTGCGAGTAGAAAGCTGTTGCCTGACCATATTGGGATAATATATTGTGCTCTGGTTGCCCTTGAAGACTATTTTGCTTTGTGCACATGCCAATTTATTGACTTTTCCAGGGAGAGGTTGGGGAAGAGGAAATGCAGGTCTGGTCTGAATGCCACTGAATCTGCCTTCAGAGAAACCAGGCCAAGACTGTTAAAATTAGAGCAGTTACGCTGAAAGGAGTGTCCACATCCAATCCTGCAGGCTGCTACTGCCTCAGTTTTTAATGCATAATAGATGGTGTCTGCTAATCTTAGCCTGTTCCAGGCTGTTTGCTTGCACGGAAGCTTCTCCTGCAGATCTTGTCTCACCAGGGGATGGGGATGCTTAGAGTTCAGAGGAGAGCTTCGTGTCACTTGGCCCTGGACAGAAGAAGGGCCACAGGTTTTATAGGGCACATCACATTTTTCCATATGCGTGTTGAGTGATGCCCAAGCCTTGAGTATCAACTCCTATTTTAAACCATACTCTCAAAAGAGGCTGGGAATTGGTGGCTGCATCAACACTGGGTTGTTTGCCTGGTAGTGAATATTGGCTGTGATGAGCATGGTGTCACCAGAGCCCAGGGGGAGTTGGGTGCCTGTTGGGGAAATGACCTGAGAGCACTTTGGAATGGCAGTCGCAGAATTCAGGAGCAACACCTACAATTCCTTGATGCTTTTCCCTTTTGTTCCCCTCCAGTGCTGCTGACATCTACATCCGGGAGTACTTCCACAACTACGTGACCAAAGGGCACCCGTGGGCTGTTCCCCTGCGGATCATATCCACCGACCGGCCCATCAACATGACAGACCCCATCACCCAGATGTACTGCTGCCTCTCGCCAGACCAGCGCTCCTTCCGCCACCCCACGCAGGCAGAGATCGACAAGCACCACATCATTATTACCACCTCCATGCTATCCAAGGACCTGAAGGTTCCCCCAGGCTACTTCACCCACATCATGATCGACGAGGCCGCGCAGATGCTGGAGTGTGAAGCTTTGGTTCCGCTCTCCTACGCCACCTTTGAGACCCGGATTGTCCTCGCTGGGGACCACATGCAGATAACCCCAAAGCTGTTCTGTGTTGGGGGTGGGCAGTCTGCTGATCACACCCTCCTGAACCGGCTCTTTCAGTTCTACCAGAGGGAGAGGCACGAAGTGGCCACGAAGAGCAGGATCATCTTCAATGAGAATTACCGTTCCACTGCAGGCATCATTGAGTTTGTCTCCAAGCACTTCTACACTGGCAATGGCAATGCTATCCAAGCCAGTGGGAACATCCCACCCCATCCCGAGATCTACCCACTGATGTTCTGCCATGTGTGTGGGGTGGCTGAAAAGGATATGTCCATGATTTCTTGGCACAATGCCTCCGAGATAATACAAGTGATTGAGAAAGTGAAGGAGATCTATCAGAGGTGGCCAGATGAGTGGGGTGTCCGGGATCTGAAGAGGATCTGTGTGGTCTCCCATGGGATGCAGGTGTGTAGGAGAGCTCCCCACCTGAGGGGACTAGGTCTGCACTGATGACTAAACACTCCCTAATAAATGCTTTTTAATCTATTTATGATGAGCCTGGCTCTTGTGCTTGTGAAAATAGGGAATCTGAGGTCTCACATGCCATCAATGTTTTTTTTGAGGCACTGCCCATTTAGGCAGCCTGTCCTGGGTGGTTGGAGCAGAGATGCCTTGTGGTGGGGTGGCTTAGCTGAATGCTTCTTTCAGCACCTTCTGCAGAGGTTGCCAACAGGGCCGTGAGAGCCCTGGCTGAAGTCAGCCCAGGACGTGTGGCTGCTGTCAAGTAACCTGAGGAACCTGCAGCTGGGCAGGGTGAGGGACCTCGGTGTTGGGTGGGAGGCATTTCCAGACTGAGTTCAGTTGTGCCGTTTTCTCTCTTATCAGGTTTCTGCAACAAGACAAGAGCTGAGGAAAAAGCAACTACAGGATGTGGTGGTGGAAAACTATGAAAACTTGCCAGGTGTGTGTCTTGTGCCACAGTCGCTCGTGCCTGGCCGTGTTCTGGGGTTTCCTGTGTGCTAGTCATGGACAACTTTTGCAGGCATGTTGGTGGACAGGAGAGTCCATAGCAACTACAGCCACTGTGTAACAGGCCAGGGTAAGAGGCATGGGAGTGTTACCAGAGGAGTTTTCCTCCTTGCTAAAATGGAAAATATTGGCTGTTTCCATGGAAAAATACCTCCCTGGGAGGTGCTGCCTGGCAGAGCTCCCCTCCCTATGTCTCTGCCACTGCCACAGCCCACATAACACCTACTAGGAAGGAGTGTCTGGAAATCCCTTGGCTGATTTCCATCCCCTCCTGGGTTGGTAATTCTTTGATTTCATCTTTTTCTTAGTGAATAAGATTTCACACTGAGCTAAGTCTGCTCCCAACTGTCAGCTCATTTCAAATATATGGGTGTTGCTTTGTAGGAGGGTGAAAACTCTCTAAGTGCCATCCCAGAGACTTGGGCATGTGTGAATCATGTGAAACCCCAAGTACCAGTGGGGGAGGCAAGTGATAGAATGGAATTGAAACCAGGATGGCCTGTGGGTACCGATCACAGAACAGCTCACTAGAGGAGGAGTCTGCTGCTCTGGATGATGAGAGAGGGATAGGGCTGGTTTTGTCCTCAAGGACTTAGTTTATGACTCATCCATGTTTTTATTATTATCTTTTTTTTTTTTTTTATTGTGCAGCTGAGACTCCTCGTGGTGAGAATAACTGACCCCGGGGGGGTGTTTTTGATCTCCACACCCTTTTTTTGCAATCTCTTCTCAGCTCTGACATCACCAGGGTGCCTCTTTTGGGTTGTTATTTTCTGTGTGATCAGCAGAGCTCTTCTTGAGGGGAGAGAGATCCTTGTGAATGGTCACTGCTCTTGTTCCTGCAAGACCCTCTGTTCCTCAGGGAATTTGGGATTCACAGCAGACTTCACCAGTGTTTGCAAGGAGCAGCTGGTGGGGCTGCTGGTGGCAATGGCAGGGCTGCTCCATGGTGCTGGTGGCACTGGGCACTGCTCTGCTCCAGTGCTCTGCCTTTGTCCTGTCTTCACACTGCCCTTCCCTCCCTGGTGTGTGGGTGGTGATACCCTGTGGTGTCCATCCTAGTTCATGCCTGGAGGATCTCACGATCCCCAAGAGCTGCTTTACTCACATCAGGTGACTCTCATGTTTCAGCCAAGTGAGGTTACACCGCTCCATGGCCACGTAACACAGTGTAGATGGGTGGGAGCCAGGCAGGGTCTTCCCCTTTGGGTTCCTGTGAGTGACTTCTCCCTTGTCCCCTCTGGTGCAGGACGGGAGTTTCGGGTCATCATCATCAGCACAGTCCACACCAGCGAGAGCCTGCGCATCTCAGCCTCCCACCACCTCGAGTTCTTCAACGAGGCCAGAGTGCTCAACACCATCATGACCCGGGCTCAGTCGCTGGTGGTTGTGGTGGGGGATGCCGTGGCCTTGTGCTCCCACGGCCAGTGCAGCAAGGTGTGGAAGCGCTTTATCCAGCAGTGCATCGACAAGGGGAGCATCTTCCCAGAGAACCTCACGATGGCCCAGATCAAACAGGCTGCGTGTGACAAGGAGAGCTGGAGCAGAAGCCCGGAGAGGGATGAAGAGGACAGTGACACAGATTCCTCGAGTTCTGAGGATGAGAGCATGAATCCTGACGATCCCATCCTCCAGGAGCTCTTGGATGAGAGCAAGAACATGCTGGTGACAGTGTCTGAAGAAGGGCTGCTGAATGTGAAGTCTGAGGCTTCAAACCTGTGGGCAGACAAGCGAGAATATGTCAGCTTCTCTTCTCAGATGATGCAGCAGTATCTGGATATGCACCCCAAAATGTACAAGAGATGCGAGCTGATCAAAGAGGGGTTCGACAGAGCTTCTGCCTTCACCCTCAATGACTCCCCTGCCATGAACATTCAGATCAAAGGCAGAGTTCACTGTGGGACAGCCTTCACTGGGGACGAGGTGCTGGTGGAAATCCTGCAGAGCAGTGCAGCCAACAGCAGCAGCCACCGCCCACAGGGGAAGGTCGTGGGCATCCTAAAGCGTGCCGAGAGGGAACGCACCTTCATCTGCATGATGGATGAGTTTGATCCCCGGGTGATGATACCCATCGATCCCACTGTCACCAAAATATTTGTCCCAGGGCTGAAGGAGAAACCCAATGTTGTTCCCATCCGCAAGCTTGTCAATGGGAAGTACAGAGTGGTCAGCTGTGAGAAGATCAACCAGGAGACAAGGAGGTGCCAGTTGTTCTCTGTCCAGGTCATCTCCTGGCGGGAGGGGTTTTACTACCCTTTGGGGATAGTAACAGAGATCCTGCACACAGCATTGACTTTGGAAGAAGGCTTAAAGATCCTCGCCTTGGAGTATGGTTTGGAGAAAAAATACCCAGCTGCTGTCACCAGGGAGTTATCCAAATACACCAGCAGCAACCTAAACCTCACCAAGGAACCTCTGAAGGACTGTCGGAGTTACCCAACCTTCACAGTTGACCCCCAGGGTGCCAGAGATTTGGACGACGCTATCAGTGTTAGGGACCTTGGGCGTCACTATGAGATTGGGATCCACATTGCAGATGTGGCTGGCATCATTCCCAAAGGTTGTGCCTTGGACCTGGAAGCGAAGAAGCGGGGTGTCACCTACTATGCTCCCAAACAGGAGCCTCTGGGCATGTTCCCACCC
Source organism: Xenops minutus (assembly GCA_035221455.1). Taxonomy (NCBI): domain Eukaryota; kingdom Metazoa; phylum Chordata; class Aves; order Passeriformes; family Furnariidae; genus Xenops; species Xenops minutus. The sequence continues at coordinate 7,342,428 of JAWWEE010000051.1, read as the reverse complement.
CACATTAGCCAGGATGTCTGCAGCCTCCTGCCGCAGAAAGATCGACGGGTGATCTCCTTGTTTGTCACCATAGAAAAGGAGACTGATCAGATGTTAAAGGAGTTGTTCACCATTTCTGTGATCCGCTCGGACAGGCAGCTGTCCTATGAAGAAGCAGAGCTCTGCATTAAGGACTGCTACAGGGGAGCAGCAAATGCTCTTCGTTTTGATACCCTGGAGGACTGCATAGCCGTGGCTTATCACTTCTCCAGGATCCATCGGAAGTTTCGGCTGCAGGAGGACTGTTTCTATGACCGGCTGGATGAGGAAAGTTCCCCAGGTAAGAGGGGGTCCCATCAGATGATAGAGGAGTTAATGATCATGTTCAACAGTTTCGTGGCCGAGTTCCTTACCGACAAGGAGGTGACCAGAAATGTCACTCCTCTCCGGTGTCAGTGTGAGCCAAGTCTTACACAGCTGTTACAGATGAAAAACAAATACAACCACATCGTTCCTTTGTCCATCCATCTCTCACATCACCTCGGAGAGGTGCCTCCTGGACAAGACCCCCCTAAAAATGCGGAGTTCAGTCTTCTGGCCCCCATCTGGGAGCACCTGCAGTCGGCTGCTAATGCCCGTGACTTCCAAAAGATGCTAGACCTTGTTGTCACTGATGACATCCACCCAAAGCTGGCCCCCGTGACCCTGGAATTCAGGAGAATGCTCAGCCGCTCCTATTTCTGCCGCTCCAACTCCACTGTCCAGTCGAAAGCAGGCCATTACTCTCTGCATGTTGACTCGTACACCTGGGCTTCCTCTCCCATCCGCCGATACGTGGATGTCGTGGTCCAGCGGCACCTTCATTCTGTGCTCCGCAAGAAGCCCCTCATCTATTCTGTGGATGACATTGACTTCCTCTGCCACGACTTCAACAGAAAGAATTCCCAGGCGATGATGTATGAGAAGAGAGCCCACTGCCTGCAGATGGCCACCCAGCTGAAGACCCAAGTCCTGCAGAAGATTGCCTTTGTGGTAGATATCGAAGAGATGAGCAGGTTTTTTAAAGCCCTGTTTCCCCTGAACAATGAGAGTCTTCCAGATCCGCAGAAAATTAGCTACAGGTCCCTTCAGCTGATAGAGCAGCCCGTGTTCACCCAGGAGCGGAGCAGCATCAGGCTGACGTGGAAGAGGAGGATGTACTCTGCAGAGAAAAAGGAGCACAACCTGCAGGAAGGACCTCTCCGTGACCAGAGTGTCACCCTCTACCGCACCCAGACGTGGCAAGATGTGCTTACAGCCATCAAGAACGAGGAGTTTGAGAGGGCTGCCTCCCTCCTGCAGCAGAGCAAGGAGCTGTACCAGCGGCACAGGGGATGGGTGCGGAAGAGCCCGTGCTCACACTACATGGAGGTGACCCTGGAGCTGAGCGCTGGCGACGCGCTGCAGTTCCAGCTCACCACCGACGTCTGCCGGGGCTTCCTGGTGCCCTTCGTGCAGCTGTGGTGTGTGGCACCAGGATTTGATGTCTGCCTGCAGCACACGGAGAAGCCAATTGACTGCTTCTCTGCCTACGCCACGCTGCAGTCCAAAGACAGGTACAAGAACACAGCAGAGTACAACAAGGTGTGGATGCCAATGAGTGCCATGGAGTCTGCGTCGTGTGCTGTGGCCGAGAATGACTCAATTGTCCTCCATGACATTAAAATAAAGTGGGCAAGGCAAAGGACAAGCAAAGGACAGCTGCAAGGGAGCTTTGTGCTGAAGAAAGAGTGGCTGGATGAGTGCTCCATTGAAGTGGACTTCTTCCACTGTTACCTGTGCATTCGCTTAGGTGGGATGAAGCTTGGGAGCCTCCAAAGTGATGAGGAAAACCTTAGCCATGGCCTCCAGAACCTGAGTTTGCTTGACAAGGGGAGGCCAGAGAACAAACTTGTGGTTGATCCCAATACCTACACTTGGGTGGCTCATGGGGTCACTGAGGAGTTCAACGATGATGAGAAGTCAGACAGGACTGGTCAGAAGACTATGAACTTTTACATCCACTATATGTCTATGGAGAACATCCCTGTGGAGATCTCACAGGCCTCTGCTCGGTTCACGGTGGAGCTCATACCAAAGATGCTGCCAGACGTGTAAGTGGGCTTAGCAGTGTGCTCTGGTTAACCTGTCCATGCAGAGCAGTGGCTTCCCACAGGATCCCTCTGCTCCATCCCCCTGGGACCTCTCTGCTCCAACCCCCTGGGACCCCTCTGCTGCACCCCCACAAGCTTTGCCCACTGCTGTGGCTGATCCTCTGAAAAACCTGCTTTTACCTAGCTCTAGATGTTGGGCTGTGGATCTTCGGGGTGGGGGCTGGCAGCACTCCTCAGGTCTGTTCTCCAGAGGGTTTCATGCTCTTCTGGTTGTCTCTGAGACTGGGGAGGTAGAGGAAGGTACTGAAATTTCCCTGGGCATCTTTTCTTATGTGACTGAGTTGCTGTAATATATGTCATATGTGAAGCACTGGCATGGGGTTTGTTTAGCAGAAGTGCTTCTCATTTTGAAATAATTTCCTTTTGTTGTTGCTGCAAAGCAAGATCTGCTCTTCTTAAATCAGAGCTGTTGTCTAGTTTTCCCTTCCTTGTACACAGCATGGGCTGCTACACCCCCACGATGTAGCTTTCTCAAGGCAGAATGTGCTTCCTTTTGTATCATGAATTTTAGGAAAAATTGGAAGATAATCCAGTAAGAGGGGGTGGGCCATAATAAAATGAAGTTGGGACAGTTGTGCTCCTTATTCTCAACATCTTTGCAGACTCAGCTCTTCAGTCAGTTAAGAAATAGTCCCAGATGCAGAGAAGCAGAATAAGTCTAAGTTATTTGTGGTTTAAGTTCTTTGTGGAAGGAGTTAATGCAACACCAAAGCAGAGAGAAAGAATAAACAAGGCAGTTGTGCAATGCTGTATTACAACTTTTGCTATTTTATGCTGCATTCCATTCATTCTTATTTTTCCTTGTCTATCAGACGGAAAGAAAAGGCACTTTGGAGGCTCAAATATGCCTCCGACCTTACTCAAAGCATCGCCCTTGGCCACGAACCTCCTCTCAAAGGTAAGTGCAAATATTAATCTTTCTTACCTTGTGACTTCTTGCTTCTGGCCAGGCAGGTGCCCTGGCAGCTTCCATGGGCCCTTGCCATAGGAGTGATGCTCCCACACTAGAAGGTTCCCCTGACAAGAGGACAGGAGGAGCTGCTACATAATCTTGGATGCTCTGCTGAGGTTGTAATTCCCAGGACTCACAGAGAAGGCTCACAGGCAGAATATCTTGTCATGGGACAAGGACTGCTTTTAGGTGGGCTTGTAATGGACCACAACTGCTCTGTATCTGCTGCATCCTCCTGCTCAATCACTTCTGTGCTGCCCTCAGTAACCTTCTTTAAATTTGTTTTCTTGGTTCTGCTGTAACAGTGACAACATCCAGAATTCTGCAGCAAAGATCCTTTGCTCTCCCTGGCAACCACACCCATCTTAATGCAAGTCAGAATGGGGCTATTCAGAATGCTCTGAGAAATTCCTTCACGCTCATCCAAGGTCCACCAGGTAAGAGGGGACAACAGGAGAACACACAGTATGAACAGCAGGTGAGAGCTGATCTGCTGCTTTCCATAGGACCCTCAGTGACCCAGGAGAAGGGAGCATGTGTTGGTATCATCCACAGCTGTGCAAGGCAGTCCCCTGCATTCTTGGTTTTATTTCATGCTGATCCAGAGCACAGGTGTTGTGCTTGAACCGTTCTCAGCATCCTCCTTGTTTTTCTAGGCACAGGGAAGACTGTTGTTGGGACTCACATTGTCTACTGGTTCCATAAACTGAATGAGGAGAGTATTGAGATGGATGAAACACCATGTTTGGAAGAAGAAAAATCCAAGAAGAGAAAGTGCATCTTGTACTGTGGCCCATCCAACAAGTCTGTTGATGTTGTTGCTGGTAACTATAATTTTTTAAACCCCTGAAGTGGCTCGTACTGGTGGGAGGTAGAACACGTGGTGGGAGAAGGAAGGGCAGAAAGCAGAGCTGGTCTTTACAGAAGACCCCATGCTGCAGGGTGAGGACTGGTGAGGGTGGGATGAGGAGTGAGGGGTGGGGAGAGGCAGGCCACGAGCATAACCAGTGCCTAGTGCTGTCTGAGCAGACCTGTCCTCCTTCCTCAGAGATGCTGCTGAGGATGAAGAACGTGAAACCATTGAGGGTTTATGGGGAGGCCATTGAGACCATGGAATTCCCGTACCCGGGGAGCAACCGGCAGCTCTCTCGTAAATCCCTGCGTGATGCAAAGCCAAAGCGTGAGCTCAGGTAGGATGACATGGCCCCTCAGGTAATGGGGGTGCTGGGGAGAGGTGGTTTCTGCACCAGTAGCCCTGAAAAAGACAGAGCAAATGCAGCTTCACTCCACCACTGTGGGCCAGCACTATTAACCTGCTTTGTAATTAATTTGTAATTAATTTTTTTCAAGTGAAGGTATATAATCTAATGTAGCACTAGTCAGGAAACCCAGGTTGTTGAAAAGTCCCTAGGTGTTTTAATCTCCTTTTAGAACATCTCTAAAAGTCTCTGACTTCATTCCTGCTTGCAGCTGCTAAAGGGAAGTGGTTGTATTTTGTGTCCTCTAGCATGAACAAAGATGGGACAATCGGGTTGTGACTTTTTTAGCTGATGGGGTTTCTCCACATAGACAGGTGCAGTGGTCTGCTTCATTGTAGAACAGATCACTTGGGTCTGTGTTGGGGGAAAATATTTACATGTTGACTCTCTATTCAGTGAAATAATCCTGCATCACCGCATCCGGCGGGCACCCAGCCCTTTCTGGCAGGAGATCTGTCACTTTGACACTCTGATGGCGAAAGGAGAGAAGATCACAGAAGCAGAAACAAAGCAGTGAGTAGGAAGACACTCTGGTGAGAGATGGCTGACTTTGGCTGTGTGCCACCTCTGAAGCAGTGTGTTCAGAATAATGATAAAAAGTGATGAGCTCGAGACTAGTGGTAGAGTGCAGAGCCTCAGCATCACTTCTGCACTGGTGATGTTGTCCATCTGGACCAGAAGTCCTATTATGTCTTTGTGACCCTTGAATCCTCCACCTGAAGCCCCTGTCCTATTGAGTTCAGGACAAAGTACATTTCCTATACTGTCCATCCAAAGCCCTTTTCTGGGAACACCAGCTCATCCTGGGGAGGGAGCTGTAATCATTTGGGAAAGAACAGGCACTGCCTGGTTCCTGCATGAGGAATGTAGAGATGTTTCCTTTATGCATAACCTGGTGTCTTCTGCATCAACCACCAGGTACAAGGATTGGCTGTCACAAGGCCGCACGTATCAGCTGGCATGTCATGATGTCATCCTGTGCACATGCTCTGCCTCATCTGCCAACATCCTAGAGCAGCTCAATGTCAAGCAGATAATCATTGACGAGTGTGCCATGTCCACAGAGCCCGAGACCCTCATCCCCTTGGTCAGCCACCGCCGTGCTGAGAAGGTACATCCCTTCCAAACACATGTCCCTAGGACATCTGCTCAGGGCTCTCAAACCTCTGCCATCCTTTACCATGCTGCTCTTCCAAGTCTTACCAGGTTTTAAGGTTTGTGCTTCTTTATGGGGTGGGTTTTGCTGACAGCAAAAAAATGTTCTGGCCCAGGTACAAAGTATTGGCATGACAAGAAGGATAGAGCAGATCTCAGTAGACTTTACTATATGGTGGAACACGTCCAGAGAAGGGCACTAAGATGCTCTGAGGCCAGGAGCACCTCTGCTCTGGAGACAGGCTCAGAGAGTCAGGGCTGTTCAGCCTGGAGAAGAGAAGGCTCTAGGGAAACCTTAGAACTCCTTCCAGTGCCTAAAGGATATCCAAGAGAGCTGGAGAGGGACTTTGTACAAGGTCCTGGAGTGGCAGGACAAGGAGGAATGGTTTCACACTGACATTGGGCAGGGTTAGATTGGGATATTGGGAGGAAATTCTTCCCTGGGAGGGTGGTGAGGCCCTGGCACAGGTTACCCAGAGAAGCTGTGGCTGCTGCATCCCTGGAAGTGTTCAAGGCCAGCCTGGATGGGGCTTGGAGCAACCTGGTCTAGTGGAAGGTGTCCCTGTCCATCATAGGGAGGTTGGAATGACTTTTAAGGTCCCTTTCAACCCAAACCATTTTAGGATTCTATGACTCTTTGTTTTTCTCCCATCAGATGGGAACATATTATCTGGGTCAGGATCTTTATATCATGTTCACTGTGGTCTTTTACTGAGGTTGCTGTAACCGTAACACGAATAAGAAGCAGCAAATATCTGTGTACAAACAGCCTTTCAAAATGCTGATTGCCTTCAGCTGTACCACCACCCTCGCAGCTGAGGTGTCTGCTCTTCCTTCCAGGTTGTTTTGCTTGGGGATCACAAACAGCTGCGGCCAGTGGTCAACAATGATGTTTGCAAGAGTCTTGGCATGGAGACATCTCTCTTTGAGCGCTACCAGGAGAAGGCGTGGATGCTGGATACACAGTACCGCATGGTGAGCCCTCGAGTGGGTTGTCTCTTCTCCACCACAGAAAATGCTGCTATCAGGGCTGGCCTCAAGCATCAGACCTTCTCCATTAGTGCTTTCCCTTCCTAGGCACAGGATTATATCTAGGAATATGCCAGGGCCAGCTACAGCACAATGTCATAGTGGGTGAAGCCTGCCCAAAAAGATGCTGCAGGCTGAGAAGTTCCTTGGCTTTTGTTCACCTCAGCTTGTCCTCTTTCCTCTGCCAGCACAAAGACATTTGCGAGTTCCCATCTCAGGAGTTCTATGAAACACGGCTGAAAACGTGCCCCCAACTTCCTCGGAGACCCAGCGTGCTCCACCACAGAGACAACAGCTGCTGCCCCATCATCTTTGGGCATGTGGAAGGGAAGGAGCAGTCCCTCATGATCTCCACTGAAGAAGGAAACGAGAACTCCAAAGCTAACCCTGAGGAAGCGGCACAGGCGGTGAGGAGGGTCCTGGGGGATTGCTGGAGGTGCAGGAGGGAGGGTGTTGTGCTGGGTGACTCTTGGGATTGTGGAGGGATGATAAACATGAAGATATAAAGGTAAAGATCAGCAGGGTGCAGTGTCTGCCTGGCTTCTCCCGGGTCTGGAGCACACCAGGACTCCCCTGGGCAGAGGCAGTGTGACCCCAAGGCAGGCACCATTCTGCCCGGTGGAGAAGGTGCTGGGGGCTGTCCCCGCCGCCCTCGCTCCCAGGTGAGCAGGACCCTGCTCTCTGCAGGTGAGGATAGCCAAGCAGCTGGCACTAGATGGCACCATCCGGCCGGAGAACATCGCCATCCTAAGCCCCTACAACGCCCAGGTGTCCGAGATCAACAAGAGCCTCCTGAGGGAGGGAATCCGAGGGGTGACCGTCTGCACCATCATGAAGAGTCAAGGTGAGGGGGCAGGAGAGGGGAGGGTTGGGTCTGTCCCCTCCTGCCTTCCCCAGGAGCTGCTCACAAATACAGTCTCCAAGCAGACCCTACCCCAGGGTCATTTCAGCCATGGAAGCTCGGATTTCTGGGTGATTTGTGATTATAATAAACCTTTTGGAAGCCTCTGGAGTGCTTGGGCAGGGTGAGGCTGCTGAAGGCAGGAAGGTGGAAGATCTCTAGTGGAAGATCTCTAGTGGGAAGCTCCCTGCCCATGACAGAGGGGTTGGAATTAGGTGGTCTTTAAGGTGCCTTTCAGCCCAAACCATTCTGTGATTCTATGATTCTGTGTCTGATGGGGGTGTTGGAGAACAGTAGAGAAATGAGTGTCCTGTGGGGTGGAGGGATGGCCAAATGCTTCCTTCTAAAAGAATCGGGTCTGGTTCCACTTTCTAGGGAGTGAGTGGAAGTACGTGATCCTGACGACAGTACGCTCCTGCCCCCGGTCTGAGATCGATAAGAAGCCCACAAAGAGCTGGCAGAAGAAATACCTGGGGTTTGTTACCGACCCAAACCAGGTCAATGTCGGCATCACACGAGCTCAGGAAGGACTCTGCATCATAGGTGGGCCTCCTTGGACTGTGAACAGGCGTGCAGGGAACCAGAATGCTTGGATAAAGGGGTGGTGATCCAAACTAGTACAACCAATGGTCTTGCTTTATTCCTGAGCCCCTTAGTCTGTGGTTTTGAAAGTGGGCAATCTGGGCAAAGCAGGGCTCGTGCATAGCTTGAGTGCAGCATGTATAGTTAGTTTTTCTCACCCTTTGTTTTGGACCATGCTGTTTCTTTCCCTTGCATGCTAGACCTCTCTCCTAACAAAATCTGGCTGCTTATTTTTCTCCTAATCATGCAGGGGTAGGCTATGGTGTGTAGGGAAGCTGCTCAGATATGGCAGCATGGAAAAGGGAGCTGGGATTTCACAGAAATGCCCATGCAAGTGACCCAGCCCCTTTACCTAGAGATGTTAGACAAAAGTTCCCATGTGATGGCATCAGCCAAGCCTCTTCTGGCCACTAACCCCCTGGCCCCATCCCTGTGCCCGCAGGGAACCGGTACCTCCTGGAATGCAACCCTTTGTGGAAGAGACTGCTCCAGCATTACTGCCAGCGCAACTGCTGTGCTGCAGCCCAGGAGATCCGTGTCAGGAAGACCACAGCAGTCCGATGAGGATGGGCCCTCTCTGCCTGAACTGCGTTACGTGTGCCTTGGGAAGGACCAGGTCTTTCAGTTATTTAATGACCTACAGAGCCAAATGCAGCAGGGGAGCTGGGAGCTTCCCCTGCACTGTGACAGCTCACCTTCAGCACCTCCTTCAGCATTTTGGGGTGTTTTTAATCAGTGCAACCTTGGACAAGAACTTTCAGCTCTAGCAAACCAAAAAGCATTGGAGATGGATGATGGCTGTGTATCTTTATTGATGATGCTACTATTTTTGTAATGGTAAGATGCTCAGCAGAAGCCCCATCCTACCTGCCACTGCAATCTTTGGGGACCAAATATTCAGTCCAGCCATCAGGGTTGTGCTTTGGGGATCAAATACTCAGTCTGTTCATTGGGATGGAACAACCACATGCAGCAGAGCTGCGAAGCAAGATGCCATTTACCCTGGAGGACCAAAGCTTCTGAGTACTGCCTCTCATTTTAAAACCAAGGCCAGCAGGATTTTTAAGACTTGTCATTTTTTTTCTTTTTAAAGTGAAGGAAGAAAGCAAAGAGAGACGCATGTACCACTCTTTGTCTAGCCAAAATGTTGTTCTCTGAGTGTGTAAATATTGCAGCACCAAGGCCAAGGTGATTTTGTAAATAGATTTATGTGTTCTTTGTACAAAGGAGGCTGTCCTCATCAGCAAAAAGGTAATGAAAACAGGGACTGCTTCTACCAGGAAATGCTGGGATTTGTCAGCCTATTTTAAACTGTTCAGGATTTATTTGAAATCTCTTGTTGAGCCCCCCTTTCCTACCCCACACTTTTTAAAGCTGCTTTTAATTTATTAACTTTTAACTCTGTGAATTTGTTTCACAGCCTTACAGCCTGAGTTTTTAAGAGCGGTGAAGGAAGTTTGGTATATGTACCATGACATATGTGTGTATTATGTATTTTTTTATATTTTCTGTAGCCAAACTGCTGTGAGCTGGAAGCTGTGATTCACTAGAGAGGCTGCATCAGCCCAGTGTGGCTGGTGGTGGTGTATCGTGGTGAAGTGGTGCTCTCTGAGAATCATGGAGCTGCTTTTTGAAGCATGATAGTTTTGAGGGAGGGTGTCTTTTATCTCATTTCAATTCTGAATGTATGAAGTGCCTGCCTTGGCTCTCCCCAAACCACATGCTTGGCTGTCTCTAAGTGTTCATGTGGGATGGAGATGAGATGCAATCACAGTGTAGTACCAAGTCTGTTCTGTGATGGGACACAAGTTTTCCTCGGTGTGAGTCCCTGTGATTTCACATCTCTGTGGGAGGGTGAATTTTGGCCTGTTTGCAGCTGAAGTGCAGCGTGGCTCTTTCCAGTGTGGAGGAATGTGCAATAAGAAAGCATTGTGTCTGGAAAAGTCTGTATTTAATGCTGTGTTTCTTCTCATGACTCTTTGTTAGACTTGACTCAAGAATGCATGGAGAAGTTTTGTTGTTCTCTTCCTAATTTTAAACTACCTTCCTGCACATCTGCCTTTGTGGGGGTTTGAGCTCTATGCCAAAGACCACCCAGGCTTGCTCTTGTCCCACTGAAGTGTAATAATGAACAAATGGCTGGTAATTTCATGAGGGATAAAAATCCACAGGACGTGCATCCTGATGGTTATAAAGGCGCTGGTAAGATGCAAAATTCATTGTTCCTCTTTGAAGTCATCCCGGGTGGGACCCTAAAAGATTCTGCACCAGCCTGATTTTGCAAATATTATTGCAATTCCAAAATAAGATTGTCTGGGAATTATTCAGTGGACTACTGAAATGCAATCATCTAGCTCCAAGATGATGTGGAGAATTGCAGAAGAAGGTGAAGTTCTTGGGATAGCTACTCTAGCATGGTGCCAGCATCGTTCTAACAAAGCTACCTTGGTCCCTTTAGAACCAGTGGGTCTCATTTTCTTGATCTCCTGTAAGTGGAGAGTTTTTCCCCTGGGTATTTTCCTGTTTATTTCATACATGTAACACATTTTTTCGTATGTGAGGAGACTCACCCCACGTGTAGTGAATTAGTCTGTGTTCTTGGAGGGGGTTTGGCCAAGAGAGAGATCTTGTAAAGCAACTCCCTTTGTCCTCAGTGGGGAAAAAAATGTTTATTCCCACTCCATGGAGGTAAAGCCTAGACTAAAATGCTTTACTTGGTCATCTCTGTGTTGCAAGACAATATACATGTTATTTTTTTCCTCTGAAGATGTATTTTATAACTGGTGTTTAGAAAATGCACCCAAGCAACAGTTACAGCCAGGCTGGACCCTAGGGCTGCTGGCAATGTGAGCAGGTTCCTGGAGAGCTGGTCATGGAATAGTCAGGGATAGCAAAAAGTGCAATTAAATTTTAATAGACTGTAGTGACAGCTGAATACCGTGTTCTTGTCCTCATGCTCGTGGAAAGAATCTTAGAAATCAATAGAGGAAAAAAAGTCCAAATTAGTTTGGTTTCATTTGCACACAGAGCTTTGAATTAGCTTTTGAAAGAATTTTACATTCAAGCACATATTCTTAAAATACCAAATCTTTGGGAATCCCAGTAGGAACACCTGGCAACATGGTGCCCAGCGCATCTGTCCAGTCACAGGCTCTGTGTTCACCACAGTCACAGACAAAAGCACATGGTTGAGGACACAAATGTCAGTGCATCCATCAGGATTAACTTTATTTCTTCGGCACTAGGTAGAGCTTGAGAACAGGTTGACAAGGGCAACCCACGCAGGCAGCCAGCGGTGTGCCTGGTGTCAGCCTGGGATGGGCCATGCGGTCCCAGGGAACCTCTCCTTGGCCAGCTGGACTGTTCCTGAGGATTTGGACAGATCTGTGTAGGACAATCAATTTACTGCAATAAACTGTTGGGATTTTTTAAAAATAGAAATGAAATGTCAAGAGTCATGAAGTGGGAATTAAGGAACTTGAAATGTGGCAGGTTTTTATCTTTTGTATGTCTGTGACTCGCAGCAAACCTCAAATGACCTTTTGGATACAAATATTTTTACCTGCTTTGAGCGTTTATAAGAATGAACCTCAACATTCCTTTTTTGATATTTAAGCCATAATTGTAAAAATGATTTGAATTTATTTAAATAATAAATTTTATTACTAAAAGATCTGTTTATGTGATGGTTTGATTAGAATTTGTGTGGGGACAGCTCCGTTTGGACTGAACCAAATGGTAAAAAAGAAAATGAACATTAACTGTGGTTCGTGGCAGAGAAGACAATTTTCTGCATATTGGTTGTGTAGGTGTATTACCTTTCCCTGTTTGCTGGGGGGCTTGGGGCTATTTATTGTTGGGATTTGGTTGGTTTCTTTTAATTAGAGCGATCCTTTCATGCACTATAGAGGGATGAGCATGAAGTTATGCTTAGGTACCTGTAAGGCACAGGGTGCAGAGGGTGAGAAGAACCAGTGATGGAGCTAGGTTTGGGTGGGTGATTTGGAGAGTTCACTTCATGTATTTTGTAAGGTTCAATTTCAGGTATTTCAGAGGAAGGACAATAACTTGGGATAAAAAACCTGAAATATCATTGCAAGGATCTGGCACTAAACATCTTCTAGTGTACCAGATGGTGGAGATACTTCTGTCTCCTCTGCACTGCCTCAGAGGTATCCTGAAAAATTTCCTGCTCCTGGCTGCTCCCAACTATCCATTCTGGTAGTGGGATTCAAGTGTCGAGTCCCAAATGCTTCTTAAGGAACGTATTTTGTGTGAGAAACTTGGAATGCATTACTGTCAAACTGGAAAGATTTGGGGAAGGCACTTATAAACTTGCTGTTGAAAATAGAATGAGTTCAATTTTATGCAAAATGTTTAAACAGTTTATTTTAATTATTCTCATTCATCTTTTCCAAACCATTAAAACGAGGAAGGCGTTCTTGTGAGCCAGCTCATCAAGCTGCCATGGATGCTGCCATTGGTGTCTTCAACAGGCATCGTTTTTGTCTGCAATGTAATGCGGTCGTGCCACTGTGAGTAGACAAGTGTTGAAGTGTCAGATCTTTTAACTCTGAATTCATACAACCTGCCAGGCTGCAGGTGATGGATTACACATGGGTTGGAGATGACTTCCTGAATCCGACTGTATCCTGGTTCTGTCTGACTGTCATTTGTCACTAACTTAATCTCCAGTTGCCATCGTTCAAGGTGTGACTCTTGGTTTTCATTAATCCACTTGAGCTGGGCCCAGTTCTGGGACGCAAATGACTCTCTCCGATCAAAAACTGGTGGCTTCTTTATATATATAGACAGACTAATGTGAGGGTGTGCAGCACCTCCAAGAATTACCTGTGACACCAAACTGTGCTTGACATAGAGCTTTCTTGGCTCTTGCAAGGCAACAAGTTTACTGAAAAGCATGGAGAGCTTGAGCACCCTCCTTACAGTCAAGTTCCATTGGGAGAGGAAAGTTGCCACGTCACAGGTCTGTACGTAATGGCTCAGCTCCTTTCTACCTCGTTCCAGCTGTTCCAATAGCTCATTTAAAAGTGCCAGCTGGATTTCAGTCTGGGTTTTAGCCACCTTCTTAATCTTCTGGAGCTGGCAGGGGTTTGCTATTTGCAAGATGTCAGCGCAAATCATAATATTGTTCTGGTCTCTCACGTACAGGTGTCTGGGCTCAATCTTCAAGTAAAAGTAACACTTCTTCAGAAGATTAAATTTGTTCCAGTGGTACCGGAGGAGGTGAGGGTTCAGGTAATTGTGAAGGAAATCCAGAACAAGGTTTTTATTTCTCATGTACTGCTCCATGGTGGCATTGTCTTGCCGTTCTTCTCTGGGCACAGTACTCTCTGAACTGGTTTCAGTCTCATTCAAAACCTTAGCCATGCTTCCAAAGCTCAGGTGCTGTGTAGGAAAGCAGCAATAATAACATTAAGAATCAAAGGAAAAGCAGCTGTGAGGGAGTATAATCATGGCTGTAACTCTTCTCTCTTAATTAAAGCTTAGCTTATATAGATGGGAAAGAACTGCTAAACTAGATATAGTTCAAGAGGAATTTTCCTTTATAGTTGTATGGTTTCTAATATTTTGTATTGTCTACTTTTATGTATTTCAACAAACTGGTGTCCTTCTATTCCTCCCCTTGAGATGTTCTACCTCTGCTTAATACATTCACTGACAGGAACTATTCTCTGAGACACTCTGCCAAAATTTCTCCCTATCTTATTATCTTCTGTTTCATTCTAATTAGCTGCCTTTGTACTCCTGTAAGCAATTTCTTTCCATTCTTCTGCCTCTCTGGAGAAGTCTATTTTTCTCTCTTGTAATCTGCCAGGCTGTTGAGGTTTGAGACCCATCTTCTCAGCCAGCTCCTAGAGCTACATAATCACCTTGGTGTTTCAAATTAACCCTCTGCCCCCACACGAGCTGGTAAGAAGCAGGCAGAGCAACGCAGTACTCTGAGTGCCACCTCATGACAGCTTCCAAGGGGAATGACAGCATTTTCCTTGCACTTCTACCTTCAACAGTGTATTGACAGTCATAACTTGACTATGTTTTCAGTGATGTGCTGCTTTCCCTTTCTTTGGTTTTAGTTTGCATCATCCCAGACCTGAGGTCTACTTGCTTTCTTGTAGAATGCTGTTAGTCTATAAACAGTGTACAGTAAGAGAAGGAAACACACGTAAAACACCTCTAAACAGGTAACAATTTGCTGTTAAGGTGTTCAGGCAGTGGTTCTTGCAGCACTCTATCTACTGGCTTAATCTTAGCTATTTACAAAGGCAGGGGGTATTAGGACAAGGGGGAATGGCTTCACACTGACAGAGGGCAGGGTTAGATTAGATATTAGGGAGAATTTTTCCCTGTGAAATTCTTCCCTGAGCCCTGGCATGGGTTACTCAGAGAAGCTGTGGCTGCCCCATCCCTGGAAATGTCCAAGGCCAGGCTGGACAGGGCTTGGAGTAAACTGGTCTAGTAGAAGGTCTCCCTGCCTATGGCAGGGGCTTGGAATAAGATGAGTTTTAAGGTCCCTTCCAACCCAAACCAGTGTGGGATGATTTTATACTTCATTTACTGGCGAAGATGTGTCCTGGCTGGCGGTGCCCTCTGAGCCAAGGGGGAAGGTGTTTCTCTGTTGTGCTTTAGCTGAAGTACCTGTGGCTCCCACAGCTTATGTACCACAAACAGCAATTAGTGAAATAAATGCCTGCCATCAGTGATACTGTAATGAGAACCCAGCTGGACACTTAGGTGGTTTTCACAAGCTGAACACACTTGATTTGAAAATTAAATAAACCCAGAATTTTGAAAGTAAGATCTGTGAGACTTTAACTCTTAAATGCCCTGTAGAAGCTAGATGGGGATACCTACTTGACAAATCCATTTTTCTGAGCCTCATTTTCCCTAGATTCATAACAGAGCTAATAACATTTCCTCATAGGAATTCCAAGTATTTATAAACCTTTCTGCTGCCTGGCCCCGAGCTGCACCACAGTTTATATACTAAGTCCCTCATTTGCAACTTTTTCAACTAGGGAAAAAAACAACCAACCACCAAACAAACAAAACCAACACAAGCTGTGCTTCCTTTTCGCTTTTTTCCTTCCCACAAATAAAATCCAAACCAGCTAAACCGAGGCAGTGCCAGCCCCCGGCATCCCGTATGGAGCACATGTGCCAGGTGACATTCCCCACTCTCGGGAGGGATTTTGGCTCTCCCGAGCAGTTTGTTTGCCCACAGCCCGAGCTGTCATCGTGCTTGTTTTCCCTCGCTGTTTCCACACACCCTGTTTTATTTGGAACACATCCCCCCGCGCTGCTCGCAGGGCGGGGGGGGGCTGCGCTCACAGCCCAAGGAGGGCGCTCCGTGCTCGGCCCAGGCCGGGATTTCGGAGCGGGGTGTGCTCCCCCGAACCCCCACACACCTCCTCAGGCCCCGGGGAGCCTGTCCATGTGTCCCGGAGCCGTGTCCAGCTGTCCCGGCCCGCTGCGGCCCGGCCGGCTCCCCCCGCGGCCCAGGCCCCGACAGGCCCCGCCAGGCCCCGCAGGCCGCGGCCGTTGCCATGGCGACCGTGGGGGATGCTGCGGCCCACGGGCGAACCCCACAGATCTCCCTTACCTTTCCCCTCCGCACTTCGCAGAGCCCCTGGTCTCGCTCGGAAGGACCTCACGGCTCACCCCCTTCCACACCCCACGGCCATAAGGCAGCGGTGGCAGTGAATCCCAGCAGTGATCCCGGCCGCTCCCCTGGGCCCGCTCCCGATTCCTCGGAGGGTGAAGGCTCGGGGACACCGGGGGACACCGGGGGACACCGGGAGTCGTGGGGACAGCGGGTCTGCTCAGCCTGCTCAGCGACAGGGCTGTGCTGTGGCTTCGAAAGGGACGAGACAGGTGTCACGGGGCACACTCGGTGCCCGCCACGGCATCACAATTGGGGTGGCAGAACACGGGGACGTGGAATGGGGGAACGATGGAATCACAGAGGCACGGAATGGTTTGGGTTGGAAGGGGCCTTGAAACGCATCTCATCCCAACCCCTGCCATGGGCAGGGACACCTCCCACGATCCCAGGTTGCTCCAGGTCCATCCAACCTGGCCTTGGACACTCCCAGGGATGGGGCAGCCACAGCTTCTCTGCCCACCCTCCCAGGGAAGGATTTGCCCCTGTAATATTAAAGTACGTACATGATTCGTGCCAGTAGGGAAACAAATGGTTCTATTTCCACCCTCATAAAACCATAAAACCAACTGTTGTAAGGTCATCACTTCCCCTGAACCTTTATCGAGGAATACCTAAATTATGATAGGGAATCTGTCAAACCACTAAATCCTAAAATTCCCCTGTCACTCCTCTGTCAAGGAATACCTAAATTATGGTGGGAAGTTATCAAGGCACTAAATTGTAATGTAGTAATTAACCAGTTGTAAAAATAATTACTTCATTGTAGCCATATAAGGAGAAGTATGTAAAATGCATATGTATACCATGTAATAAATATGTATAAAGTGGATAGATAAAAGCCAGACACACATTGTACCTGGTGCACAAGTTGGTGGAGTGAAGACTCCCCCCTCGTGTCCAGGCCTGCATTGCTCTTACCATATAATAAACCTTTTTTTATAAAAAAATAAATTCATTGGGTTGAGGCTCTGTTTCTCACACCTCTAACATCTAATCCAAATCTCAGAGAGCAGGGATGGTTCTGGGGCATGACCGGGACCTGCTGGGTGTTACAGTGTGTGGTGAGTGGGTGCTTTTTAGCTTTTTGAGGGTGAATCTTAGGGAGTTCCACCTGAGACCAGACACCAGAACTTTGCCCTCCACAGCGAGACTGAGGCTGTTACACATGTCAGGAGTTTTGTTAACTTAAACACATAATCCTTATTAAAGACGTGTTGAAACAGGATATAAACTGCTCCATTAAGTGCAACAAACTTCCTTGTGGGGAGGAAGGGATTTTCCTGCCCTGCTTTCCTGTGGGACCCCCCTGCCCAGTTGGCTGTGTTACTGTGCAGAAGAAAGTGGCTTGTCTGGCTCATTATGGCAAGCTCCTTACCACAACTGGCAAGTTCATCCACAAACTGGACAGGCGTCCTGGGCTGAAGGTGCCTTTGTACTGCCTGCTATTAAATCTTTGGGTCAGGGCTTAGCCTTAATGCTGCCTGGTGTGCTTAGCTGGTGCACCTCTGCTGAGCTTTTTTAATTGAATGATAGGCAGGTTCCATAATGCCAGCCCTGAGCTCCTGCTTGAACATGAAGGGAGGAGGCGATCTGTCATTTTAAGAAATCAATACATCTTCTCAAGGCAGCCGGAGCTTACCATTTCATTTCACGGCTGCCAAGAGATTAACTGTACAATTGTCATGTGTGATTCTCTAACAGACATGAGACATAACAAATATGACTGAAAGCAGGTTGATAGCCCTGCTTTTGGGGGAGGGCCAGTGGAGATCAGTATTTGGTAATAATGCCACATTTCTGCAGGAAATGAATGTTCATGCTTATGTCGTGGATCTCGATCCTCTTGTTCAGACTGTATATGCTGGGAACTGGAGAAGTCTTTTTCCCTCAGCTTTGGTGGTCTGAGGGTACGAGAAGAGTCCTGTGGAGATCCAGCCAACCTTGCCTCCTGGGGCTAGATGCCCAAGGAGGAGTCATGAAGTTATAGAATGACAGAATGGTTTGGGTTGAAGGGAAACTTAAAGACCATCTTGTTCCAACCTTCCTGTGATGGACAGGGACACTTCCACTAGACCAGGTTGCTCCAAGCCCCATCCAGCCTGGCCTTGAACACTTCCAGGGATGCAGCAGCCACGGCTTCTCTGGGCAACCCATGCCAGGACCTCACCACCCTCCCAGGGAAGAATTTCCTCCCAATATCCTGTGTAACCCTGCCCTCTGCCAGTGTGAAGCCATTCCCCCTTGTCCTGCCACTCCAGAACCTTGTCCAAAGTCCTTCTCCAGCTCTCTTGGATCCCTTTAGGCACTGAAAGGGGTTCCAGAGTGTCCTCAGGGCCTTCTCTTCTCCAGGCTGAACAGCCTCAATTCTCTGAGCCTGTCTCCAGAGCAGAGGTGGTCCAGCCCTCAGAATATTTTCATGAGTTCAAAGCAAGGCTTGTGCTTTGTGTCAATTTCCCTTGGCATCCTCTCATCCATGATTTCTCAAGGTGTGATGGATGGAGTCTTTCTATTTAATAGCTGTCTGCCTTCAAGCTGGCAAGGTCGAAGCTATTCAGATAGTTCTGTATGCCGGAACTGACCTGAAAAATGTGAAAACAGAAGATGGAAATAATGCACAGATGAGCTGAGTGCAGTGGCTGGGCTTCTCACACAGCAAAGGTGAAGTCCTGGGCTTTGCTTCCTCGTTTTGGCAGGGTTTGGATGTCACCTGAGCACTTTCTGTGAGCACAGCATGGTGCACGTTTGAAACAGGACTCATGGCTGGAGTGGTGCAGAGACTTGCACTGAGCTTGCTTGTACTTCTCATTGCCATAAATGCTAATCTGCATCCAAAATTCAGCATGGAAAAATGGAATCCCTTTGGCTGCCCCTACCCTGACCAGCTGGCTAAGCTGTTTCCTTGATTTTAGGAAAAGGAGCACAAACCTGCTTAGAGTCTGCAGCTGAAATTTTAGTGTTTTCCATCATTTTGCATCAGGGATCAATTCAACTGTAGGATTTTATAGCATTCTATGAATCTCTTTGAATTAATACACATACAAATGTGTTTGAAGCCTTGCACATCACGTACCTCTTTGGTTCCCCTCTCATCAGCTGAGCTGTCTCTGTGGCAGAGCTGACAGGCGCTGTCACTCCGTTTGTCACCCTGCCTGTCCTGTCCACAGCATTAAAATAAAGAACTTGTTAGTCCTGTCTGAGATCGAGATATAAGCAGATGATTGATTTTTCTCCCTCTTCTCATTAGTGAGCTCTGACACTTAATAAAACATATATTTCCTCACTCGGGGTAAGCAAAACACCCAGATAGTGTCTGTCAGAGCAGGCTGGGAGCAGGGATTAATCTTTATGGAAAATCAATAGCTGGAACAGAAAAATTGGCAGAACCCAAATTAAAAGTCACTGGCAATTTCTATCTTCATATTTCACATCTTCTGCATTTCTGAAACAGTGATTTGCTGCAAAGGCAAAACAGGGGCAGGGAGGGGGGTGAACTCTGTGCCTGGTTCCTCTTCTGCTGCTTCCAGGTGGTACCTGACAAGTGGAGATGGATGCTACATTTGGAGCAGCTCTTTGGGCAGCACCTGGTTCAGAGTGATCCGTGTCCCAGGGCAGAGGGCTGTTCAACACCAACCTTTCTGTCATTAAAGTCTTCCAACATCACCACCTCCTCCAGGGTTCTTGCTGTGTGCCTGCTCCAAACAGTACCCATCCCTCATCGTGCTCACCTAGCACTGTGGGAGCAGGATTTTCACAGCAATATAAAGGCTGCAATCCCCATCATCACAAGGGTATGACTGATTTACTCACTGTTTGCTCCTAGTTTCACTGGTGCCTCAGATACCTGAAATAAATTATACATTCCAGATATATTCCGAATCTAAATCATTGCCACACATCAGTGAACTCGTGGTGTTCGTCAGACTGTGATTCAGAGGCTCGCTTTGAGAAGGAAGAGGGATGGAAGTTTTCTAAGGAACCTGAGGGGGAGGGGAGGAATTACTCTTGTGGGATGCAAAAGCCCCAGCTGGACCAGGGCAGGAAGGAGTTAATTGTGTCCCTGAGGCAGCAATTATCTCCAGCTCATTACACCCACTAATGGCACCCGAGGAGGGAGACCCAAAGCCTGGACCTACCAGAGTTTGGGCTGACTGCATGCAGCAGGCCAGGAAATCTGGGGGCTTGGAAGCAAGTTTGGGGCAAAAATCTTCCATGATCTGAGCCCAGACCCACGATCTGCTGCATGTAAAGCTGAGAGCTCTGACTTCTTCCACAGCCATGGCCTATTAGTGCTGTTTTCCTCCCCTGCTGATGGATGGGCAGCCTGGACAGATCTTGGCACTGAAGGGGACCCCTAGGGCAGACAGACCCTCCTTTCTGCAGCGGTGACATTAATTGAAGCACCCAGCATGTCTGGACATGAGAGTTTAGAGCCTGTCTGAGCCAAAGGCTGCAGCAGCTCTGTTTTACTGATGATCTTGCTCAGGGAGATGGAGCAGGGTCAGGGAAGCTCCTTTATCTTGCTGGAAGCTCATCAAAAGCCCATTCAGGTCCTCTTGTGCCGTACTGCACTCTGCAAAACACATGTCCTTGAGTGTGAGTTCAAGGCAGGTTGTCATGTCCCAGATCCCACGAGACAGCCCTTGCTGGCAGGCTCATCCCAGCAGCAAGCGTGCATCCCCCTTTTTATAGGAAAGCTTCCCAAATGGGTCATGTTTGCTTGGATGTGGGACACAGAGGAAAGAGGGGAAGTGAGAAACTTGCTGAGGCTGCAGCCTTGTCCCCTGGTGGTCACCTGCAGTTGGGGAGCACAGCCAGGCTAATGCTGGGGTGCAGCGTGCCTGGGGAGCTGGATGTCTGCCTTCCCCAGGGAATGGGACAGGGAGGGACACAGCTCAGGGTCTCAGCAGGACAGGCAGAGCTGGAGCCTCTGTCCTGTGACTTATTGCCCAGCTGGCTTGGGCTCTCTCCCATCTCTCTGGGCTTCCATCTCACATGGGTAAATCAGCCCAAAGAATTTGATTTCACAACAGTCTCCAAGCAAGATGGGGCTGCAAACCCCCAGGACAGGAGTGAGATGGGGGCTTTTATTTCTTGCCCTTGAAGGCTATGGAGACTTGAGGAACAGTTGTCTGTGTTCCCCAGACACAGGGCCAGTACTGGGATATATCAGTGTCACAAGGAGGGATTGAGGCTCACAGTAAGATAATGACTGGCTTGGATTTGTGGAGAACAGGAGATGGACCCCACATGACCAGTTTAGTGCCCTCACTGGTTCCCAGAAGGCTTTTCAGAGGGGGCAAGAGCATCTTTCAGAAGACTACAGACTCTGGCCCTTCCTGGGTTAAACAGGAGTGACTGTGGGGCTGGATCCATGTGGAGGGAGCAGAATCAGAGCTTGGAGCAATGTCCTGGGCTTTGCAGGTGTGCTCACCCTGGGGCCTCCCCCAGCCCTGGTGCTGGGGCAGGGGCTGTGGCACCCCATTGCTGGGGCCTGGGGGGTTGATCAAGGTGGGCTGGTGAGCCACAGTGCAGGGCCAGAGCAGAGGAGTCCTCTGGGAATACTGACAACCCTTGGCTCTTGCAGCAGGACAGAAGGGAAAAGTCATGCCCATGTCATCCCATCCATTTCTGCCAATTGCAGGCTGGTCCCGGGGGAAGTGCAGGCTTTGGCAGTTCTAAGTGGGATTGGAGGCGGATGCAATTTTGGAGAACAAGATTCCCTTGCGAAACCTGTTAAAAAAAAAAAAAAAATTAAAGTTCTTGGCTGAGAAGCTTGTTTAAAGATCTTATCTCTGGCAGAGGAAATAAGTTTTTAATTCCTTCCCTTGCTGCCTCCCATCAAGTGCTGGGTCCCCAGAGGGGCACAAGCCATTAGCTCTGTCAGGAAACAAGCTGGAGAAGGAGCTTTTGTTCATGGATTTGAGAGTGACCCAAAGTGGCTCTGGGTGAAGCTGCTGCCTGTGCCACGTGCGGTCCCTGCTGTGGGGGAAGGCAGGTGGGGTGTACGTGGGGTGGGCACCCTGCATTCAAGGCAGATAGGAGGCAAAAATTACCTTTACTGAAGGCTCGATTGGAAACAGGAGATCGTCTGGGCAATGCTGCTCCCCCTGCTCCATCCCCTGGGTCCCCCGGGCAGGACTGGCACCCTAAGGGCCACCCAGGGTTCTTCAGGAGGAGGGATGGGGTGGCCACAGACATGTCACACACACACTGGGGGCTGCACTGCTCCTGTCTGAGCTGGCACTGGAGAGTTGCTGGCATACTATGTGCAATGGGGTAATAGATATGTCATAAAGAACATCTTGGTGCCATCCATGGCCTTATTGGCTGTGTGGCAGAGCACCAAGGCTGGGCTGTCCCTGTGCCAAGGACCTCTGTGACTGTCCTGCCACTGAACAGGGGACAGGGGGTGAGGAAGGTCCGGGCTCCTGCCTCACAGTGTGGTGGTCCATGGGGAGAGCAGAGCCCCTGCTCACTCAGTTTTTGTCCCTTATGTTCACCGTCACCTCCGCCCGCACCAAAAGCCTTGTCTGAGTCATCTCCCAGCTCAATGGAGTGTGTGGGCTTAGTGCAGCTTTAGCTGTTCATCCTCTGCTGTGCTTGAGCCTGACACGGGTAAAGTGGAGCAATTCATCAATGCAGGGATGAGGCGGATGAATGTCCTGTGCCAATACAATGGACTTTGTTCTCCTCCCACCAGCTCAGGCAGCAGCTGGTGTCGCTTTGGCCCAGTGAGGGCTGCTGAAGTGGCTGCTGTTTGAGGAGCTCAAGAGATCTTAAAAGAAATATGGACTTATGTTTTGTGCTGAGTGACTTAGTGCTTCAGCTGTAAAACACAGCTTCTGTGGAGAGGAGACTCTTGGAAAATGTTCCTGTGTGCAAGCAGGGAGAGGGAGAGTGAAGCCGTGGCAGCAGCATCTCCCCTCTGCTCTGATGTTAAATCCCTCCGGGGCGAGGTTGGTGCTGGTGCTCAGGACTGTGACTGGCCCAATGGCCGTGGTGGCTGCCAGGGGTGCCCTTGCCTTTCCCACCCTGGTCCTGCTCCCTGGCTGTGGCCTTTGCCACGTGCAGTTCTGCCCCAGCACGTGCCCCGCTGGTCCCCAAGGAGCACAGGGCAGGGATGTCTTGCCAGGGTACTTCTGTCAGCTGTCAAGTACTTGAAGCGCCTTTGTGGAGTTCAGCAAACCTCTTTGCATGCGAAATAGCAGGTCTCCAGAGAGCAAATCCAAAGTGAAACATCTCTCCTGGTGACTGACACGAACTTCTCTCACTAATGATGCTTTTTGTCTGTCGGCTGTGCAGTGTGGTCCTGCCCTTACCAGCTCCTTGCCTGCAGCACACGTGCAATGTGACCCAGGCTCCGACCCCAAACTCCTGCTGGAGTTCAGTTTTCACCCCGTTTGCAAGGGCTGAGCTGGGAGCCAGAGGCTGTGGGGCTCACGTGTGTGTCTGGTCGCAGAGAAGCGTGGAATGCCAAGGACATGGAGGCTGGCAACATGATCCTTGTCACTGGTGTAGCTTAAACCAGAGGGAAGTCACAAGAGCAAAAGAAGTGTTCTTGGAGGTGCAGCAGCATTTGTGAGAGATCTTGGGAGTGAGCACATTTGGTGGGGGACAGCAGTGTAGCATAGCTGCACTTGTCACCAGGACAGGGACAATCTTGGGACATGTCCTACACTGGGGGACAGCATGACTGGAGCCAACACAGCCCCTTTCCCACCTACAAGCAGGATGCTCTGGCCAGGACTGGGGGGACTTCTTGAGTATGTGGATTGCTCTCAGTGGGTACCACGAAGTCAGTGCCCAAAATAACCCAGCTGGAAGGTAGGGGGCCCGAGGGAAACATGGCTTGGGCCCCCCTTGCCGGCTGGTGAGCGGGGCCATCGCTCCGCCTGGGGTCAAACCATCCTCACCACAGCCCCACTGGGCTGAGAACATCCATTTTAGGCGCCTGTCGGCAGCGATTAGGGAGCACAATGCTGATGGCCGTGCAGGGGGAGCCCCTGGCCACACGGTGCTGGGGCTGCCGTAGGGGGAGCGGGAGGGGAGGACTGGCTGCCCAGCACGTCCCAGTCCCAGCACGGGCACTGCAGCTGCCTCGGGTCACGCCGTTACGCAAGGGCTGGCGAGCAGCACCACATGGCCTCGTGTGCCAGGACACCCTGTGTCCCACAGGACAGCCTGCATCCTGCTTGGGGTGGCCCCAAGCTGCACAATGCCTGTGGACATCACCCAGCTCGTGGCTGCAGGATGCAGCTCAGCCTCGTGGTGCTTTTCCCATCATGGAGGTCAATGGCAGCACTGGAAATCGGGCCATGGGGGCTCCCAGCTGCTGTGACCAGCTCAGTTTTGATTCTGGGCATCTGGAATTTGGGGCAGAGAATCTGTGCAAAGGGGAAAATTGTGGCTTCTAAGGCAGCAGTTTTGTTGGGCATGTTCCTTGGTGGGTTTGTAGCTACCTGTGGAGCAAGCAGTCAGCTGGGCAAGGGGCTGCTTATCCTCTCTGACTCCCAAACCACAGGGGTGCTGGGGAAGTGGCCAGATGGGAAGGAAGGGGCAGGACTGGGAGTTTTTTGTGCAGGCAGAATTTTCTTGTCCCACTAATCACCATGGCCTACTTGGGTGTCTGCAGCGAGAATGGGGCTAATCCTAATCCAGGGCGAGAATAAAGGGCCACAAGTGCCATGTGCCATTCTTGTTGGCACTGGCCACCATGCCATGGTTTAGTGCCCTAAGCCCTGGGGTCAGTCTAGCTAGCCCAGACCAGGGTTAGCTAGACCTGTCCTTTGGGATGGAGTCAGAGCTGCTTTAGGGCCTTGGTCTGCCCAGTGCTGCCAGGAGACACCCTTTCAACCCCACCACTGCCAGTACAACTGAGGGCAGACACACAGAGATCATGTTTCAAATTGTGTGTGGCTTTTCAACCCCATCAAATAACTTTATTCACACAAACGTCCCTTAATTTACAAAGCCTCTGCCATTCATACACATCAGGGGATCCACAGTGTTCAAAAAACTTAAATAGAACATCTCATACCAACCCAAGTAAACCAAGTACAAAAAATATTTATATAAAGTTGTTCACACATAGGTCCTAGATTACCAGCTTCTGTGCAAAAAAAAAAAAAAAAGAAAAAAAAGAAAAATACAGATTCATCTACTAATATTATCTTTAGTTTGGAGTCTGGGTTTAAGCCTTTTGCTCTTGCTAGCTCTGCACAGGGGCTGTGGGGAGCAGGGGGAGCCCACAGCAGGGCTGGGGCAGGGTGCCTGTCCTGGGGCTCACCCAGCACCCTGGTGGTGTGGCAGTGAGGCTGCTCACCCCTCCAAAGTTGCTGTTTTGCTGGGTGAACAAGCTGAGGGCCCATGGTGGGCTGGGCAGGCTGGGGAGGGGACAGGCACCAGAATGGAGATACCAAGCACCCCTGTGTGGCCCATGAGCTCTTCCATCAGCTTACACATCACCCTCAGAGCTAAAAGCACTGGGGCAGGCTACAGAAAAATAATTTGGCAGGTCATAGCTGGAAGACAGCAGCTCCCTGTGCTTCCCTCCCAGCTGCACCCACCACCTCAGACACTCTGCTCTGGAGTGTGAAATGCTTTTGGACATGCAGGGCCACACTCTGGGATGTGCCTGTAACCAGCCAAGGAGCACAGGAGCTGCTGGCACAGCTCTCCCTGTGTCAGCAACAGCTCCTGGGCAAGGGAGCCAGCAGCACAAGCATCAGCTGTATGCCGAGGGACTAGGGGCTCTACTTTCCAAACACTGCCCTGGCTGATGGGATGGGCCTGTGAGGAGTGGAGTAAAGCCCACAGCCTGCTCCTGCAGCACAGCCAAGCTGGCACAGCACTGAGCACCACACACCCATCCCATGCCAGCACCGCCAAAAAGGGGACCAGGAGCGCCCCTCGCCCTGGGCAGCTGTAGTGTGAGGCTCAGGCAGCACAGGCCTGGGGTGAGGAGGGAAAGCAGCAATGCATTTCCCTGTTCTCCTGACCTGCAGAAAGCCCAGGGAAGTGAATCCCAGTTTGTGCCCTGAAGCAGTTGTCCCATGATGCTTGGCAGGCTTAAACCCAGACTCAATACTGCATACGGAGGAGACAGACACCACACACCATGGAGGATTTCCACAACGATGGTAATGCTTGTTTTACATCTTATTGCTCCAGAAAGGCTCCGGGAGCCCATGATATGTGAAGGAGCTGGGTCCTGAGGAGTAAAGGAAGACCACAGGGGTAACTCTTATCTGTCACTAGCACTGCTGAACCTCAAACACAGCAGCAAGGGGATATGGGGGAGCTAATCTAACCCCTCTAGGCTAGAGCCACCTCTGCTTTCCTCCCCATGGACCAAAGCTGGCCGGGAGATCCCCATGCCCCCCACATGATGCCGGCGGTGTCAGCCTTGCTGCAGGCTGGTGCAGATAACATGTTTCCCAATCCTCCTGAGGCTTGGCTTGTTCCCCCCCCCCCCCCCCAACCCACATTTTAAAAAAAAAGTCAAAAAGAAAAAAATTTAAA
>JAWWEE010000051.1:7300678-7316071 GCA_035221455.1 Xenops minutus | reverse complement strand
TTGTTCCCCCCACCCACCCCAAACCCTCTTGTAAACAGCAAAGTCAGAAGTAAACAGTTTCATACAATCACTCCCCTGGCGTGGGCACCAGCTGGGGCCACACAATCCCAGAGAGTGACAAGGTTCTGCAATGGGGGCCTTGGCTCCCCCCACACAGACCAGGTACCCCCCCCCCCCCAACCTGGATGCTCAGTTTCCCTGTGGCCAGGAAGACACAGAGACAGCCTGGCCCAAGCTGGACAATGGGCGGCAGGCTTGGTGTTGCTTTCTTAAGCCAAAAACATCCACAATGGAGGGTGAAGTTCATCCTGCAGGAACTGGGCAGGTGAGGCATCAATAGACCCACCTGGGAAGAGAAGCCTAAACATCCTCCATCCCACAGCACATGCAGGTTTGAGTTGTCCCCTATTCCCATCTTGTTCTAGAGGGAGTGCTGATCTGAGCCAAAGTAACTGGGAGGAGAGATGTGGGGAGCTGTAAACACAAGGCAGGTTCCTGTATAGTCTGGAGAGTTGAGCACAAACAGCAGAAAAATCATCAGGGAGAAATGCTCTTAAAAGGACAAACTAATCAGGGAAACATCCACATTGGCCAAAGGCTAGCAGCCCTAGGACTCCTCCTGGGAAGTGTCTGCTAAATCCTAAGTAAGGCACTACGGTCTAGTTCACTAACATCAAGCTGCTTTAAAAACGCATCTGCAATTCAAAAGCTGAGGTGGAAACGTGTGGTTTGAAGATGGCCTGAAACAGCAGTGGACCAAGAGGACTGACCATCCCAGGGCCTTCCTGTCCCCAGAGAGGAGCAGGAAGCTCACAACTGGCTAAAGGCAGTGGTCCCAGGGAGCAACCCACTCACTGCCTTCCACCTTTCACCTCTTGCCTTTCAGGGCAGGTGTTCCTCCTGCTAGAAAGCTCCCTTCAACTGCGATGTGATGCCTGCTGAGGTGTCATTCCAGCAGGGAAAGCCACGTGAGCAAGGCTGGGAGGACAAAGCCCTCTTACTGCACCCGTTCAGGCCAGGGTTTGGTTACAACAGTTGTAACAGTCAGGAGCAAAGGCTCTGCCAGGTGGAGGAAGGATGGGTTCAGTGATCAGGGCACTAACACTGCACTTGTGAGCTACAGGGTTCACTCTCCCCCTCCTGAGGGATGCAGCACAGGGTGCTGCAGGAAAATCCCACCAGGCTGCACCCCACAGAAGCATCCCTAGGGACAAACACAAGAGCAGCCAGAGAACAAGGGCTTGGTGCTGAATCTGTGCTGTCCAAACCTTCAAAAGTCACAGATAGATGGTCTGGAGCCTCCTGGTCCTCCTGAGAGGGACCTGGCCTTCCTGCAGC
Organism: Xenops minutus; assembly: GCA_035221455.1. Lineage (NCBI taxonomy): Eukaryota > Metazoa > Chordata > Aves > Passeriformes > Furnariidae > Xenops > Xenops minutus. The sequence goes on along the minus strand of JAWWEE010000051.1, from coordinate 7,314,733 downwards.
CACAGCCTTAGCTTTGTGTCCTGGAACAGATGGAACAGAAGAAAGAAACCCTTCCTTCCTTTCCCTGCTCTAGATCTGCCTTAGCCCACCTGGATTTCTTTCATTTCCATTCATTCCCATGAGGTCAGCAAAGTACACTGAGGAGATACACAGAGGTACTGCCAGTTAAGAATCTTCCAGTGATGACACAGAAAAGCTGCAGCTTGCACACAGGCCATGGCCAGCTCCAGGATCAGCATCCCAGCAGCTTGGGAGTGATGCTGGGTCAGACCAGCCTGCTCTCCAAAGCACTGCTGGGTGATTTAATCTGGTGAGAAGTGTTTTAGGTAGTTCAGAAGCTGCAGGGTGGAGAAGAGGTGGTGCTTTACATTGCATTTACAGTGAGCAAAGTCTAAAGATCATCAACATGGGGGCAACCCGAGGAGTTTTACTTTAAATACAGGCAAGGAAATTAAGTATTAACTGCTCAGCCTGAGGTTCCAATCTCCTTACCTGAGCTGTACTGTACTGTAACACACCCTGAACAGCAGCATTGCCTTTTGTTTCCTGGAGATCGTTAGTTAGCAAGGAAAAGTGTCCCATGAGAGGCAAAAATCCATCCCAAGAGCCATTTAGGCCAAAGCTCCTCCTCTGCCCAGCATTGTTCCTAACAACTGGAGTTCAGCATTAAATTGATCAGAGCAATATGCCACTTTGTGTTTCTCTTGTATGCAAATAATATCCACCTGAAAATGTACTCAGCAGCTCTACAGTTACCTCTGTATAGAAAAGTACCAAACGTAGTGAAATCCAGCTCAGGGAGAGAGAAGGTCTGCCTATCACAGCAGCAGATATGCCTTGCCAAATGGCTTTCCAGCTTGTTTATCCTACTCTATCCTAATGTCAACTGCTCACAGCCTGGGCAGCACCCACCTATTCAGGAGCTGCCTGGCTATGAAATTATTATTATTTAGCTGCTTGCAACATGTGGTCCAAGTGACTTGTTGTTCCTAAAGCAATGCACTCCCAGTGCGAACCTCACCATCGCTTTGTTCCTGTTTTCCCTAGGCAAACTCAACAGCTTTAAACTCAAAATTGTGCCCAGCTGGACTCAGAGCTGATGCCTGGCAGCACACCTTGCTGCCAGGCTGCTGATTTCCACCTCCTTATGGAACCACATCTCTAGAAACATCTATTGAGTCAAACGGCAGCACAGGAGACATGAAGAGGGCTAGGCAAGGGCAGCTCTGCTCTCTGGATCTTGTTTAAAAGTCTCATGAGTGTTGAGAGCTGCCAGCTTGTGCTCTTCCACAGGCCCCTGCAGCCCCCTCCCATACCCCCACAACACAATAAAGTAACACTCAAAGATTTCACATTGTCAGAGATCCTGTAGAACAGGGATCTTCTGTATTATCATCTTCCCTTATCTTTAGCTTCCTTGTTGCACGTAAATAATGGAGATTATGGGTCCCTGGTAAATAAACCTGAAAGAGAAAACAAGAGAGGAGAAAGATAGGTCAGGTTTGTCAGTGATTTGTTCCAGTTACTACACTGTGACTCCAGGCATTAGCTGCTGGATGGCAGGGGTGCGGGACACCACTCCCACTGATCCCAGTTAGTCCAAAATGGGTGCCACATCTCTCTACTTCACAGTGCTTTTGCTATCGATCCACCACATAGGAACTGAGCTCAGTTTGCAGTCAGTTCTTTCCCAGAGGGACTCATTTTTCCTTAGAGCACACTGCCAAGGTCAGCACGCATCCAGCTGCCCCAGTGCAAGGGCCAAGCTGGGGTGTGCTGTTTGGGGGCTGAGCATCGCCCCACACACCCATAACACAGCCCCATCCCACAGGGCTCCTTGCAGTGATAGCCATGCTGGAACAAGGACAAGTGTTACCATGGCAGAGCCAGGCCTTGAGCATCCACGTAATGCATCTGTGAGTGCTGGCTCCCTGTTCTCCACCTGGAAAGGTAGAACAAGCTGTGACCCCAAAGATGCCCTGCACCGCTTGCCCGGTGCGTCAGCAGCAGCTCAGGCATCTCAAGTGTCTCTGCAAGAGGTGGCTAAAATCCAGGTTGGTGCAACTGGAAGCAGAGCAGGATGGGTTCACATCTCAGCCCACAAGGATGCTCAGCACCAGGACTTTTAAGGAAGAACAGACGTATTTGCTGCACCAATCCCTGCTCTGGCAAAAACCCCAACACTCAGCATCTCCCTGTAGCCACAGGGGTGCTGTACCCATTCATTCACAGCCCTGACACTGCACCCTCCCATCCTCTGAGTTCAGGCATGTGGAAATGCTCAACTCCACATATAAGCCACTAGCATTTTCCATCCAATTTGTTTGCAACCCAGAAAATTCCCTGTGGACATACTGTCCAGCAGCAAGAGCTGGACCCAGCAGAGGAGCAGGACACATGCACATGGTGTGACTTTTGTATTGGAAATACATCCTTCAGGGTGCCCCAAACTCCAGAGGAAGGACCAGCAGAGCCAAGGGTAGCAGTTGTGCTGGGAAGCAGTAGTGGTAGTTCTATGAAAGTTTCATATTGTCACCCCTCACACTATGTATGGGTGGTAATTTTCAGGAGTTAACATCAGTTGAATTTTTTCCCCGAACTTGAGCTCTGAGCTCAGTTACATAGAAAAATATTGGGGGGGTGGATTTCACTGCCCTCTTCAGCAGGGGCGGGTCCTCCCCCACCAGGGATGGGACTATGGGCTCTGCAGAGACACTGAGGGAGCAGCAGGAGAGACTTGCTGCAGAAAAAAAATGCCACTGCCCATCAAATTACTCCAATCCCTTAGCCCTAGGAAATCTCATTAAAGAAATCCATGCCTGAGGAACACATTTCTAAAGGGAGAAGCTGCTCAGAGCAGAAGGCAGGGCCATGGGCACACTCCTTTTCAGGAGAGGTCAACCAAGAGATGCCACTTTTGCAGGCTGCCATCAGAAAAAAGCCGTTCTGTTTGAGGAGGCGAGAGGCACCCAGACATCAGGTCAGGGGCAAACACCAGGATTTTTCTGGAAGATTTCTCCTGTTATGCAGCTTCATTAGGAAGAAGGGCAGTGGTTTTGTTTGTGCTTCCCTGGAGCAGGAGCATTTTCAGGGAAGACACTTGCTTATGTAGCCCTGAGCTCACAGCTCTGAGACAGGAGAGCTCACCCCACTGACGCACGTTGTTGCAGGGGCTTGTTCAAGAGCTTTTAATCCCTCCCCTGATGCCACTTATAGTTTTAATCAGCTCGAATGTTCATTCGGCATCAGCAGGATGTGAACCAGCATCCTGTGGAGTCCTCACCCAGCACGCAAGATGACACCAAAGTGTGGGGTCACGCAGAGAGAGGAGGTAGCAATGGGGTTTGCACAGCAGAGAGGACTCTGTGCAGGGGAGGAGAGATAACCCATCACCTTATCCTGTTAACCACAATATCTGCCCCTGTGTGGGAACACGGAGTATCTGGGAAGGGGCTGAGAACCTGATTTATCTCCTGAGCTCTTCCTCATGCTCTGTACCTATATTTGTGATGCATTCTTTGGGAGCAGCCTAAATCCAACTGCAGTGGCCTCCCCCAGAAGGCAAAGGAGGGGTGACAGGGAACAAACACAACGACTAATACACGTGGCAAGAGGTGACATACTCCAGTTCACCCACAGGTAGAATCAGTACTGCCCAAAAGGGGGTCACCACTCTGTGGGGTGGCTCTGTGATGCTGCTGCTATGGCCAAGGAGAGGAACTGACCTTGCTTTTACTGTTCCATGGCTTGCATCCTTGTCAAGATCCACAAACCACATTGGAAAAAGTCCAAAGTCAAACCCAACATTGTTTCAGAAATGAAACTGCTGTCCTTAGACTAGTCAGTGGACAAAACTTGTGCTCAGTGGTACTAACAGATAAGATCTAACTTGATTCAACAGCCCAGGTCACCACCAGCTCTCAGAGCTGCTGCTGCATCCCCATCCCTGTCTGTCCTCCAGCTCTGAAATTCCACAGGGCAGCAGTTTATCAGCGGGGCTGGGAGTGGCTCGGCACAGCACCAGGGAGCTGGAGTTCTGACCAGGACAGACACCTCATGCAGGGTGAGCAGATGAGCTTGTTCAGCATCAGCTCCCTGTGCACGTTGGAAATGCAAAGAGCAGAACAATGCAAATGCAAACAGCCACTTTCAGCCGAAAGGAATGATCAAACCCAGCGACAAAGGAGTGCTGGAGACAACCAGGCTGGCCGGGCTGTTGGACACCTTCCTGCTGACAGCAGCCTCCGTGATGCTGCAGCCTGCACAGATTCCTGCCATTCATCTTGAGCACCCACCTCAAAATCAACCAACGGTTATATCCACAGTGAAAATATGAAATACGATCTACTAGAACAAGCTGCCTTCTACACTGATAAGAACCATTGCAGTTTGATGTCCGGTGTGAAAACTACAGTTTCTTAAATGCATAGCAGTCAGTGCTGGGCTATCACACAGCAATCAAGAGACCCATTAGAAGGTACCCAGCACAACCGAGCCACTCCCTAACTGCATCAGAAAGGCTTTTGTCCTCTTCGCCCAAAAAAGGCTTTGGGAAAAGCTATAGAGAGTATAGATAAACTTGGCTTTAAATAAACTTCTGCAGAAGATCTCAGGCTGTAGATAAACTTCCGGATAAGGTGGGGAAGATTAATGTTCAAATTAAAAAGAGAATACCTTTGTTTCTCCCAGGAAAATGTTGCCCACCTCTGCTGGAAGCACTGCCCCCGGCAGTGCTGGGGAGGAGAACAAGGAGATAAAGAATCATCTCCACCTCAGGCACCCCTGGTGTTCAGGAGGAACCAAGCCCAAAACACTTTCCTGTCGGAGAACTGACACTTCCTATCTACATTTTGAAAAGGTAGTGGAGCATGAAGCTGGCAGGTGCGTGCAGCATTCATGGCAGAATTAAAGGCAAAGCTGCTGAGACACGAAGCGAAATCTGAAGAAGTCAGTGGCATAGCAAAGAATAAGCAAAAATCCGATTGCCTGGGTCAGGGAGGGTTACAGTTTTCCAAGTTATGACACGAACCAAGGCTGAGTAGGTCTGAACTGTCCTGGGGAAGAACTCACTACATGACCAAGCTACACATCAATGCCACAAATAAGTTGGAAGGGGTTATGTGAGTTTCTCGGTCAACTAAAATTACCTGAGAGCAGAATTCAGGCCCTGCTCTAAATCCCATTTTAAGCTTCTCAAGCAGGTTTCCAATTTAAGATTTGCATTTAGTAACAACTAGAGGAAGACTGATTCAAAAGCACAACTACACTGGGCATTAGAAAAATCCTATATCAAAGTCCACCAGATATTCTGCTGCCCCATGACTGAGTCAGAGGAATGCTCTGGGCTTGCAGGGAACATATGGCTGGTGCTGGGCTCTATCTGGGCCAAGCAACCATGCTCCGTGTGCCAGGTTGGGTTATGTAAGAGAGCATCCATGGCTGCTGCAGCTGTGTCACGACGGAGCCATCGGTGCAGCCTCATGGATGGAGGGGGGAGCTGCAGGAGGCAGCTGGGTTTGAGCAAACAGCCGCAGGGTAGGACTGTCCCCTCGGTGTTTGTTATCCCTTCATGTACTATTCCGCAGATCTGCGCAGGATGAATTTTCCCCAGAGGGCAGGGGCTGGTTGCATAACTCAGCAGCATCATGTCAGCACAGAGCAAGCCCAGATGGCACAGCCCAGCCTGACCCTCGGCAGAGCTGCTCCCACACCAGACAGTCCCCACGCCTCGCCCCGGGGCACAAGGTGGGGCATCTGCTCTTGCCCCAGGGCTGCAGCACACCCATCTTCAGGGCTCACATTTCGGCAGATTCACTCCCCTCACTCTAATCCCCAGCCCACACTTGCACTGGGACCAGTATCAAGCCCCAAGCAAGCAGTGCTTGAATCAGTTACTTGCACTTGAGACCTCAAGGGCATTAAATATTTTGTGTGTGGGATGGTTCGGAGGGGATGGTCTGTGGACAAGTTTGGACAAACCAACAGTGACAGAATGAGATCCACCCAATGGGTCTTTCCATTTCCATATCCTTATTTTTTCTACATACAGCACAAAGTGTACCTGGGCACACACGGCGGGGGACAAGCAGCACATTGCTTCCCATAAGCTCAGGAACCCTCAGGTAGGCAGCAATGAGGGGTTTTAACAAAACCTGCCAGAGGAGCCCCACCTTCCCCACCACCTGTTGCTGGAGGCCCATTCTCAGAGCAGACCAAGCACACAGCCATCAGCTGAGGGCTGGTGAATGCTGGCCAGGGAAGCCATTTCCTCCCTCTTTGCCCTCTTGTATCTGTGGTCTGCTCTGATCCAGCTGGCTGTGTGGTTTTAGGGTGAGGTAAGGGCTGCAGTGCCAGCACCTGACACAGACAGGCTGTCAGAGGTCTCCTGGGACCACTGACAAGCAGGCAGCTCTGCAGGAGCCTGAGAAAGGACCTGGGCCAGGAAGAGATCAGCCTCACCCCCGGTAATCTGTAATTCTCAGTTTCATTGAAATGTTTGGCTGGGAGAATCCCTAGTAACAGCTCCTGTTTACATACAGCTTTGCCATGTAGGCAACACCTCCCAGTCCTTCTGTGTCACTGGTTAATGATACTGCCAGCTACCCCATATCTCTGGGGATCCTTCCAGACCATGTGTGACTACCCAGGCCTCAGGATCAGGACCTTAGAGCTTGAGACTATTTAGCTGGGGGGAGAAGGGAGGGGACTCTTGAACAGGGCTGAGCTCAAGCACTGCTAAGCACTGCTGTTTTGTAAGCTTCCTTCCTGAGCAGACACAGGTCTACAAACACAGATGCTGGAGACCAAAGCATCTCCTGGGTTTGGGCCACTGCAGTTCACACCAAAGGGAAGTCCTGCCCTGAACAGGGAAATGAAACAGAGCCACAAGATGGACCCACGCGCCTCATAGGTGAAAGGAAACAGCTTTGTGCCAAGAAAGATGTGCCAGCTGAGCCCCGAGCTGTCCTGTCCAAAGACAGGAGAGGGGGACGGTGCAGACAGAGATGCTCCCAACACTGATCACAGAAATTATATCACATAGCAGAGGCAGAACTGGCAGCTCTCTCCCTGCTCCCGGGAGAGACAGATGTCCCCAAAGCTTATACCAAGTGCTCGCAAGTCTCTCTGCCACGGCCCAGCCTGTCTCATCCAGTGGCCAGGATCTGTAAAGGAGCAGGACTCCTGCCCAGCCCTTCAGGCAGTGGCAGGACATGCAGCTGCTAATTCTGTTTCTCAACTCTATTTTTGCAGTAGAATAGGTGAAAACAACCTCAGAAGAAGCTCTGATGAGTCACTATAGAAATAGCTCCAGGAAGGTAAGACTCCTTTGTGTCACTACAAAGTGCACTACGGACCAGTACAACAGACAGAACAAAAAGTGCGAATCACTTACCCAGCTGCAAAGCACAGCAGTGCCCTGCCCTGAATTTAAGCAGCACATGTAACCTGGTCCATTCTGGTTTCAAGCTCAAAGGCATCAGGTCGATCCTGCGGGTTAGCAGCCAACATGTCTTTCAAGAGCTGCTTGATCCCCTCAGACATGGAAGTCCTGCGTTTCTGAGGGATGTGCAGCTCCATCTTTGGGTTTTCTAGCAGCGCTTCCCCAACGGGCACAATCTCGGTCCCCTGCTTGATGTAGGTCCCCAGCAGCTCCTTCTTGGTCTCGGCGTCAATGAAAGTGATCCTCTCAATCATGGCCCAGATGATGATTCCAAGGGCAAAGATGTCAGCCTTGGCAGTGTAGTGTCCTTCCCAGACCTCGGGTGCCATGTAGAAATCAGAGCCACAGGCCGAGGACAGCCAGTACTTGTTCACATTCACATTTTTGTTCTCATGCCCACCCTCCTTGCCCCGAGCCGTCAGGCCAGCGCAGACCTTGCTCAGCCCGAAGTCGGCCACCTTGAGCACAGGGGTGCCAGACTTCTCTGTTATCAGGATGTTGTCTGGTTTCAGGTCCCTGTGGACAATGTGGTTCTTGTGCAGGAAGGCAATGGCGCTGGTCAGCTGCAGCATGAAGCTCTTGTTGGTTGCTGGGTCAGGTCTTCGGGAGAGCACATACTGGTTGAGGTCTCCCCCTTCACAGAATTCCATGACAAACCACAGGTAGCAAGGCTCCTCTGCATAGCCCAGGATTCTCTCACCTAAACAAGAGGGATAAAAGAGTGGGTTTTTCAGGCACATTACAAAGTCCATACTAACCCAGGGCAGACTAGGAATGGGTCTGGTTTATGCAGATACAGGTATGTAACCAGGACCTATCACACTGTAGGGCACCATCAGTGATGTTGGCACTGCTGTGGCTTCAAGTGCTTTGGGATCCCATTGAGCACCATGCACCAGCACCCCATTTATCCAAGCCCACTGCCTGGGAGCCAGTTCAGGGACCTTTTCCCAGCAAAGCACTGTGAGTGGCACTGAGAACACGGCTATTCCAGTCCCACCATCAGGCCATTCTCCCCAGGCCCTGACAGCCAAAGCAGCAGAGGCTAAAAGCACAATTAACAGAGAATCTACAGGAGAAAAAAAAAAAAATCAGTTCTATGTGAATGCCTCCTCTCCTGCCTGAGCTCTGCTGCAGGAGGCAAAGGCTGGCTCATTCTGCACAGTTTACTGGAACTACACATGGGGAGTAAATCACAGCTCTTAGCTGTGCCAGTTCAGTCTCGCTAAGAGTGGTCACATCAATGTCCAAGCCCTGCAGCCCACTGGGTCTGCCCAGACCAAATCTGTGCCTTTAACTACATGTGTGCTGGGGGAGCTCTGCCACTTCATCCAGTTTTTATTAAGTGCCAACAACTCTCCTGAGATGAAACTGGTGGTACAAGCAATGAATGATGTCTGCTGAGCGTAATCTCAGCCACGCTTGTGACTGTAACTGTTGCTACTAGTCAATGTAACACCCCGAACAGCTTCTCCTTTCAGCAGACATGGATGGAAGTGAGCTCTTCAAGCTCAGAGCATCTCAGGGTCCATTCATGAAATCGTGGTTTTACTCCATAAACCTCCTGCTAAGGAAAGGACTCTTGCACATAAATTAGACAAGTGGAGAACACAATAGAATACTACAAGCTAATGGGGCCAGGTCTGCCACTGGTGCTCCTTGGGGATGCCAGGGTGCCCCAGGGAACGCTGGCAAACCCAACCCCACTAGCTCATGCCAGGATGCAAACCCCACTGCCAGACACCAGGTCTCCACAGAGCACCCAGCTGACAGGCAGAGCCTGCACACACCACCAGAGCATGATTTTACTCCAGAAACTACTTTTTTTTTTTTTTTTTTACCTTCAAGCACCACAAGTGAGAAGCTGGAGGATACCACTCACCTCTGCCACTGTTAAAAAGTCCCACAGCCAAACTCGAGTGTTTTGAAAGCAGTTAAATAACTCCACCCATCTGACAAAGTCAGGTTTTGTTTGAGCAAAGCCCTAGAGAGCATCTGGGAAAGCTAAAAACTTTCAGCAGCAGGTAAAGCCAAGGACTACTAGGGACATGTAGCTCTAGGCTGCACTGGTCAGTGGTCGGTGTGGGTGGGAATATCAGTTATTTGCACAAACAGTCTGTATCCATGGCTACTGCTATGGAAATGAAAATCTGCACAACACAAGGATTTGGCTGCACCTCCCTGCCCTCAGCAATCTTCTGCTGAGATTAGGTCTGAAGGTTGTACCAGGGGCATGGAAGAACAGGCTGGAGGTGCAGAGAACACTGGGTGCAATTTGGGGGTCCCGTTTGGCTGGAGGAAGGGCTCAGCATGCAAGTCCAAGGACCAAATGGGAGCAGTACAGGACAGCCTGGCTCTGGAAACCAAAATGATGACCCTGAAAAGCAGCTTCTCTGGTGCAAGCCACCCTTTGGCATGACAGCATGGAAACCGAAGCAGAGGCTGCTTGTCCTGAGAGCAGAGACCTTGGCACAGCCAGAGCAGCCCCAGCTCACACCACCGCCACCACCACAGTTTGCTAAATCCCAGTGACATCACAGCAGGACACAGGGTTTGGCCTTCCTGCTCCCCTCTGCACCCATACAGCCCCAACATAGGGAGCAGGAGGGTCTGGCTCTCCTCTGCCAGGAATCAAACCATGACAGGGAATCCAGTAGAGCCTCATGCCCCTCACACACATCCAGGTGGGAGCATCCATGCAGTGCTGCCAATAGCCCCTTCCCATAGGAAGTGGCTCAAACACTGGCTAAGCAACAGGCAGGACTTGTTGGCTCTGACAAGCCAAGGTTTGTTTACAGCATAATGAAGGCACTGATTTAAAACTTGGCCTCTGAACTTCACCAAGCACAGGGAGGATGATGGGGACCCAGCAGTAGCTGCAAACACCAGCCACTTCAGTTTGGGTGGAGCGCTGCTAGGAGAGGCTTAAGCCAAAAGTAATATTTCCTCATTTTCTTTCTATAATCTAAAAGTGTTTTAGTTGTTAAATCATCTTCCTGACTTCAAAACAAACAGCTTTAAACATAAAGAGCTGGCAAGCCGCTTCCTAAAGATGAGATGTTAGCAAACTGGAGTCAGGCAGCCAAGAGCTGAGGAGGTGCTGGTGACAGGCCAGACCTGTTCTCCATCACCAAACCAGCATCCCTGTGTGCTCCCTGTCCAAACCCAGGATGGCACATACACACCCTCCATCCTTCCAGCAGCACCCCCCACACCTATCCTGGGAGCTCATTAGCAGTGTGCTAATTTGCTTGGCTTCAGAGGGAAAATAAAAATCTAGTGAGAGCAGAAGCAGTATCCCAGTGCCCAGCACCACATGTAACTCCTGACTCCCTCTGTGCAAAGAGGCTGTGCCAGAGAGATGGGAGCTGGCAGCATCAAGCTGGATACTTGGAATGATGGCAACACACATGGGTGACGCCAGGGTAGCCCACAAATGAGGCTGAGTGCTGATGGCAAGCTGGTGGCCCCATAGGTGACTTGCTAGGCAGCAACACCTTATACCTGTTCACTTCAGGCAGCTCTGTAACTGCTACAGGTAAGGAGGAAGAGGGGCACATGGTGCCCTGGAGGTGCTCCTGTATCAGGGCTTTGAGCACATTGCACTGGTCTGTGCCTCTCCTCCAGCTTAGTGCTGAGCTTTCGGCTTCCTTTTTACACTCTGCCCTTAAATTTAATTATTCCACACCTCATTAAAACGATAAAGGTTCAGGCTCTGTGATGTAGCTGAGACCCAACATCGTCTGGGTGTCCCGACAGTTGTGCTCCCGATTCAGAAAGTCTCAGATTAATCCTCCCCGTGCCCTGAGCCCCGGCACGTTGGCACAGCATCTGCGCTGGCCCGTAAATAGCCCAGCTGCGGTCGTGCAGAATGGCACGGCAGCTCCACGGCCACGGCAGCAGCCCCGGCACTGCTGCGCACCGACAAGGGGACAAGCAGACCTGGGGCAGCGGGGGGCTCACCCAGCTCTGGCTTTCATTTTGACAAATATTTATCCGTGTCTATCAGACCCAAAGCTCGGGAAGGCGGAGATCTGCACAGCACAGCCCCGAGGGCAGCCAGGAGGAGGGCAGATGGAGGGGAGAATGTGCTCTCATTTGGTTTGGGGAGTCAAACTGCTCCCCTTCAGCCTGGGGATGCAGCAGGACTAGGGCAGGAAAAGCCGTCTTCACGGCTGGGAGTTCAGGGAGAGATAGGGACACTTATGGGGCTCCTTCCCCACCTGGAGATGAGGGACCAACCTAGAGACAGGGGCATCTATGGGGCTCCTTCCCCACCTGGAGATGAGGCACCTATAGCTGCCTGAGAGCTTTCCCCAAGCCAAGCTACCTCTCCTCGGGGTGTGCAAAATTACAGAGGGGTGGAGGAATCACCCTTGTACCTGCCAGAAGCAGTTTGACCTGCTACAGCTGGACACACACCCAAAGGGAAGAGCTGGCTCCTCTCCCAGGGAGCCGTGGGCCCAGGCTGCACAGGAATTTGGACACTGCCCTTTTCAGGGAGCCTCCCTTCGGTGGCTGTGTGAAGGGAGAAGAGGAGCTGGGCTGCATGGGGAGAGCCAGGCAGGTCTGTACATGTCCCCCCAGAGATACAGAGGGGACAGGGAAGGCAGGGGCAGTCAGAGCCACGGGTTTGCTCAGAGGATGGGTCTCATCAGCCTCATGTGAACTCTGTGCCTGACACAGGTTTTGGGGACGGCCTGTGCCAGGAGCTCTGCTGGAGGACACTGAGAGACTGAGCACCCAAGAAGCAAACTGGAATCATGGCACACAGGTTTGGGAAAGGAATGATTGGGGTGTGCTGCCTCTGCTCACAGCAGACTGGGGGGCCTGGGGGCATCAAGGGTATAGGGCTCCAGTATTTTTCCACGTCTTCATGGCACATTGGCAAAGCTGGCTCTGACAGGCAGCCAAGAGAGCAGAGAGAGGGAGCATTTCAGAGATGTCACCATCACAGTCATCGGCTGTGGCAGGAGAAGGTGACCCCTGACAGCCCCGTGATGCTGCTGAGGGACCCCAGAGGAAAATGGGGGCATCAGCCCAGGCTACAGGCATTGATGCTTCTCTAGGGCTGTTCTCATAGAGACAGCACTGGGGGGAAATGGGGACAGTCCCCAAACTGAGTTTGAGGGAGCAGGCAGGGCATCGTAACAGGCTGCAGCCTCGGGGTGCTCAGAGATGCACCAGGCAGAGAGGGAGAGATGTACCCTTGGTGTGACTGGGGCAGAAGCTGTGAAAGTTCCTAAGGGATATGTGTGGGCTGCAGTAACAGAGGGAGCCCCAGGAGTCAGGGTGTAAAGGAGGAGGAGGTCAGTGCTGGCAGAGGGTGAGGGAAGGGCTGGGAGGCACTACACAGGGATGTCCCCCAGGGCTGGGTCTGAGCCTGGAGGTGGCAAGAGGGTCCCTCAGGAAGAGGAGGATGGGGCTGGGGTGGTGTTGGGCACAGGGAGGGACCCCAGGGACAGGGCACAGGGCTGGAGAGACACGAGCATCAGGGAGGGGTATCACTGAGAGTAGCAGAGAGAGGAAAGGGAGAGTGGAGGGGATGGCACAACACCGGGGGGACAGGGCCCAGAACAGGGGTCCCCGGGGTGTGCTCAGGCTGGGTGGCAGCAAAGAGGGGCAGCAGAGGAACCCTGTGAGGGAGCCCTGCAAGGCCAGGACAGAGGTGGGTGATGGGAACAGCAGGGAGCAAGCCTGAAGCAAGTATCCCGAGGGGACCCCAGGGCTGGCAGGGCTGATGGGGTGCCCAAGGGCACAGTGAGGGGAGCCCAGGGTGGTAATGCTGGAACAGTGGTGAGTTAAGGTGGAGGGAGGGGTCTTGTGAGAGCTTTTTGGGGAAGCTTTGGGTGTTCCAGAGAGCAGGCAATTCCAAGGAGGGATTTGAGCAAGGGAGTGATGGGGAGCAAGGAAGGGCAGCAGCAGTGCCTGGGGTGGGGAGGTGTTTGGGGAGGGGGAAAACACGAGGGTGCCCTGCACGGTGTATCCCAAGGGGCCACCTGTTCAGGGGGCGTGTAACCTGGGGGAGAGGTGACACGGGGGGGAGGGGGGGGCAGGAGGTGACACGGGGGGGGGCAGGAGGTGACACGGGGGGGGGGGCCCATGCAGGTGCACAGGTGGGCGGCACGGGTGGCAGGGACAGGGGGCCTGGAGGCCCCGGGAGGGCCCCGGCGGGGTCGGTACCTTTGAGGGAGGTCTCGACGAGGCGCAGGTAGAGCTGGCTGCGCTTGTTGCCGTGGCTCATGCGCTGCCCCAGGCCGTGCCGCTGCAGGACGCACTCCTCGAACCGCACCACGTTGGGGTGCTGCCGCCGCAGGCTCGTCAGGGCCCAGAACTCGGCCAGCGCCAGCTCCACGTTCTCGGGGGCGTCGCAGCGGATCCGCTTCACCGCCAGCCGCGCGCCGCTGCGGCCCGACACCGCCTCGTACACCACGCCGTAGGCGCCGCGGCCGATCTCGGCCAGCAGGCTGTACCGCGGGCCGCCACCGCCGCCACCACCGCCGATACCCGGCCCCGCCGCCGCCGCCGCCGCCATGGCCCCTCTCCGCGCCGCCCGCCGCCGCCGCGCCGCCCTTTCTGTCCCGCGGCGGCCGCCGTCCATGGCGGCCCCCCCC
>JAWWEE010000051.1:7285662-7300187 GCA_035221455.1 Xenops minutus | reverse complement strand
AGCTCACCGCGGCGGCCGGCCCCCCCCGCTGACCCGCCGCGGGGGTAGGCGCCGCGCCGGTGTAAACAGGCCGGTCATGGGGGCCGCCCCGGGTCCCCCCGCCCGGCCCGCCCTCACGGCCCTCCCTCACGGCCCTCACGGCCCCGGGCACGGCGGGGCTCACCTGGCGGCGGCGGCGGGCGGGGGGTCCGGGCCGTGCGGCGGTGGCGGCGGTAGCGGTGTGTGAACGGGCGGGGCGGCGGCGGCGGGATAAGAGCAGGGCCGAGCGCCCTGACGTAACCCCTTATGTAACACGGGGGGGGACCCGCCTCCTCCCACCGCCCCGGCGGGCACCGGGGAGGGCCGTGTGTGCCCCCACGGCAGGGGCCGGTGCCCCGGGACACGGTGACCCCCCCCTCGGCTGTAGCCGTGCGGGGCCGGGGGCTCGGGGCACCGGGGAGGGGGCGATGCCGTCAGGGAGGTGATGCCCCGGCACCCGGTAACCCCCCGGGGCCGGGGGAGTCCCCGGTGCGCCAGCGGCAGCCGGGCGGTGTTGGTCGTTCAGCACCGGGACGGACGGCCGCGGGGCTCGGGGGCAGCCCCGGCGGCGCTTGGTGGCGGTCCGGCCCCGCTCAATGGGGAATTCCACGTGGAATTTCCCCGAAAAGTCGCCACGGTCCCGGGAGGATCGCCCCGCTGCCCCGCGGGCCGGGACCCGGCGTTTCGGGGCAGCCCGGAATGGCATGGGGCCGCCCGACACGCACCGGCTGTCACCCATGGGTCACACCGGGACCCCGACGGGTTGGGGACAGACCCCGGAGCTGCAGGGTGTCCCCCCCCGGGATGGCCGTGTCCCCCCCGGGATGGCCGTGTCCCCCCCCGGGATGGCCGTACCCCCCACGGGATGGCCGTGCCCCCCCGGGACCGGGTCCTGGCTCCCCGCAGGGCTGGTTTGGCCGCGCTTCTCCTGCGAGCAGGTGGAGCGGGATGGCCGCGTCCCCACGCGGGGGTCCCTGTCCCACGCACCGCCCCCGAACTGCTCTTCACGAGGGGTTTCACGAGCACCCACCCACCCGGGACTGCCCGCGGGGATCTCCTCCTGGGGGCTGGCACCCCCTGGGCTTGGGGCTTTCCACGCCGCCGTCCAGCTGCCCGTGGATTTTGGAGGGAGGTGATGAGTGGGGAGAGAATGTTGAGCAAACCCCTTGACAGGTACTTTTCCAGCCGCCTCTCCCGTGTTTTTCCTGGCCCCCGCGCCGTGCCTTTGGCAGCGGGCACTGCGGCCGGTCAAGGAGATCGTCTGCAAAGGCTGTTCACGGAGGAGCTCTCAAAATTCCCTGATTTCTCGCCTCGCTGCCGAGCTATGTGCCGCTGCCATCACGCAGCCCCAGCAGCTCCGGGCTGCGTCACGCTGGTCCCCCCGAGGAGGGGACGGCGACCCCCGGAGCCACCGATGGCTCCAGCGCGTGGCCGCCCCGCGCTGCGGCTCCCGCAAGTGCTTTGACCACAATTTGCTTTTAAATGGAGCCACTTCACCTGCCCGAGGTGGGGCTCCGGTGCCGCTCGGAGCGGCGGGGACGGCGGCAGCGCCGTGACTCGCCGTGTTTGCGTGGGCGCCGCTTCTCGCACCGCCGCCGAGTGGCCCTTGTGCCTCCTGCCCACGCAGGGAGGTCACAGTGTGCCCGCTCCCTGCTCCGGGGCCCCCTTTGTCGGTGCAGTCGCCCGGGGTTCGCTCCGGCGCTGTCGCCGTCGGTGGGAGATTGCGCGGCTCCCGCCGGTGCTTCGGAGCAGGAGCCCATCCCGCATTTCTCCCCGTGTCCCGCAAAACGCGTCTGGCCACCTCGTGCAGGGCCAGGCGGGCGTGTGAACGTTTTAGGAGTTTCTGGAAAAGCCCTGTCCCACTGAATGGGATAAAGCTGAACGTGCTGGAGGATCCGCAGCGTATCCACTGCTTTCCTGCGGGTGCGCCCGCCGGCAGCGCCGGGTCGCGGTCCCGCTGCTCGGGGACAGCCCCGGCAGCTGGCGGAGCTTGTCCTAACCTGCAGGGACGATTTACACCATCTCGGGATGGTGAGCTCCCTGTCTGGTTTGGGGGAGAGTCCCTATGGGCATACTGGGGGCCCAGGGGCAGAGTGGCAGCGCCGTGTGACGTGAGCTGCCATTTAACTCCCACCTTCTTCCGCGGGTGCCTGGCACTCTCGGCCCCCTCCTCGCCGAACCCGCCTTTCACTCATGTAGTTACGAAAAGTTAACTTTTCTATTACCGCACATTCCTCTTACCCAGGTGCTTAATTACCATTGTCCCAGGGAAATGTCAGTGTGACTCAGAGACACTTTCCCATTAGGAAGAGACAGATGAATATCAATTAGAGTTGCTGGTGGGTGGGCTGGCTCTCAGCTTCTCTCCCAGGGGACCCTGTCACCCCCCACGCCTGCCTGGACCCTCTCACCCAGCTCAGTACACCTGTGGCACTTTGCTCTGGGGACAGAAGTAACTCGATCTCCCACCCGGAGCAAAGGGAAGAAGCCTTATTCGACAAGACTTTTCCCTCTGTGTCCGTGGGTTTGCTCCATCTCTATAAACACATCTCCTTCCAATGCAATTACCCTGCGTGGGGAGGTGGCTGCACCCCAAGCTGCTGGGTGCATATATACTTACATGCATATTTATATAAAAATAATGAGTTTGGTGCAGAAATGCTCCTCCCCTCCACGTTTGCAATGCCTGCAGGACAGCCAGTCCCCGCAGCAAGGATTAAACTGCCCGCTGGCTGCCCACAGCCCCTCGCCAAGGGTGTCAATGGTGGTTTGCAGCTGCATTTTGTCCTTCTCAACTTTGTTCTGTGCCTTCCCAGCCCAGCACACCCTGACACAGTGAGGGGGGGCCATGGCTGCCCTCTGCCAGTGTGCCCCACGGTGCCTGAGCTCCATCTCCCGTCACTGCAGCACTGAGGATGGGTTCCTCTGCTGGGCCGGGTAGGGGTACGGGATGCTTTGCCCTTAACCTCCACACCTTGGTCTTTCTGTGCAGGCACAGCTCCGGCCAAGATGAATTAAAATTCACCTCCAAACAAGAGCTGTGGAGTCTCAACTGCTTTTTGGGGAGCAAACAGGTGCTAGTGGAGGTGACCACCAGCCCTGGAGATGGAGAACCATGGGCACAGGCTGCCATGGCTGCTGGGTGCCCAGCAGAGGGTCCTGGCTATGCCAATTGCCCTATGTCCCTTGCCAGTGCTGGGAGGGCTGAGCAGGGGGCACCAGGTCCGGCAGCTGGTGTTCGAGCTGGGAGAACAGCAGGTTGCTGGGAAACATCCCTCTTGAGCTCTGATAAAAATAGCTCCATCTTCAAGGCAAGAGGATGGGCTATGCTGCTGGCGACACAGGGGATGTGTCTGCACCCACTGGGGTGTGGGGGCTGTGGCAGGCTGGCCTGGCTCTGCGGGGTCTGTGCCTTGGACCCTCATCCCACACCTCTGTTGTGACGTGGTGCAGTGGGACGGTGGTGCACGGGCTCAGGGGGTACCTGTCATTGCCCAGTGCTGCCTTCCCTCACCGCCAGATCAGGCTTGGGAATGTGTGAGGACAGGAATCAGGGCTGAGCAGGAAAAGTGGAGCTGTCTCTGTCCCCCCATCCCGCTCCCCCTGCCATTTCAGCTCTCATGAAGAGGGGGCTCAGGTGATGTGGGGTTGGGGCAAAGCTCAGTGGGTCTGAGCCCTGGCAGTGCAGAGAAGGGGGTTTTCCGTGCAAAGGTTTTTTCACCCAACAGCAGCCAGGGTATGTGGGTTGGGGGCATCCAGCTTTTCCCAGGGCTTAAAGACCCTCTCTCCCTTCTCGGCAGGTTTGGAAGGGCTCACTCCTCAACCTGGAAGTCAGTGCCTCCTCCCAGTCTGGGGAATGGGGTGGGAGGAGGTCAGGGCTTTACTCTCTCGTCCTTCTTGGGCAGGATCTGAACTTGGTGTCCAGCAGCCAAACTCCCGTGGCACACAGCTGTGGGAGATGAACCCCATCCCGGTGCCCTGCCACTTCCCTTGTTTGGGGCACAGGTTTCAGCCCCGAGGACCGAGGCTGGCCCCGACAGAGGCCCCCGAGGGATGCAGCCGCAGTGGTGGGACGTGCCCCCGGGTCCCAGGGGCAGCCAGGTGGCTGCGGGGAGGCCTCGGCAGTGCGGGCGAGCTTGCTCGGGAGGTGGTGGGGATGCTGCGGGGCTGATTATTCACAGCTTCCCTCGCCCCGATTGGCTCTGCTGCCGCGCACAGCCGGGCCCCGCCGCAGGAGGAGACTCCGTGGCCATAAAAGCAGGGTGGGAGCCAGCGGGCGGTGAGTCCGGTGGGCAACCCGGGCAGGACTGTGGGACTACCCACCAGCGTGGCCTTGTCACTGTCACCGATGACTGGCTCAGCCTGACGCCCGTGGAGGGACACCCATCACTCACGACCTGTCCTGACTTGGCGAAGTGGGTGCTCGGCGGGACGGGGAGCGGTGACAGGTAGGTCTGTTGGGGTTGTCGTCCTGCTCCTGTTGCATGGGCACAGCTGGGGGTTGGTCCTACTCCCCAAAAAGCGACTGTGTAAAAACACACCCTGAGCCGCAGCGCTGAGAGCAGCTCGTGGTTGGGCTTGTTGCGTTATTTTGAAGGGGCTCCCACCTGACTGCAGGTGCTTCTCTTGTCCCTCAAGTGGTTTTCATAGCTCATGAACCACTGTCCAGAGCTCTGCTAGGGTTCATTTCCAGGCTGATGCCATGTCTGCCACCCTGGCAGTGGAGTCACTCAGGGCTCAGAGGGCAAAGCGAGCAGGGGAGGAGGATGGAGAGTTTCTTTCTCCCCCCCTGCTTGGCTTAAGCAGCAGCAGTGGCCACAGAAGTGGGTTTTGAGTGATTCTGTTCTGAAAGTTACCAGCTTTTTTGAGAAGCCTTGTCCTGAAGGCATTTTGAGGTAAATTTTAACAGTGAGGAAAGGAACGGCTGGAAAACTGATTCTTCTTTTCCACCAATGTAATACATGCAGAGTCCTAACCTGTGTATTGGACCTGTGTGGGAGGAGGGATCTGGTCAGTCTGAGAGCTGTTCATGACTCTCATTAGGAATAATCACAGGTTAATCAAGACAAGGTCAATCTCTGCTACCAGGCACACAAAGTCCCAATTCCCCATCCCTCCTCAAGTCACCAGGTCTGTAGCTGGCCCCTGAGGGAGGGCATGGATGCAGCTTGGGGCTTTTCCAAACATAAGCAAAGCCTGGGCTCTGAAGACTCAAGTGGAAATGGGGCAGGGGAGGAGAGGATCCTGGCAGGGACTTGGCACAGGTAAAAGGTACAGAGAGTGGCTGCAGCCACTGAGTGGCTGAGACCCAATACTGGCATTTCCAGACCCTGCCACGATCCTGCCAAGGTGTTCCTGCAGAGGGGTGGCTCCAGAGCCTTGGACTCCTCTGGGTAATTCAGGATTGAACTCAAACTCTGCTTTTTTTCTTCCTCCCTTTGTGTTCTTTTTGCTTCTTTTCTCCCCGCTGCTTCTTTTCTCTTTTGTCCAAAGCCCTTTGTTTTCCTCCCCTTTTCCTGCTCCCATTTTGCCAGTCTCCCCTCTCCCAGACACAGGAGCAGGCAGAGCACTGCCAGGACATTTGTGGCACCACCTGGACACAGTATGTTTGCTGTGAGGTGTCTCAGGTTGTCCTTGGCCATGCTGTGCCCAGAGAGCTGCAGCTCCCCTGAGTGTCATGAAATCCTCTGTCTGCAGTAAGGTGACAGGGATGGGACGCACCATGTCCAGAATGCCAGGGGACTAAGCTGTGCAGTGCCAGTCTCTCTGGCAGCTTGTTCCCAGCACAAGGTGAACATTCCTGGTGCGATCCCTGCACGCTACTCTGGCGGCACCCACGGGGATACCGGCAACATAGGAGCATGGCAGGAGCAAGGGATGAGAAGCAGGTGGGAAAAAGGGGAAAAAACATTCCCAGTGGGGCTGCTGGGAAGCAGCCAGTAGTTATTTTTTGGGCTTCATTCCCCCCAGTGCTGCAGCTGGAACCTACCTGTGTGTCTGGCATGTCCTCGCTGCTCAGTGCAGTCTCAGTGGCTTCAAGGTGATAAGGGACCGTCCCTGTGTGTCAGTGGTGAGGGCTGGCTGAGGTCCCACCACGCTTATCCTGGTCCCTGCCGTGCTGCCAGGGCACTGGGGGGATGCACAGAGCAGTGGCAGTGCAGCCGAGGAATGCAGACAGCTCGACACACGATGGTGCAGATAATTCAAATTAAATTTTAATCTAGCATGAATTAATACTGTGGCATTAACATTTCTTCATCAGTACCAATTACAGTACATTAGCAGCTACTGCTGGAGAGCACAATAGTCTCTAATATGCGTCATTAATGTGTAACAGATCCCTCTGGGTCATGCCTTCCCACCCCTGATAAAAGCAGCCATGGAGGCAGGCAGGGGCTTGCAGCCAGTGCACCGCTTTGAGGCTGTGTCTTACTCCCAGGGCCATCGTGGTCCTGGTGGCACTGTGATCCTGGACCGGGCTTAGCACTGGCCCCTCCAGCCTCACCCAGGGTCTGGCTGAGCACTGCTCCTCTCTCAGCTGAGCACAGTGTGCTCAGCCCTCCCTGGCCTCTCCATGGAGGCCAGAGGCTCTGTCACAGCTCCTGGACAGCTGGAGGACAGTGATCATGGCTTGCAGGTAGGCTTGAACCTGAAATCCAGCTTTTTCTCCCCTCCGTCCTGATGCACCAGCCCAGCAGAGTTGGTGGGTGGGAGGGAGGAGAGGTGAGGCTGCACTGGTATGTGTTACAGCAGCTTGGGGTGAGTTCCTCCTGGGTGACAGCATCACCCCAATCCCTTTCCCACCACAGCTCCAATTGTGGTGGTTCTCTTCCCCAAGGCAAAGGGGAAGAGCTGGTGATAAATCCCTCCATGCCACACAGATGTGGCAATCACAATATCACAGAGAAACCCAATGCTAGAGAAAAATGGGACTTTTTTCTAATGGTATGGAAAGAGAGATGAAGATGATAGATGGGGTGGGGTGGGGTGGGATGGGATGGGATGGGATGGTGGCCCTGCTCCCCAGTGATCTTGGTGGTCCTAAAGGCCTGGCTGTGGTTGTGGGCTGTGCCAAGGACCAGGCTGCATCAAGGATAAGGGATTGCATCCTGTGGTGTCCTTGCCAGTTGCTTCTGTCCCTTTTCTCCTGGCCTGGGACTCAGGAGCAGTGCCTGAGGTGACTCCCACAAGATAGGCATGGACACAGCGCCCTGTCCATGTCCCCAGGAGCAGCTCACAGGTGGAGGTGGTGGGTGCCCAGTGCCCGTGGAGCAGTGATGAGTCCCCTGGAGCCAGTGTGGGGAGGGTGATGGGCTCTGTGCTATCTCCCCTTCCCCAGGCAGTGGCTGCAGGACGAGATGGCACGGTGGGCACTGGCACTGGTGCTCTGCCTGTCCCTGGCTGTGGTGGCATCTGCTGACTGTGTCACCCAGTGTTCTCTCTGCGCAGCCCAGACCCACGGCACCGAGAGCAGTGTCCGGCCCCTGGTGAGTGCCAGCCCTGCACAGATGTGAGCCGGGAGGTCCCAGCAGTGGGGTGTTGTTGGGTGCATGGTGGCAGATCTGGGTGCCACCTGGGGGGGTGGTCGTGGGCACCCCAGGGTGCTGGGGATGTGCAAGTTTTGGCTCCTCACTGAGCTATGCAGCATGATGGGCATGGGACCCCCGGGCTTGGGGTGGGGTGGAAGGAAGGCAGGGTGGGTAACCCTGAGTACCTGGGGCCACTGTGGCTGCTGTCTTGCAGATGTGTCTGTGGGAATGCCAGGGCTCTTTGCCACCAGGCCCTGAGTGGGAGACATGCAGGAAGGCACTGGCACTCCTGGCCCCGCTGGTGGCCCTGGCCGAAGGGACAGACCCATCCCCACAGGAGGCGGAGGAGGACGAGGCAGAGCCAGAGCAGGACCTGGGTCCTGGGGAGCAGCCACTGGCACCGGCCAAGCGCTACGGGGGCTTCATGAAGAAGATCTCCAAGGGGAAGCTGCTGTCCCTGCTCCGCGAGAACGCCCACAGCAAGGGCGGCCTCACCAAGAAGTTCAGGGGCTTTGGCCACAAGCCAGGGGAGCGGATGGCCCCTGAGGACTACCCGGGGCCGGCAGGTGATGGGGATGAGGAGCCCACGGGTGCCGGGCTCGAGGGGCAGCAGCTGGCACAGCTGCACAAGCGTTACGGCGGCTTCATGCGCCGCATCCGGCCCAAGCTCAAGTGGGACAATCAGAAGCGCTACGGGGGCTTCCTGCGGCGGCAGTTCAAGGTGATCACGCGGTCGGATGAGGACCCCAGCGCCTACTCAGGGGAGGTCTTGGACCTATAGAGCCAGGCGTGGGACGGCAGCGCCACGGTCCCCACGCTGCCAGCCCCGACAGCACCACTGCCCCCAGTCCTGTCCCCTGCCCAGCCCTGTGTGGGTGGTGTCATCCCTGTCTCATTCCCCCAGGGCACCATGGGTACCATCCCCAGTTGTCCCTCTCTGGTTCACTTACCCATCCTTTAGGGATCCCGTGCATGGAGGGGACAGTGCCACCCCTCCAGCTGCTGGCGGTGTGGCTGTGGTCCAGCCCCAGGGTTCCTGGGGGCAAATCGCTGGGAACATGTATCCTCCGTCCTCCCGTGGCTGCCAAAGCACAGCAGCAGGGTCTGGAAACCATCACATCACAGCTGACGTACAGGGCAGTGGCCTCTGAGCACAGGGAAGAATGAGCCAGAGCAGGATCAGGGAGGTGGCTCCCAGGGTGAGGTTGCTGGTGGCATCACAGCACTGTCACCAGGTGCTCAAGTGGTGCTGAGCCCAATCCTGAGTCCCCTCCCTGATCTGCTCACCATGTCCCACACATCCCAGCGTCCTCCTGGTGCCCCTGGGCTCCCCTTCCAAGACCAGCCCCAGAAGCAGGGTCAGCCCTGTACCCCGACACCCAACTCCCCCTGCAGTCAATAAAAGGCAGATGCCAATGAAGCCGAAGCCATGCCGGGTGCTGAGCGTCCTCCACGGAGCAGAGCAAACCCTGAGCATGAAGGGACCACGCACCCCAAACTGGGGGCTGGGCTGAGTGCCAGTGGTGCCACCTGTGAGACCTGCAGGCAGCACACAGTGGTACCCTTCCTGTGTCATGGGTGCCAAAGGGAATGTGGGACCCCACACACCCCTGGAGCCATGTCCTAGGGGTGACAGGGCCACCCTAGCTGGGCAAGAGCAGGGCAGGGATGCTCAGCCTGGTGCAGGAGCATGTGGGGTGCTTGCAGGGTACCTCCTGCAGCAGGACCCAGGGGAGGGTCCCTTGGGAATCACGGCCACTGCTCCAGCTGGGAAAAGGCAGTCATGCCAAGGCCAGTGGGCAAATTGTCCCTTCTCTGCTCATGTGTGACCCCACCAGCAGCAGCTCAGTGCTGAGGAAGCCCAGCCTGGGCAGCAATTCCCCTTTTGAACTTCTGTGTAACCTCACACTACAGTTCCTGGCTCCAGTGAGACACAGTGACACAGTGAGAGCCAGGCACAGCTGAGCCTCCAGCTCCAGGGTGGGAAAGGGGGGATGTCGCTGCAGAGCACTGGCATGCTCAGCTCACCCACAGCACGAGCTGCAGCCAGAACTCAGACTGCTTGCACTCCAATTTGAGCACCCTGGCTCCAGCTCAGCACCCAGGGAACAGAGGGCACCTAAAGATGCAGCAGGACCAGACCCCGATCAGTCCTTGCCTGTGTCCACTGCCCCCCTCTCATGCTGCCCAGGGGGACCAGCACCATAGCCCTCATCTCAGCCTCAACTTCCTGCCTTCCTCTTCCTCTTCTCTCCCTCTGTAGCACATTGCAGGACTGTGCAGGATAAACCTCCTCCCCCTGCAGGACACACAGATCCCCACCTCACCCTGCACTCCCCGTGCAGGTGACAAAGTGACCTCCCTGAGCACAAGGGACATGCTGGTGTGCGGGAGCAGCACAGGACTTTTCACTTTTATTATAAAAATATCTTGCAAGCAAAACCAAAAAAAAACCAAAAAACAAAAAAACAAAACAAAAAAGTCTGTACAAGCAGTCACATCGCTCCCAAAGCACCTCCAGGTACCCCCAGCCTCTGGGGGGATTCCCATGCATTTCCTCTGCTGCAGGAGCCAACACAGGGTGAGACCCTGCACGGTGGCTCAGAGAGGGGGCACATGGAAGACATTTGTCCCCACGAGTGGCCTGGGGGGAGCCTGCCTGGCCCCCAAGACAGAGCTGGGGAGCAGATCATGTAAGTCTTATAAATTCTGTAGGGGTTGGAGGGTCTTTACTGAGGCCTTGGTCTTAATCTCGCACATCTTATTCTAGTGTTAAGTACACAGCAGTACACCCACGTACAACACAAAACATTGGGGGTTTCAGCTCTAAAAATTAACAGTTACATGTCAAACAGTCAAAACATGTTACATGGTACCTGCGGGGAGCTCCCGAGGGGGAGCCAGGCTGGGGGGAGCCCACAGCCAGGCTGGGGGGACCCCCACATGCTTTGTACAAGCCTGGGGCAGCGCTGGTGGGTCCCAGTGCAGGGCAAGGCTGTGCAGAAGAAGATGATGAGGAGGAGGATACTTGGTGCTGGGGAGCCAGACCTAGAGCCCCCTGGACGGCAGGGTGGGGGCTCGGCTCAATGGCCTTCCAGCCTCTTGGCCTTGGGGCGAGACCGAGGTCCCGCAGAAGGGACACTTGGGAAGAGAGGCGGACACTTCGGTCCTTCCTTTAAAGCCAGAGTTTGGTGTCCAGGCGTGGCGGCAGAGCCCCAGAAGGCAGTGTGGGGGCCCTGCTGGTCCCGGGGAGCCGTGGGCCAGGCTGTGGCATCCCCATGAGAGCTGGTGTGGAGGCACTGTACCTGTCCCCTCAGCCCAGCTGGAGCTTCCTAAGGAGCTGCTGCTCCGCTGGCTGAACCCACTTCACGGGCAAACCCGGCACACTGAGGCTGAGCAACCCCCAAGGGGGGTCCCGAAGGGATGGAGCTGGCAGCCCTAGAACCAAGCTGCCCCCAAAATATCAGGTCTCTATGGATGGGAGACAACCCCCACAGTATCACGGGCTCCATTTCCATCCTAAAACACAGGTACCGCAGCGCATCTTCACATCATTCCCAGTGCTTCCAAGAGAACCCTCCCGGGGAGAAGCAGAGCCTGCTCCCCATGGGACAGGGGATCTCAGCAGCCACTGCTCACTTCCTAGGAATCTGGACGCTGGCATACTCGGAGCTGGCCTCCTCGGGGCGGGGGGCCGGCCGCTTGGGCGCCTTGCTGAGGTGCACCATGTCCAGGTCGGCATAGGTGAGGTTGTCGTCGCCATTGGGTGCCTGGCTGGTCTGGATGGAGGCGTACTCTGACTGCTGGCTCATCTCCACCATCCGGCGGATGGTCTTCCTCTCCTTATCGAAGTTCAGGTCTGCATAGGTCAGGTTGTTGGGGTCGGATTCCTGTGTGAGACACAAAGAGTTCCTCCTCTGGGAGGACAAGCGAGGATCCCCCCGTACCCACCACCCACAGCCTCATGCTGGAGTCAATCCTCCTGCAGCTCGTCCCAGGACACCTCAATCCCTGCTTGTACAGGGGAAACAATGCCAGCAGCCACCATCCTGCAGCCATGTTCTACCCCATGTTACAGCTTCAAATCATGAGCCACCCTGTCACCCTGTCCTGGTAGGGATGAGATTCAGAGCCACTTCCACAATCCCAGAGCCATCACTGAAACTGCTCCGTCACCTTGTCCCAGTCTGCCCAGTGATGCCCATGCAGGAGCTGGCAGAGCCTGGGTGGGATGGACAGATTGCTGCTGATCATGATTTAGCTCACAGCTGCGTCACCAAATGCAAAATAACTCCACAAATAGCCTGGCTGGTTATCGCACAGCTGGTTCTCTAGGCAGCACAAACCCAGACTTTACTGGGAGGAGGAGAAGAAGGGAGGGTGAAGGCAGAAAAGATGCTGGAAAGTGGCTACCCCATTTGTGGGGCAGCTTCTCTTCCATCTCCAGCCACAGTGTGGAGACACCAAGACATTTCACTGGGGAACCACACTGAGATGTCTCAGTGGAGAACCACCACCCTCCACTGGAGACATCGAGATATTTCAATGGAGAACCACCACCCTCCACTGGAAACACTGAGATGTGTCACTGGAGAACCACCACCCTCCACTGGAGACACTGAGATGTGTCACTGGAGAACCACCACCCTCCACTCCCACCTCCAGTGTCTCTTGGCCACTCTCCCTTCCCAGTCCCAGGGTGAATGGACCCACCTGGGTTGTGGCCTCACTGCTCTTCTCTGGTTCATGTAACCTGGGAGGGGGAACAAAACGAGTCAGACAGACTGAGCAACCTCTTGACTCTTCCCAGGTGTTGGAGCAACTGGGGAAGTCAGATGCAAACCAAGGACTTGGCAGCTGCACCCAACAGGATGGGTCCTGAGCATTTGTTCATGTGCTGGTCCAGTTGCTTCTCTGCTGGCCACAGACCAGATCACACATGCCTGCTCAGCCTCATCACAAGACAAAAGTCACCATGGGGACAGAACCCCAGTCCGGGAGATGAAGAGAGCCCATGCTCCTGCCTTCCCTTTCACAAATTCTAGGGGTTCAACTCTGTTCCAGTCCTGAGGGACTCTATTTGAGGGCTGGAGGTGTCCAGCCCACAGTGCCCACAAGTTACCCAGCGACTAAAGAAGAGCTGCACTCACCTGGCAGACGGCGAGCTTTTACCTGCCAGAAGAGAAGTAGTTGAGTAAAGAAATAATTCAGAAAACAACAGAACTCCCCTCCCACCTGCCCCAATTTCCCTGGGCATGGACCACATATGCAGAGACTGCTGCAAGGGCAAGGACACATCTTTTCCCAGAGGTAAGTGCCTACATTTCCCTGGAGTTTCACTCCATTTCCTGCAGGAGAGGGCAGGAGGTACAGGGCAGGGGTCAGACCAGGCAGAGCTTTCTCTGCTGCCTGCAAACAGCTGGGTCACCTCTATCCATCATCTCAATGGGCAGGAGCCACCAGGAATTGTCCAAGCACCAATGCAAGAGAGGAAAAAGGGACTTGGGAGTAGCTGCCTCCCTGCCATGCATTCAGCTCCCTTACCCTTGATCTGCTTCGTCCGGATGAGGTACAGAATTGCAGCCACCAGCAGGGCCAGCACCAAGCAGACCACGGCCACCACACTGTAGATGACCAAATTTTCTGAAAAAACAATGAGAAGGTCACCATGGCCCAAGAAGCTGGTACCCCCAGTCTCCTGCAGTCTCACAGCTTCAGTTGGCCCAGTGACACATGAAGCACTGAGAAGGACAGCTTGATGCCTGATACCATTACATCGTCCATCCCCTGGTACAGATATTTGGTCTTTCAACCAGATTTTGATGGGGCTTGGAACTTTCTCAGGGGGTCACACCATACAGCCACCCTGGCAGGCACCCCACCCAGCAGCTCTGACACACCGTTAACCATGGGGAACCTCTTGCTCAATCCCTCCTGGTCCGGACTGGCAATCCATAGGATAGCTGAGTGGTTGATGGGGGCCTGAGCATCGTGTACAACCAGGCAGGCGAACACAGACCCATTCTTCTCCTCCGTCGCTTGCACCTCCACCCAGCTCCTCATCTCAAACAAACCCTGGCGGGACCTCGATGGCTGAGAGTTGTTCTCCACCTTTATCTTCATCCCGTTCTCCAGCCAGGAAATGGACACATCTGCTGGGTAAAACCCCTTCACGTGGCAGGTGAAGTTCACGGTCTTGTTCACCTCAACGGGGCTCGTCTGGTCAGTGCTCACATCGACCTTGGGGGAAACTGGGAAGAGAGGCAGTGCCTGGTGTCTGATGTCCCTGGCTCTGCTGCTCGCAGGGTGCCCTGTCCCCACCCCATCACCTGCTGTCCCCACCCCAGGATCCCCAGCCCCTCAGGAGCAGGACACCCCACATGAGTCCGCCAGCCCTCACCTCGCAGGATTCTGCTGAGCTGGTACGTCCCCCGCAGTATGGTCGGTGATGCCGAGTGCTGCACCTCACAGATGAGCTGTGAGAGGACATCACCCTCCCCTAGGACCATCATCACGTTGCTGGACATGTTGTAGGATTGCCTCCGCCATTCAGTGACCTGTGGCGCCTGAGATGAGATGGGGTTCTGGCCCTTGAACCACTTCACACCAATGTTTTTGGGAAAGAACCCTCCAGCCGTGCAGCTGAAAGTCACTGATTGCCCCGGCCCCACTCTCTGCTTGGGCCCAGACACGAGCGGGGTGGAGGGTTTGGCTGTGGGGAGAAGCACAGGGCTGTCAGACCAGGCTCTGTCCCCCTGCCCATCCCCGGGTTTTCAAGGAGCAGGATCTCCTACAAGGGCATGGGGATGGCCCATGGGATCCTCTCCTGGGACCAGCCCCTGAGCCCCTGCCCCACCCCTGCTCATCCCAAGCAGAGCCCATTGGGCTGGGCTGGGCTGGTTCCCCCCAGGAGCTGCTCTGGGAGCAGCACTGTGCACTCACCATGCACAGACACCTCTGTGCCACTTCCATGTTGAA
>JAWWEE010000051.1:7260382-7285562 GCA_035221455.1 Xenops minutus | reverse complement strand
TCCCCCCAGGAGCTGCTCTGGGAGCAGCACTGTGCACTCACCATGCACAGACACCTCTGTGCCACTTCCATGTTGAACCACGTCAATCACACCACTCAATGATTTTTGGAACTTCACACAGTAATAGGTGCCACCATCTTCGGGCTGAACATCCTTGATATGAATGGTGAAGTCTGTGTTGGATCCACTCAATGCTCTTGTCACACGGGGATCAAAGCCTTTGTCATCATAGATGGTCTTGTTCTCATTGCCCCAGCCCTTCAGCCACTTCACAGGACCAAGTACAGAGGATCCAGACACGGTGCAGTTCAGGGTGAGCGTCTCCCCAGCTTTCACTGACACTTTGTCCTGGGGCTGGTTCAGCTTGACTTTCTGATCCGTCTGGGCACCTGCACCTGGGGAAAATCAGAACAAATCTCACTTGGCACTGCACATCCAGATGCCCCAATATTCTCCCAGCCCTGGGACAGGCTGAGCACCCTGCTTTCTAAGCAGGGACCACTGGTGACAGGGCTGTGCTCACACCAGGGAGCCCAGGGCACACACTTTGGTTATGGGCACAGCACTCTGCCTGCAGTGCTCAGCAGCGGAGCCAAACAGAGCTTTGCTCAGTGACTGCCTGCCATGCTCTGTATGGCTAAATCATGGAGCAAATCCCAGATGCCCACACCTCTGGGCTGCCTCCCACAGCCACCTGGCTTTGTCAGCCAGGAGAAACAATGGCACAAAACAAGGCACTCCAAACAGTGCCTGTCACTGATGTGACACAACATTTTATGCCCTGAATCTGTCCCATTTCTGCATGGAATCACAGTCCTGGTGATCTCAGTGGAGAGAGCACAGCCACCCCCATCACCAGTGCCAGCCAAGCAAGCAATATTCCTGTTCAGCATCGACCACAAGGAGCCATCACCTTCAGGGAGTCTCCACAACAATAATCCCTGATCCAGCTGCCTGCACTGCACCTCCCTGCATAGACAGCGACATCCCAAATGATCCCCACTACACATCCATGGGTTACCCAGGGGTTAACTTAATCAGTGCTTCCCATGCCAATATAGTTATTGCAACGAAATTCAGTAAGATTTCAAGACTGGTCACAACATTTTTAAGCCACAAGGGGAAAGAAGTGAGGAAACCACTCAGATCAACCTGCTGGTAACAGTGCTCACCACTGCAGCCCCAGAGCTGACAGTGGCACCCAGAACGGGGTCGTGGCCACACAGAGACTGCTGTCTTTGAGCAGGTAACACTGAGCAGCATCAGGAGCACATGGATCAGCAGCCCACATCTCTCACACCAGAATCATGGAATCCCAGAATCCTTTATGTTGGAAAAGCCCTCTAAGATTATCGAGTCCAACCATTAGCCCAGCACTACCAAGTCCACAACTAAACCATATCTCCAAGCGCCACATCTACATATCTTTTAAATCCCTCCAGGGATGGTGACCCCACCATTGCCCTGGGCAGCCTGTGCCAGGGCTTCACAACCCTTTTTATGAAGAAATTTCCCCCAGTAACCTAAACCTCCACTAGTACAACTTGAAGCCATTTCCTCTTGTCCTGTTCCTTGTTACTCAGGAGAAGAGAATGACCCCAACTTGGCTACAACCTCCTTTCAGGGAAACCCAGGGCAGTGACTCCTGCCAAAGCTGCCTTTGGGACACAATTTCTAGTTGGAAGCTCCCAAGAGGACCCACTGTAGGACAAGCTGCTTTGACCCCTCAGGCCACAGCTGGCTCCCACATTGACCAGGGCTGATTTTTGGCAGCTGTTAATCCCTCCTGACTCTCAGCAGTATGTGCCGTACTCACAGATGTTCCTGCTGTTCCACAATGTGTGGAATTACTTGATCTCAATGGCAAGAATTACCAGGACAGTTTCTCCAGACTCCCCCAACTAAGGGCTTTTTGCCCAGGGCATTAGTCTGCAGCAACCCCAATCTTCAGCTCTTGGTGTTTCCCTTCAAAGGTGCATCAGGGTTAACACGGCAGCAGCACTCAACACCAGAACAAGTTCTTCCCATAAGACAAACAAGGACAGTGCTGGTTTGTGTCACATTCAGATGTGTCATTCAGTCTGAGCTTTGGTCTTGCATCTGAGCAGAGGTGGTCTGGGGACCTGTGAGGTGACCCCAGGCTTCTCAAGTGACACCAAATCACAGGGAGCAGCCCTGGAGTGCGCCCCTTGTGCTGAGCACAGTGCTGACACAGGGCACACACAGCTAGATCCGCTGCTGTGGCATCTCCTGAACTTCTCCATCACCCACTGCCCCCAGACCTTTCACAAGAAGTGGTTGAGAAACGCACAGAGGAAGTTCGAAAGCACAGAAGCATCATCACATCACCCTGCTTTTGCAGAGCCCCTGCTCAAGGATGTGACACAGGCAGGGACTGGGCTGCCATGGGCACAGGGACTGGCACCCTCAGCCAACAACTGTACAGATCTGCCAGCCCCTCCACAGACTCAGGGGGGTCACAATGCTGAGTACTCACTTCACCAAATTGGGCAAACAAAGCTCATTAGCAGGTAGCATTGCAGTACAGCAAGGGCCATGTGCTACAGGAGCAGGGGGCCAGGGGCCAGGTCCCCTCCTCCCCACACAGGCTCTGTGCCCCATGATGAATGTTGCTCACTTCTCTGCTCTGCAGTCCTCTGTAAAAGCAACTTCTGAGGGGTGGTGACCCTCCCTGTCCCCTTGAGGGCCCCCTGCACCACAGGGAACTGCCTGTGCCACCCCACATAGCCCAACCCAAGCTAGCTGAGTGCCTCCTCTTCATCCTCCCTCTCTCCATCTGTTCATCTCCCCACAAGGCACATGGCTTGCCAAGGGGTGAGCTGGGGAAACAGCTACTTTGGGGTCCCATAGCCAACTCCAACACCAGAGCGTGGTGAGGGTGAGCACATCGCTCAGCCTCAAAGTTCATTTCTTTTTGGCAGTGATGGGTCTCAGAGAAACACCCAGAGAAGCACAGGGACACTGAGCTGAGCACAGCCAGGTGCCCTGCCTGGTGTGCAGCACCGGCTCCCCACTGCCTTGGCAAAAGGGTCCTGCCTTCCTGGGAGCGCAGGGATTTATCCCCGCAGGCAGCAGAGATGCCTCTCCCAGAGCCCAGATTTGCATCTGGCAATGTGGATGGTCTGTATGCGTTTCACGTCACCGAGCCCACATCCCCTCCTCGCCGGGCAGCGGCGTGCGAGCACCCTGTCTGCCTTCTGTGCCCAGGGATTAGCAGGCACAGAGCATGCTGTTGTCCAGGGACAGGCTGTGAGGTGCTTTCCTGCCTGCTGCTGCTCCCAGAGGAATCAGAACAAAGGGCACTGCCAGCAGTGCTGCCTGCCCGGAGGCTTCCCTGGCAGCTCCTGGTCACAGCAAAAAACACCGTGTGGCTCCAGGCAGCCTCTCAGGACTAAAATGGGGCTCTGGGGTATTTTCCCATGTGTTCTGTTCTGAGCCATCACGCTACTTCAGAGACTCTCACCCAGCTCTGCTCAGATCGTCCCGTTCAGGGTTTGCTGATCTATGACACATGAGCCCCAGCTATGATCCACCTCATCAAGACCCACTCACATGTCCCAGACAAGGAGCAGGAGTCCCAGTCTGACCCAGCTTCTCCACTTCCTGCCTGCACCCAACACCCTACACCAGAACCAACTTGATCTCCCGCCTGCTCAGAACCACCTCAACCCCCTGCAGCAGCACCCAGCAATGCCCCCGGCCCCCAGATGGGAAAACACAAAGGGGAAGTTGATAGAAAACCCCAGAATATGCAAGTTAAAAAATGCAAAGTTTCTACCAAAGCTTCTTTCCTCTTTCTCCTTGAATGCAGCTTCTCCTTGCACACAGCAGATGCCTCCCCTCCTCCTTCCCCTTCCAAGGTGCTTCTCCGAAGGCAGTGGGACCAGGAGTCCAGCCAGGCCCCCTCCCAGCAGCTCACAACATGCTTGTGCACTACGAGTGGGATGCTGGGGGTCTCCATGTCACAAACACATGGCACACCACAATTTCTCACTGTTTCAGGGCAAACCTGCTTCCCACCTGCCACCTGATGACACTATTTTCTTAGACTTGGACTTCAAACCACCTGGAATCACAGCACGATCCTCTTGCCCCTAAGATCATGGGGAATTTAGGTGCTCTGACCCTGTAATCTGCTCTATCCTACACTCCAGAATTAGCCAAGGGTTTTAGAGCCCTGAAAGGCATCACCTGACAGTTGCCATGTAGGTGGGAGCACCCTTGCAGTGCAGACCCAGAGCACAGGCAGGAGCACGATCTGGCAGAGCCTGCCTTCCTCCCGTTATTCAGTTTAATTTGGGAGCCAAATAATCCCAGCTCTCACTGCAGTGCAAGTTTTCCATGTCAGTGACACATTTTTTTCTATATTCCACCTTTTGAAGTATTCGATACTGAACAGATTGCGAGAGGCCGGGGTTTAATTCAGGAGAGGCTGCTTAGATGCTTCCTGATAAAAATAGATTTTTTTCCTCCAAAGGAGCTGGATAAGGAGCTCTGGGATGGCTGTGTGCTCCAGAAACAACGTGCAGCTGGTCACCGGCATCCGAAGCCCCACGGTCACTCAGTGAAGGAACAGGCTGATGGGCAAGAGAACCCCAAAATAATCCTGCTGGAATTTCACCTGCAGCAGTGCTGCCAGTGGCGGAAACTAACAGGTGCTGCCTATAAAAGGCCTGGAATCTGCTGTTTAGGGAAGCCAAGGAGAGCCCCAGGGATAGCTGTGGAGCCCTGAGCAGACCCTGGGGCGCTCTGGGAGGGTTGTAGTAAAGGCTGTGTTTTACATCCATGACATCAGAGGAAGCCTCGGCTCACACGCAGCCACCATTTCCAAGCTCCCCTCCTCCAGCATCAGCAGAAATTCATCCCAAGAGCAAGAGTCCCGAAACCAAACAGAATTCCCCTATGGAAGAGGCTCTGGGAAGCACAGCTGAAACCCTCTGCAGAGACACACTAGCACAGAAGGGCTCTGCAGGGCACACGTTTCACAACAGGACCTTGCTGTTTGGCTTCCCAGGATCTCAATGCCTTTGCCCTACAGGAAGGTCTCCTGCAGGACCTTTCCCTTTCCCCTTCGCTTCTGCAGAAGCTGTTGGAGCAGCCAGCAGCAGGAGCCTGGGCCAGCTCTGCTGGAGTTCAGCTTAGTTTGAGCCGTGGCCCAAGAAGGATTCACCATATGGGAAAAAAAAAAGACCTGCATGCTTGCACCTGAAATCAGGGGTGCAAACCACTTCACAACCCAGGGCTTTCTGCCCCAGGGTGGTCCTTTTCCCATGGCTGGCTTGAAAAAATGGGGTTCTTACTCCAAGACCACATTTAATTAAGCTCAGGAGCTTTGCTGGAGCCATTCTTTCATGCAGGAAATCGCAGCAGCTCACTGGGAAGCCGCGCTCACCGCCAAAGTCTTCTTGGCTCTCAGCAGCCGGAGTTTTCAGTTTGGGGCCAGCGCTTCTCAGTTGTGATCAGGCAACTCAAAGCAAGAAGTATTGTGCTGAAAGCATTTGCTTTCTGCTCAAGTTTGCATCCAACTCTTTGCTCAAGTAAAGCTTTGATGGTAAATATTTCCAACGGGCTTGGGAGAAGGTGGGTTTTCCCCATGGAGCCTGGGCTGGGCTGGGCTCTGACTGGGATGGGTGGGATTTGGACAGACCAGGCAAAAAGCTCAGCAGCAAGATGCTCCTGGAGGTGCCCCAAAGACCTTGTCCCTCCACTGGCAGAAAGGAGAGTGATACCATTGCAGTAATCACCCCAAACGAAAGATCCTAGAAAAAAAAAATCCTTGAAAGCAGCCACCGCCACAGGGCTTCGTTCCTAGTGGGGCCAGAGACTTCCCACTGTCTGCACGGGAAGGGAAACAGATGGGGAGAGGCACACCCTGGCTGTGTCCCCCAGCGTTTTTAAGGGACCAGGGGAGACCCAGAGAAGACCAGGGCATCCCTAGCCCGAGGTAGCCGAGGGCTGAGTGGTGCCTGTGGTTGGTGCAATCCCACGGCTTTGGTGCCCAGCAGTTGGGTAGAGAAAGAGCCCACAGGGGGCTAGCAAGAAAAACAAGTTTCTGGCAGAGGAGGCAGGCAGCCCTCGCCAAAGCCTCCCCATGCCTGCTCCACCACCATCTCCGAGAGGGAATTTGGGCTGCTTGCTGAGATTTGCCTCTCCCATAGCTGGCAGGGGGTGCCCTCAGATGGGTGGGAACAACATGCCTCTTCATGTCCCTGCCGAACTCCCTGCCTCGCTGGGAAGGGGAATGTGTGGCTGCCTTGAAGTTTGGCTCAAGAGGAGCCGCCCCGCGGGAGCCCCTCGGCCATCGCCGCGCTCTAGGTCATCCCAGGAAAGGTCAAACCATCCGTGCGCGTCATGCCGCGGACCGGAGGTGTGCGGGAGCGGGGAGAGGCGAGCACGGGGGAAAAGAGAGCGGCCAAGGCAGGGAGAGAAGGGGGGAACAGGACAGAGGAGCAGGGTGGGGAAAAAAAGGGGGGAAACAGGGCAAAGCAGAGGAGAGGAGCAGGGTGGGAAAGGGGGAACAGGACAGAGCAGGGCAGCAGGGTGGGAGAGAAAAGGGGCAACCAAGGCAAAGCAGAGCAGAGGAGAAGGGTGTGGAGAAAGGGGGAAAACAGGGCAAAGCAGG
This sequence comes from Xenops minutus, assembly GCA_035221455.1. Classification (NCBI taxonomy): domain Eukaryota; kingdom Metazoa; phylum Chordata; class Aves; order Passeriformes; family Furnariidae; genus Xenops; species Xenops minutus. The sequence continues at coordinate 7,278,919 of JAWWEE010000051.1, read as the reverse complement.
GAGAGAAGCTGTATGGGAGGGAAAGGGGAAAACCAGAGCAGAGGAGAGGGGAGTAGGGTGGGGGGAAAAAAGGGGAAAACAGGGCAAAGCAGGGGAAAGCAGCAGGGTGGGAAAGGGAGAAACAGGATAGAGCAGCAGAGCAGGGTGGAGGGGAAAAGGGGGAATAGGGCAAGGAGAGGAGCAGGGAGGCAGGCAGGCAGGAGCCATGGCTTACCGGGCAGGGCGAGCAGCAGCAGGCAGGGCAGTGCCCAGGCGGTGCGGCCGGGATCGCGGGGATGCAGCTCCATCGGTGCGGGGAGCGGAGCCCGCGGCTTCACAGCGCGGCCCCGCGCCCGGCTCGGCGGCTGCGTTTGATATGTAGGGAGGGGGGAAAAAAAAATTAAAAAAAAATTAGCTGAACTGCAGCTGGCGAAGGAAACCGGTCTTCTCAGCCCCAAAATGAGGAAGGAGGCCGGGCTCCCCGCTCGCCCCCCCGCGCCGCGGCGGGCGGGCAGCGCACACGCACGCTCCGACACGGACCCGCACACGGACCCGCACACGGACCCGCACACGGACCCGCACCCGCGGCCCCGGGCCGGGCTCGGGTCCGCCGCGGCGGGGCCCCGGGCGGCCGCCTGCCCCGGTGCCGCCGGAGCCGCCTCCCGTCCCCGCCGCCGTTGCCGTGGCACCGGGGAGGGACGGGGCTGGACCCGGCTTTCGAGACCCCCGCCTCCCTCCCCGGCTCTCGGCAGCCGAGGTTTAGCGCCGCTTACCCCGGTGGCGGGGGCGAAGCCAGCCCCGCCCGCACCGGGGCAGAGTTCTCTGATCACCCCGGTGTGCGGCTGCCTTAAGGTGGGCTGGGAGGGGACCCCCGGGACCGGCCGCCAGGAGCCCCGGGATGCCCGGTCCTCCTCCGCCCGGGGAGATGAAGGGCGGTTCAGTGGCCCCAGGGCTGTGAACAGGGAGACAGAGGTCCCCTCAAGTCACCACACACTGCCAGTGTGGCCACTGCTTCGGCGCGGCCACAACACACAGCCCAGCGTTCCTGTGCTGGGGTTGGGGCGCAGGGGCACACCCTTGGGGGTCCCGAACACCCCAGGGACCACCTTGGGCTGAGCCAGCACAGCCTGTGGCAGAGACACAAGCAGCACACAGCCTTGGGGGTCCCAAGTGCCCAGGGACCACCCAAGGGACCACAGGGGCTGAGCCCGTGCAGATGGTGTTTTGCAGGTGCCACAGGGACAGGTCAGCTTGACCTGCGAGGGTCAGAGCAGGGAGGGGACACTGATGCAGCAGAGACAGTTGGATGGTGAAAGGAGGGAGAGGAAATTCCTGCACAGCACGCTGGGAGCATGGGGACATCCCTGTGATGCCCCCTCAGCAGGAACCCAAGGCAGGGGGAAGCGAGAGCCTGAGGACAAGGCAGCTGCAATGGTAGACAGGGCTGAGGAGGAGGAGAGTATTTTGGTGTCAGCATCCACAGGATACGTGTCCCTGCACTGCCCTGCTTCTCCCTGACAAGAAGTCCTTCCCAGGAGAGGCACAAGGACACGTTCTCCACTGCCTGCACCTGTCACAGCTTCTCCCACTGCCTGTGGGCACTTCAGCAAGACCAGGACAGGTATCTGCGAGGCAGGTGCAATGCTGACAGCTCCCAGCACCACCCCGCTGTCCCCTCTGCCCTCCCAGGGGTGAGGTAGACACTGTGCAGAGCAGAAGCCCCCAGCCCACCCAGCATCACCCGCAGCATCCCCAGCAGCACGGATCACACCGACTGCTCCCCCACTCCGGGCTGAGCCCCCGAGGGCAGCCCCGGGTGCTGGGGGATCGGCTGCCGGCTGCCCCTCCCTCCCTCTCTCCCTCCCCAGGCAGCCGGCAGGGCTGTCGGCTTTATTTAGAGCCTCACACAAACACACAGCTGAGATATCTGAAGTGACTTGGCACCACCAATCTGCGTACGGAGTCCGCCCGCGCATCCACGGCCCTGCCAGCCTCCCCCTCGGCCCCAGCTACACCCACGGGGCACATCCAGGCTTAATTTAGCAGTGCTGGGAGCCAGGACCAGCTCCCCAGGCATCTGCACTCACATGCCTCTGGGACCCCCCTGGCAGCTGGAAGCTGCACTCAAGGGCTGCAGCCAGTGCCACTCCCACTGGAAAATCATTAGTGGCCAGCTCCGCTCCTGAGAAGCCCAGTGCAACCATCATTTCCCTTCACACAGCTGGTCACAGTGGGAGCAAGGATCAGGGATCCAGGGGAGCCCTTGGGTTTGGCCTTTTGCTCACAGAGATAATTGCCTTGCACAGGGATGGGACATGGGAATACATCACCACAGTCCACAGGTTTCTCATGAGAACAGCAGGAAACTCTGTTGGGGAGGTTTAGGCAGAATATTAGAAAAAGGTTCTTCATCCAGAAGGTGGTCAGGGATTGGAACAGGCTCCCTGTGGAAATGGTCACAGCGCCAAGCCTGACAGAGCCCAAGGAGCATTTGGGCAATGATCTCAGGCATATAATGGGATTGTTGGGGCTGTCCTGTGCAGGGCCAGGAGTTGGACTCGATCCTCATGGGTCCCTTCCAACTCAGGATATTCCATGGGATTAGCAGCAGTTTGTGGAAACCTTGCAGCTATCCCAGGCTGGGCAGTGCATCCCACCCAGCCTGAGTCCAAAAGCAGAGACTGTCAGGGCAAGCAGGAGCCCAGCAGGAGGGAAAGTGCTGGGGACACACTGCAGCCGTTCACAGCCACCCTTCCTGGTTATTTTTACATGGAAGCACAGTTCCTGGGGCCTGGCTGGCTTCAGCCTGTCTGGGCTGTTCTCCTGCTTGGCATTGAAGGTTCAGACAACCTGTTTTGAGGCGATTACAGAGCAGAACCAGCCTGCACACAGGCAACAGCCACCGCAGAGCACTTGGGAAGGGAAGTTAGAGCTTAAAAAAGCTCTGCAAGAGAAGGTACCACACAGAGCAGATGGTGTGGCTCGAGCTTCCCGGGAAGAGCTGCTATTGCTCCCCATTAGGAAGCATATGGGCAGGCTCAGCTGCCTCCTCTCCTGCCCACGGCCCTTCCACTCGGCATTGCAAAGGGCCTGCTCCAGTACAGGGGGTTTTGAAGGATGCACCCCAGTAGGGCAGCACCTGCCCTTGTGACAGTCAGGGAAACTAAGGGAGAGGAACACTCAGCCCCTTGTGTGCCTGACATGGAGGGAAAATGCAGAATTTTGGGAGTGCAGCACTGCCATCATCATCATCATCCTTCTGCACTGAACACCCACGGCGAGCAGGAGGCTGTGGCGCTGCTTGGCAGGGCAGGCAGCACTGCCAGGCTCTCCGTGCTGCCAGTGGGCACATGGGCTGTGCTCGCTTTGCAGCATCTTCACGCTTCAGCTCAAAACCACTGCTCCCACAGCGGGGATTCCAGAGATCCCAGAGGATTCCGGAGTCCAGCTCTCCCTGGTCCTGCAAGCCAGGCAGCATCCAGCATGGGAATGGGGCAGCGTTCCAGGGGAGCTTTTCAAGAATAAGTTGATTTTCACAGCTTTGAGGCAGAGCGAGGAACTCGCGTCACGCTGCCAGCACCTGTTTGGGGAAGGCACGTGCTCTGTGTGGTGGGTCTGGGTTTGGGTGCTGGGGGGGTGGCTGAGCAGGCAGGGCTCTGTTCCCCTTCATGCTCCCACCTGGGACTAGGGGCTCAGTGTGATTTTTCATTCCCCCATTTCCAGCTGGGCAGCTCTGAATGGGCAGCAGAATCTGCCCCTTCCCCAGAGGGGGTGAGGCTCTTTCCCTACACAGCAACCCTCAGCCAGGGCAGCAGAACCCCATGTCTTGTGAGAGCCTGTCAACATCCAGCAGGGACAATTAGAGCCTTGCCAGGGTGATCCCAGTGGAAAGTCTTGCAGCACTGGTTTTGCCCAGACTGTTCTTTCATCCCTTAACCAGCTGCCTGTCTGATCCTCTCCCGGTCCCAATGGCCCCTGGGGACAGTGGTGGCTCACTCAGCTGGAGGGGATTCACAGGAGATGGAGGTGGGAAAGGTTCTATTTCCTTCCCTGCAGAGCCAAACCTGGGCCTGTTAATAAGCCACATTTCACTAACGATGGAGGTGACCGCAGGTCTTTCTCTACCTGGGAATTTCTCTCTCAGGCTCCCACTCCTTCATGGGATGGCACAGTGGGAAGGGTGCCAGTAGCCTGACTGGCTGGCCGCATCACAACAGGGCACAGCAGCTGTTCCAGAGGGTTCAGTTCAGACTCAAAACCCACACTATCTTAGGGTTAAACAGAAAAAATACCAATACTTTGGACTTCCTGGAAAACACCCTAAACTCAGCATCCAGCAGTGCTGTTTTGGGGCTGTGGGCAGAGAGCCATGGCCAAGCACCAGTGAGCAGCCAGCAACGATGGGAGCCCTCCACAATAATGACTCAATGATCTTAGAGGTATTTTCCAACCTCAGTGATTCCATGATAAACACAAATAATGCAGTGCACGCCCCCGCTGAGGCTCATGGGGCTGCAGGGACTCACTGCCCCAGGCAAGCTCAGAGCCACCCAGTTGTATCCTGGCCCACTCCCAGCCCAGCCCCAGCACCCGAGAGGTGCTGCTTTCACAGCTCACCACAACAAAACACCATGTGGGACCACATCAAAGCACCAAGCCCACGCGAGGTCTGCTCCAATGCCCGCAAGCCAGCACAGCCTCTCCAGCACATGCATAGGGCTGGGCACGTTCACCCCATCCATCCTCCAGCTCCAAATCCAAATTTCAAGACCTCTTGCAGCTTAAGAACTAAGTGGACGCATCCTACAGCTCCCCTGCTTCTCCTCAGGCTTCAGTCAGAACCCACAGAGGGCTTTTAGCTGGGAGAAAAACACACAAATGTCTCCTGAAGTGGGGAGCACCAATTACACTGCTGATATTTAGGGCTTCCAGCACAACAAATGGAGCTTCAGCTTCATTAGGTACCATGCCAATTTAATCCAAGACATCCAGTACAGCAGGAGCTTAAATTAGTTTATCTGATGTTAACTTATAACAAGCAATATGCTAACATGGGGATAAAAATAAGTGGCCTCTAGGCTGTTTGCTTGAACCATGACCCACGCAAGGAGCACTCACAGCCTTCCAAGCACTGATCTAACAAGCAAGGGGGATGTATCCTACCTGTCTCCTCATCCTCCTGCCAATCCTACAGCTGAGGAAGAGAAGCCCCAATCACCCTCTTATATGGGAGAGGCCCTGGGGAGGGTGATGAATTGCAGGGACTTTATTAATGCTATAATTGCCAGGACAAAGGTGGGGGTGGGCTTTGGGGGTTGTTGTGTAAGCAGCCTGTGCATTGGTTTTGATCCTCACCTTTTTAGGGGGGGAGCGGCTCATGGAAACTGCCTTTTATTATTTTGGTCAAGATTTTATTGAATGATTTAGGAGTTACAGCTGAGTTGTTTCAGCTCTCTCAGGTCCTTGTCAGAGATGTCAGGCCTGTTGGGGCAGATGGTGTGGGGGGTGAGTGGGGAGGAGGTGAGGTGCTCACTGGCATGGAGGATTTCCCAAGGAGGGTCTCTCTGTGCACCCTGCCCAGACCCACTGCCCATTTCTGCCTCCTCTTCAGGGAGCAGCGCTCCAAATCACAGCCCACTTAATTTAAGTGTCCCTCTGCCACTGAATTAATCCTCAGCACTGCTGGCATCAGCTGGTTCCCTCAAAGCCCCTGAAATGACTTTCAGAGAGGATGAGGGAGGGATGTGGCACTGCCTGCCCACACTAGCCATTGCTGGGGTGGAGTGATGCTCCAAGTGCCCTCATGGTATTCACACACTGTCACCTTGGGCTTTGGCAGTGGCAGCAGAGCCCAGACAGTGTTATACCACCCACTGGCATCAGAACAGCCACCATCAGAACATTCACCACTGTCAGACCATCCACCATCAGAATGTCCACCACTGTCAGACCATCCACCACTGTCTGCCAAACAAGCAGGGGAGCCCACAGGCTACAGTGGAGACTGTATTCACAGTGTAGCTTACCCATCCCAGGGCCATGCTGTGCTCCCAGGCTGCTCCTGCCCCACAGCACTGCCCTGCAGGATGCTGCAAACTGGGTGACTTGGCCAGGCTTCCTTAATGCAGCCCAGCACGCTCTGGGGGAATTCCTCATGGCTGTGTCAGAGCAGGAAAGGTGGTTTATATCCTGTGCCTGGCCTGGAAGTGGCCCTGGCTGACCTGTGATGAGGGGTTTTAGGGTGAAACTGCTGACAGACTGGGAAAACCCATCTGCGGGGTCAGCTAGGAAGGACAGAGCTGGCAGTGCTGGTGCCTGTGTCCAGTGAGGTGCCCTGAGCACTGGGAGGGCTGTGCCGACCTTTGCTCACGGAGAGGATCCTGCCCCTTGCTCACTGTGGGTCTGCAACACGTGCACAGCCCTGGGACTGTGCAGCCCAGGAAGTGGTGGAGCCACTATCTCTGAAAGGATTCAAAAAACATGTAGATGTGGAACCTGTGGACATGGTTCAGTGGTGCGCTTGGCAGTGCTGAGGGAATGGTTGGACTCAAGGAACTTAGAGGGTTTTTTCAGCCTTAATTGATGATAGGGATGAGGGCACAAGACAGTCACCAAACAGGGCAGCTCATCAGGGATTCAGGGTGGCCCCAGCCCTGCACCCCTTGTGCCAGTGGTTGCAAAATTCAGGGGTTGTGGGGGACATCTGTGCTGTCTGGAGGGCACAGCTGAGCTCACCTCAGCTCTGGTGGGCTCCAGTGCCATGGTGGCAGCCTTGGGACCCTTCCCCAGCCTTGGGAGCAGTGGTGCTGTGGAGGATAAAGAGACAGGGAGGGGAAGGCAGGCAGGGGCAGAGTGCTCCAGCCATGCAGGGACATTTCAGAGCCAGGTGTTAATCATTGACGGGTTTCTGGGAGCTGTTTGAGCCAAAGCCTCCTTTCCTGCTCTGGAGGAGGAAGCTCTGCACCGCGCTGGCCCATAGGAATGTAGTGGCATGGCAGTATCCACATGCCCCGGCACACAGGCAGCCCCATGGGGCGATGCTGGTGAAGACCTTGGTCTCCCCTTGGCAGTACCACAAGGGCTGTGGTGGACCAAGAAGCCTGTCCTAGAGAGGTGTGATATCGTCTCAGTTTTCTGGTTTTTTTATCTTTTTTTTTTTTTCTGCATCCTCTCCAAGTTCTTTGTTGATTGCAAATCGTTATCATGAAAGCCCATCCGAGGCTGCAGCAGCAGATAATGCTGCACTGCCGGGCTGGTGGCTGGAGCTCATCGAGGCTGCGCTGCCTGAGAGTCCTGCGGCAGCTGCGGATGGAAATAAAACTGCTAACGTGGGGGATTGATCATGTTCAGCCACCTCAGCCCATCATTTCCTGCTCGGCAGAGCCCTGGCTGTGAGACGTTGAAGTCCAGGCTCAGTGGGGGAATCTGTGCTGTGGGATCCTGGCACATGGACACTCACACTGACAGAGCTGGGGAGATGCCCCATGGAGAGCTGAGACATGGTGTATGGGGTGCAGGACACCTGGTACAGCCTCACATCACCCTTTTCTGTTACCACCGAGGGTAATGGTGTGTCTGGCAGCAGGGACTTCACTGGGTTCATTTGTGAAAGTTCTGCATCTGATGCCTCATGGTGGGAATGGCAATTACACTGGGATGCAGGAGGGATGCACCCCCTGAAACAGCCAGACCCAGCCCTGGAGGGGGGTGCTGACCAGCCATCCCCAGCCCTGCCACCAGGCTATCCCTGGGGTGGGCCATCCCCATATTGTCCCTACAGCAGCATCAAGGCTCAGGGGCCTCGTGCCAGAGCTCTTGGCTCTTTATTTTGGCCCTATCGAGACCAGGCACATCCATACTCCCTGATCCAGTGCTCCCAGCTCCATGGGGCCAGGGCAATTCTGATCCTGCTGCTGGGATCTTGGTGGAGAAAAATGCTTCTCCAATGGGTTTGTGTTGGTTTGTCTCTTTTTTTTTCTTTTTCCCTTAGTTGAAAGGCAACAAAAAGCTGGAGAATTGCTCCCGGTGACTGCTTTGCTCCGAGGGTCTGGCCCTGATAAGGAGCTGCAAATCCGAGCTGCCAAGTGCTGCCATCCCGCCAGAGCCTTGGAGGGGGGATCAGGGATTTAGAGGGTCTGTGCGATGTCTAACAGGTTTAGAAAATATTGCCTCGGATTATCCCCTCACGGTGGTGACCAGAGACCTCTGAGCCGCGGCAGATGCCGGCACCAGCTGATGTCTGCTGAAGGGGGGGATCTTACATGTGGGGAACCTGTTCTGCGTGTGCGTGCGTTTGCATTCCTGTGCGTGTTCACACGCGTGGATGTGGAGCAGCGACGGCTCTGGGACAGGCTGTAGGTGCGAGTGGGGCTGGTGGCCGGGTGACACCACGGGGGCTGAGGCGTGCCCGGCTCCCCCCAAGGCTGCCAGCCCCGTGCTGGAACTGGGGTGTCAGGAGGGAACCCGCGGAGAGAGATGCTCCAGCCTCCGCCGCGATGCAGCGCTGCAGCTCTGACCGCCAGCGTTAATGATATCCAGCCAATTAGCCCAGCCTAGCCCCGAGGATTAGCGGATGGAATCATCATCCCAAAGCGTAAGCAGTTAACGCTGCTAATTAGTCATCGCGTGAATCCCAAACCAGCCACTAACCGCGGCGGGCTCGGTAGCCGTGGGCAGGCGGTGATGCCCACCCGGCCGGGCTCCGGGAGACGGGAGCTGTTTACGGGGAATTTGCCCGGCTCGGGGATCCGTTATTTTTACACGTTGCCATAGCTACTGATACCATTATAAAATTAAGCTTGAACCATGCGGAAGAAATGGATCCGTCAGAAGGAATTATTTTCGGGAGCGCGCTGCGGGTCCGGGCGCTGCCCACCCCAGCGAGGGGTGATGGGGGTGTCCTCTGGAGGCAGCCCGATCCTGCCCACGGACACGTCGTGGGGCTGAGGCTCCGGGCAGGCTGCGGAGCTCCGGGAGCGCCTGGAGCCACCGGCGCCAGCACAGCCCCTCCGGGCTGGCAGCAGCGCTGGGCACGTCCTGGGCGAACAAAAGCTCGCTGAGAGGGAGCTTTCAGCCCTCGCCGGGTTCCCTCCCGCAGCGCCTGCTTTCCCCCTTCTCCTGCTTCTCTCAATATTTTCCCCTTTCCCTGCACTTCTCCACGGAGGGACACTTGTGCCGGGCTCGGGCGCTGCCAGCGCTGGGGCCAGGGCCAAGCACAGCCACTCTTTGAGGTCGCTCAGTGCTGGGAGCAATGGGGATCTCCAGTGACCCGCACAACGTCCTGCCCTCGGGACGAGGAGTTCCCTAAAGGTTTTCTCTACCCTGAGCACTTCTCCCTGAAAAAAACCAATCTGAAGCATCCCCAGGAGTGTGCACAGCTCACTCTGGGTGCAACGTACTTGTGGGTGTTGGGGGATCAGGACCACTCCAGTGTGCCACCAACAACTGATCCAGCATGAAGAGCCCTGGGCACCCCAGTGCTGGCAGGACCCCACTCCTGCCCACCCTGAGACCCTCATTCGGGCACTGGTAGGACCCAGCACTGCAGCTGGATCTGCCCTCTCTGTGCTGGCTCAGGAGGGCGATTGTCCCTGACCAATGTCCCGTTCAACACCGAAAGCACAAAGTGAGTCTTTCTTAAGCACTGGATGTTCCTGTTTGTCCCACGGCCCTGGAAACCCCTCTTTAATCACTGCCAGAGTCTTGGCCTCATGGTGTCCCACAGTGAAGAACTGCACTGGCCAAAGGAGTGTTGGGTACAAAGGATGTGACACTTATTTTCACTGCCTGGCCCCTCTGCCTGCAATAGAAGACATGAGGAATGGTCAGAGGGCAGCCCCTCATCCACCCCACACCCCTTCAGCTCCATGGATTAAATAAAAATGATGGCAGGTTGTGCAGAGATGTCCCCACTAGCTATAACTACAATAGCACATCCTTCTGCTAGACACCAGAGAATCCTCAGGGACAAGCAGCATCTTCCAAACACCTACACCTCTTCTCAACTTAGAGATGACAGTCTGGGGTCCCAGGGTCCTAGGCAATGCCCAGAAGTCCACCTCCTCCCTGAACACCCCAGGGTCCCAGTGCTGTAGGGTGGCTGTCCCATAGCCCAGCTGTCACTGGGACTGTGCCTGAGGGGCTGGTGAGAGCCCCCACTCCATTGCGATCCCTGGAGGGGATGAGGCTGGCAGTGAGGCTGTGGCACAGAAACAGTTCCTATGACAACCCCAAATCCCAGACCTATTTATCCCCTTTGGTGAAAATCCACAACTGTGAAACCAGGGGAAAAGATTCAATAGTAAGACGTGAAAGAAACTGGGACCAGTGTAAAGCATGACACCATTTTCCTTCGGCTTCATTCCTTTCCAAGGAAAAGCCTGAGAAACAGGGACTTGAAAAGGGGTAAGCTAACAGGCTTGGAACTGGAGGGAAAAGGTTCTGACCGTGCAGCATTCCAGGGTTTCTCCTTCCTGTTCCCTCTCCTGGCAGGAGTCCAGTCCAGGGAAGACAGTGGGCACAAACAAAACCCATGGGACATTTTCTGGGCACAATCAAAGTGTCTCCAAGACCCTCTCCCTCCCTCCAATCCCCTCAAAGCACCCAGCTACTCCTCCAGCACCTCCTGCTGCTCCCTCTGGTGTCTTGGCAAAGTATCCTCATGGCACTGCCTGGTCCCTTTGGTATTGTGGGGTACCCATGGCATCAAGGAGTGCTTGTGGCATCATGGGAGCCCTGTGGGATCCCTGTGGCATCAGATACTCTTGGACCTGTGGCTATTTGGGTGATGCTGATGTGCAAAGGGACCAGCCTGTCTCTCGCTGGGGATGGGCCTGTGGCCACTACAATGTCATGGTGGAAAGGAGAGGAATGAAGTCCAGGATGGGGACAGGGATGTGGACAGAGCAGGGGCACAAGGGTGTCTTGGAAAGGGACAACCACAAACCAGGCCCTTCGCTGGAGCCACTGCCCTGTCAGCCACTGGAGGGGACCAGCTGGAACGACACCGCCTTCAGGAGACACGATGTCCCTTTGGCACCTATCCCTGTGATAGACACTGCCATTGTGGAGGACCTCTGCTTCTCATTGTGGAGCCAGACCGTCCCGGGGCAGGGCATGAGGCATTTATCCATGTCTCTCCCTTTTTCTTCTTGCCCAGCCCTGGCTCCAGCACAGCTCAGCATTATCCCAACTCCCACGAGTGTAGCCAGCCTCCTCCTGTCCCCCAGGACACCAGGGAGGTGCCTGCAGCCCGCTGTTTCAGCCAGCTCATGCAGTAGCTGAGACCACACTCTTCCTCGGGGTTAATTAAATCATTGCTCCCCTCTCCTTGCTGCCAGGGCCAGTCCCCTCCATCAGCCATGCTCTCCAGACTAATTGCTCTCTGTTTTCTGTCTGAGGCTCATGCTCCCCCTTGGCTCCGGCACAACCCACACCTCCCACGCTGGCTCCCCAGCACACCATGGCACGGCATGGCACACACCACCACCTTGGCAGGCTTTGCCAGCCCTCTGGCCTTGGCACTCCCGGGACACAATTCCCACCTCCCAGACCAGATGCCGGAGCAGCTCCTGAGCATCCCCTGGCCACCCAGACGCCCACCATGGCACAGCCCAGCTCAACTGCCCCAGCCCTTCTTCTTGGCTTTGCCATCCCATGAGGTCCTGGCACTGGGCTCACAAACCACACAGAGGAAAAGCTCAGCTAACCTGGCATGGCACCACCCCAGGGTGTTCATGAACAGGGTCTGACAGCAGGACACAGCCCAAAACCCCATTGGAGCCAGTGTGTCCTCTCCCCGTTGGGGCACCAAGCCTTTCCCACCACCCATCCAGGCACCACCTGTGCTCTGCACTGAAGCCTTCGCTGCCTTCACTCACCTTGGCTGCATCAGGAGAAGCCTGGTGAGTGCCAGCCCAACCTCAGCCTTGCCTTGTGCCCTCCTCAGCCATGGCAGCTCCCGACCTCCCACACACACCCGCCTGCCTCGCTCGAGCACCCAGCAGGTGACTTAGTGGGACGTGACAACCAGCAGCACCAGGAACACACCACGGATCAGCAGTGAATCCATGACCCCAGCACTGCCCCACAGTGCCCCCCAAAACGAGGTGTTGCCCCCTGAGGGATCTGTTGTCCCCCAAGCAAAGGTGTTGCCCCCCAAGTGAGGCTGTGCCCCCCAAGTGAGGCTGTGCCCCCCCAAGCGAGGTGCTCCCTGGCGTGCTCCTACCTTGTGTCCGTGCTCGGGCGCTTGTTTGTGCTTTCACTGCCGGCACACCCCGGGCTGGTGGCTTAAAGGATTTTCCTTTAATAACCACCAAATCCCTCCCCTGGGCAATAAGCCGCAGACCTGGGCCCTTTCCTAGGTGCAGAGAGCTCCACCATGCTCTGTTCTCTCCCTGCTTTGCATATGCTCCTGGATTTCCCCACTCCTGATCCAGCCCAGTGCTTAAAAAGCTCTAAATCCCCCTGAATTTCATTTCCCCTGTCGTCGAGGTCTATCCCCGGTTTCAGTCTCACCCACATACTTTACATATTCCTGTTCACAGCCTTGATGTGATCTTTCCGCCAGTTTTGGTGTCATTCTCACACAGAGCCCAGGCAACCCTTGTCCTGCTCAGAGCAGCCGCTGCCTCGGCTGGGAAATGATCCCTGGCATGGTCATGGCTCCACTCAGGACCCAGCACTGGGGGAGGCTCCACTCTGGCACCCCCACCCCACAGTCAGGATGAGAACAGGCACTGGATCCCTGTCCTGGCAAACTCCGCCCCACCACCATGCCCACAGGGTGCTGAGTGTCCCAGGATGTCACTGAAGAAGAACTGAGCCCAAACTGTCCCCAGGACACGTCCCCAGAGCAGGGGACTCTTATTCAGTTGTGCAAGTAAATTTCCATTGTGGCTCTTCTCCCCGCTGTGATAAATCTGTCCCCTCGAGGATCTCCCTGTCAGCCCCACTCCCCTGGGCTGCGTCATCTTGTTTCACTTCTCTTTTCTGATTCCACAGAGAAAAGTAGATAAAGCTGAAAACTGGCGACTGCAGCAGCTTTCAAGGTCACAGGTGACGATGGCAGCAGGTTCCACTGCCTGGAAAGGCTGTTTTGGCCTCAGCCCCTCCTGCCAAGGGGGTTGCTGGGGATGTCATGCAGTGTGGGGTGAGCTCTGCTGCCACGGGTCGGAGGGGGGGTGAGTGTGGTGACAGGGTGTGCTGGGTGCCTGGCATAGAGTGTGCACCACAGCTGCCTGCCATCACCACCTCTGCCCTCTGGCTTCCTGCCACTGGCCCTCTCTCCCTGGAGGTGGGCACCCAGCACATAGGCATGGAGCAGGGAATGTGCACGGGCCAGATGTGCATGGAGAAGGGAATGTGCATGGGCCAGATGTGCACGGAGATGTTAAGGGTACAGCTATGCATCAGGCAGGGAATGTGCATGAAGCAGGTGTGCATGGAGCAGATGTACATGGAGCAATGTTCATGGGGCAGGCAATGTGCACAAAGCAAATGTGCGCAGAACAGATGTGTGTTGAGCAGATGTGCAGGAGCAGAAAATGTGCCCAAAGCAGATGTGCATGGACTGGCTGGGGCTGGAACTAGAGATCCGCATGGACCGGAGGAAGGGACAGAAGGACTGGCTGGTGCCAGATGCCCTGGCATTAAGGGGATCATGAGCCCCTTTGTGAGGGCAGGGAAAGGTGGGCGAGGGCTGGGCCTCAGCCTGGAGCTGCAGCCAAGTGGCAGCAGGGACCACTCCTGAGAGGCTTCCCTTTTCATTGCCAGGAAATGCAGGTTTTGGGGAACTGGGCAGGTGCCCTGGCTGAGGGAGCTGCCTAGGGCAGGTGGAAGGTTGGAGCTGCCCAGGGGGCTCAGCACCAGCCCAGCAGCAGCATGGGGGGCTGCAGGGGGCATGCATACCCCCAGAACCCTGCAGGACTGGCACTATTTTTCTTGCTCTGAGCACAGCTGGACACTTTAATGAGGGTGGTGACAAGATAACACAAATTATGGACCTGTGAGCCAGGAAAGGGCCAGCGGAGGCCTGTGCTGGTGGGCACAGGCATGGGTGAGGCTCTCCTGGTGTCATCAGCACCAAACAACTTGAACAAGGCAAAGGTGCTTGGTGTCATCATGGTCTGATCCACTGGTCGAGATGGCTGCTGAGTCCTGGCAGAGCTGCTGCCCAGCCCCAGCATGGCAGGTCCAACCCTGAGATGGGAATGAACGAGGGGAGCATGGCTCTGAGAATGGCATGCTGAGCTGAGACCAGGGCATGCCATGCAAACAGCTCCACTTCTCCTTTATTGTGCCCTGCAGAAACGTCCCTGCTTCCTCCCCGCCACAGCCTGGCGGTGCAGGCTGTGGTGCCACACATCACTTGGCAGCTACCCTGAGGCTGGCATACTCGGTGCAGGTGGTGCCCAGGCTCCTGCCACGCCGCGGGGCCGTGGGCAGGGGCTGCAGGTCGGCATAGTGGATGTCGTTCTCCTCCTTGCTGCTCTGCTGCAGAAGTGCACACAAATAGGGAATGATGCCATAAGAAAAATCTTGTGAAAATAACCCCAACCCTAAATCATAGGATATCCTGGGTTGGAATGGACCCACAAGGATCATGGAGTCCAACTCCTGGCTTTGCAGGTTCAAGCCAGGCTGGCTGTGCCATGGCTGTAGAGGTGGCCCCGTGCTGCAGTGCAGAGTGTGCCAGGATGACATGCAGGCAGCTGCTGCCCACCTGATGTCCTCCCTGGCCCCAGAGCCTTGCAGAATTCCTGCTAGCTGGGGCATCAGCATGGGACACGCTTTCTATTCACAGCTCACTCTTACCTGGCTGGGCAGGTGGGAGCTCTCTGCATCCAGAACTTCACTGTGGAAGGAAGGGTGACCATTAGAACTAAAGGAAGCTGAGCCCTTCCCCACACAGCACAGCCTCCCTCAATTCCCCTCCAAAGTTTAGGAGGATGCACGAGCTGAAGGCAGAGGAGAGAGACAATGTGCTGTGTGTGGGCCTGCAAGGAGCTCCCTGGTACTGGGTGCTCCCCACCAGGCGCTCCTGTGAAACACAGAGTGGCAAGTAAAGGAAGTTTTCTGGGGCAAATTACTGCTCCAGAGAGGAAAAGAAACCAGGATAAAGCAGGTGGATAAGACAGTTTGCTCACCTCATTGTGCTGAAGGAAGAGGTGGTGGGTACAAACCTGGAGGTGCCGGGAGTCCCTGAACAGCACTGCAGAGAGGTGGGAGGGAAGCTGCCCATGGCTGCCAGCCCAGCTGGGCATGAGCTGCCCACCCCACCTTGGTGTTTCCTCCTGTACAGGTAAAGGGCAACGAAGAGGCCAAGGAGGAGGAGGAAGCAGAGCACCACAGCTGCAGCCACCATGCCGGGAACCACGGCTGCCTCTGTGAAGACAGAGGCAGGGCAGGAGAGGGTGGTGGGTGTGGGGTAGTGCAGGACCTCGCCGTGGGCAGGGTGGGGGCTGTGGGATGGGGTCCCTGGGATCAGTGTCTGGCTGGGCTGCACTCACCATACAGAGATACTTCTGTGCCACTTCCATGCTGAAACACCTCAGTCACACCACCCAACAACTTTTGGAACTTCACACAGTAATAGGTGCCACCATCCTCGGGCTGAACATCCTTGATATGAATGGTGAAGTCTGTGTTGGATCCACTCACTGCTCTTGTCACACGGGGATCAAAGCCTTTGTCCTCATAGATGGTCTTGTTCTCACTGCCCCAGCCCTTCAGCCACTTCACAGGACCAAGTACAAAGGATCCAGACACGGTGCAGTTCAGGGTGAGCGTCTCCCCAGCTTTCACTGACACCTTGTTCTGGGGCTGGTGCAGCTTGAAGTCCTGACCCGTCTGGGCACCCATATCTGGGCACAGTGACAGGAGGGTTTGGGGGTGAGTGATGAGGTGAGACAAGGGCTGATTCACAGAGAGAGCACCCCCAGTTTCCCCAGTGCAGCTGAGAGATACCCTGGGATGTGGCAGAGACAACTAGCACTGGGACAGGGGAGGCCAGGTTCAAAATGAACAAAGGGCAAATCTGAAAAATAAGCAGGCTGCCTAGGGCAGTAGTGGGGTCACCATCCCCGAAGGGATTTAAATGATATGTAGATGTGGCACTTGGGAACATGATTTAGTGGTGGCCTTTAGAGTGCTGGGGAAATGGTTGGACTCAAGGATCTTAGAGGGCTTTTCCAACCCAAACAGTTCTGTGGTTCTATGATTTGATAAATCTGCACCCTGTTGAGTCATTTACAGGAGGTGCTGCAGGTGCCCCGAGGCCAGAGAGGTACACAGGGAGCCAAGGGGAATTCCTGCCAGGAAAAACTCCCGAGTGCTGTTAAACATTAACATCCTGCTTTGTGCCACAGGAGTCAGGATCACTGGGGCTCTGCAAGGAATTGGGGTTCACATCCAGGAGCCAGCAGCCGCAGGGAAGTGCAGCCCTGCAGTCCAGCGCAGCTCCCAAACTCCTTGTCCCCAGATCCCTCCTGCCCCCCAAAACTCCTCCAGTCCCCAAACCTCTCCTCTCCCCAAATCCCTCCAATCCGCAAACCCTTCCTGCCTGCAAACCCCTCCTGCCCAAATCCCCCGATACGCTCGGCACCGGCTCGGCGGAGCTCGACGCGGCTCTGCCCGTCCCCGGGCTGGGCTCTGCAGCCCTGGAGACGCTTTGCCACCAAAAGGTGCTCGGGGAAGCAAAACCCTGTTGCCTCCCGCTCGCGTTAATGACGGGTGGCGGCCGGGGCAGGGGAGCAGGATGCTCCGGGGGGCTGCGCTCCCGACTCACCCAAGAGCTGCCGCTGGACGGGGCTGCGCTGCCCGGACAGGAGCGGAGCTGCCTCTGCGACCATCGGCTCTGCCCAAACTTTGGGAAGGAAAAGGAGAAGCGGGACAGGAAATGGAGGCGACTGGGTGGTTAACGCTTTGATGGCTGCCCGGGGAGCGCGGAGGGCAGCAGAGCCGCCGGGCATCAACCCCGACGGGACCGCGCCGGGCATCACCTACACCGGGCATCACCCCTGACGGGCATCATCCCTGCCGAGCATCACCCCTGATGGGCATCACCCACGCCGGGCATCACCCCTGACGGGCATCACCCCTGATGGGCATCACCCCTGCCGGGCGTCACCCCTGACTTGCATCACTCCTGATGGGCATCACCCCCGCCGGGTATCACCCCCGCCGGGCATCACCCCTGATGGGCATCACTCCTGACGGGCATCACCCACGCCAGGCATCACCCACGGGCCGCCCAGCCCCGAGGGGCCACACGGGGCTCTGAGTCCTCCCCGGTTCGGTTTGGGGCCGGAGCACCGGGGGCCTCGGGGTGCAGGGTGCTCGGGTGAAACCCTGGCCCAGCTCTGCACCACCGACTCACGGGAGACACCAGCCCACATCCCAATCCTGCTGGCAAGGGCTGGGTGTCCCCCTGACATCCTGGACTGGAGCCACGTGTGGGAGAGTGTGCGGGATCAGGGCCCCTCTCGCTGCCCGGTGCCCGTGGCCATGGCTTTGGCACACAGCTGAGAGGAAAGCGGGTGGACATCACCATTATGGGTCAGCCTTGTGACAAGAACAATGGGGAACAACTGGGACATGATTGCATGGGGGAACTGGAGCGCTGGTGGCCCCTTTCCTTCCCCTTTGGTGGGTGAGCCCAGCACCCTGCTGAGCTAACCCCAGTCCAGCTGAGGCAAACTGAGCTGAGTCGGGCTAAGCCAAGCCAGGCTGAGCTGAAAGAAGCCCAGCAGTCAGGGAGCGAGAGGTGGGAATACCCATGGCTCCAGCAACACAGGTGCTTCCTCTCCCCTGCCTGATGCTGCTCCTGCTCTGCAGAGCCCCGGGTAAGTGGGGTCAGCACAGCCCCAGCACTTTCCCCATGCCAGTGGCTGGGCAGTCCTTCCCTGTTCCTGTGGATATCCGGGGCTCTCCTCTCACTGCCTTCCTTCCAGCTTGCTTTCATGCCCCAACAAAGAGTTCAGCTTACTCCAGTCCTGAGAGCCCCAGGGCCTGCCCCTCCCTCACTCCCCAGCAGCCCCAGGGGACAAGGGACAGGAACATCTCTCCTGCTCCTGGCTCAGGGGTGGGTCTGGCAATGCTCTGTTGCTCTGTCCTGCCTCTGGGGCCTCTCATCAACCACAAACTCTCCTGCTGCTGTGTCCAGGTGCAGGTGCCCAGTGGGATCAGGACTTCAAGGTGAACCAGCCCCAGGACAAAGTGTCAGTGAAAGCTGGGGAGACGCTCACCCTGAACTGCACCATGTCTGGATTCTTTGTACTTGGTCCTGTGAAGTGGCTGAAGGGCTGGGGCAGTGGGAACAAGACTGTCTATGATAACACGGGCACCTACCCCCGTGTTACAAGAGCAGTGAGTGGATCTAACAGAGACTTCACCATCCACATCAAGGATGTTCAGCCCGAGGATGGTGGCACCTATTACTGTGTGAAGTTCCAAAAATCATTGAGTGGTGTGATTGACGTGTTTCAACATGGAAGTGGCACAGAGGTGTCTGTGCATGGTGAGTGCACAGTGCTGCTCCCAGAGCAGCTCCTGGGGGGA